>JAVRKA010000016.1:6156979-7388375 GCA_034508555.1 Venustoraphidia nigricollis
ACGTCGAGGTTCGGAATCTGAACACGAAGCATCGCGACGCGTAAAGTCTGAATTGCTCGTTCAAATGGACGGAGTGCTGTCAACCGTTGAACAAGGAAAAATTGTGGTCGTATTGGCCGCTACTAACTTTCCATGGGATATCGATGAAGCCTTGAGAAGGAGACTTGAGAAACGAATTTATATAGCCTTGCCAAACGAAACTGGAAGAGAATCGTTGCTTAACATAAATCTAAAAGAAGTAAAAATTGATTCAGATGTTAAACTGAATTTCATCGCTCAAAAACTCGATGGTTATTCGGGTGCTGACATAACTAATGTCTGTCGAGACGCCGCCATGATGTCAATGAGACGGAAAATTCAAGGCTTGCGCACCGAAGAAATAAAGAAACTACAGAAAGAGGAACTGGATTTACCAATTACGACGCAAGACCTCCTGGACGCGATTGCTAAGTGCAAAAAAAGTGTATCAAAAGAAGACCTTGAAAAATACAGTCACTGGATGAAAGAGTTTGGATCTTCGTAATGCACAAAAGTTAATTGTATTTTTAGTAATGACACACATTTTTGTCGAAACGTTTCCCTTTTTTTAATTAAAAATTCTTTTATCAATATTTTTTTCCATATTAATGCTGGGCTGCACAAAACATTGTCAAAAAATTGGATTTAACAATGACCTTAATATTCACACAAAAACAAGGACAGGAAAAGGTCGTTTTTCGAGTCAAACTATGATAAAAATGCGTAGAAAAATGTTTCGAGGTAAAAATTATGTAACAAACTATTTTGAATACACGTATACACAGTTTAAAAAAAAATTTCAATCCATCAATTATTTTTCGAACAGAATCGATTTAAAATTCTACAATGCTTTTCTTATAGAAAAATATGTGTGTTTACAATTTAAGATCATGTCAAATCAAATTATTTGACAATCTTTTCTGCAACCTAGCAGTAGTTTTTGAAATGACCGCTGTCAAAGTCCAGAGAGATACGACACTAGGCTTGGTCAGAGAACACACTATTGGGTTCGTTTTTTTGACACCCTCCATTGCATTTCGTACAAGAGAAGTCATTTATTCAACATAAAACGAGTTAATAAAAGTGATTTGTAATTAAGTAAATTTGCTCGTGTTTTTATTTCAATTTTGCGGAGTTTTTGGAATAATTCGTAAATTTTAATTTGCATTAACTTCAAGTTTAGTTTCTTTTTGGCGCACAAACTCTACCCATAATTCAGTAGATTTCTATCAATATGGCGGACGAACTTGAAAGTGAGTTTATTTTTTAATAATTCAGCTCGTATTTTATAATAAAATAAATGAGAGACTCAAACGTTGATTAATAAGTTTGCGAAAAATAATGCATGTTGCTTTAAACACAACTTCCCAGTGTAGTATGCATCCATTAATCAATACTTTACAAACTCGTTACATGACTGATGGGTTTGAAATTTCAAAATCTGTATTTGAATTCAAATGTCAAAACGTTAATTTTTTGCTTATTATTTCAATCCGACGTAGTTGTAATTTTCAAGAATGCATTAAATAATCTAACATTTTGGTTAGGTTTTTGGCATGCAGTTCATTGTGTTTGACAGATATTTTCATTAACTGATGTCTTTTAGATAACCCTATTGAATTCAAAAATGAAATCATGGATGTGGACGATACAATCGTCAAACAAGAACGAGAAGACGATATGGATGTTGAGAAAGACGATGAAAATGAAGATAACGAACTGGAAACCCTCGGTCCAGCCGCTCTGGGGTTACATCGGGTGGGTGACAAATTGCCACCTAAGCCAGCTCCAACACCTCCACAGCAGCCGCTCAATCGACGTGGCATGCCTCAAAGAATCAGAAAGAAGAATCGTTTGTTTTATGACGACGATATTGTAAACAGTCCTCCGCCCCGCGCTCAAAGACGCGGCCCGAAACCCGCCAAGAAACCGGCGAAGTCTCCATCGCAGAAACAAACTAAAACCACAGCTGTCAAGGCGAAGAAAGAAATCAAAGAAGAAAAAGACCAGGACACAAAAGATCAAATCCCACAATTGTTGTCACCCGATCGTAAAGTTGGTCAAAGAATTGGTATGCGACTACGTAACTTGTTGAAGCTACCGAAAGCTCACAAATGGGTTTGTTTCGAGTGGTTTTACAGTAACATTGATCGTACGCTATTCGAGGGCGACAATGATTTCATGATATGCCTCAAAGAGTCTTTCCCCGAACTCAAAACTCACGAATTGTCGAGAGTGCAGTGGACAAAAATACGTCGAATGATGGGGAAACCGCGTCGGTGTTCGTCTGCGTTTTTTGACGAAGAGCGCAGAGAGTTAGAAAGAAAACGTAACAAAATTCGTGCCCTCCAACAACGAAAGACAGCCGATTTAGCGAGTTTTAAAGATTTGCCACCCGAAATTCCATTACAGCTGGTCATCGGTACTAAAGTAACGGCTCGGTTGCGTAAGCCTCAGGATGGATTGTTCACCGGAAGTATCGATGCGGTCGACACATCGAATAACACGTACAGAATAACATTTGAGCGTCAAGGTCTCGGCACACATTCAGTACCGGATTACGAAGTACTGTCGAACGAACCTCCCGACACTATAACCTTGTCTTCGTTTTCTCAGAAATTTCGTCCACGTACGTCTTTGCCTGCTTATGTAACAATGGGTTTATCAAACAATTCTCGCGCTGGTCCGAGTTCACTGAGACACAACAACGACCCTCTTCTGTCAGGACCTCCTACGATACGTAAACCGCCATTACCAGAGGAAGGAACCCTCGGAGGATTTCCGATAAAATTACTAGAGTTGATAGTGCGAGTGACAAAAATTTTAAACACGAAAAAGTCGAAAATAAAGCGCTTAAAAGAAATGAATGCCGAAGCTGAAAAAGTTAAATCTTTCGGGGAAACGATGCCAGAAGATTTTGAGAGACGTTACGCAGGGATTTTAATCGAGTTGGAACGCATGAACCGTGATTTACAAGAGTACTTGAACGAGGTACAACACTTGTGTTTGGACATAGCACCGGAACCGAGTGTGGCCGCGATGTTAGCACCGAGTCACCTCAGAGAGAAGTGTCACGAGGAAGGTTTGGAAATGGTTCAGAGAAATAACAACGGAGCAGCATCGGGCACCGTGTCGAACGCGCGTATGCTCGAACTCGTCACGGATTTAGCGGCGCTTATGCTTCAAGTGAAAAGTCTGTCGGACTCTGATCAGAACGCTTACGAGTTGACGGTGTTGCAGGGCTCCATCGAACAAATTCGTGCTAAGCTGTACCCGACTAATCACAAGACGTTTCAGGACAATGTCGAAATACATATGCAGCAGATACAAATGGGGCTTGGGAAACAGGGTGCTCTTGTGACATAACGTTGTGCTGTGCCTGCTTTGAAAGTGACAAATGTATTTTGTAAATAAGATAATTTATTTTTAATATTTAATGATGGAGTGGCGTGTAAATTAATGCTTAAACGTGTCTATACTTAGAACGGAATTCTTATTATTTGTTTTTTAATGTATAATACTCGCCGCGGTTCTAAAAGGTTCTGAAGTTAGTCACAAACAGCGTTGCAAATGCATATTTTTCCTGGTTGTTTTGTGGAAAAATTGTTTCTTTGGTTGTTAATTGATGAAGATGCCTAATACAGTTTTGCATAGACAAGCACGAAAAATATTTTTTTGGATGACTTTATGCAAGGAATTAGACCTTTAAAGAAAAATTAAAAATAATAATATAGTGCGAGTTTGTAGTTTTTCAACCGACTATACCTGCGCAAGCCTCCATTTGCATCTAACTTTCAAGCCTTTTAGATCCATGGCACGTACTATATTCATAAATTATTCACCCTTTTATAAACTTTTAATATATTCAACATTTTGAAACGGTTTGCGGTAATTAATAATACAATTCACGACCTCTTTTTTTTAATTAAATTAATCACATTTCAGTCAATAATTCGGTAAAATTGAAATTGGTAAACACTTCTATAATCTACAATCTCACTTTAACACTATGAGGAACATTAAGAGTCAAGACATTTTCTGCTAAATAAATAAACATGTCAGGCGTCATGTTACGTATTGTCTTAAATCGTTTTAAGATAGTCTTTGCAATAAGTGAGTTACATAATTGGGTGAATAATTATGAACATTCTGTACTATGTGTATTTTATGTAAAAACTCTTTTCTGTGGATTATAGACGCTCGATAGGACACTTTTCTGTATGCAATGAAAGCTAGTTTTAGATTTTTTTTATTAGCACTTTTCCGGTTTAATGATTCAAACGAAACTCGTGAACTTTTTTACCATTAAGACAAAAAAACATAAGAACGGTAATAATGTGTGAAACGAAGCTGTCAAAAAAACTAAAATCATTTTAGAGGATTTGCTTGTAATTTTTTTATTGTGCAGAATGAAAATATATTTCAATCTGAACCAGCAGCGGATCTCCGATTTTTTCGAACCGGGGCAGAAACTTGATTGTGCCGCCCCCTCTCTCCAGCGTTTGAGATAAATTGTTTAAAAAACTCAAAAATATATAATGGGTGTCATTTTTTGTGACCGGGAGGGGAAAATAAGAACCCCTTATTAGATTTGTACTCTTTATTACATATTATATTATGATTTTGGCGCCCCCTGAAATTGTCGCCCGGGGCAGGTACCCCGGTTGCCCCTCCTCCCTAGATCCGGGGCTGGTCCAAACAAAACTCTAAAATCCTAGACATATTCATATTTAGTTGCTGTGACATTTAAACGTCAAAGTATGGACATTGACAACGAAGAATACAAAATGTCAACAAAAAAAAAAAAAAAAATTAAAAGCACAGAAACTAATAAATTATTGCGATTAAACGAATTGTGAATTCAATTGTGTAGGCTTTCACGGCTGGCGTTGTTACAAAACTTCTTGGTATTTCTACTTGACGTTTCGTCTACAGTTGTAGACGAAGCGTCAGGTAGAAATATCAATGGACCACGGCGTACAAGCCCGGAAACCAAGAAGTTTTGCGAATTGTGGATTGTTTCTCAGATTTTAGAGTTTTGCTGAAATTGACGTATATTTTCATTTTGCATCAGAAAGATAAGTACCCTTCAAGGTTAGTAGAGTACTATAGGTTGGGCGTAAGAGACTATGAAAGTCTGTGGTTGGTTGATTCGATTGCTTACGTCATTCAAAAGCGTTCTTGGTTTTTCAGTTGAACGTTTGACAGTTGAGAAGAAGATCTGAAGATTTACTGTCCCCGCCCTCTCTTCCGTCTCGCCATGTCACACTTTCAATGATGTTAACGTCCAACCTATAGTATTCTTCTAACCTTGGGTACTCAAGGTTAGTAGAGTACTATAAGTTGAGCGTTAGAGGCTATAAAAATGATCACGTTTGTGATTGGTGAAATCGATCGCTTAATATATTATTCAAAAACCCTTGGCTTAGTTTTTCAATTATGAATGTTTGACAGTTGGGAAGAAAGTCTCAAAACCTACTACCTCCGCCCTCTCTTCCGTCTCGCCATGTCACACTTTCAATGATGTTTAACGCATGACCTATAGTATTCTGCTAACCTTGAGTACCCCTAACATGTTCGTTATTCACTGTAAATTAGCAAAATTAATTAATAATGAACAACGACTTTACTTGTCGAGAGTATAAATTACGGTAATCAATTCAAATTAGTATTTTTTTTTCAGTTCTGTGGATAGAAAGTTATTTTGTTGATACATGTTGTAAATTATTGACGCTTGACGGGTTAGGGCATTATCATCGTTATTTTGTAGAAGCTTTACAGTTAAGTGGAATACATGTGTCATAATTTTTCTTAAAAACATATTAGGTTTATTGTAGTGTGGGAATAAATACATGTATTAAATACAATGGAACAAATATCGATATTTGTTTGTATAAAGATAACGTTCTGAGTATAATTCAGGTTTAAAACCATTGTATTATTGGTGAATAATTGAGAATGCAGTTTGCGTAGAGATAACTTCTTTTTAATTTGAGCGAGTTTTGGTGTGCAATAAGTTTTATTTGTAGTCAAAGAAAGTTTCCAATTATGTGTTTAAAAAATGTAGCTTATAAGCTATTCTTGTGTTTGTAGATTTATATAAATAAATAAAGTAATAATATCGAGTTTGTTTATTTTTTCAAACAGCAGCAGGAACGCCATAAGTAAAACACGGTTAAAAACTATACTAAAGGTGATATCAGACGGTTCATTGCGAATCAATGTTCATTTGACTGAATATTCAGTTTTATTCACACGGCACAGACAGAATGACACAAAATGAGCGTTCATCCAGTCTTTTCTTCGAAGATATCGTCGAATGAAGTTGTGTGCCTTGGAATTCGTTTGATTTGTGATCATTTGATCGAAGAATTGTCAAAAAAGAAACAAAGTCTACGTTTAAATAATTAATTAGAGATTTCAAAGAATTTATCCGTATTGTTGTCTTTGTATTCGTCAAGTTTGTGGTTCCAAAGACACTGATAATTTTTGAAATTCGCTAAAAATACCAGCGTGTTTAGGTCATTCCACTTAAATACCATTTTGTCTCATACACCCCTTGCCAGCAAAAGTAAGCATAGCTCTTACCCCCCCCCCCATTTCAATGTTATCTTTTTTTTTATTGATGCATGGCAGCAGATATAATTCTAGAAAAAAGTAAATAATTACTGACTTTTTTTTTCTTTTTTGTCCTTGGTGATTAATATCAAAATGATTTGTCGGGAAAAAGGACTTTTTAAGTAAACACTTATTTGTTATTCATAGCGACGTTTCGTCCCTTGCTTGGGACTTTTTCAAGCTTTTTAACTATTAAATGTTTAGATCAAGAAGATATAAAAGTTAAAATACACATGTAAATATAAATTTGAGTTAAACAATTGTTCATTAAAAAGTTTGTAATAATTCCGTTTTTTAAAAAATATTTTTGCGGTTGATGTTCAAACTATTTTATTTTATTGTAAATAATTACTGCTGACGTAATTACCATCTAGATCCCCCCATGTCATCAAAAATAAGAAAAGCAAAGACCCCACCGCCCTCCTATAGTGCTTACGTAATACTTGAACGGCCCCATACCTCTAAGAATATGTGTACAAAGTTTCATGATAATCGGTTCAATAGTTTTGGCGTGAAAGCTTAACAAACAAATTACAAATTTGAGCGAACGAACAAAGTGAGTGGTAATTAAACAGCTAATTATAAATTCGAGCGAACGAACGGAGTGGGTGATTGAGTAATGAAACAAAAAATTATAAACTCAAGTAATGAAAGAATCTCAACTATTAAAATCGCGGTCGGAACCGCGGGGAGCGGCTAGTATAATTATATTTTAACACGCTTTTATTAGCTTCACTTGTAACTAACTACATAAACAAACCTTGGAAGTCACGTTTCTACTTTTTTGCAAATTTTTATTGAGTTAACCCTATCACAATAAAAAAACTAATTAAAATTTAACGATTTATTTATTAATTAATCTAAATTAGAATGAAAAAGACATTTTTACAGCAGTATAACAATTAACAGAAAAGATTTCCATTCAGTTCTTACAATATTTTCGATTCTTGGCCATGATAACAAACAAATACAAAACTATTTTTTGTATTTTTCAAGATTCTTAAGTAGTTCATCCGCGTCCTCGGAGGTCTTCACTTTAAGTAACATGCCGATAGGCGGCGGTTTCGAGTCCGGAGTTGGAATGCAAACTATCATGACGTTGTTTTTACCCATTTTTTGCATCGGCATTGATTCATTAATTAACGTATTCACTATCAAGTTGCCCAAATTGGTATCGGCTCTAACGATCAACTGCATTTTCTCCGTGCCTTCCGCCTTCTTTAAGTATAGCTTCCCGATGCCACGTTCAACAAATTCAGTGCCCTTTTTCGCGAACACTTTACAGCGTATCGAATACACACTGTTGTCCTCTTCGACCGGAGTGAATTCTACTTTGGGAGGTTCGTCGCTCTCCTCCTCGTCGCCATCTTTCACGTTCTTTTGTTCCGTTTCCTTCGTCGCCGGCATAGCCACGTTTCCGAACGCAAACGGTTTCCCCGACCCGAAACTGAACCCTGTCGACGGGGCAGTCGTTATGGGATTTATCGAACTCTGCCCGAACGAAAATGTTGCTCCGCTCGAACCGGCCGATAGCGGAGTTATGAACGGATTACTGATAGACTTAACTTCTTCGGTTTCACTTTTCTTCTCTTTGTTTTTGTCTTCAGACTTTTGTAACGGGACGAACGATCCGAGTAGAGGATTTGTGATTGTGGGTTTCTTGTCTGTCGATTTCGCAGTATCGTCTGATTTCAGCGGTACTGAAAATGTATTTATCGACTGTTTTTGGACACTTTCCGACTTCTTGTCTTTCTTGGCTTCTATTTCTGCTAAATATTTTTCGTAATCTTTAAATATTGGCGTTAAAATACAAATGGGATTTGAATCAACGTGTGTTTTAATCCACTGCGATACACTCTCATTCAAGCCTTTTAATTTTGCGTAATATTCGGTCTGTGAATCCGTGGCTTTAGGTTTACTATCTGTAGGTGTTGAAGTAGTCGTTTCGGTGACTTTTACACTTGGAGGTTCAGTTATCGAATTACGCTTCTTTTTTGAATCTGTGTCGCCTTCAATTCCGTTAGTTTTAGTATCGATGACAGGTTTATCTGTACTAGGTTTACCAAGTGACGCTAAGAAACTGAATGTTGACTTAGTTGAGCTCGGTAATGGCGTTTTTGAAAATCCACTGAATGTGCTGAACACATTTTTTGCTGAGCCTTCAGACTGAAATTAAAGGAATGTTACATTTATACAAATAACAGTGATCTATATATTCGATGTTTTTTACCTCGGTCGAGGCTGGAATTCTTCGTTTAGCTGATTTTATTACTCTACGTTGAAGAACTTCGTCTGGCGCTTTTTGAAATGTCCCAGCTTCTTCTGGTTCTTCTTCCTGATTCCAATTTTCGTGATCCAGTTCTGTCGAAGCAACTCTCTTGCCAGCCATTTTTTATTACAAAAGACTAAAATTAAAGAAAATTTGCTTTCTGTATAATTATTTTTATTTGTAAGAGAAATCTTACATTTTAAAATTGAGGTTAGATTGATAACTTGATGTTTCTTAATACTAGTTCTTTATCGAAGTGCTGCTTTTTTAAATATTTAATTAGTGTTCTTACTTACAAATTATTTTACCTACGCTAAAAGTTATTGTAATTACTGCTCAAATTTGTATTATTAAAAAAACAATCTCCTAAGCAGTAACTTAAAGATCTAACAGAAACAAGGAGGGTGTTCGTTAGTAATTTTATTTAGTACTAAAAAATAATGCACAATAATTTTCAAAAGTAAAAACGATCTTTAAAAAACCCGATTTTATTAATTTATAGAAATTAAATCAGATTTAAAAACAAAATTTTAAAGCTAGACTCTGAAAATGTATTCACTGATGTTAAAATTTAAAAAAACGCAGCTGCAATGTTGCGTCTATGGAGGATGGAGTTACTGCATAGTTGCGTCAGGAAAGATATTGTATTACTTAGTTTGAAAATATTCCGATGGATGTCTTCTTGTGTTGACAGCCAGGACCGTCTTTAATGAAACAGGTGAGGACTTGGCTTTTTTAGTACTTTATGTATGGTTCCTGCTGTTCCTTCATAATCGTTTGTTGTCCTATTTTAACGATGTGAGAATTTAATTTATATTGGTAAATCAGGATAGACTTGAAAGATAGAAATATTCTGCCACGGAATAAACCAAATACATTCTGTTTATGAAAAGTTTAATGTAGAACATTCAAAAAGTTATGGACAAAAAAAGTATGAACACATATAAACGGCGTGCAGCAGAAATAAACATTATCGTTTTAATGGCAGTATTTTTTCAAGGTCATGTATAAACATTAATATGCAATTTTAATAATATTCAAAGAGAACGCTTGAATATTATGATATATGCAGATGTTGGTAAACACTTGACAATCGCAAGTTCATTCACACAATAAAATATTTACAGACAATCGAAACTGCATCGTAATTGTCTTTTTAGTATTGCATTATTAATATTTATTTTAATTGATGATAAAGCATTTTTTTTTATTTTGTAATATTTTTCTAAAAAATTAAATATGTAGTGTTATATAATATATTGAATTTATATTTTATTTTGCACAACTAAAAATTAGGTGCTATAAAGTATAAACCTTTCGTATAAATAAAATTAATGACAATATATTAAAAGACTTTATTGAAATATTTAATTGCGAGCAATGTTTCAGTTCGGATTTGGGTTTTCTTCAGGTGCTTAAAAAAATATACAGTAAGATCTCACTTAACGCTGTTCTAGTATTATGCGGTTTATAAAAAAAGTTTAGCCACTATAACGTAAATTATATATCAATTTATACAAAATTATTCAAATGTTGACAGAAGTTCAAAGGCAAGACGAAGTGTCATTGATGCAATATCTTGCTATCGACACAGCACTAGTGTGTAAAATAAAATTAAAAAAATGTGATCTAACCAATTCAACATTAATTTCCATAAACGACCTGTCAGTGACCATAGAAATTTATAGCGGTTCATAGTAGGCGTTATTTTCATAAACAACCAAATTAGATGTGAAGTTCAAATTGTCAAAAATGTTGAAAACTGCAAATTAAGTGAAAACCAGCTATTTTATAGGAGGAACGTGTAAGAAATATATCGCAATAATAATAACTTGTGTGACTGTAAAATCTCGTTGATCTCTCGTTTTAACATATCACGACTCGTCAATAATATACTGAATTCCATCCTAGATATATAAACTATTTATTTTTACTTCTTTCACACGCGCTTAATTTATTTTTTAGCAGCGTTTAGAAATCAAATAGACGAACAAATATTTAAGTAACTTTTTTCTCAAAACACAAAAATAAAAGAGAAACAGGCTTTCAAAGTTTAATTAAATTTTATTAAATTTTGAGATTGGCCCCTGCGTTATGTTATGTCACTATGGAAATATGTTATGTCATTATCTAATATTCACAGAAATAGTTTCAAATTAGCACCAAGATACGTGATAATGACATACCATATTTCCATAGTGACATAACATAACGACAGGACCGAAATCAAAATTAAATAAAATTTAATTAAACTTTGAAAATCTGTTCCCCTCCTATTTTTGAGTTTTGATAAAAAAAGTTACTTGGAATATTTGTTCGTCTATTTGATTTATACGCTCTGTTAAAAAAAAGAATCAACTTAAAAATCACTCTGTATTCATTGTCAGGCTACACCTAATACGTTTTTATAAGATTTTCAATTCAAGAGGAACACAAAACTACGTAGGCAAAATTCAGACAGGACACAAAATAAAACCCAAAAAAAGGAAATATGAAATTATATTAAAAACTTAACATCAACCAATTTTTCACAGAAGTAACACACGCACTCAAAAGTTTAATTTCTAGTCTTTCTTTCTTAGTTTGCTGCTCGAAATTTCGATGCTTTGAAGCCAATGATCTAGCTCCGGCATTCGTTCCGGGCTCCGGTATTCGTTGCCAAGCAGCTTCTTCATCATTTCGTCGACGTTGACACCGACAATGTTTTGTTTGCTCAGAGCTATGGCCCTCACGAAGTTGTCTCTTACGGTCACAAACTGTTGCTCCAAATACAGTGACTTGTCGTCCCAATAAACCAGCTGTGAGTTAAAAAAAACAGTCATTGTCAAGAAAAGCGTTTTTTTTATATCCGCATCCCCGCGAGGCAAGATCGTAATATGGCTCTACTACTGCTGACCACTGCAGCGTAATACGTCTATCTTTTATTGACGATCCGGGCGAAGCCAAACCAGGTAGCTAGTATTATTTTATTATATTAATACGTTAAAGTTAAGATATTTGCCTCCCTTTTTCGAAAAAACCACACAATTGTTCCACATAAATTTTATATCATTTTATAGATAATTGCTTGCTCTACCGACATCAACAACTAAAAAATTTATTATTGTTTTTGTTTTTGTAAATTTATTACTTATTAAAATTATATATATAGATATACATTAAGACGCAATACAGCAATGCTGCTATCTGACGGCTTTGATTTTGAAACAACGTCAATATGATTGACGGTTGATAACTCTTTTGTTCAATTTCAAATCAACTCACGTATGTATCAATACTTTTCATATAGTGACGCTTCAACTCAACGTTTTCGATACTTACGCCTCTATATGACAGTTTTAGAAAAATATTTTCTTGAACCGTCACTGAGCTTCGTAATGTAATACAACAAAAAGAAGAAAGTTATAAAGAGTGTGAGAAATTAGAAACGAATTTTAGTGCGAATTATTCGCACAGGTACCGCTAGTTTTATTATATTGTAATATTACCAGCGCCGGCCCTACGGTAGAGCGAGAGGAGCGATCGCTCTAGGCGCTAGGTGGCAAGGGGCGCCAAAAAGCCAAATCCGAAGCAGAAGTATAATGATTAAAGCTGCTCAATTTAAATTCAACAAGTGTTGATGTTTGCAATAAAAGTTGATTTTTGAAAATTTGGGACCAATTATTTATTAAACATAAAACCGAAATACAATTTACGTGAAGGGAAAGCGTCGATCAAAGGGCGCTGAAAGACAATCTCGTTCTCTGATCAAGGGCTAGGGCCGGCGCTGATTATTCGTATAGATAGATTAGTTTTGATTGTAAGTTATCGATTGTGTCACTGTACCTTAGTGGTGATTTTGTAGAATGTGAATATCGGTATAGTTCTGCGGTATCTGATGTTGGAGGCGCCTTGTAGGGCGTTGCCTTTGTTTTTGAGAATGTACGCGTAGAGTCCACTCCTGTCGTAGTACTGGAAGCGGGCAAAGTCCAATTCTCTAATATAGCGCGCGTTATTCATATGTCTGATGAATATGTCCACGTCGTTTGTTGTACAGAATCCTGCAAAACAAAACAATTTCATTCATTTTTGAGAGAATGTTTTCATTTTATTATAAAACAGTGGCGCACATACAGCGGGCTCTAGTTGACTTTGGTGCATTATTCGTTCGAAAAAATGTCTTAGCCTACTATTTGATATAACTTGAGTTCAGTGTTAGTCAAATGTAAAGATTGAAGTCAAACGAATTGTATAGACTTTGATGGGGTTATCTTCAAAAATAATTGAGATATAGCCCTGGGAATTTATTCTGGAACATTCTTAGAGAAAGCCTGTTCACAGTTTCTTAGAATCCTGGACGTGCCCTAGCGGTGTAAAAAGTGTCCTCCCCGAAAGAAAAATAGTTTTTTAACATCAGTAGTGCGTGTAGCCAATTAAAAAACAATTATAATATGGTGAAGTCGTGTCCAGGAGTAAAAGTCTTCGGTTTCTACGACTGCAGCATTACTTTACAAATAATACAACTGCAATAAAAATACTGTTTTGTTTATACCTATCCGAAAGTCCGTACTTTCAGCTTCGATTTTAAGGCAGAAAGCCTAATATTTATGCACTGTTGGAATTACGCGTACGCCATCTGCAACAGTTTTCTCGTGCAGTCTGATACGCAAATACGTACTGTCGACCGGGTATAAGGAAAAATAGTATACACCACACGGCCAGAAAGTTAACATTCCCGCCCTTGCGGTGTAATACATATATTATTTCTTTTTTTTAACATGGGGACAATGCCAGACCTTTTTTGACTCTCTTCTAAACAGTACAATTTTCATTGATTTGAATTACTCTCTAGATCCCTATCGTTAGCAAAAAAGTTTAAAGTTTACCGTAAAGAGTAGCAACCTCGTTCGGTTTTTTCTTAGGCATAAATAGTTTTCCGTAGCCGATGGTGAACGCTATCCTGATGAAATAATTGACGTCCCAAAAAGCGTAGAGCAAGGCAATCGCCGTAATCGTTAGCACGGCGATTAGGCCGGCCATGTCCAAATCGGACAGCATTTTCTTAATAAAACACCCAGTCATATTTCAATTGTTTCTTCGTTCAATTGTTTAAATACACTTTTAACAGCACTACACTTCCCACATTGAATGACTTTTGTAATTTGTGTGTAGTCGTCAGGTGTTTTGTGAGTTGTTTAGTATACCGTTTGTTTCGGTCAGCAAGTTCTTTTGGGGTGGGGGAATTTTTGTATCTACGGACTGTTGCGATAATTATGTATCGCTTATTGTTATTAAATTGCTACTAGCAGCCAACCCGGCTTCGCTCAGGTTAAGTTCTGTGTGTATTTAAAGTTGTGTCAGAAATATTCATATAAATAATGCTTGTATGATATTTAGATTTCATTTTTAATGGATTTGCGGGGATACTACGATAACCGTGGCGCCACCTATTCACGACGTATTCTGATAGACCTCGACGTCCTGATTAAAAAAAAAAAAGAATAAAATTTTTCGATATCTCGCGTAGTTTTCGAGATATCGACTTTTTAAAATCTTATTTTCGACTATTTTTTGAGGTTATAATTTTAATTAATAAAGTCGTTTAATTTAATTTGCCATCTATTGATGACGTATTCTAGACCTTGACGTCCTGATAAAAAAAAGACGAATACAATTTTTCGATATCTCGTTTAGTTTTCGAGATATCGAATTTTTAAAATCTTATTTTCCTCTATTTTTTGACATTATAATTTTAATTGATACAGTCGATTTATTAAGTTAAACGTGTTAGTTTTCAATGATATTAATTTAATATAGCGTTTTTGGGGGTTTCTATTGCGTTTTTGAGGTTTTATATTGCGTTTTTGGGGGTTTATATTGCGTTTTTGGGGGTTTATATTGCGTTTTGGCGGGGTGTATTGCGTTGTGGGGGGTTATATTACGTTTTTGCGGGTTATATTGCGTTTTGGCGGGTTAATGTATTACAATATTAATTTTACAAAAAAATTGTCTTGATGCTAATTAGGACCAAGATTGATTAACACGTAACTGTAATTATAATTTTTGGTAATAACCACGCTATTTTATCACTACGTCGAGGTCTATCAGAATACGTCGTCAATAGGTGACGAATTAAATTAATCGACTTATAAAATTATAACCTCAAAAAATAGTCGAAAATAAGATTTTAAAAAGTCGATATCTCGAAAACTAAGCGAGATATCGAAAAATTGTATTCGTTTTTTTTTTATCAGGACATCGAGGTCTATCAGAATGCGTAGTCAATAGGTGGCGCCACGGTTATCGTAGTCTTGCCGGTTTTGCCATTAGGCACATACACTATTGGCATTAGTCGGATGGCGGGACCTAGGGGTCAGACCAAAATTTCTCGACGTTTTATAGCCTCCTGAACAATTTGACACCATTTTTAAAAATGTTTATATATAATGGTATGACTAATTTAAGGTATGTATTTAGGAGTTGACATTTTTTTACGTGATTAACTTTTCACTCACGCTCATGAAAAGTCTTTTCCACTCACGCACGTTCACGTATATTTTATTTAATAACACTCACGGTTTTTTTAAACTCTCACACTCACGATCTGTCACTTTGTGACACTCCGTTAGGGGAAATTTCAAGCACGATTTGCAACTCTAATAGTGAGTGGTCTGGTAAGGCATTATTTTTGAAGTGAAACTGTATATGCAACGCAATGTCTCAACCATATTAGAAATTTTAGAAGATTTTGTTTATAATTCACTTTTGATATTGTCATTATGTTCACGGGCTTTAGAGTTTTATTTGTTTGTTACCCAATAACCCAATAGAGGGTAATAGCATCGTGACGATATGTAGTAATTTTTAGTTTTTTATGTTTTTTGTAACCGATTTGAATCAGTTGCGCATAGGTCACCGGTCTAAGCAGTCGTGTTTTAACCGTACAGTAGGTAGTCCCGTAGTTGTGATACCAAAGTGTAACAGCAAGAATATTAATTATTAGAACATTAAGTCCACAAGAAAAACGATTTGTGTCGCGCAAGGAATTCCTTTAGTGTTATCCTTTAATCTTTTCCCTTTCCAACCACGGCAAGAATTCAAGATTCTTTTCAACTCGTATCAAAGGTAAGAAAAATACAGTCGACAACTTATTTATTTTCGAGTCATCTACCTAATTCGCTACAACATTATTTTTTGAACTCTCCATACCTTAATTTGTGTCAAAGAACACTTGGTAAGTTTTATTAATGCGTCTTTTTAACTACATCTACGAGGTTTTTAGTGTATTTGCCTTTATGTAGTACAGTAAGACCTCGCTTAACGCTGTTTCAGAATTCGCGGTTTCTAAAAAAAATTTTAGCCAATATAACGTAAATTATGGATCAGTTTATACAAAATTATTCCAGTGTTGATAAAAGACAAGACGAAATGTCATTGATGCAATATCTTGCTATCGACAACAGCTTGCTGAACGAAACAGCAAAAAGGCAAACGACATTAGATGACTTCTTCACAAAAAACAAAACATGCCAAATGAGGAACCTTTCTCATCACAAACATAGCTTTTTACTCGAATTTTTATTTGATTTTTATAAATGTTTTGTTAACAAAAATTGATATTAGCAATTAATAAATCTATAATTAATGTGATAAAAAAGTATTTAACAATAAATGTTACAAAATTAAACAAACAAAAAAACTAACTTTTCTTATCTCAGTTTTTTTCACTTACCCCTGTTATATCTACGTATTAAGATGACCTCGTTTAACGCAGAAACTTGTTGGAATATATCTCCCGCGTTAAAGGCGGTCTTACTGTAATTAAAATACAGCACATACACTATATTGAAGCTCAACGCATAGGTTCGACGGATGGCGGAACCTAGAGGTCAGGCTTAGAAAATACGTTTGTTAACCGTCTTGAACAACTGACACCATTTTTGAAAATGTTGATATCAAAAATGGTGCCGAACTGCTCAAATTATACGAAATGTGCAAATTTTACGACAGTAGATAAATATCTGATTTGACAACCTTAGATTCTGGCAATGTAAATTTCTTCATAAGAAAAGAAATTGCAGAATTTTAAATAGATCCTGCTCGAAAAATAGTTAATTGATCAGTTGAAACAATGTTTTATTAAAACCGTGTATACATGTATTAAAGTTTGTTTTTAGGGTTTCGTACTTCAAAACGAAAAAACGAAACCCTTATAGGATCACTCGTGTGTTTGTCCGTCCTATACTGTCACAGCCAATTTGCTCCGAACTACTGGACCGATTGAGTTGAAATTTGGTACACATACGTAAGTCGGTGACCCAAAGACGGATGTGTAACGTAAATAAATTAATTTTGAACAGGGGGATCATTTTTGAGGTGCAAAATAGGAAATTAAAAAAAAAAGTTTCGCAAACTGTACCGTGTGACATATTAAATGAAAGAGCTTGTAGTAAGGATCTCAAATATATATATTTTTTATAATTTTAAAATAAATAGTTTTAAAGTTAACTATTTAAGAAAATAGATAAACAATTGACCATCCCCCCCCCCCTTATCAACGAAACTACTGGGCCTAAAATTTTGAAAAAAAATAGGGAATGTCAGGTCTCACCCATAGTTTACAGGAAAACCTAAATGAAAATCTTAAGTCTTAAAGTACTCACGGAAAACAGAATAGTACGAAACCGTCTTCTCGCGAGTTCGACTCGCATTTGACCGGTTTTTTTTTATTAACATCAGCTGGAAATAGGAGAATCAATCAAATATGTAATTTTGTAAATGGAAAGTGTTGGGAAATCGCACACGATATTTCCTTTATTTAAAGTTGGGAAAAACAAAAATTTCCAACCAGTAATATTTTTTTATTTAAACCTCTTAAAGTGCACTTATTCGATCGTAAAATATTTTTTTCGCATTAATTTGTATTCTAAGAAGTCGATTGTTCATATCTATTGATTTTAAGCCGAACTGCTGTCATATTTGAAACGTTGATTAGTCAAACCATTGTTAAATTATGATTTTTGATTGAGAACAACAATATTAAAATAAAAACAGTAGCATTAAAAATTTTTTGGTCGATATATTTTTTATGGAATTCTACTTGATGATAGGTACAGATCAAAAAACATTTTTCAATCCGTAAAAACAGTCCTTAGAATGGTTCAGTTTGGCCCATTTTAAATATGCTTCGAGCGGTGGCGGATGACATTTTACTTTATTTATTGTGGATTATAGACGCTCGACAATGTAGGTCTTTAGCGTCTTATTTTCATCAAATAAAGTAATCACTTAAAATAAAACGACATCACAAAACATCCATGAGCGGAAGCAGACTTCGAACCCACGACAGTTCGGTCAAGAAGCCGGCATGCTAATCACTGGGCCACACTGTCCTGTGATATACTAATGTGTATACAAATTTCGTAAAAATCAATCAAAGCTTGTGAAAGTTCCGTACATATACATATTATAGCCCAGAGATTTCCACGAAAAGACAATAAGTGTTTCGTGAAAAATGATGAAAATTAATAATAATAACAGCCTCATATGATTTTAAATGCTGCGCCAAATTGAAAAATGTTTGAAACCTACCCTACAAAATAATCAAGTTTTCCGTTAAAATTTTAGACTTTGTGAAGTTTTTCGTAAAAGGAAAAGTTTGGGAAATGCTGCTATACTTTATTAATGCTAGTGCTATTTTATATTTGGGAGAATATGTAAATCGGTTTAGTGGTTTTAAGGCAATGTACAAAACATCTTTCATTATAATATTATGTTATTTGAATTTAATTAAAAAATGTTTCTACAATAATATATTCTATTCTTATTCTATTTGTTACAAATATATAGATTTTAATATAATAAAATGCAGCGATACTTTTTAAGCGTATTAAAACGCATTTCATAATCGTGTCAAATATTGTTTTCTTAAAAATACACTTCCTGGACAAAAAAAAACCTGACAGTCGTTTTTTTACCTTTATTTTTCAATATGAAATTTCACATTTATCTAAGATTAAATTAATTGCGGAACTTTCATTAAACATTTTTTGATAAAAAATTCGTAATATCACTATCTATATTATTAAAAAAATCATTATTATTAAAAGATCATTAAAACTGTATTTTTCTTCCTTCTTTGTTTTTGGTCAAGGAGGCCTGGCATTTTATTCTTTGACAATCGTAGCAGTTGTTTTTTTGTTGTTTCTGTCATTATTGCGATTTTCCGTGGGTCTCAAGTTGTTTCCAAACTTTTTTATTTGAAAATGAAACAAAGTTGCTCAAGCTGTGGCCCATCGTGACCGATTGCTTAGCAGATCATGCTGGTTTTATTGGTCAAAATGTTATAGTTATGCAAGATAAATCTTTAAATTTGAAATTAATAATTAATCAATAAAGTTCCATTATTCCACACTCAGATATGCATATTTCAGTGGAATGCGGCACGTTTTTCAACGTTTATTAAATAATATTAAAAAAAAAAAACAAGAATGCAAAATCTTAGTGTCCGGTTTTTTTTTGTCGAGGAGTGTGTTATCAAATTTTAGTAAATTTTTAATCTGATTGCATAAGTTGGCTTTGTCCAAATACGTTTATTCCTGTTCTCTCATCTCTGACCGAGGTGATTTTACATTAATGTCTGAATATTGTATCGTTTCTTTAGTAAAATGTAAAATTAATTTTCGTCACCAAAATGAACGTTCCTTAGAATTGATAAACTTTTATGTGGAATATTTTCCAAAAAACACCATTCTTTTCAGTTCTTTTCAGATATTTCAGCGTTTCCGGACTTTTTGAACACCCCCCCCCCATTCGTGATCGGTAGCTTGAAAAAAAAATTTCTCGGACAAAATATGTTCATTTTTGTCTGTAAAATACGATCTAGTAGAGAAAAATAGGGTATCTATTTGAAATTTTAGAGTTGTCCCAGCCCCCCGCGGGGGCACCCTCGAGGAGGGAAATTTTTGTCACCAAAATAGGCGCTTTTTAAAATTGAGAAACTTTTATTCGGAACATTTTCCATTAAAACACCATTCCTTTGAGATATTTCAGCGTTTCGGGTCTTTCTGGACATTCTGTAGGCTAAATAATATTGCACTAAAACAGTGTCTTTTAAGTGTTGGTGCTACTGATTATTGAAACGAAAAATGTGAGCATCGGATAGCTGTCATTGAATTATTGCAATTTTAGTTGTGTTGATAATTATTGTTTTAACGTTAAAAATTGTTGATTTTAACAAAACAATTGTTGAATATTGTTTTAAAACGGCCCTTTTTCACGTATGTTATAAAAGTTTTGCTGTGTTTTTCATAAAAATGTGTTTTTTGAGTCAAAAAACTTTTGTACTATAAGCGCTTATCTTCTGCCGTGATAGTGCAATGCGATACTACCATGTAAGTAATTTTTAAGGATTCCTAAATTCTATTACAAGATTATTAAATACAAAGGTGATCTCGTTTCGTTGGTCATTAGTGGCGGGATGACGTCATCCAGTAGATTGTCAATTGATATTAACAACATACTTTGTTTTTTTTCTGTAATTGGGCTATGCCTGTAGAAAGTTCTTTGAATAAATAAGTAAATAAATATTATAGCCCAGAGATCCCCAAATGGCAATAAGTGTTTCGTGAAAAATGATGAAAATTAATAATAATAACAGCCTAGTATGATTTTAAATGCTGCGCCAAATTGAAGAATGTTTGAAACCTACCCTACAAAATAATCAAGTTTTCCGTTAAAATTTCAGACTTTGTGAAGTTTTTCGTAATAGGAAAAGTTTGGGAAACGCTGCTATAGTTTATGAATGCTAGTGCTATTTTGTATTGGGAAGAATATGTAAATCGGTGTAGTGGTTTTAAGGCAATACATACAAGGTACGCGGTTCGTACAAACATCTTTCTTTAGTACCTATAGATTAATTTAAATAATGTTTCTACAATAATATATTCTTATTCTATTTGTTATAAATATGTATATAGATTTTAATATAATAAAATGCAACGATACTTTTTAAGCGTAATAAAACGCATTTCATAATCGTGTCAAATATTGTTTTTTTAAAAATACACTTCCTGGACAAAAAAAAACCTGACAATCGTTTTTTTACATTTATTTTTCAATATGAAAATTTCACATT
Organism: Venustoraphidia nigricollis; assembly: GCA_034508555.1. Taxonomy (NCBI): domain Eukaryota; kingdom Metazoa; phylum Arthropoda; class Insecta; order Raphidioptera; family Raphidiidae; genus Venustoraphidia; species Venustoraphidia nigricollis. The sequence goes on from JAVRKA010000016.1 coordinate 6,178,000, forward strand.
TATCCAAGATTAAATTAATTGCGGAACTTTCATTAAACATTTTTTGATAAAAAATTCGTAATATCACTATCTATATTATTAAAAAAATTATTATTATTAAAAGATCATTAAAACTGTATTTTTCTTCCTTCTTTGTTTTTGGTCAAGGAGGCCTGGCATTTTATTCTTTGACAATCGTGGCAGTTGTTTTTTTGGTGTTTCTGTCATTATTGTGATTTTCCGTGGATGTCAAGTTGTTTCCAAACTTTTTTATTTGAAAATGAAACCTGTTAAAGTTGCTCAAGCAGTGGCCCATCGTGACCGGTTGCTTAGCAGATCATGCTGTACCATTTGCTGGTTTTATTGGTCAAAATGTTATATTTATGCAAGATAAATCTTTAAATTTGAAATTAATAATTAATCAATAAAGTTCCATTATTCCAAACTCAGATATGCATATTTTAGTGGAACGAGGCACGTTTATCAACATTTACTCAGTAATATTAAAAAAAAACAAAACACAAAAATGCAAAATCTTAGTGTCCGGTTTTTTTTGTCGAGGAGTGTGTTATCAAATTTTAGTAAATTTGTAATATGACTGCATAAGTTGGCTTTGTCCAAATACGTTTATTCCTGTTCTCTCATCTCTGACCGAGGTGATTTTTATTAATGTCTGAATATTGTATCGTTTCTTTAGTAAAATGTAAAATTGATAGATTAAATTATAGAATCAAAAATTAATCGTTGTGGTAAATAGTTTCGGTGTTTGTGGTAAATTATTTTTATGAAGTACCTTTTCGAGTGTTTATTATTTTCTAATTCGACAGTGTTTGGCAGCTTTGGGTAAGATTGACTTTTTAGACTTTAGTTTTACGTACATATTTTGATATTTGATTAAATATGCATAATATCCTATTTTGTAAGAACATGTGCTTTGAAAAAAATTATAACATTATTTTGTTCGCTTTTAATTCTTTTTTCGAGCTGATAATTTTTGTAGGTAATCCAATTATTGTAGATTATAGAGGCTCGACATTTATAGTCTATGAGGAATTGACGCATGAGTGTCAGTGACTAACAGGACAAAATAATTTTGGCTGATTATTTTTAATGTGTTGTACTGATTGATCACAGAATGTACTTTGCCACGGGGCAATGTGGTCTCGTATTGTTTAAAATGAGATTATTTAAACAATATGGAAATAATGTAATTTTCAAACGGGATACTTTTTTATAAAATTCTTTGTGTAAATATAAATTTAAAAGGTCCTATGACTTTTTATGATTAATTAATATTTTAGAAGATATAAATTTTTTAAGTTAAGAATCATGAATTTGACTATTTTTAACTCAACAAAAATTCACAAAAAATATACCATTCGGTAAAAAAAGTCTTTCGACTCTACATAATATAATTGAGAAAACACGTGATCCGAAACAAGAAAATTTTCATTGCTAATAATCATTTTTTAATGACGCATACTAGCGGGCCGGCGTAATATATCATTGAACAAACGACCCTAAGGGTCACAAGGTAAACTTTCTAGTGTGATAAATATAGCCCCGGACTATGAATTTTTCGAATCGGGGCAGAAACTTAATAATGGCGTCCCCTCTCTCCAGCGTTTGAGATAAATTGTTAACAAAAACTCAAAAATATATAATGGCTGGCATTTTCAATTTTACGAAAAAATGTTTCTCGTTGGAAATCGGTGAAAAAATATTAAAGAAAATTGTGTGATTGAAATGTTTTTATTTATTGTTATAAAAAAAATGTTTTAAACAATATCAGATAAGGTTACCGCCTAGTAACGGGTTTTTATAATCAGTAGTCAATACAATACCCTGAACTTATTCCAGGGAAAATTGAATTCGGAATGGCAGCGCCGATTCCAATTTGGTCTAAAACGTCTTTATTATTTTTTTTATGAAAATACTTGAATACAAATTAACAGAAAATGTCTTTTGTTTCAGATAAGAACCTGTAATGAATCTGCTTTGGTGAGTTTTTTTTTACAGCATGTTATTTTATTATTAACCAACACAGCTGCTTTATGTATATTCTGGTTATGGTAATTATAATAAATTGGGATCCATCGTTCCTCTTCTATCTTTCGCGACGCGTTAAATTTCAGTTAGGGTCTCCGTGATTTTTTTCAGATATCTGTGTGTAAAATGTTTTTGCAATGCAAATTTCGACATTTCTTAAACCTGTGTCACTTTAACAGCTACAATCGGTTGTTTTTCAATGTTGAAATTTGTAATGTTTTATTTGTTTATATATTTTGTGGTAGATCTTTTTGCGTCCGAACATATCTTCAATATTTCTATGTCTTCGAACAATTTGGGTTTTAATATATATTGAAGATACGTTCCCTTTGAAATAGTATCACCTAAAAAATACACTGGGGCGTGTCTAGGGGTTTTGGGAAGCAGTCAGCGTGCGTTGCGGACTGCTCTGTAGGGTTCGGTATCCGGTCTCGTTAGCATAGCTCCCCATCCTTGTGAGACCATCGCAGCTTTCGCGTTAGTTTAGCTGGTTTTTTGAATGCACAAGGTCCTTGCGCGGTTTGTAGGTATCTCTAGGACAGGACCTAGGGTTGGGCCACTGGCTTGCGTCCTTTAGGAGGCCTTGGGTCATGTAAGCAACAGCCATAGTTGACCCAGGGGCGGAGGTGGTCCGAGTAGGGTTCGTTTAATTAAAGTGAACACTATACACACACTACAGCAAACAGATTCCTCCGTGAGACCGTGAAGGACCTCTTTAGTGCGAGGGGTTCCAACAAAGGCGGAGGGACAATTCGAGCCCTCTTCCCAACTACCAGCGGTGATGGCGAACAAACTGTGAGCTATTCCAACGGTGGCAGGTGGACAAATTGTTGCCTGACCCAACTGGAGGAGCAATTCAAATTCAAATTCAAAATTTTATCAGTGGTTATCTTATAAAGAAACCTTGCAAATAATATTTCGGCTTTGTTGTAGTACTTCAATGAGAATCATTTTTTTTTCACTAATTAACAATATGATGAGCTTATTTATAAGCCTAAAATATGCTACTTACAGTCATTAGCAAATAATAGCTAAAACAAGTTTCCAAATTATTTATATAGACGCTGATAACCTCAGATGTTGAGCGTCTATAATCTACAGTTCATTCATTCATTCCAAATTATTAATATTTCTCAATTTCTCCTTCAGCCTTTTTTTTCAGATGAACGGAGGGACAAGCCACCGTCCTCTGTTCCAACGACCTTTATAAAAGATTTTGATTTTTTGTATCGCGATTTTTTTGCTTTGCATAAATTTCATTAATAAATGTTTTTTGCATACATTTTTAAAAATTAATTTAACACTTTTTAACGTTTGTTTTGATATATTTTTGTTATTAAATTTCAATGTAGCTACATATTTTACTGTAGGTAGTATTTTTTTTTTTAATTTTGATATATGGCTTAATGCTATTAAGCTAAAAACAAATCACATCCTTAAATCTAGATTTAATACTAAAAGTCGTATCAGACACCTAGCTTAATGTAGCAAGTCCGGTCAGTTATTAAATTCTTAAACTCGTTTTATATACGTCGTTTATTATAAATTATTATCGTATTTTGTCGCTTATGAATCGCGCTCGCCGGTTCCCTGTGGGCCCTCCTATGGGCCCGAAAAAACCCCGATCCCACACTGTACTTGGTTTTTGATATTATATGTAATCTCCCCCGGGTACAGCTCGCAGTTGTAGTTTGAGACACTGTGAGCCTGCCTCTCGGGGGCGCAGGGAATGAAATTGAATATTTACTAATGTACTAACATTCTATCGTGATATTATGTGGCTCTAATTTTGAGCTAAAACTTTGTGAGGGTCAGCATGTTAATTTCAAGTTAACTTTTATAAATATAGTTGTCAATATTTTTATGACAAATCTGTTTAAATATAAAACATGTTTTTTATTTATTACTTGTTTTTAATTATGTGAAAATGAAGATGGCATTAAATTTAAAAAGTCTTTCAAGGAACGTTTTATTAGTCTAGTAAAAATTTCCTGTGATGAAGTTAGAAGTCCCAAGATATGAGCGACCTGTTTGAGTTTCGTTGCGAGTTGTCGATAGTTTTCTCGACCAGGGTTTACCGCCATCTTAGAAGAGTTTTTTCTATATATCTCGACTCCTATGTCTACATTAAAAGTTCCTTCATTTTATGGCCACTTTAATTTTTCCATCGGTCTAGCAATATTTTTTGAAAATTAAGCGTAACAAACGGATTTTTCCGTTTGTTATGCTTAATTTTCAAAAAACACTGTAAGATTTAGCTTCAAAAGCATTCTTTTTCTATGTAGATCAGTCATTTGTTTTTCTGTTAGCACAATCTAATGTTCTACATGACAGAGGGTTTCACAACGACATTAGACTGCTCTTGAATGTATAAAGACTGTAAAAACATGATCACAATCTAATGTCATTGTCAAATTAATTTTTTGACAATGCTTTCTGCAACCCAACATAAGCTAAATAATATAAAATTTATTTGTTGGGAAAAAGGACTTTTTTAAGTGAACACTTATTTGTTATATATTGCGACGTTTTGTCCCTTTATTGGGACTTTTTCAAGCTTATAACATTAAATGTTTTGTTCAAGTAGATATAAAAACATTATGTTATAAGCTTGAAAAAGTCCCAATAAAGGGACGAAACGTCGCAATATATAACAAATAAGTGTTCACTTAAAGAAGTCCTTTTTCCCAACAAATAAATTTTATATTAATTACCAAGGACAAAAAAGAAAAAATTCAATAAACTAAATAATGTTAAAGAAAATCAATGTTACGACCGTTCTTAACAGTTTTAAAGCAAACTTCGTGTAAACATACTCATCGTTTCGCTGCTCCATTAAGCGAACCGTACTATAATGATGACTCACTCACTTGTAGCATAGTTTTTACTGTGCATCCCGTATAATATTTCGTCCCTACGTTTGATGTTGTCGTCCGAGTGAACTGAAGCGTCTCTGAATGGACATTTGAAAAACTGAAATTAAATATTTGAAATACTGCACATACGTCGTAGTATGTCATAAGTATGATTGTTATATTTTGTTACGAGACGTACAAAGTGAGACGCAGTTCTTAAAGGAATGCTGAACAGGTATATTATTTAAATTCTCTCAAAGGACTCACAGTCCAGACGGTCGTCCCCTCTTCGTCCCATTATCCTCGAGTTTCATGTCTAATATTTCTTTATCGTAAGAATGTCGCCGATACGAAACACAATTTTATTGCTTTAACTTTGAATAGAGCGTATACCTAACAGTTCTCATTTTACGAATCAAAGTGCATACTTTTTTTTGCCCTGAAAATTGAATACAAAAATGTGATATTCGTCAATATTTCTATATAGCACCTCACGGGATATCGAATTACGGGAAGGCAAATTATCATTTTTAAGTATTTTCTTTACAAACTTATTTTAAAAATACTGAAAATTATGTCTTGCTCAATAATTTTTCAAAACTTGGCTAAAAGTCATATAGAAAGAATAGTACATATTTCTAGTTTATAATAACAAGTAATTAAAAAACACTTGAAAATTCTACAAATAATTCTTTATTTCTCGACGATCTTCAGGAGTACAAAAACTTATACTAAATTACATATTTTCATTATACCTACTTTATACACTAAAAAATTAACCTGAATTAATATGGGTTATAGGTCTATCTGTAAGGTAGTTGTACAACTACCTTACAGATAGACCTATGGTTGACCCATATTAATTCAGGTCAATTTTTTAGTGTATAAAGTAGGTTTAATGAAAATATGTAATTTAGTATAAGTTTTTGTACTCCTGAGGATGGACTTATTGTCCGAAACGATCGTCGAGAAATAAAGAATTATTTATTCAATTGTGTAGGCTTTCACGGCTGGCGTTGTTGTAAATCTTCTTGGCTGCTCACAAGCAAGTGTTGCTTGTGAGCAGCCGAGAAGGACACTTCGCCCGCTACCACATCGCCTTTGATAATGTCTACCGCAGTTGTAGACGAAACGTCAGGTAGAAATACCAATGGACCACGGCGTACAAGCCCGGAAATCAAGAAGATTTGCAACAAAGAATTATTTGTAGAATTTTCAAGTGTTTTTTAATTACTTGTTATTATTAATCAATAATCATGTTCTACCACGTGCCGAGTGAAAAATCAGTGCAAATTATTTCTAGTTTATTTTGAAGTATTAAAATCAAATATTGAATAAGATTTTCTATAGAAATTAAGTGCATTTTACATACACACATCAAACTGCTCATGAGATAGAGCTATTCGGATGAAAAAGGGAACATATTGAACAGCTGGTAAACAGTAACCTTAAAAGAACTTATAATAAAATTGAGGTTATGTATTATTCCTCGTCATGGTTTGTAACGTGTCATCCAAAGACGTGATGAAGTAACAAACAGAAAATAAAATTTCGTCTCTCGGCTGGAATAAAAAGTAGACTCTAGTCCGGGTCATAATTTGCTTGCGTGCAAAATTTCATTCAGATAAGTGGGGCGTGATTGATTAATAAACATACAGAACCCGCTTAACGTGGGACATACATTCCAATAACTTCTTGCTATATATACGAAACAGCGCTAAACGAGGTCATTTTAATGCGTAGATAATAGGCCTAAGTGAAACAGAACCGAAATAAGAAAAATTTTTATTTTTTTTTTGTTTAATTTTGTAACATTTATTGTTAAGTACTTTTTTATCACATTAATAATATATTTATTGCTAACATCGAGTTTTGCTCATAAAACATTTATGAAAATCAATTAAAAGTTCGAGTAAGAAGTTATGTTTGTGATGAGAAAGGTTCCTCATTTGACATATTTTGTTTTTTGTGAAGAAGTCATCTAATGTCGTTTGCCTTTTTCTGTTTCGTCCAGCAAGCTGTTGTCGATAGCAAGATATTGCATCAATGACATTCCGTCTTGCCTTTGAACTTCTATCAACATTTGAATCATTTTGTATAAACTGCTCCCTAATTTACGTTATAGTGGTTAAACTTTTTTTTTAGAAACCGCGTAATACTGAAACAGCGTTAAGCGAGGTGTCACTGTACATTATAAACAGATTTTCATATTTTGTATGATATACTAACGGCCCGGTCGATTTCGCCTGTGTGAATTAAATTTTGTTGTCTCAAAACTCCGTTTAAATAACTTGATTAAATTATTACAGAGGGCATTTCCTAATATAAATATTAAGAGCACTGTGGTTGGAACAATAAAAATAAAAGAAAGAATAGTTACTTCTTACCACAACAGAATTATTCAGTGGATGTACATTTGAAGGATTTTGTGTTATGTATTTAGTTTAATGTTTTGCTGAAGATGGGAGCTCAGCTCTCGAAATGTACATCCACTGAATAATTCTGTTGTGGTAAGAAGTAATTCTTTCTTTTATTTTTATTGGCATTTCCTAAACTTTGTAAATTACTTGGCTTAAAATGTTAGAAATTTACTTGTAGGAACCTTGATTATTGTGAACAGTATCCCACTTCTGCATTCGCGAATTTGTTTCAAACACATTTTTTTGTTTGTTGATTTGAGTTTTTATATTTAAATTAAATTAAACCATCATTGTTATGTAGTCACGTGTGTAGGGGAGTTGGCACGGTAGATCGGGGAGGGGTGGTACGTACAACTGCAGAATGAATGTGGGGTGTCTGATTTCAGGGCCGTATTCTGTAGTTCGTCCGTTTCATCACAATAATTAATATTATTAGCATTGTTTGTTATATTTACGGGTGTATCATTTTCGCAAGGTTCTGGGTTCGAATTCCGGCTTGGCAGAGGTGGCATAGGACTGTTTGCATCTCATTAATAAACAGTAATTCCGATGCAGGAAATTAATAATAAATAAACAATTAATAAGTCATACCTATTAAATAATTAACGAATAAAAAATGATTAAGGGAAAACTACTAGACGTCCAACATTTTAAAGAAATTCCAGCCAATTGGGCGACAGAACCATTCCAACCTCAAAAACATTGACATTTGATATATTATAAAAAATACAATACAATTTCTGTTATCCCGTGCGGTGACGCGGGTACCGACTAGTTATAAATATTATGAAATTTACTATTCGTGTGCATGTAAAAATTAACCAAAGAATGTTATATATTATTGATTTGCTTAGTAATTAATCTTTTTTTTAAAGAAAAAATAGTCTTCCGTAATGTTTATGGATCGTGGGTAATTGGACACAAATAAATGTAAATTATAAGTTTTCTAAATTTGCTACGTTTCGTAGGTTAGTTTCCTACTTCTTCAGGCAAGTTTATAGTTTAGAATCTTTGTTGCTTGAAGAAGTAGGGAACTAACCTATGAAACGTAGCAAATTTAGAAAACTTAGAATTTTCATTTATTTGTGTCCAATTACCCACGAATGATCCATAAACATATAACATCATGGACGATAACAACTCGAGTCTTCCGTAATAGTCATAAGGGCCCCATTATCCTAAAGTGCCAGGGCCTCCAACAGGTTAAAGAATCCAACGATCACCGTAGTACTGAGTACGACCCTGTACTTACTGTGATTGTTGACGCCATTGCTTGACTGAATCAGTTTCCACAATAATACGAAATGAAGCCGCATGTTTTTTTTTTGTACATAACTCAAGAATATACATAATAGACGGCAAATTGAAATTTCTATTATTCATCATATTTATTTAGCAGCCAATTGCTTTTTCATAAATGTTAGAGTTTTTATTACGTCGAGTTAAACAATTTTTTTTATAATAAAATCGACGTTTGTGTTTCACGGCGTTGTTTAACGCAGCTACGCTAATTATATATGTAGCATTTTAATACTTAGATATCAGAAACTTGTACTCTGAATGTATTATCTATTTATAAAAATGATTTGTCGGGAAAAAGGCCTTTTTAAGTAAACACTTATTTGTTATTTATAGCGACGTTTCGTTCCTTGCTTGGGACTTTTTCAAGCTTTATAACTGTAATTGAATTATTCAAATACAATTAGTAAATTTACAATTGAAATATAAAATATCAGATATTAATTATACACACCTATTAAATGTTTTGATCAAGTAGATATAAAAGTTAAACTACACATGTAAATATAAATTTTAGTTAAACAATTGTCCATAAAAAAGTTTGTAATAATTCCGTTTTTAAAAAATATTTGTACGGAATTATTACAAACTTTTTAATAAACAATTGTTTAACTAAAATTTATATTTACATGTGTATTTTAACTTTTATATCTACTTGATCAAAACATTTAAATAGGTGTGTATAATTAATATCTGATATTTTATATTTCAATTTTAAATTTACAAATTGTATTTGAATAATTCAATTACAGTTATAAAGCTTGAAAAAGTCCCAAGCAAGGGACGAAACGTCGCTATAAATAACAAATAAGTGTTTACTTAAAAAGTCCTTTTCCCCGACAAATCATTTTTATATTAATTACCAAGGACAAAAAAGAAAAAAAGTCAATATTATCTATTGTTACAAACTATCGATAAAAAGTTTTAATTCTAATCAGATGTTATCAAAGAATTTAGGCCCATTAGTAATTTTATCCCAGTATTGATTAGAAATAATTTAAATGAAGAAAGAATGAAAGTGATATTTAAATTTATTAAAACAAGAATTTAATTTTATAAAGTTTTACAAAGTTAAATTCTTAAAAAGAGATTTTATAAATAAAATCTAAAAATAAAAAGAAAAAGAGAGAAGAAAGAGAAATAATTGAATAAATTGAATTGTTTATATAAATTGTTTGATAAATGGAAATTTTCATTTGATTCATTCGTAACTCTCGCTAATGAGAGGGTTCATGTCTAGCGTTACGGAGTAAAATCTGCTCTCGCATGGTGTGAATTCAATGTTACAATTGCTTTATTATGAAGGGTTGACTGATAAGATATCGCACCGTAGAGTCACTGAAAACTCATTCCGCCGCGAAAGTGGAAAGACTCGGGTTTGAGTCCCGACGGTGACAGTTGTTCAAAAATAACATTTTTCTAATATAGCATTATAACAATGAATGTTTCTAATCAGTGACTACTTGGCTCATGTAGAAAACTCTTACTGACTATAAGCAGTGGCGGATTAACAAATTTGCCGCCACTAGGCTATTAAATTTTTGCCGCCCCTACTGACCTCTGAAATTCGATACCCTAGTTCTTGTCATCCTTGCTGTCAATATAACACATTTCTCTTTAAAAATGACATTTTAGTAATATTTTAACACAGTTGGCAAGGAAAAAAAGAGCTTTGTCGTAGATGAATTGTCGTCTGTCCCAAACTGATCTGATATGACTTTTAAGTACTTATAAAAACGAACTTCTTACGCCATTAAATATTTTTGATATAGGTAATATCAAGTTGCTTTGCTGACTGTGTTAAAATGTTACCCAAATGCCATTTTTAAAGAGAAATGTGTTATATCGACAGCAAGAATGACAAGACATGACTAAGATACATATTTTCGGAATGTCTATTTTTTTCTAAAATACCTATTGAAATTTTTGTTAAATTTTCGAAACGCGTTTTCTCTATGTATATAGTATATATAGAGTATAGTGTTTGCTGAAGATGGGAGCTTTGCTCTCGAAATGTACATTCATTAAATAAATCTGTTGTGGTAAGAAGTAACTATGCTTTCTTTGATTGTTATTGTTTCAACCACAGTGCTCATAATATATATATACTATGTATATAAAGTTTTTTTTTTTTTATTTCTGTAAAACAAAAATTTTTGGACCGCCCCCTAAAATCTGCTGCCCTAGGCTTCAGCCTAGTGGTAAATCCGCCATTGACTAAAAGCGTCTGAAAAAACCCAGCAAACTTCCAATTTTTATAATATTTTACGTAAAGAAATTTGGAAAATATAATAGTATAAGATATACTTTTATTATAGAAAAACAATTCCAAAATTTTTAATATAATATAATAAATAAAATATGTATTATCTGAAGATGACTATCGTCGAAAGCGCTCATAAATAAATAAATTATATTAAAAATTTTGGAATTGTTTTTCTATAATAAAAGTATATCTTTCCAATTTTTGTTTGTCCCACCGTGGAAAAAGGGATTGTCAATGTTTCACTGGACATTGATAAATCTCTGACACGAATTAAAACACTTCGAAATCTCAGTTTGTTTTGAAGCAATAAAAATAACGTTTATTATCTTAAAAGCGCCGAGTAGTTTTAAGTTTGTTCTCAACAAACAAAACAAATGCCAGTCGAACTGTTTTATGCAACGACACAAAGTTTCTCTCCCCCTTGTGACTGGGGCGGAGGATATAGTAAAGCAATAAAAATTAACGTAACTGTGTGTTGAAAAAAGACGACATACTCGTCTTTTGAGTGCTTACGAGAGAGATGGGACTAGATTGGAAATAACAAGGTAATAATCGTTTGCTACAATGTGAAAACAAAAGTGTGATTAGCTCTGGAAGGAGTTCATTTTCTTTTTGCTCGCTAAGCACTCTACTTTCTTCACCTCATTCTCCTCTCCACCTTATCCATAAATAAACCTCTTTCTTTTCCTGTTAAGAATCTGAGTTCTTTAGAAATACATTTTATCAGATAAAAATAAATACAGTGTAAACTCTTTATAACGAAACTCAAGGGACCGAGCATTTTTTATCGTTATAGAGAGTTACCGTTATATGGAGTGAAGAAAGAAAAACAACCAAATTAACAATAATCTTTAATATGTATGTTTTTGATAAAATTAATACATAGTCAGTTAACTTTGCCTGACGTTTTTTGCTTTGCCAGTACTTGATTTGTATTTTCTTATGTATCTCTTGATATGTGGTGGAATCTTCTTGATTCAACAATAAAAATTTTTCTAAAGGTTTAGTCGGCGTCTCTTGTAACCTGATAAGACAACATAAACAATAACACCGACAATGACGATTTTCTGTGTCTAAATATGAACACATTTCTTCGTAATAGAGAATGGCTGCTGCGCTATAAAGAGTATATCAATGTATGGCTTTTAATGTAAACCAACCAAATTGTGATCTTTTCTATGTTATAGAGAGTTTATCGTTATAAAGAATAATGTTATAAAGAGTTTACACTGTACTTATAGATTTGTATTCCGTGTTGGTATGACGGGTGTTTAATATATTTAATTAATTTAAAAGAAAATCTTATTTATAATAACCAAATGATTAACCGAGCTGGGTAGAGTAGTGGTGACAGCACTAGACTCGCATTCGGGAGGTTCGGGTTCGAATCCCGGCGGGGGCAGATGTGGCTGGAACTTTTTCCTACTGCCTCTCGCCGAGAAACGGTAATTCCTGTAACGGCCATTTTGATTGAAGTTTTCCATGGTTTTCCTCAATTAATTCCAGATAAATATCGAGATGGTTCCTTATTCGAGGCCATGGCCGATTACCTATCAAACTCCTAGCTCAAAAATTACCTATCTTATCCCTAATATCCCAATGCTGTTATATAAGTTGAAATTTTAAAAATGTAGAAAAATAACGGGAAGTGTGGTAGATGGAAAATAGTAATGGTGCGAATGGCGTCTGTTATGATATGAAGTCGAGAAACGGACGTTAAACGCATTATTATTATTATAATCAAATGATTAAAATCCCTAAATTCGACAGACGTATCTTCTTTATTTAGTGAATAACAAAGTTGTCATGTTTGTTACAAAATGCCACTGCCGGGAACTGATTCCGAAGTTTTCAAATTCGCGCTGGACGAATTATGTTTATGAAGTGGGTTTTTATCATTTATTTATTATAAACAACTAGCGGCCGCTCCGGCTTCTCATGGCTAGCACTAATTATCTATAGCCATAAAAGATGAGAATCATTATCATAAAATTCTCAACGTGTATTGAATTTGCGTGAATTCAATCGCTTTTAATTGTAAATGTTCAAAAATCGAAAAAAAATTAAAATTGTCAAAAAAAAAAATATAAAATAAAATCTGTTGATCTGATTGCTACCAAACTTCACAGGATCATCCGCTGGGCTAATCTGAAGATTGTCTGAAAATTTCATCAAAATCGGTCCAGCCATTTTAGAGACTAGAGGGAACATACACACATCGATTTTTATATACAGTAAGACCCCGCTTAATGCTGGAAATACGTTCCAATAAGTTCCTGCGTTCTCGAAACAGCGCTAAACAAGGCCATCTTAATGTAGGCATAAGTGAAACAGCACCGAGAATAAAAAAAATGTTTTTTTTTTGTTTAATTTTGTAACATTTATTGTTAAATACTTTTTATCACATTTATTTGGTTATTTTTGTTTTTTGTGAAGAAGTCATCTAATGTCGTTTGCCTTGTTTCGTTCAGCAAGCTGTTGTCAATAGCAAGATATTGCATCAATGACACTTCGTCTTCCCTTTGAACTTCTATCAACATTTGAAACATTTTGTATAAACTGATTCATAATTTGTGTTATAGTGGCTAAACTTTTTTTTAGAAATCGCGTAATATTGAAACAGCGTTAAGCGAAGCAGCGTTGAGCGAGGTCTTACTGTATATAGATTTCATTATTATTCACAGTTACTTAAAACTTGTATTTGATTAAAAAAGAAATTTTAATTCATAATTTTTAATATTTTCTATCATATACAATAATAATGATAGTTCACATAATTATATTAGGTCATAATATAGTAAGGTGAATGATTCCTTAAGCCGGGTCCAGACGTGTGTAACGCGTAATGTAATCTATCGCGTAATGTAACACGAATTCTGTTTGTGGACGGCACTACGAGCATTACATGTAACGCTCGCGCCGGCGCTCGCCGTGATCCATCGGCTGTCGGTTTTTAGCGCGAACACAAAGGCGCTCGCAGTACTCGTTTGGACGGCGTTCGTGACGGCTGTGTCGTGTGTACGTTCATGATACGAACAATCGCTTGAACTTATCAGTTTGTATCAAGAAAAACGTGTTATTAGGAATCCAAAAAATCCGGATTACTTTAAAAAAAAACTGAAATCTTCAGTTAATAAATATATATAAATAAAAGCAGCACCAGCTATCATGACCTTCTTATTCGGCATGTTCGTAGCAACTGAGCGGAAACAGCTTTTGAAAAAAATTCGCTTTCACGATTCGCGTTGAGTTCGTGTGCTGTCCACACTGTTGCCGCTAAATTACACGTATTCTTACATTACACGTTACACATGTCTGGACCCGGCTTTAGTCGTAAAATATGCTCTCGGGAAATTTCAAACTGTGGTAGCAAAATTCACGTCTTTTGATAATTAATATAACTTCTATTCAATATAAATCAAATGTTGAAATTTAACATATGTTGGTTGATAATACAAATTGTGAAGTACGCTAAAAATATCTGGAAATAGTTTATTTTTGTAAAAAAACTGCGATTCGTCGCTTATTTCTTTAATATTTCGATGCTGCCAAACATACTTTTGTAAACATCACTCTGATATAATTATTCACCAGCATGTATACGTTTATGAACTTTTATATCGCTCGATTTATTGAAACGCTTATAGCAAATGTCGCATTGAAATGGTTTCTCACCAGTATGAATACGCTTATGAACTTTTAAATTGCTCGACTTACTGAAACACGTATTACAAACTTCACACTTATATGGTTTCTCACCAGTATGTATACGTTTATGATCTTTAAAACCGCATGCGCTAACGAAACATTTATTACAAACATCACACCGAAATGGTTTCTCACCCGTATGTATAAGTTTGTGCAAATCTAGTGTGCTTGAACGAGTGAAACACTTATTACAAACGTCACATTCATAAGATTTGGTGTGCGCAACCCTATGTGAATTTAAATGATCTGCTCGAGTAAAACACTTCCCACAAATGTCACAATTAAACGGTTTCATACCTGAATGTGTAAACTTATGTTTTTTTAAATTGCCCGATGACATGAAACATTTATCACACATGTCACACTTATAGGGTTTCTCGCCGGTATGGATACGTTTGTGAACTTTTAAATCGCTCGAACTAATGAAACACTTACTACAGACATCACACGGATATGGTTTCTCACCCGTATGAATACGAGTGTGAACTTTTAAATCGTTTGACTTATTAAAATACTTATTACAAACATCGCATTGATATGGACTCTCACCGGTATGTGTAAGTTTGTGTAAATTTAAAGTGCCTGTCCTAGAGAAATTCTTATAACAAACGTCACACTGATATGGTTTCTCACCAGTATGTATACGTTTATGACTTTGCAAATTCCTATGAGAAGCGAAATATTTATCACAAATATCGCACCGGAATGGTTTCTCCCCAGTATGTAAGCGCATATGGTCTTTAAAACCATATGAGTTAGCGACACGCTTGTGGCAAATGGTACACTGATATTTCTCTTTACGCTTTACCGAAGAATTTTTCTCTTCACAGTTTTCAAAATTCTCTCCTACGTCTATAGAACTAACACGGGTGTAGTTCTCTAATGCGTGGTCAATAGCAATATTTGTGCTGTCGTAGCTGATTTCATTATCGCCTTTAGAAAAATCGTTTACTGTATCATCAATTGGTTCCGTCAAAAATAATGAGCTATCATCAATCGGTTCGTCTTTAATTTCGGGTTTTACAAATATTTTCTCAACATTTTTGCATCCTGAGTTAAAATTTGCACTCCCCCTCGAGACAGTTTCCACTGTATCATCAACACAATCTGCTGAAATTATTTTGGATTTTAAAGACAGTTCCTCGTTTATTTTGTCGTCGAAATTAACAGATACTTCCAATTTTAAGTTGACATCCAAGTCTTCCACCCATTTACTGTTCTCAATATTAATATCTAAGTCCTTATCACGCTTCGATAAAGTTCCTACTGTGCCATCCACACAGTCCGGTGCATTTATTGAATTATAATCCATTTGTTCGTCTTTTATTTTAGATTTTAAAGACATATTTTCGTCTTTCGTTTTGCTTGCATCATGTGCCAAAGATTCACAATTCTCAGATATGTCTGCACTAATATCATCAATGAAAGAATTTTTAGAAGGATTCTGAGGCTTTGGTTTTTTGTCAAAAGCATGTAATTGCTTTAGGTAGCGTTGAAGTGTTTTGTCAGACTTTATTATTTGCATTTGGAACTGGTGTATTTTCTCCAGTTGGGAGTAACATAACCGACAAATGAATTTTGGCATCTCGTCGCGTTTCAATATCTGGGACAGAATTACCAAATTACATTAATGAAGGCAATGTCACAGAAAAAAAAATGATATTTTTTTATACCTAATGAATTAATCACAATCTAACCAAGACTTTAATAAATTTTTCGAGGCTCATGCATTATTATTCTTACAGTAAAAACTGATACTATTCTGTAATGTGTATCACAACTTATTTTTAAAATGTAGTGTACTTACTTGAACGGGAGCACACTTCATAATTACATCGGCGAGTCGACTTTTAAATCCAGGCAAAAAAGAGAACACATCGAACATTGTAACGTCTCCTCTTGACAGGCATAATCGACACATTGTGGCTAGGGCGTACCTAGTTATCGATGTTTCTTCCATTGTATGAACAATTATGTCAATTGTTTTCAAAATTCAAATAATGGCACGATAACCTTACGTTAATGCGGACGCTAGCAAAAATATCCGTAGACTTCTTTGTGGTGTAAACACTAAAAACTAAACAGTTAACTGTTCTGTAATGTTCACAACAAAGTTGTCAACTGTGTTAAACAGTTGGTAATTTGTTTTGAAATTTGCAGAGCCATCCAAATTATGAGTAAAACCTTTTTTGCAGTTAGCGTGTAGTTATATTATATAGACGTACCTACATTTTCTTTGCTTGTGATATAAATTATATGGTGTGTTTGGTATATTAGAATAGAGGTGATAACTTGTTTAGTCTGAAAAATGTACGTACACTTATAACAAATGAGTTAGTGACAGATTACACAAGGTTACAGTTAAACCAGAAAGGCAATTTTTTTTAAATTTTATTATATTGAAACTGATTCAGGCATAAAAAATGTTTTTTTTTTAATTTTAAATATGTAAATCATTTAACACCTCAGCCGTTTAATGCCTATAATTTACACATTATCCCCAGATAAAATCGATCAATCTAAACATAGACATCTATGTAGTTTTTGCTTTAAATAATTTTAAACATAGGTAAGTTATTCCTAACGTGAATTATGCATAGAAGTTTTTCTTCTGTAGTGTGCAGTGTAAAATACACCATATTTTTGAAGTTTACCTTCTTCAGCGATGTATCTATTTGAAAAAAATAAGAAATCGAGGGGGAGTAGAACTGGCAAATAAAGGGGAAGTTAGTTTGTCTCCTAAATTACATGAGATTGACTAGGAGAGAAGTTTATAGAAATTTCTTTACAAATGCTTACTTTAAATATAAAAAGTATTATCTATCTGACAATTTATCCAATTGTTTAGGCTTTCACGGCTGGCGTTGTTGCAAATCTTCTTGATTTTCGGGCTTGTACGCCGTGGTCCATTGGTATTTTTACCTGACGTTTCGTCTACAACTGCGGTAGACATTATCAAAGGCGATGTGGTAGCGGGCGAAGTGTCCTTCTCGGCTGCTCACAAGCTGTGAGCAGCCGAGAAGGACACTTCGCCCGCTACCACATCGCCTTTGATAATGTCTACCGCAGTTGTAGACGAAACGTCAGGTAAAAATACCAATGGACCACGGCGTGCAAGCCCGGAAATCAAGAAGATTTGCAGTATCTGACAATTTCTACATAATATAAGTCAATACTCCTGTATTGATTAGGATGCCAGTAGTTTTTCTTTTCTATATTTCCCTATATTTATACTTAATCAAGCATATTATGAGAACAAATGTAAACACAATATCGCATTTGTTTTACGACCACTGAATAAAACAATACTGTAACATTTTTGTATTTTTTTATGATTTGTGAATACAGTAGAATCCGTTTATTATGACTCCGCCTATATTGACCAACCGCCTATTATGACGTAATTACACAACGAGGTTTGGTTTTCATATAAAATTCTTTGTAACAAAGTCGGATATAATGACTTCGCTTACAGTGACATGTCGCTTATTATGACCCATTTTTAATAAATTTTGTCCGTCTATAGTGACCGACATGATTCTTTACACCTTCGGCAATGTTCGTTGATTCCCGACGACGTTCGGCACGTGGCTTGTTTTTGTTTTGAATCTCAGTGAGTAATTGATAGTTGAACGTCACGCATTGTTTTTAGTGATATCCTATGTAAAAAATGTCATCTCAACGTCGTAAAGCATTTACGATTGAGGAGAAAGGTGAATAATATGCAGATTAGAAAATGGAGAATCAAGCTCATCTCTCGCAGAGGAATTGGGCGTGGGTCATTCGACAATCTCAATGATTTTCAAAAACAAGAACCGGATTAAGCGATCGTTCAATTCAAATGTTTTGAAACCGAAGAGGCTTCGAAAATCGCGCAGGAAAATGTTGATCAAGCGTTAATTCAGTAGTTTAAAATCACGCGAAACAAAGGAATACCCGTCAGCGGCCCTATGCTACCTAAAAAAAGAAAGTTTT
Source organism: Venustoraphidia nigricollis (assembly GCA_034508555.1). Classification (NCBI taxonomy): domain Eukaryota; kingdom Metazoa; phylum Arthropoda; class Insecta; order Raphidioptera; family Raphidiidae; genus Venustoraphidia; species Venustoraphidia nigricollis. Next base: position 6,196,551 of record JAVRKA010000016.1, read on the forward strand.
TTTTCACAAAAATGCTTTGTATGACGTCCGCTTAGTATGACGTGTTTGTCAATTCCCTTCGATGTCATTATAAACGAATTCCACTGTATTATTATAAACTTGAATAGTCACCAACATATGGAAAAGAACGACAACGAAACCTTTTCCAAAATTAGAGTCCTCAAAAAAGACGAAAGATCTACGATTTATTGTCGGTATTTAGTAAAATTTTACGTCTTTTTGTCTATATGTACAGACTTGTGTCTATTTAACCTACTTAACAAAGCGAAACATTTATTACAAACATCACATTTATATGGCTTTACTTCAGTATGGCAAAGTTTATGAGTATTTAAATAAGATAATTGTGTGAAATGCTTTTTACACACATTACATTGATATGGTTTCTCATCAGTATGTATCCGTTTGTGAACTTTTAATTTGCTCGACTGAATGAAACACTTATTGCAGACATCACATTGATATGGTCTCTCACCACTATGTATACGTCTATGAACTTTTAAGTCACCCGACCGATTGAAACACTTATTACAAACATCACATTGATTTGGTTTCTCACCAGTATGTGTTCGTTTGTGTACTTTTAAATGGCTCGATTCAATGAAACACTTATTGCAAACATCACATTGATATGGTCTCTCGCCGGTATGTATACGCGTGTGAGCCTTTAATTTGTTAGACTGATTGAAACACTTACTACAAACGTCACACTGATATGGTTTCTCACCAGTATGTATTCGTTTGTGAGCTTTTAAATTGCCCAGCTCAGTGAAAGACTGACTACAAACATCACAGTGATATGGTCTCTCACCAGTGTGTATACGCTTATGGATTTCTAATTTGCTTGCCCGAATGAAATATTTATGACAAACATTACACTGAAATAGTTTTTCACTAATATGCTTACGTTTTAAGGAAGTACTTTTCTTTTCACACTTTTTAAAATTATCTTCTGCGTATGCAGAACGAATACACGCGGTGTCTGCCGTGGGGTCAATACCGATTTTTGTGTCTTCGCAGCTAATTTCACTGACACCATCACTAAATGAAGAATTTAATGTGTCCACAATTGATCCTGCTAGAATTAATGCACTGCCATCGATTGGTTCGTTTTTGATCGCGTATTTCAAGGACATTTCCACGTCAGTTGTGCAAGTTGAGAGGATATTACCCGATCCTTCCAATTTCCAGTTGATATCATGTGCCAGATTACTGTCGCCAATATTCTGTGAAACCTTCGTTAAAACTCCTTCTGTCTCATCGGCACAGTCTGGTGCAATTACTGAATTATCATTTATTTGTTCGTCGGTTATTTCTGATTTTAATGACATTTCATCATTACTTTTTTTTGCGGAAATGAAATGTCCATATTCTTGCTCTGTCCAGTTGACATTCGAGTCAAACACGCCATGTAATTCCAAAGATGTACACGTCTCAGCACTGTTTTCATTAATATTATCAATGAAAGGATCCTCAGAAGGCCTCTGGTTGCAATACTCAAGTGTGAGTTTTTTGTCAAAAGCATTCAACTGCTCTAAGTGGCGTCGTATTGTTTTGTCAGATTGTACTGCTTGCATCTGGAACTGATAACTTTTCTCCAATTGACTGTAACACAATCGACAAATGAATTTCGGCATTTCATCGCATCTCAATATCTGGAACAAAATCGCCAACTTACAGTTAAGTACTTAATACACACTTTTTGATGCCAAAATTTTTAAAAACAATTTACCTACTTATATTTTGCAAGTGTATTAATAAAAATAAAACGAAAAACTGTAGTTGAAAATTGACAGATTTAAAATTTTTTTACACATTACATTTTTGTTTGAAAACATTTGTTAAATAAATACTGATAGCTAATTAATGGATTGCCAAGATAAGACGTTTTCTTTATGGGCTGTTTTAGATGACAATTTTACCAACAGTTTAACAAGATGTGAACAATATTATAGAATTCTCAATATTGTTCACGTCCATTATAATTAATAAGTTTTTTTCTATATTTTAACAGGAAATTGTCCAATTTCCTGTTAAACTATAAAAAACATATAGAATATTTTGAGTAAGTGTTGTTACTGGAGATTTGGTGTTCGTTATGATACCTATACGAATTGAACATGCGATGTAAAGCAAGTGAAAAGGCAAGAAAACTTAATGTGTTATTAAAAAGAAAATGAATATTTCAAGGACACTTTAAAATTAAGCAAAGAAAAACAGAACTTATTTAATTTCGGAGATATTTTAATGTACTTAGCCCCGTAAATCTCCTTAATAGCAATCCAACGTCACAAGAATTAGAATTCATGAGCAAAAATGAGTAAATGGAAACATTTTCTATAATGAATTAAACACAATCTAACCAATTGTGAATTGTTACTAAATAGTCATACATATTTATAATTATTCTTATTGTAATAATTACTATTCTTTTGTAATGTGTGTCACATTATTAGTATAATGTAGTGTACTTACTTGAACGGGAGCACACTTCATAATTACATCGGCGACTCGATTTTTAAATCTAGGCAAAAAAGAGAACACATCGAACATTGTAACTTCTCCTCTTGACAAGCACAATCTACACATTGTGGCTAGGGCGTAACTAGTTATTGATGTCTCTTCCATTGTGTGAAAAATTGTGGCAAGTATTTTCAAAATTCAAATTATAATACAATAGGCTTACTTTTTTCTGAACGCTGAAAAAAAGCTACTCAAAAACAATAGCCCCAAAAGTTTCCAATGATTATTCTGTAATGTTTAATGCAAAGTAGTCAACTGTGTTAAAATAGTCAGTGATTTGAATTGAAATTTACAGAGGCATCCAAATTATGGGTAAAACCTTTTTATTTGCAGTTTACGTGCAATAGTACCTATTATTGTACAGACGTTAATTTTTGACCTTTGTACACATCCTAACTATTATTAGTGTATTTGCCATATGGCAACATACACTATTGGCGTCGGTCGGATGGCGGGACCTAGGGGTCGGACCAAAATTTCTCGACGTTTCATAACCTCCTAAACACTTTGGCACCATTTTTAAAAATGTTTATATATATATGTATATATATATGTGTGTACGCGCGATAACTTTCGAAAGAGTTAATTGATTTCAACGAAATTTGGACCACGTGTTGAAATCCACCACCGCAAGAAGCCTATTTAAAATGGGCGTAATCGGGGTATTTTAAGGGTAGTTTTTAGGGGTTGAAAAATGTTTTTGGGCCCCAAAATACCGAAAAAATTCTCCGAATCGTTTCAAAATTGAAATTTAACCCTTTGGTAGTGATTAAAAAGTGTCCCCACCACAATTTTAACAAAATCGGCCCGACAGGACCGGATTTACAAATTTTATGAAAACACTAGTTTGCAGATAGTGACTTATTTATTGAAGGGTGTATTTAATTCGGTGTAAACGTTAGATTGATAATAATATTACAACTAAGAAAAAAATGTTATTTTAAGGGGTGTATTAAGGGGTTAAATTTTTTATTTTGCCCAAAAACAAACTTAATTTCACATAATAAAAGTATAAAACCACACGGCCCTATACAAGCAAATACACTATATTGTCGGCAGGGTTTTGGCACTGCGACCCGGGTTTTTATAAATGCGAATGTGAGTTTGTTTGTTACGCTTTCAAGTCTAAACCGCTGAACAGATTCGATTAAATTTGACAAGGAGATAAATTGCATCCTAAAGGACATAGGCTACCTTTTGTCTTAAAATAAAAATTTAAAGGGGGTGAAATAGGGAATGAATGTGCCTGACAGGTCATCACGATATCTTCCGGAACTATTAGACCTCCAGACTTGAAATTTGAAAGACATGTTTCTTTTGTTGAATATAATAATAATAGTTTTCTAAGGTGTGGAAAGGGGGGAAGTACAGAGGTGTCAATGATTAGTACACTCTAATTTTTAATATACAGTTTCTATGGATTGCAAATGTAGCTGTTAGGTCTTGATGAAGATTCCACTACTGTTGTTATTGTCGTGTATCATTACAATCGTGGGCAGAGCCGCGGGGAGTGGCTATTATTAATAAATTGGTAAAATTATAGACTCGGTTTTATTCTACTCTAAATATGCGCATGACAATACCATGTTTTTATAATTTCGTGAAGTAATCAGCGATGCGTTTTAAAACTTTCAAACATTTTAATTCGATGCTGCAGTAAGAATTCAAGTAACTTCTTTGCAATTAATTACCTAAGGTATAGAAAAATTTTCACCCTAAATTATTCATATAGTCCAGTGTTTTTCAACCTGTGGGTCGCGACCCCCAGGGGGGTCGCAAAGTCTTACTCGGGGGGTCGCGGGTAAAAGAAAAAGGTAATTGTTTGTAGATTTTACACTACAATAGAAAAACCCCCGCGACCAAGTTACTACTCGCAGAGCTCTCGCGACTTCCTTGCGAAGTACACTTAGTTTTTCGATCAATATAGGTCGAACAGTAAGAAATATAACTACAAACTAATTTAGTTTTATTATGGCTCTAGGTCTAGGGGATCGCCGCAATTTTTTAACGTGTAAAGGGGTCGCGTGCACAAGAAGGTTGAAAAACACTGATATAGTCTATAACCTCTAGTAAAAGAAATGCGATTTATCATATTATGATAACAAATTTAAATTCAATGTTGCACTTGTTTTAGAAACACTGAATAAAACCATACTGTAACATTTCTGTATTTTTTTATGATTTATGACAATATTAATTCCTTAAAAAAAATATCTACGATCACTAAGTTTATTGCCGGTACCAAATAAGATTTTATATTTTTTCGCCTTTATGTACAGTCTTGCAGTGCCTATTACAGGTTCGTTGCAGAGTGAAACATTTATTACAAACATCACATTTATACGGTTTTTCTCCTGTATGACAACGCATGTGAGTATTTAAATATGATAATTGTGCGAAACACTTTTTACAAACATCACACCGATAGGGTTTTTCATCAATATGTACCCGTTTATGAACCTCTAAAGCGCTCGAACTAATCAACCTCTTGTTACACATATTACATTGATATGGTCTCTCACCACTATGTATACGCTTATGAATTTTTAAATCACTCGACCGAATAAAACACTTATTACAAACATCACATTGATTTGGTTTTTCTCCGGTATGTATTCGTTTGTGAATCTTTAAAGGAGTTGACTCAGTGAAACACTTTTTGCAAACATCACACTGATATGGCCTCTCACCAGTGTGTATACGCTTGTGATTTTTTAATTTGTTCGATTGATTGAAACGCTTATTACAAACATCACACTGGTATGGTTTCTCACCAGTATGTATTCGTTTGTGAACTTTTAAATTACCCGAATCAGTAAAAGTCTGTTTACAAACATCACATTGATATGGTCTCTCACCACTATGTATACGCTTATGAATTTTTAATTCACCCGACTGAATAAAACACTTATTACAAACATCACATTGATTTGGTTTTTCTCCGGTATGTATTCGTTTGTGAATTTTTAAATAGTTTGACTCAATGAAACACTTTTTGCAAACATCACACTGATATGGCCTCTCACCAGTGTGTATACGCTTGTGAACTTTTAATCTGCTCAACCGATTGAAACACTTATTACAAACATCACATTGAAATGGTTTCTCTCCAGTATGCCTTCGTTTTGAGGAAGTATCTTTATCTTCACACCTCTCAAAATTCTCATCTGCATATGCATCGGTCGAACGAATACAGGCGGTGTTTTCCGATGTGTGACCAAATCCGATCTTTGTGTCCTCGCAACTGATTTCACTGCCACCATCATTAGACGAAGAATTTATTGTGTCCACAATTGATTCTGTTAAAATTAATGAACTGCCATCAATCGGTTCGTCCTTTATCACGTATTTTAAAGACTTTTCCGCGTTTGTTTTACATGCTGGGAGGAAATCAGTCGATTCTTCCAATTTCCCATTGCCATCTTCTGCCAGGTTACTGTCGCCAATATTACGTGAGAACTCACCTCCCTTCGATAAATTTTCTTCTGTATCATCGGCACAGTCTGGTGAAATTATTGAATTATCATCAATTTGTTCGTCTTTTATTTCGGATTTTAAAGACATTATATCAGTAATTTTTCTTACTGAAATGAAATGTCCATGTTCTTGCTCTGGCCAGGTAACATTCGAGTCAATCATGCCATGCAATTCCAAAGATTCATTATCAATCAAAGGATCCTCTGAAGTGCTTTGAATGGTATCCTCAAGTTTAGGTTTTTTGTCAAAAGTATTTAATTGATCTAAGTAATGTCGTATTGTTTTGTCAGACTGTATTGCTTGCATCTGGAACTGGTAACTTTTCTCCAGTTCTTTGTAACATAATCGACAAATGAATTTTGGCATCGCATCGCGTCTCAATATCTGAAACAAAATCATTAAATTACGTTAAAGTGGCGCTAGGTACTTTTAACAAGTTGTGAACAATATTAGGGATTATTTTGAATAAGTATTTTTCTGGGATATTGATGTAGACTCTTGTATTGTTATGAAATATTTGATTTTGATTTCAGTTACATATAGGTACACGATTTGAATGTGTGAGAGAAACCATTCAAAATCAAGTAAATTGTTTTGCCAAGAACAGTTTAATATTAAATGGAAACAAAATGAAACTGATTTGATTGGGAAGATATTTAAATTTTATCTAACTCTGTTATCTGCTTGACAATAATCCGTCAAACGAATAGTATTCATGATTAAAAAGAAGTCAAAACATCATCAACTTAATGAATTAGTTACAAGTTAATTAATGTTTCTAAGAATTCATTTATTTATTGTGGAAATAAATCTTCTGTAATGTGTATCAAAAGGAGCAAACGTACCTGAACGGGAGCACATTTCATAATTACATCGGCGATTCGAATTTTAAAACTACGCAAAAACGAGAACACATCGAACATTGTAACGTCTCCTCTTGATAAGCACAATCGACACATTGTAGCTAGGGTGTAACTATTTATCGTTGTTTCTTCCATTACTTTAATTATGACAAGTGTATTACAATTTCTGTGCAGTTCTCACGTTAGATGATCAGGGTGAACTAGAGATTGCAAACACATGTAACCTGAATATGTTGGATGTCAGTTTCTAACGAAACACTTAGCACAAACGGTATATTTATATGGTTGCTCATCGGTATGATAACGCTTGCGAGTATTTAAAGTAGATAGTTGTATGAAATACTTATCTCAAACATCACATTTATATGATTTAGCACCAGTATTTAAAGTCCGGTGTTTATATAAAGTACCTGCCTGCGTGAAATACTTATTACAAACTTCACACTAATACGGTTTTTCACCGGTATGTATACGCTTATGAACTTTTAATTTTCTAGACTGAATGAAACTTTTATTACAAACATCACATTGATATGGTCTTTCACCAGAATGTATTCGCATGTGAAGTTTTAAATCACCCGACCTAACGAAATACATGACTACAAACGTCACACTGATATGGTTTTTCACCAGTATGTATTCGTTTGTGAACTTTTAAATTGTTCGGTTTAATGAAGCACTTATTACAGACATAATAATAATAAGTTCTTTATTTAATAAGTAGACACTTACTAAACAGGCGAAGTTCAGTTAACAAAACTGCTTTACAACTTAACCTTTTGATTAAATACAAATAGACATATATAAGTAGTAAACCCATACGTAATTAAAAACATACAATTAAAAATAAGGAGAGATAATTTTAGCGACTAGATTCATAAAATATCGTGTGATAAAATATCGCACTGATATTGTTTCTTTTCAGTATGTACACGTTTGCCCGACGTATTTTTCTCTTCACATCTTTCAAAATTCTCTTCTACAATTGTCGATCGATTACATGCAGTATTTGTCGATGTGTGACCAATCCCGACATTTGCGTCTTCGCAGTCGATTTGTCGACTACAATCGTTAGATGAATCATTTACTGTGTCTTCAACTGATTCTGCCAAAATTAATGATTTATCGTCCATTGGTTCGTCTTTTATATTATAAGTTAAAGACATTTCCTGGTTTATTTTGCAGTCTAAATTAACAGATACTTCCAATTTTGAGTTAACATCCACGTCTTCCACCCATTTGTTGTCCTCAACATTGACATCTGAGTCCTCATCAACCTTCGATAAAGTTCCTCCTGTCCCATCTACCCAGTCCGGACCATTTGTCGAATTATAATCTATTGGTTCCTGTTTTATTTTGGATTTTAAAAACACATTGTTGTCTTTCGTTTTACTTGTATCGTGTGTCAAAGATTCACACTTCACAGATATGTCTGCACTAATATTATCAATGACAGAATTTTTAGAACGACTTTGATGCCTGGATTTTTTGTCAAAGGCATGTAATTGCTTTAAGTAGCGTCGTAGTGTTTTATCAGACTGTATTATTTGCATCTGGAACTGATGAATTTTCTCTAGTTGGGTAATTTTTTTGATTTAAAATATTCATTTTTTCACCTTATTTTTATTTAATATCGAAAAAGCACCCTCATTTTCAATCGAAAATTCTCACGTCAAAATATCTGCTTTTTTTAAAAAGTCGGTGGGCTTTTTGTTCCTTGAAATCTCTACTTTCTGATGGTATGAAAAAAAATATACATTACTGCGGTAAATGTTCTCAGAAAAGGCAAATAAGGTGTCTTAAAATAGCAATAAATAGGCATCTACGCATATAATTTATAAGATTATATGCGTAGATGCCTATTTATTGCTATTTTAAGATAACTTATTTGCATTTTCTGAGAACATTTACCGTAGTAATGTATATTTTTTTTCATATAATTACACATCGAACATCGTAACGTCTCCTCTTGATAAGCACAATCGGCACATTGTAGCTAAGGCGTAACTATTTATTGATATTTCTTCCATTACTTTAATTATGACAAGTTCATTACAATTTCTGTACAAATACTCACGTTAGAGTCAGTGTGAACTGTGAAGATCGCAAATACATATGAACTGACTAAACGTTCATGAGTCTTTAAAGTAGGTAGTCGTGTGAAATACGTATCTCAAACGTCACATTTATACGGCTTGTCACTAGTATGTAAAGTCAGATGTTTACGTAAATTACACGCCTGCGTGAAATGCTTGTTACAAACATCACACTGATAAGGTTTCTCACCAGTATGTACACGCTTGTGAACTTTTAATTTGCCCGACTGAACGAAACACATATTACAAACATCACACTTATACGGTTTCTCGCCAGTATGTACACGCTTGTGAACTTTTAATTGGTTCGACTGAATGAAACACTTACAACAAACATCACACTGATATGGTTTTTCACCCGTATGTATTCGTTTGTGATCTTTTAAATTGCTCAGTTCAGTGAAAGACTGATTACAAACATCACACTGATATGGTCTCTCGCCAGTATGTATACGCTTATGAATTTTTAAATCACTCGTCCGAATGAAACACTTATTACAAATGTCACACTGATATGGTTTCTCACCAGTATGTATTCGTTTGTGAACTTTTAAATTGCCCTGTTCAATGAAACGCTTTTTGCAAACATCACATTGATACGGTTTCTCACCAGTGTGTATTCGTCTATGTATTTTTAATTTATTCGATTTATTGAAACATTTATTACAAACATCACATTGATATTGTTTCTGATTAGTACGGTTAGGTTTTGGTGTAGTATCTGTATCTTCACAGCTCTCAAAATCTTCATCTGCATAAGCATTGGTAGAACGAAAACACACAGTGTTTCCCAATGTATGACCATAACCGATCTTTGTGTCTTCGCAGCTGATTACATTGCCACCATCACTAGACAAAGAATTTATTGTGTCCACAATTGATTCTGTCACAATTAATGAGCTGCCAACAATCGGTTGGCCTTTAGTCCCGGGTTTTAAAGACTTTTCCACATTTGTTATGCATGCAGGGACGAAATTAGTCGATTCTTCCAATTTCCAATTGACATCTTCTGCCAGGTTACTGTCACCAATATTACGCGGAACCTCACCTCCCTTCAATAAATATCCTTCTGTATCATCGGCACAGTTTGGTGAAATTATTGAATTATCATCTATTTGTTCCTCTTTTATTTCGGATTTTAAAGACATTATATCAGTAATTTTTCTTACTGAAATGAAATGTCCATGTTCTTGCTCTGGCCAGGTAACATTCGAGTCATGCAATTCCAAAGATTCATTATCAATCAAAGGATCCTCTGAAGTGCTTTGAATGGTATCCTCAAGTTTAGGTTTTTTGTCAAAAGTATTTAAGTGATCTAAGTAACGTCGTATTGTTTTGTCAGACTGTATTGCTTGCATCTGGAACTGGTAACTTTTCTCCAGTTGATTGTAACATAATCGACAGATGAATTTTGGCATCGCATCGCGTCTCAATATCTGAAACAAAATCATTAAATTACGTTAAAATGGCGCTAGGTACGTTTAACAAGTTGTGAACGATATTAGGGATTATTTTGAATAAATATTTTTCTTTGATATTGATTTAGATTCTAGAATAGATTTAATTTAGATTTTAGTTACCTATAGGTACACGATTTGAATGTGTGAGAGAAACCATTCAAAATCAAGTAAATTGAGTTGCCAAGAACCGTTTAATTATAAATGAAAACAAAATGAAACTGATTTAATTGGGAAGATATTTAAATTTTACCTAAATCGGTTACCTGCTTGACAATAATCCGTCAAAGGAATAATATTCATGATCAAAAATAAGTCAAAACACCATCTACTTAATACATTTGTTACAATTTAATTAATTATTTGTAAAATGTTTCTAAGTACTCATTTATTATATTCAATGTGGAAATAAATCTTCTGTAATGTGTATCAAAAGGAGCAAACGTACCTGAACGGGAGCACATTTCATAATTACATCGGCGATTCGAATTTTAAAACTAGGCAAAAATGAGAACACATCGAACATTGTAACGTCTCCTCTTGATAAGCACAATCGACACATTGTAGCTAGGGTGTAACTATTTATCGTTGTTTCTTCCATTACTTTATGACAAGTGTATTAGAGTTCTGCACAAAACTAACAGATCAGGGCGAAGTGCGAACTACGAAGATCGCAGGCACATGATTTTCAAGTCAAACTTTTTTTGAGAGGGTATCTTCTTTGAAATTTATAGTAACGCGTTACGAAAAACAAGGGAAAGAAAAAAACCTTGTTTATATTACGTAGACGAGAGGACTCCTAAATCATTCTGCCAAAAAATTAGAGGGAAGACTCCTAAACCGTTCTGTTTAAAAAATTGAGGGGGGATTCCTATTCCGGTTTGTTCAAAAAACTGTTATTATATTGCGTAGACGACGGGGGACTCTTAAACCGTTTTGTCCGAAAATTAAACGAGGTACTTCTAAACCGTTTTGTTAAGAATAAATCAAATCTGTTATATATTACGTTGACGAGGGGGAACTCGTAAACCGTTCTGCACAAAAATTAGAGGAAGGGGAATCCCAAATCGTTTTATCCATAAATTATTTTCCTTTTTTATATTAAGTAGACGAGTGGGAGAGTCCTCATCCGTTTTGTCCAAAAATTATTTTCCAACATTTTTTTATATTACGTAGGCGAAGGGGGAAACTCCTAAACTGCTCTACGACTAAAGAAATTTTACTTACCCCGCGAGGTAATGTGGATGAACCTCGCACATTTTTTTGCTTGAATTTCTAATAGTGAATATAAAAAAGTTTACCCTTTAAAAATTGCCGCTTTTCGAAAACCCATGATTAATACAAATAATTATAAATAATATTAAAAAATGTATATAGAAATGTAAAATTGTCTATATTTTCCGTGCCTTATTAGGGACTTTAAGATCACTGATAATGAATTTTTGGACAAAAAATTAAAATTCGGTCGAAAGAATTGAAGCATATCTTTTCGTTTGTTAAGACCACTTCACACTTTGTAGACACTTTGAATATCTCAGTTAAGTTAAAAAAAAAGTTTTGTCAAGAAGTGTTTAATAGTCAATAAAAACAAAATGGAACTGGTTTAATTTGGAATATATTTTAATTTACCTAGGTAATCCTGTTATCTGCTTGATACTTGGTAGTAACTCAAAGTCAAAAGAAAAAAAATCATGATCAACAGTGAGTCAAAACTATTTTTATTTAAGAATTCACTACAATCAGTCAATTATTTGTAAAACGTTTCTAAGTACCCATAAAAATTGTTTATTATTATTATTATCGTGAAAATAAATCTTACGTAATGTGCACGTAAATGAGCAAGCTTACTTGAACGGAAGCACATTTCATAATTACATCGGCAACTTGAATTTTAAATCTAGGTGAAAATGAGAACACATCGAACATCGTAACGTCTCCTCTTGATAAGCACAATCGGCACATTGTAGCTAAGGCGTAACTATTTATTGATATTTCTTCCATTACTTTAATTATGACAAGTTCATTACAATTTCTGTACAAATACTCACGTTAGAGTCATTGTGAACTGTGAGGATCGCAAAATCATATGAACTGACTAAACGTTCATAAGTCTTTAAACTAGGTAGTCTTGTGAAATACTTATCTCAAACATCACATTTATACGACTTGTCACTAGTATGTAAATTCAGATGTTTACGTAAATTACACGCCTGCGTGAAATGCTTGTTACAAACATCACACTGATAAGGTTTCTCACCAGTATGTAGCAGTTTGTGAGTTTTTAAATGGCCTAACTGAGTGAAACACTTTTTACAAACTTCACACTTATAAGGTTTCTCACCAGTATGTATACGCTTGTGAACTTTTAATTTGTTCGACTGAATGAAGCACTTATAACAAACATCACACTGATAAAGTTTTCCACCCGTGTGTATTCGTTTGTGATCTTTTAAATTGCTCAGTTCAGTGAAAGACTGATTACAAACATCACAATGATATTGTTTCTGATTAGTACGGTTAGGTTTTGGTGTAGTATCTGTATCTTCACAGCTCTCAAAATTTTCATCAGCACAAGCATTGTTAGAACGAAAACAAACAGTGTTTGCCAATGTATGACCAAAACCGATCTTTGTGTCTTCGCAGCTGATTTCATTGCCACCATCACTAGACAAAGAATTTATTGTGTCCACAATTGATTCTGTCACAATTAATGAGCTGCCAACAATCGGTTCGTCTTTAATCAGGGATTTTAAAGACTTTTCCACATTTGTTGTGCATGCAGGGACGAAATTAGACGATTGTTCCAATTTCTGGTTAACATCTTCTGCCAGGTTACTGTCACCAATATTACGCGGGACCTCACCTCCCGTCGATAAATTTCCTTCTGTATCATCGGCACAGTCTGGTGAAATTATTGAATTATCATCTATCTGTTCGTCTTTTATTTCGGATTTTAAAGACATTATATCAGTAATTTTTCTTACTGAAATGAAATGTCCATGTTCTTGCTCTGGCCAGGCAATATTCGAGTCAATCACGCCATGCAATTCCAAAGATTCATTATCAATCAAAGAATCCTCTGAAGCGCTTTGAATGGTATCCTCGAGTTTAGGTTTTTTGTCAAAAGTATTTAATTCCTCTAAGTAACGTCGTATTGTTTTGTCAGACAGTACTGCTTGCATCTGAAACTGGTAATTTTTCTCCAGTTGATTGTAACATAATCGACAGATGAATTTTGGCATCTCATCGCATCTCAATATCTGAAACAAAATCATTAAATTACGTTAAAGTGGGGCTAGATACGTTTAACAAGTTGTGAACAATATTAGGGATTATTTTGAATAAGTATTTTTCTGGGATATTGATTTAGACTCTTGTATTGTTATGAAAGATTTGATTTTGATTTTAGTTACATATAGGTACACGATTTGAATATGTGAGAGAAACCATTCAAAATCAATTAAATTGTTTTGCCAAGAACAGTTTAATATTAAATGAAAACAAAATGAAACTGATTTCATTGGGAAGATATTTAAATTTTACCTAACTCTGTTATCTCCTTGACAATAATCCGTCAAAGGAATAGTATTCATGATCAAAAATAAGTCAAAGCATCATCTACTTAATAAATTAGTTACAATTTAATTAATGTTTCTAAGAAACTCATTTATTATATTTATTGTGGAAATAAATCTTCTGTAATGTGTATCAAAAGGAGCAAACGTACCTGAACGGGAGCACATTTCATAATTACATCGGCGATTGGAATTTTAAAACTAGGCAAAAATGAGAACACATCGAACATTGTAACGTCTCCTCTTGATAAGCACAATCGACACATTGTAGCTAGGGTGTAACTATTTATCGTTGTTTCTTCCATTACTTTATGACAAGTGTATTAGAGTTCTGCACAAAAACTAACAGATCAGGGCGAAGTGCGAACTACGAAGATCGCAGGCACATGATTTTCAAGTCAAACTTTTTTTGAGAGGGTATCTTCTTTGAAATTTATAGTAACGCGTTACGAAAAACAAGGGGAAGAAAAAAACCTTGCTTATATTACGTAGACGAGAGGACTCCTAAATCATTCTGCCAAAAAATTAGAGGGAAGACTCCTAAACCGTTCTGTTTAAAAAATTGAGGGGGGATTCCTATTCCGGTTTGTTCAAAAAACTGTTATATTGCGTAGACGACGGGGGACTCTTAAACCCTTTTGTCCGAAAATTAAACGAGGTACTTCTAAACCGTTTTGTTAAGAACAAATCAAATCTGTTATATATTACGTTGACGAGGGGGACCTCGTAAACCGTTTTGTGCAAAAATTAGACGAAGGGGAATCCCAAATCGTTTTATCCATAAATTATTTTCCTTTTTTTATATTAAGTACACGAGTGGGAGATTCCGCATTCGTTTTGTCCAAAAATTATTTTCCAATATTTTTTTAAATTACGTAGACGAAAGAAATTTTACTTACCCTGCGAGATAATATGGATGAACCTCGCACATTTTTTTGCTTGAATTTCTAATTGTGAATATAAAAAAGTTTACCCTTGCCGCTTTTCGAAAACCCAAGATTAATACAAATAATTATAAATAATATTAAAAAAAATGGAAATCTAAAATTGTCCATATTTTCCGTGCTTTATTAGGGACTTTAAAATCACTGATAATGAAGTTTTGGGCAAAAAATTAAAATTCGGTCGAAAGAATTGAAGCATATCTTTTCGTCTGTTAAAACCACTTCACATTTTGTAGAAACTTTGAATATGAATCCTTTTTGGGAAATACTCGATATGCACAATGCCCAAAAAATATTAAATTCTCAGGGTTTATTTAACTGCGTCAAAAAAAAAGTACACTCCAAAGCGACTACCTTACAGAATCAATTTTATCAAAATAAATGTGATCACAAACATTTCTTTATATAAAAAACCCTGCAGATTTAAAAATCATCTTGCTTAAAAAATAACTCACCGATTTGAATAGATATATATTTTAAATTGTGTCTACATGTATTTAACATACTCTTTAGTACAATTTCTCCTTCGAAACATTTTTCATATTTTCTGACAATGTATGCAAAGCAGTAGTTTGCATTTGTTACTGTAGTTTCTCAACAGTATGTATGTGTTTGTACACTTTCAAATTTGTTGGATGTCAGTTTCTAACGAAACACTTAGCACAAACGTTATATTTATATGGTTTCTCACTGGTATGATAACGTTTGCGAGTTATTTAAAGTAGATAGTTGTATGAAATACTTATCTCAAACATCACATTTATAAGATTTATCACCAGTATGTAAAGTCCGGTGTTTATATAAAGTACCTGCCTGCGTGAAATACTTGTTACAAACTTCACACTGATACGGTTTTTCACCGGTATGTATACGCTTATGAACTTTTAATTTGCTAGACTGAATAAAACTTTTATTACAAACATCACATTGATATGGTCTTTCACCAGAATGTATTCGCATGTGAAGTTTTAAATCGCCCGACCTAACGAAATACTTACTACAAACGTCACACTGATATGGTTTTTCACCAGTATGTATTCGTTTGTGAACTTTTAAATTGTTCGGTTTAATGAAGCACTTATTACAAACATCGCATTGATATTGTTTCTCTTCAGTATGTACGCGTTTGCCCGACGTATTTTTCTCTTCACATCTTTCAAAATTCTCTTCTACATCTGTCGATCGATTACATGCAGTATTTCTCGATGTGTGACCAATTCCGACATTTGCGTCTTCGCAGTCGATTTGTCGGCTACAATCGTTAGATGAATCATTTACTGCGTCTTCAACTGATTCTGCCAAAATTAATGATTTATCGTCCATTGGCTCGTGTTTTATATTATAAGTTAAAGACATTTCCTGGTTTATTTTGCAGTCTAAATTAACAGATACTTCCAATTTTGAGTTAACATCCACGTCTTCCACCCATTTATTGTCCTCAATATTGATATCTGAGTCCTCATCAACCTTCGATAAAGTTCCGCCTGTCCCATCCACACAGTCCGGGCCATTTTTCGAATTATAATCTATTGGTTCCTCTTTTATTTTGAATTTTAAAAACACATTGTCGTCTTTTGTTTTACTTACGTCATGTGTCAAAGATTCACACTTCACAGATATGTCTGCACTAATATTATCAATGACGGAATTTTTAGAAGGACTTTGAGGCTTGGATTTTTTGTCAAAAGCATGTAATTGCTTTAAGTAGCGTCGTAGTGTTTTATCAGACTGTATTATTTGCATCTGGAACTGATGAATTTTTTCTAGTTGGGTGTGACATAACCGACAGATGAATTTTGGCATCTCATCGCGTTTCAATATCTGTGACAGAATCACCAAATTATACTAACGAAGGCAAACAATATAATAACAGATCAAGAAAACTTATTTTCTGAACTATCCATACAATTTATCAATTAATACGTATACTTTTAGACGACAAAAATTGTAACACAGTGTGTAAAATGTGATGTCCTTAATTTGTCACCAGATCTTATTTCTAATACCTACATACGACTTGGAAAATACCTGCTAGGTATTGGGATTGTAGCTGCGGAGTTTAGGCCAAATTTAATGTCTATTCCGCCATTTTTCATATAAATATGGTATTACTAACAGTATGTAAAACGTAACGTAGAAATCAATGAAAAAAATAATACTTTAATGCACATATATTCGATATTAATTATAAACATACCAAATAAAAAGTAGTCAAACACTGCATTTAGGAATATTTACAAAAATACGTTTAATCTATTTTATAATTCAAAATAATTTGACATGGAGGTAAAAAAATTGAAAAACTACGAAAATCAATATTCAAAAACGGGTTTACCAAAATAGTTTAAAATTAAACAAAAACAGAACAGACCTGATTTTGTTTTGGAAATATTTTAAATTACGTAACACTGTTAATCCAATGCCACAGAAATAACATTCATGATTAAAATCTTGTCGGATATGTTCTAAGTATTAATAAATAATGGTCATTTATTAATAATATTGTAAAAAAAATATTCTGTATTATGTATCACAAATTATTTATGAAATATAAAAAGCAAACTTACTCGAACGGGAGCACATTTCATAATTACATCGGCAACACGATTTTTAAATCTAGGCGAAAACGAGAATAAATCGAACATTGTAACGTCTCCTCTTGACAAGCATAATCGACACATTGTAGCTAGAGCGTAACTAGTTATTGATGTGTGTTCCATTGTGTGAATAATTATTAAAAGTGTCTCCGAATTATGGTACAGACTACAGTAGAACGACATTTAGTGTGAACGCAATAACACTGGCAAATGCGGAAAATCCACCTCGTTCAATCGCCGTATTTACCTGAAGTTATGAAGTAACATGCTTACGCAATACGATATAAATTTGTAGATATTTTTGTAAAATGTGATCAGACTGAATTAAAACGTGTACGAGATCGGATATTGTACCTAAAATAATAATTATAATTGTTTGATTTGAGAATTTAGTTTGTTAATTTAATAATAATAATAATAATAATGCGTTTAACGTCCGTTTCTCGACTTTATGTCATAACAGACGCCATTCGCACCATTACTATTTTTCATTTTACCACTTCCCGTTTTTTTCTACATTTCTTAAACTTCAACTTATATAATAGCAATGGGCGAATGAAGGAATTACAGGAAATTAGGATAAGGTAGGTAATTTTTGAACTAGGAGTTTGATAGGTAATCGGCCATGGCCTCAAATAAGGAACCACCTCGATATTTATCTGGAATTAATTGAGGGAAACCATGGAAAACCTCAATCAAGATGGCCGGTACAGGAATTACCGTTTCTCGGCGAAAGGCAGTAGGAAAAAGTCCCAGCCACATCTGCCCCCGCCGGGAATCGAACCCGGACCTCCCGAATGCGAGTCTAGTGCTGTACCACTACTCTACCCAGCTCGGTTAGTTTGTTAATTTATTTAATTGTATAAATTTCCAACACAAATTGCAGTTGATTGTAACGTTCACACTACAAATTGGTCAACTGTTAAACAATTAATAATTGATTTGAAATTTGCATAGATTGCAAATAATTGGTAAAACCTCTTTATTGGCAGTTTGCGTTAATTTGCTATTGAATTATTACACTGGTTTCAGGAACTATATTGATACCTTTTTTTGTATGTTTTTTATGATTTATGACAATATTTTCTTATTATCATATTATTTTTAAATGTAGCAATTTCTTACATATTGGAACGGGCTACTCTGATACTGATGCCAAACATAATGTCCCCAAAAAAGACGAAATACGAATGATTTTATTTAAATAATTTACAAACATCCCATTGATATGGTTTCACACCAGTATGTATTCGTTTGTGTACTTTCAAATGGGGCGAGTCAGTGAAGCAGTTATTTCAAAAATGACATTGATATGGTCTCTCACCAGAATGAATAGGTATTGGGTTTGTGAACTTCTATTTTGTTCGACACTTACTAATAAGTGTCGAACGAAATAGAAGTTCACAAACCCAATACCCATACATACTGGTGAGAGCCCATATCAATGTCATTTTTGACTGTTTGTAATAACTAATAAGTTATTAGTTATTACAAACAGCATACAGGGTGTCTCAATCGACGTTGGCTAATATGGGTAACTTTGTTTTTAGTGGAGATAGAAAGTCGGTTAAATGGGCAAAGTAGTGCAGAAAATTGTGCACATTAACGTCCCGTCGAAAAAACAATTGAATTTTGACACCCTATTAATTTCAAAGTTTGCTAAAACTAATTCTTCTTCACAGTGTTGAATGTTGCCTTTTTTCTTTGAAAATGAACCGTATACCGTTAAATTTCTATTTAAGTTCCTAAAAGTTATTGAATAAGGCTGTCGCCTTTCTGGATAAAGGTTCAAGTATTCTGCTTGAGCCCACGTGGTATTTTTGTTACGCTGAATGTATCCGCAAAAATAGCCTGTTTCTTCAAATTTGAGAATGCTTGAGCCATCTTAGAGAGTAAATCAAACAAAATGAATTAGCAAAACTGTAGCGATCGCTCGACAGATTGTTAACCTGTCGATACGTATTTGTTTCAACAAATTTTGTTTTACACGGCACACTTTGATCGGTATGGATAACGTCAAAAAGCTATTTTGGTCAGTTTTGTAGCTTCTGATTGGTTTACATATTAGAATTCGAATATCTGAAAATAAAAAATGCCGTCCATAAGAAAAACCAAAGTTCATGTCAATATCTCATTACGTAGTGGAAATAAACAAATTAAACCTACGCCACCTTAAAAAGTTATCAAAGAATGGTTAATGAAATTTTCAAATATTTTCATAAATAAAAAAGTTATGGCCAGTTTTCATAAATGGCAATTTTCACTATTTTCTGAATAAATTCATAGGATATGTCAAAGTTCAATTGTTTTTTCGACGGGACGTTAATGAGCACAATTTTCTGCATTACTTTGCCCATTTAACCGACTTTCTATCTCCACTAATAAAAAAAGTTACCCATGTTAGCCAACGTCGGTTGAGACACACTGTATATAGATATTGTTTTCTTCAAAATGCCAACATTTTATGAAGTATTTTTGTCTTTACACATTTTGAAATTATCGCTTGTTTTGCGACGTGTGTTCATTGCCCAATACCGATTTTTGTTGTCTTCGCAGCCATCGTTAGACCGTAAAGAATATTACGATATACGCATTTGATTTTAATCAATATATTGACTTTACATGTTAATTTTCTCCATTTGAATAACATTGAATTCCAGTTATATCAAATAGTAGGCTAACACATATTTCCATTTGCTTTACATTGGATTCAAATTAAACAAAATAGACTTACTCTGAAATATACTTGGCAACAGTTTTGAAATTGTTATATTGAGAAAAAATTGTTTGTGTTCTATTATTATTTACTGTAAAAAATAACACTCTTACGATTTTTATGGACTGAGCCTACTATTTGACATAACTTGCATTCAATATAAATCATATTGAGAAATAGAGCACGTAATGTCAATACGTTGGTGAAAATCAAATACAGTCAAAGCCCTCTAAGTGCACGCTCTCTAAATGCACACGCTCTCTTACTGCACACGAACTCGCCCTCTAAGTGCACGTTCCCCAGCCCCCACTTCGAATAATCTGCGACCAATCACGTGCGACCGTAAGCGCGCTTATGTCAACACATGTCATATGATTGTAAACACAGTTTGAGTTTGAACTCATTTTTAAATTCTGCGCAATGTTTCGCGCAGATGCTCTCTATCTGATTGAATAAAGATAGCTATAGGAGTTAGAAGAGTGGGGATGAAAAAGATCGTAGGGGAAGTGTGCACTTAAAGGATGGGCCTCGGTTCCGAGCTGTGCACTTAGAGGGCTTTGACTGTACCCTGTATAATAATTTTGATTCTGCTGTGCGTCCTGTTCCACTTCGCCTTGTGACCGCTAAGATCAAACACGCATATATTATTACGGGGGTGCTTCGTCACCGCGTCTCAATTCTCAACTCGCGAGCTTGGAGTTAATCTGCGTTTATAACTGCCGAGTCTACAAATCCGACAAACCGACTAACTGCCTTATCTTACAACTGACAACAATAAAATATTGGATTGTAAAAATATTAATTACAAAAGTTGGCATTACCACACCGCCGGCTCTTATTTAATGTTGGTATAATGTAAATGAGAGAACGAGAAATAAACGGGAGAATGAGAAATGTTATTATATTATATTGTGCAAGGGTAACGAGCGCAGGGCCGGATTGAGTAAGTATCGGTTCTATTTTTTTTTGAAGTTTAATTTCTTTAATTTTTTAGGAGTCATATTTCGTGAAACACTTTCATGGAGTGCACACGTTGAGAATCTAAGCATTAAATTATCAAAAAGTATTTTTGCTCTCCGTGTTTTAAAAAATAGCTGCACAGATACTTCAGCTTCATTATCTGCATATTATGCTTATTTTTACCAGCTGGTTAAATATGGAATTGTTTGTTGGGGTTGTTGTGCAGATATGCAAAAGATATTTGTACTTTAAAAAAAAGCAATCCGCATCATTTTTAACCTTAATTTTCGTAGCAGTTGCAGACAAACATTTACAGAAAAACGTATTTTAACTGTGCCGTCCATATATGTCTATTTTACTTTATGTTTTATTAAACGACGTATCCATAATTATGATACGTTTTAGGTTATCCATGGACATAACACAAGGAATAATTCTATTATTATTTTACCAAAATCGACACTAACGTTGTTTAACAAGAGCGCCGAATATCACGCTCTGAAAATGTTTAATAAATTGTCACACAGTTTCAAAAATCTACACATTTCTAAATTTAAAAGAGAATTAAAGGCTGCTCTTCTTAAACAATGTCTGTATAAGATAAATGATTTTGTTATAAATGAATAATTGTAAACATATCTTTCTTTTTTTTGACGAATCCTATACATATTTGTATGTCTTTGGATCAATAAATTCTAATTCTAATTCTTTAGCGACGTATCTGTTTGAAAAAGTAAGAAATCGAGTGGAAGTAGAATTGACCCTGAAAGGGGAAGTTAGTTTGTCTCCTAAATTACATGAAACAGACAGAAGTTTATATTGTATTGCTACGCATGTGTAAATATTATTACAGGCGAAACCGTTTACAACGACATCGTTTAGAACGACATGCCGGTTATATTGACCAAAATTATAGGTCCCGGCGGAATGCTATATGACCGCCTGATAAAAAACACTGCTTTTTACGACATTGCTTATAACGACATACCGCATTAGGCGACTACATTTAATGTAATATCTTCATATCTTCGGAGAATTATATCTGTTAGAACGACCAGTTGTATTGTAAACAAAATTCGTACGCACAGAAGTGTTCCAAACAGACTAAAATTACAGATTTTATTAATACAGAAAAATGATAATGATGATGTGAATGTTATTCCTAATAATATCTATGGATTTATATGTACCTACACATTCAATAATACTACATACTTAATAAAAATTACTTTGTACCTTGAAAACATTGCCGATTATTAAGACTATCGGTTTTACGACCAAATATGAGTAGACCCTTCGATTGAACAACTGATGAACAGTCACCTTAATTAATAAATTAAATTAAGGAATTATAGGTAATTAGGGTTTGGATTATAAGCGCATATGTTTGCCAGGTAATCGATCATGACCTTGAATAAGGAGCCATCTCGATATTTATCGTGGAAAATCCCAACAGGATGACCCGATACAGGAATAATCGTGTCTCGGCATGAAGCCGCAGGAAAAAATCCTACCCACATCTGCCCCCGCCGAAATTCGAACCCTTCAGTACCTTTCAAACACAACTACGTTAGTTCCATCCTCGAGAAGTTTCAGCTCTTCAGGTGCACTTCTACAGTGCCACGCGACGCTCCGATCCTGCACACTTAACACTATCTTAACCGTTTCATCGGAACCTTCCCTCAACCCCCGCGGCACCACTCTTCGAAATAAGATCTGTATTTATGTGTGTGTGTGTGTGTGTTATGTATTTCTCCAACTCCGGCGCTCCGGGCGGCGTTTCCGAGTGTGTAACTAGTTACAGCAATTTGCTCATTGTTCCGGCAAGAGTATTATCTTTATTAAGTTTTACAGCCGCGCCGCGCCGCGCGCGAGCAATACATTCAACTATTTTACTTGCACTTGTCTTTGAGTCAGCCTGCCGTCTCGTTCCAATTCGCGACCACCTTTTCTGTCTTTATCTAACTACCTCCCTTCTATGTTTCTCTACCCTCTTTTCATTAACTTCGCTGAATACATTATTATTATTATTACTTATAACAGTCACGGCTCGTCACGCTCGGGCATAAAAATTACTTGCTTTAAGGTAGTTGTCGTAGTTAAGGCACACCGTCAGAAAATGCTTAATTTTTGTATGCTTATTAAGGACATGATAATACAATTACCCTGAAAATTTGAAGTCGATCGACCGTATATAATCCGAGATAAATTCAATTAAAAATTGGATAATTTATATTGATTGTATACGATCTCTGTAGTTCTGAACCAGTTTCTTATTTAAAAAAAAAGAACTAACTGTCAGAAACTTTCCAAAAACTGACAGTCTTTCAATGCATTTGTTATGAGTTTAAAAAAAATAATAAGAAAAATTTTTTGACCGTCTAATTATTTATAAATACCGGTTTAAAGTTCAATAATTTATAGAAAAGTATACATGCATATGAATACTGTATGGGTTACGTTTCCACGGATACAGTCTTGCGTACAAATTATGGATCACTTACCTACAAGCTAGTATACTTTTGTGGCGCGTATAATCTATAACTTTTTGACAATAATGTACCACGACAACTACCTTAATAACAATAGATCTCTTGCCAGGCTTAAAACGACCATAGTATTTAATATTAATTTCAACTTGATACGTCACACCGTGTTTGAGAAAAAGGGTCTTGTGGAACAGACAGGTAGACGAACAACAAAGTGATTCTAACGGTTCGATCTTTTCATTTTAAGGTACAGAACCCTAAAAATAAATGTTGAAAATACTTGAAACGGAGACATATTCGCAAAAGCGTTTTCATAATATACTAATATGCGACGCCTCTGTCGATATGTGCAATTGCTACCGGTTCTCAGTCGGTGAAATCGCCTGAGCTGAGATTATATCGCCTGCAATTATTATTGTCCAATGAATTGATTGCGACTTGAATACGATTTGAATTTACAAGTCTATTGAATTTTCTGAACGTCTTCAGATTTTTGATTTAGTGATACATAAATTATTAACCTTCCAGTATATTGAAAAGTTACTGTAATGGGTTTAAAAATTTTAAATTATTTTTATGTTTCAAGGTCACTATGATATTTTTACACTATTTTTGAAATATGTAAATGTACTAATGTACGTTCGTACGTACATTGCCATTTTTTTCTCGAACTAAATCTAAAGAATAAATAATTGAAGAAATTTCTTAGGATAACCTAGGTGGCACAGGATCGAAGAAAGCAAATACTGAATTATGTAAATTGCATTTAATCTAACGTTTCGGCAACCTTCTTGCCATCTTCAGAGAGTCAATGCTGTCCAGTATTGTTTAGTATTATTGTAAGAAGGTGAAATAAAATAAAATGAAAATCTCAATTGCTACATTTTTATTATTCGTGATGTTAGATTTTGAATTTATTTTATTTCACCTTCTTACAATAATACTGAACAATTAAACAGCATTGACTCTCTGAAGATGGCAAGAAGCTTGCCGAAACGTTAGATTAAATGCAATTTACATAATTCAGTATTTGTTTTCTTCGATTCTGTGCCACCTAAGTTATCCTAAGAAATTTCTGCAATTCTGCTTTCAAGAATCATCATCACTAAGTTTTTAGAGTTATTTTCGCAGAATAAATAATGATATCGACTATGTTATGATACCAATCGACGCATATTAACGTAAATATGATCTGATTTTTTTTTTCGAAATGGGTTCAACAGTCTTTTTTGACCAAAAAGACCCCAAAAAATAGATTTTACCGATTAACGTTCGCGAATATAAAATTATATCTACTTCGTTAGTATGTCCATCGAAATGCGTTATCGTTTTGATCCGAGAGAATTTATATCGAAATTGAACCAGCCGTTTAAGGCTGTCGGAACGCTCTGAATTTAAGCCACACTACGAGGCTCAAAATGCTGTTGCAAGGGTGCCGCTGTCAGTTGATTACTCTAAATTTTGGAAATATTTTGAGGATTTAAAAAACTTTTCCGAAAAAGGAAGAGTCACTTTAGGTTTGTGATGGAACAATTTTGTGAAATAAATACGAATATGGTCGTAGTGTGATATTGAAAACGTGTGTTTTTTGGCACAATGAATGCAAACTTTTTTCTAGTAAATCGTACAAAAATTACAAAAGTAGACCATTAGAGACCAAGATTTGTGCTTTATCTTCCTTATAGAGAAATAATTTTTGAAGAATGTTGACGAATAAGTCTACTATCAGCTATCAGTCGAAGCCCTATTCAGAGCGTTTCGACAGCCCTAAATACATTTAGAGAAAGCAAAAAATGTATATTTCAACAGGATTTGCACCCGGGCGAAAACAGACTGGGCAGCTAGTAAAACAAAAAAGCAAGTATCTGCATATTATCTAAAACAGCGGTTCTCATACTTTTTTGGCGGTGGAACGCTTTGGAAATACTAAATATTTTACGGAGTCTTAAAATAAGGAAAACCTGGTTCATTCTTTAATGATGGAACGATGAAATTGTTTTTATTTTTTTATATATATTTGACCTACGGTTTAAGTCGGTTTTTCGTTCTTTAGGTTGATATAATTTCGGTGGCTTGCCCAAAGACAAAAAAAAAATATGTAATTTTAAATGAAATGAATGCAATAATTAGGAGTGATTCCGATTGCTTGTGGAAAAAGCGTGATGGAAGTAGAGTGTAGTTAAGGAGAAAGAAATACA
This sequence comes from Venustoraphidia nigricollis, assembly GCA_034508555.1. Classification (NCBI taxonomy): domain Eukaryota; kingdom Metazoa; phylum Arthropoda; class Insecta; order Raphidioptera; family Raphidiidae; genus Venustoraphidia; species Venustoraphidia nigricollis. The sequence continues at coordinate 6,222,446 of JAVRKA010000016.1, forward strand.
ACCGCGGTACAAGTATAAGGAAATAAAATTCTGATTTTTGAATAATTGACGAATCTGTGTGGAAATTTATTAAGAAACACGTGAATGGTGTAAACAATGACTGAAGTATTGATAGCTGGCTTTGATCAGACTACAATGTGTCGGTTGTGCTTATCGAGTGGCGTTCCGCTATTAGACTTATTTTCCTTTTCAAACAATTTGAAAGATCGAATAGCTAATGTCATCATGAAGTGCGCCCCCATTCAGGTAAGACCACTTATTTTAAAATAAGTAGCTGACATAGTCTTTTTATAAAAACTAGCAATATACCTTATTATTGTAGATCCATTTTAAAAATTTTATAATATTATATAATATCTACCAACCATGAATTCTTTTATTTTACATAATGGTATGTCATTATTACCTTCATGGGTCTTCTTTAAAACTGTGTATTTTATTTTAGATAAGAAGAGATGATGAGTTGCCAAATTCTATCTGTCAGTTATGTTACACTAAGCTGAAAAGTACTCGTCAGTTTCAGATGCAAATAATAAAATCTGAGAAAACTTTGCAACTCTATTTAAAGCAATTACATGCTTTGGACAAAAAAGCTAAACTCGCGTGTTCCATTGATACGCCGTCTGATGATCCTTTGAGCGATAACACTAATGCAGACATCACTGTAAAATGTGAACCCTCGGAATTTAAAGACTTCAATGTCAATTGGAAGAAAAAAGATTTTGAGAATTTTAATTCTTCTAGTAAAATCAACGGCACTACAGCTTTAAAATCTAAAATAAGGAACGAACAAATTAATGATAATTCATTAAATGCAACAGATTGTACTAATCATACATTACACACTTTCTCTGAGAGTGACCAAAAAACACATAATATTGTCGATATTATCGACAGTAAAATGATGGAAAACATGAATGTTAACGGGAAAGTGGAAGAACCTACAAATTATAACTTGCCTTGCAAAAATTTTGAGGAAATTACTATAAAATCCGAAATCAAAGATGAACCCATGGACGATTTATTAATTATGACGGAATCTATTGAAGACAGAGTAGACGATTTTTCTGAAGGCTGCGAAGATACAAAGATCGGTTTTGACTACACATCGGGAAACTCCGCATGTTTTCGTTCTTCTGGTGTGGAAGAATATTTTGAAAATTTCGTGGAAGGGAAAAAAAGTACTTCGGTGGATCGTGTGACGTACGAAGAAGCAAATAAAGTGAAAACGCAGCAAATTAAAATAAAAGACACGTGTAAAAAAAACTCCATTACGCGCGTTTTAAAAACTGACAAACGTGCATGCAATAGTGAGAAATCACATCAGTGTGACGTTTGCAATAAGTGTTTCACTACACCGAGCAGTTTAAATATTCACAAACGGATACATACGGGTGAGAAACCATATCAATGTTACGATTGTAAAAAGTGTTTCACTCAGTCATGTCAATTAAAATCTCACAGACTGCGACATACTGGTGAGAAACCATATTATTGTGATGATTGTGCTAAGAGTTTCACTACATCGTACGGTCTAAATATCCACAAACTGGTGCATACTGGTGAGAAACCGTATAAGTGTGACGTTTGTAAAAAGTGTTTCACTCAGTCGGGCCATTTAAAATCTCACAAACTACTGCATACTGGTGAAAAATTATATCAGTGTGACGTTTGTAATAAATGTCTCACTACATCAAGCAATTTAAAAACTCACAAAGTGACTCATACAGTTTTGCTTTAACTAGCGCAATACAAAGGTACATTTTTGCGTGGACCTCTACATATTTTTTTTTGTTATTAATTCCGTATTACTATTGTGATAGGTATATTGTATATATATTTAGTTTAAATAAAAAAATATTTTTTATACGACACCCTAAAAATAGTTGCTGTTCATGCCTGTATAATATTAAAAACATTTTTATTTACTCAAATTATAGGTGTGACATGTCAAAGTTATAAAATGTACTGTCCACAAATTATTCAAAATTACGTAAAATCCCAAAACAATACAGTATTTTAAAAACCCAATGAAGTGTAACGCGTTGATAGATAAAAAAAACCCTTTAGTTTGTGGGCCCATATGTCTAATTGTTTAATAGTTTTTATTTCTGGTGGTAGTGCGTTATATATTTATGTACCTGCATGAGTTGATCATTTGGTAATATATTATGTGTTATTGCTTTATCTCTGTCTGCTATAATGATTGATATTTGAATCATGAAGTGTGCCTCCATTCAGGTAATATGTAATTTTATTTGAAATACGATATGTAACTTTAGTCAGTTTTTAATAAAACTATCAATGTACCTTATTAATGTAGATCTATTTTACAAATTTTGTAATATTTATGATTTAAGAAAAAGTTAATTTTAAATAACAAAAATTATCTTTTTAACAAAAAAAAAATGATAATATGCATAACAAAAATTTTTTTAAATCACCCTAGAAGTCATTAAATGAATAATTAATTCGAAACCTGACATAAGATATAGAACCAATATGTTACGTAACTGTTGGTTTTTTCTTCAGGCTAACAGTTACGTAAAGAATGATCACGGAATTAAGATTATTTTGTGGGAAAAATAAATGTTTATAACTTCGTATTCAATGTATTACTTTAATTGGAACTATACATAGTAAATGTGAATATTACTGATAGTCATCACTTTGTCATTTTTCAAAAAAAAAATCCTACTAATTTAAATAATCATACAGAACTTATCTGCTAATTATGAATTCTTTTGTTTTACATAATGGAATGTTATTGTCATAACCTTTATGGGTCTTCTTCAAACCTGCGTGCTCTATTTCAGATAACAAGAGGTGATGCCATACCAAATTTCATGCCAGTTATGTTTCACTAGACTGGAAAATACACACCAGTTTCAGATGTAAATAATAAAATCTCAGAAAAACTTTCCAACTCTTTGTATTAATTGCATGCTTTTGCCAAAAAACCCAAGCTCGAGGGTTTCATTCATTTCTAATGATGCTTTGATCTATAACACTAATGCCAACTATGAACTCAAAATCCTCGGAATTTAAAGACTTGAATGTCAATTGGAGAGAGAAAGATTTAGAGAATTTTAATGCAGCTAGCAAGATCAAAGCAATGTCTTTGAAATCCGAATTAAGAAACGAAAAAATTGATGATAAATCATTAAGTCGCACAGAGTGCACTGATCACACAAAAGATACTTTATCTCAGGGTGATAAAAAAACACATAATATTATCAACAACACTAAAGCAGAAACCACTATGAAGTCTGAATCCCCGGAATTTAAAGACGTATTTGACGTGGATGTCAATTGGAGAGAGAAAGATGTTAAGAATTTTAATGCAGCTAACAAAAACAACGACGAAACGTTTTTGAAATACGAAATAAAAGACGAACAGATTGATGATAATTCATTAAATCCAGCAGAGCGCACAGATCATACAGTAGACATTTTATCTAAGGATGTTAAAGAAACACATAATATTAACAATATTGCTGAGAGTAAATTGATAGAAAAGATGGATGTCAACTGGAAAGTGGAAGAAACTGCAAATTTTACTACGGCATGCAAAAATATTGAAGAAATTACTATAAAATCCGAAATCAAAGATGATTCGATGGACGATTCATCAATTGTGACGGAATCTATTGATGACACAATAGACGACTTTTCTATAGGAGTTAGCGAAATCAACTGTGAAGACACAAAGGTCGGCTTTGGCCACCCATCGGGAAACTCCGCAGAATTTCGATCTCTTGATGGGGAAGAGGCTTTTGAAAAAAATGAAGAAGGAATTAATACCTCGATGAATCGTGAGAAGAACGAAAAAGTCAGTAAAGTGATATCGCAAAACACTATATCGCCATATCAGTGTAATGTTTGCAATAAGTTTTTCACACAGTCAAGTAGTTTAAATGCCCACAAACGAATACACACGGGTGAGAAACCATATCAATGCGACATTTGTACTAAAAGTTTCACCAATTCGTCAACTTTAAGAACCCATAAACGGATACATACTGGTGAGAAACCTTATCAATGTGACGATTGTACTAAGAGTTTCACTAGATTGTTCTGTTTAAATAAGCACAAACTGATACATACTGGTGAGAAACCACATAAGTGTGACGTTTGTAAAAAGTGTTTCACTCAGTTGAACCATTTAAAAAACCACAAACTGCTACATACTGGTGATAAACCACATCAATGTGACGTTTGTACTAAGAGTTTCGCTACATCGTTCAGTTTAAAAATTCATAAGCGTATACATACTGGTGAGAGACCATTTCAGTGTGATGTTTGTAACCAATCTTTCATTGAATTGGGCAGTTTAAAAACTCACAAACGAATACATACTGGTATGAAGCCATATCGGTGTGACGTTTGTAACAAGTGTTTCACTAAATCCAGCAGCTTAAATAACCACAGACTGATACACACTGGTGAGAAACCGTATCAGTGCGAAGCTTGTAAAATGAGTTTCACTTCAACAAGCGGTTTAAATAGACACAATCTTGTACATACTGGTGAGAAACCATATGAGTGTAACGTTTGTCATAAGTGTTTCACTCAGATAAGTAATTTAAAAACTCACAAATTGCTACATAGTGATGAGAAACCATATCATTGTGATGCTTGTCCTCTGAGTTTCAATACATCGTTTAGTTTAAATACCCATAAACTGAGACATACTGGTGAGAAACCATATCAGTGTGATGTTTGTAAAAAGTGTTTCACTCAGAAAAATCATTTAAGAACTCACAAACTAGTACATACTGGTGAGAAACCACATCAATGTGACGTTTGTAATAAGTGTTTTAGTCTGGCAAATAGATTAAAAATTCACAAGCGTATACATACTGGTGAGAGACCGTTTCAGTGTGATGTTTGTAATCAGTCTTTCATTGAATTGGGCAGTTTAAAAACTCACAAGCGAATACATACTGGTAAGAAGTCATATCGGTGTGACGTTTGTAATAAGTGTTTCACTAAATCCAGCAGTCTAAATAACCACAGACTGATACATACTGGTGAGAAACCGTATCAGTGTGGTGCTTGTAAAAAGTGTTTCACTTCAATGAACTGTTTAAATAAACATAAACGAATACATACTGGTGAGAAACCATATGAGTGTGACGTTTGTAAAAAGTGTTTCACGCAGTTATGCAATTTAAAAACCCACAAATTGATACATACTGGTGTGAAGCCATTTCATTGTGACCTTTGTACTATGTGTTTCACTACATTGTACAGTTTAAATACTCACAAACTGAGACATACTGGTGTGAAACCATATCAGTGTGACGTTTGCAAAAAATGTTTCACTACATCGAGCAATTTTAATGCTCACAAACTTATTCATACAGTTTCGCTTTAAATGACGCAATTAAAAGGTACTTTTCTTGCGTGGACCTCGACACAAACTTCTATAGTTATTAAGCCGTATAAATTTTGTCATAGACTATTTATTTATTGCAGTATTTTAAGAAATGAGTAACGCCTCACTTTTTTATATCGTGTAAGTTTTACTTAAATCATTATAAACAATTGTAATTTGAAGTTCGAAACGTCAGAATTTGAAATTGTGAAAGAAGTGTTACAAAAAATTATAAATTTGTGTTTGTTGGTTATTGAAAGAATTAATTTAAGTTGACATATTCGAAAACATACATTAGAGTCGAATATATTTTTTTATTTATACAACTACTATAATTATTAAATCAAACTTGACAGTTATAATACAAGAAACATAATTGTAACAATGAACGCTACCAGGTTGAGGTGTACGCCAATAAAAAATCAGTACAGTAGATTTCAGTTCTGGTAGTCATGGAAATAATGCATTTATTTAAAAATTCCTGGCGGTGTGGTGTATACTATTTTTCTTTAAACCCGGTCGAAAACACGAGAAAACTTTTTCGCCCCGCTGTTACAGATGGCGAGCGAGTAATTCCAGCAGTGTATAAAATGTTAGGCTTTCTGCCATAAAACCGAAGCTGCTGAAAGTATGTATTTTCGACCGGGTATAAAGAAAATCTATTATTTCTATATAAATAGTCCGCAACCTAAGAGAAACATTGATTTCTCAATATTGACCACTTGACAAATTAGTATAGAAAATTGTTTTCAAACGCAAAATTCAAACAATGAAAGAAGTATCGATAAATGACTTTTGTCGAAGTACAATGTGTCGGTTGTGCTTATCGAGTGGCGTTACGGGATTACACTTATTTTCCTTTTCAAACAATTTGAAAGACCGAATAGCTAATGTAATCATGAAGTGTGCCCCCATTCAAGTAAGACTATCAACTTTATTTTCATTGTTTTGGATTAGTCTGTTATTATTAAAATTAGCAACGCATGTTATTATTGCAGTTCTATTTTACAACTTGTTTAACATTTTTGGTTTAAGAAGAATTCAACAAGAACAAAAAGTAATTTATTAAACAAAAATGTATAACAATATGCTTAACAATAAATTTTGATTTTACCTTCAAGAGAATGGAATCTCTTTTCGATAAATGAATCATTAATTCTAAACCTGACATAAGATATGGAATCAGTATATTATGTAACTGTCTTGATTATAATATACACTTTTAATTTGTAATAATAACGTTGTATTCCGTAGTTTATTTTAATTAGTGTAGACTGAATATAATTGTCAATGAAACTAGATATAGCAAACGTGAATAATATTGGTGCTTGTTATTTAAAAAAAAATTATACAAATTTAGATAAAAAAACAAATTTTTATAAGTTATGATTTTTTTATTTCGCATTATGGTATGCCATTTCCCTTGTTTTAGATTAGAAAAAGTGATGGGAAGCCAAATTCCATTTGTCAAGAATGTTTCACTAGACTGGAAAAAACACATCAGTTTCAAATGCAAATAATACAGTCTGAGAAAACTCTGCAACGCTATTTAGATCAATTACCTGCTTTTGACAAAAAAGCTAAACTCGAGAGTTCCATTGATGATAGGCCGTTTGATGATCCTTTGAGCGCTAACACCAATGCAGACATCTCTGTGAAGTATGAATCATCGGAATTTAAAAACGTATGTAACGTGAATGTTGATTGTAGTGAGAAAGGTTTTGAGAATTTTAATTCAGTCAGTAAAATCAACGACGAAACGTCTTTGAAAACCGAAATAAGAGACGATCAAATTAATGATAATTCGTTAAACCCAGCAGAGTGCACAGATTATACAGTAGACACCTTATCTAAGGGTGATGGAGAAACGCGTAATATTGTCAATACTGGCGACAGTAAATTGGTGGAAGACATGAATGTTAACTGGAAAGTGGAAGAAACTCCAAATTATAATTTGCCTTGCAAAAATTTTGAGGAAATTACTATTAAATCCGAAATCAAAGATGAACCGATAGATGATTCATCAATTCTGATGGAACCTATTAATGAGTCGGTAGACGATTTTTCGAAAGGTCTTAGCGAAATTAGCTGCGAAAACACAAAGGTCGGTTTTGGCGAAACTTCGGGAAACATCGCAGATCTTCGTTCTGTTGAAGTGGAAGAGTGTTTCGAAAAATTTGTAGAAGAAGTAAATTCCTCGGATGATCGTGATTTGCATAAACAGGCCAGTAAAGTAATATCGCATCAGTTTAAAATTAAAGACACTAGTAAAAAACATTATACTGTATCATCATCTCAGTGTGATGTTTGCAATAAGTGTTTCGCTACATCAAGCACTTTAAATAATCACAAACGTATACACACGGGCGAGAAGCCATATCAGTGTGACGATTGCACTAAGAGTTTCACTACATCGTTCAGTTTAAATACTCACAAACTGATACATACTGGTGCGAAACCATATGAATGTGAAGTTTGTAAAAAGTGTTTCACTCAGTTAGGCCATTTAAAAACTCACAAACTGCTACATACTGGTGAGAAACCATATCAGTGTGACATTTGTAATAAGTGTTTCACTGTTTCCAGCAGTTTCAAAAACCACAGATTGACACATACTGGTCTGAAACCGTATCAGTGTTACGCTTGTGAAAAGTATTTCACATCAGTGAACAGTTTGAATAAACACAGTCTGAGACATACTGGTGAGAAATCGTATCAGTGTGACGTTTGTTATAAGCGGTTTTTTCATATTAGCGCTTTAAATGTTCACGCCCGGATACATACTGGTGAGAAACCGTTTCAGTGTGACTTTTGTAATAAGCTGTTCACTCACGCAAGCAGTTTAATTACTCACAAAATGAGTCATACTGGTAAGAAACCATATCATTGTGACCATTGTACTAAGAGTTTCAGTAAATCTTTCAATTTAAGTAAACACAAACTACTACATACTGGTGAGAAACCATATGAATGTGACGTTTGTAAAAAATGTTTCACTCAGTCAAGCACTTTGAATTCGCACAAACTGACACATACTGATAAGAAACCATATCAGTGTGACGTTTGTAAAAAGTGTTTCAATCAGTCAAGCAATTTAAATAAACACAAACTGACGCATACTGGTGAGAAACCACATCAATGTGACATTTGTAAAAAGTGTTTCACTCAGCTAGGCCATTTAAATACTCACAAACTTATACATACTGGTGTGAAACCATATCAGTGTGACGTTTGCCAAAAATGTTTCACTACATCGAGCAATTTGAACACTCACAAACTTACTCATACGGTTTCGCTTTAAGAAACGTAATGAAAAAATACATTTTTTGCTTGGATTTTTACACAAACTTCTATTGTTATTAATGTCGTATCAATATTGCTATAGTATGCACAATGTATAATATTTAGCTAAACTAAATATATTTTTTTGCACGACCGCCTATAAAATAGCTGCATATCATCCCTGTATTATAACGGTAGTACAATGACACATTTAACGCTAGTGTTGTAAAGTAGAACAAATAAATGCCATCTAACAAATCCAGAAGTCACAAAAGTAATTTGTCAGTTAACAACATAGACGAAGCAATGTTGGTAGACGCCCCACCATTGAGTACATAAAATATTAAAATTTCAGATTTTCGTCTGAAAACTCTTCTATTCATCGAATAACCTTGAAATGAGCTTCATATTACCCTTGTAAGGGTGCTTTTTTAGAGTTGAAAAATGTTTATGATCCGAAAAATACCGAAACAATTCTCAGAGTAGTTTAAAAATGATAATTTAACCCTTTATAGATTTGAATGTGCTAAATAAATTTTAATAAAATCGATCAACAAAATCGAACTTTATAAAAACACTAGTTTGCGAATAGAGAATTACTAACTAAATGGTGATGCAGATGTTGAATTGATAATATTGCAATAAGGAAAACATTATTATTTTAAAGAATGTATTAGGAGGTTGCACTTTTTTTGTACAAAAACAAATTTAAGTTCACGTAATCGGGCCACAATTCCTGTATTCGCAAATACACTATATTGTCGGCAGAATCTGGCGCATCGATCCGAGCTTTTTAATATATGTAGGTACTGGGTAGTGCAATAATTTACAACTAGTTATAATTTTATAAAAAAAACTTTTGAACTGAAACTTCTTTAGGAGCTGTAGGTAGGAGTGATTCCGATCGGTTGTGGAAAAAGCATGACGGAAATAGCGGTGCCGTTAAGGAGAAAGGCATACAACCACGGTACTATTATAGAGAAATTTGCTGACCGGTAACAGTAAAATGAAAGGGCGTTTCTTCTGTCCCAGTAAATTTACCAATGTGGCACGTCCTAAACAAAATGCACTGTTTTTTATGTTCATACCGTGTAGAGATTAAAACATTGGAAATCAATATTTCAATATAAAAAGTCTGCAACCAAAGAGAAACATTGGTTTTTCAATTCTGATTTCTGATCAGTTGACGCATGTTTGTGGAATATTATTCAGAAGTCCAAGAGTGGTGTTAAAATTAAACAATGACCGAAGTATTGATAAATGGCTTTGGCCAAAGTTCAATGTGTCGGTTATGCTTATCGACTGACGTTACGGTATTAGACGTATTTTCCTTTTCAAAAACTTTGAAAGATCGAATAGCTAATATTATCATGAAGTGTGCCCCCATTCAGGTAAGACTATTAATCTTGTTATCTTGGTTTTATAATAGTCTGTTTGTTATTATTAAAACTAGCAATCTATGTTATTATTGTGGTTTTATTTCAAACTTCTGTAATATTTTTTATTTAAAAGAAGAACTCAGTAAGAACAAAACTTAAAGTGTTAACCAAAAAAGTAAAAATTATGCTTGACAACAAATTTTAATTTTACCCTCAACGGAATGGGATTTTTTTTCGATAACATTAATTCTTGGCCTGACATAAGAAATGGAAGAGATATATTATTTAACTAAGAGTTGGATATAATATACAAAAATGGTGCGTGTTATGTGAATTTTATTGAAGTTTCATTTTAGTTGTTATAAAAAAATATACCTACTTTAGATAAAAACAAGCTGTAAGCACATAGAACGTGTTTACTAATCATGAATTCTTTTATTTCGCAATAAGCTATGTTATTGGCATGGTTCCTTTTGTTTTAGATAAAAAGAAGTGATGGGATGCCCAATTTCATCTGTCAGTTATGTTACACAAAACTGGAAAATACTCATCAGTTTCAGATGCAAATAATAAAATCTGAGAAAACTTTGCAACTGTATTTAAACCATACACATGCTTTTGACAAAAAAGCTAACCTCGAGAGTTCCATTGATAGGCCGTCTGATGATTATTTAATCGATGACACTAATGTAGACATCACGGTGAAGTGTGAAACCTCGGAATTTACAGACGCATGTGTGAATTTGAGACAGAAAGTTTTTGAGAATTTTAATACAGTGAGTAAAATCAATGACGAAACGTCTTTGAAATCCGAAATAAGAGACGAACAAATTGATGATAATTCATTAAATCCAGCAGAATGCGCAGTTCATTTATCTAAGGGTGATGAAGAAACACGCAATATTGTCGATATTGGCAATAATAAATTGGTGGAAGACATGAACTGGAAAGTGGAAGAACCTGCAAATTTTAACTCGACTTGCAAAAATTTTGAGGAAATTACTATAAAATCTGAAATCAAAGATGAACCGATGGACGATTTATCAATTCTGACGGAATCTATGAATGACTCATTAGACGATTTTTCTAAAGGAGTCAGCGAATTCAGCTGCGAAAATATAAAGGTCGACTTAGGCAACCTTTCGGGAAACTCTGCAGGTTATACTTCTTTTGATGTGGAAGAGTGTTTTGAAAACTTTGCAGAAGGAATTAATAATTCCTCGAAGGATAGTGAGATACATGAAAAAGCCAGTAAAATAATATCGCGTCAGCTTAAAATTAAAGACACTAGTAAAATATCGCCATTTCAGTGTGAAGATTGCAATAAGTGTTTCGCTACGTCAAGCAGTTTAAATAATCACAAACGTATACACACGGGCGAGAAGCCGTATCAGTGTGACGATTGTGCTAAGAGTTTCACTACATCGTTCAGTTTAAATATTCACAAACTGATACATACTGGTGAGAAACCATATGAGTGTGAAGTTTGTAAAAAGTGTTTCACTCAGTTAGGTCATTTAAAAACTCACAAACTGCTACATACCGGTGAGAAACCATTTAAGTGTGACGTTTGTAATAAGTGTTTCACTGTTTCCAGCAGTTACAAAAACCACAGACTGACACATACTGGTCAGAAACCTTATCAGTGCGACGTTTGTGAAAAATGTTTCACTACAACAAACAGTTTAAATAAACACAGACTGAAACATACTGGTGAGAAATCGTATCAGTGTGACGTTTGTTATAAGCGGTTTTATGATATAAGCGCTTTAAATGTTCACAAGCGGATACATACTGGCGAGAAACCGTTTCAATGTGATTTTTGTAATAAGCTTTTCACTCACTCAAGCAGTCTAAATACTCATAAAATGAGACATACTGATGAGAAACCATATCATTGTGACAGTTGTTCTAAAAGTTTCCCTACATCGTTTAGTTTAAATAAACACAAACTGCTACATACTGGTGAGAAGCCATATGAATGTGATGTTTGCAAAAAGAGTTTTACTCAGTCAAGCACTTTAAGTACTCACAAACTGCTGCATACTGGTGAGAAACCATATGAGTGTGACGTTTGTAATAAGTGTTTCACTAAATCCAGCAGCTTAAATAACCACAAACTGACACATACTGGTCAGAAACCGCATCAGTGCGAAGTTTGTAATAAATGTTTCCCTTCAACGAACAGCTTAAATAAACATAAACTGAGACATACTGGTGAGAAATCGTATCAGTGTGACGTTTGTTATAAGCGGTTTTATGATGTAAGTGCTTTAAATGTTCACAACCGGATACATACAGGCGAGAAACCGTTTCAATGTGACATTTGTAATAAGCTTTTTAGTCACTCAAGCAGTTTAAATGCTCATAAAATGAGACATACTGCTGAGAAACCATATCAGTGTGACGTTTGTAAAAAGTGTTTCACTCAGGCAAGCAATTTAAATACTCACAAACTCACACATTCTGGTGAGAAACCATATCAATGTGACATTTGTAAAAAATGTTTCACCCAATTAGGTCATTTAAAAACTCACAAACTGGTACACACGGGTGAAAAACCGTATCAGTGTGACGTTTGTAATAAATGTTTAACTACATCGAGCAATTTGAATACTCATAAACTTATTCATACAACTTTGCGTAAATCAACGCAATAAAAAGACCCTCTACACAAACTTGTATTGTTATTAATGCCGTATCAGTATTGCCATAGTATTAATAATGTATTGACTTTATTTCTTTTTTGTCCTTGGTAATTAATATAAAAATGAATTTTCGGGAAAAAGGACTTTATTTATATGTAAAACACTTAATAGATATAAAAGATAATATATACATGTGAATATAAATTTGAGTTTAACAATATTAATACAAAGTTTATAATTATAAACTTTGTATTAATATTGTTAAACTCAAATTTATATTCACATGTATATATCATCTTTTATATCTATTTAATCACAACATTTAATAGTTATTAAAGCTTGATAAAGTTCCAAACAAGGAACGAAACGTCGCTGAAAATAAAATATTAAGTGTTTTACTTATAAATAAAGTCCTTTTTCCCGAAAATTCATTTTTATATTAATAATGTATATTATTTAGTTAAAATAAAATCTTTTTGTTGGTACAACCTCCTATAAAATAGCTGCATATCATCCTTGTAGTATGGCGGTAGTAAAATTACGCATTTTACACTAGTGTTGTAAAGTAAAACAAGTCAATACCATCTAAGTGAAAAGTGATACGCACTAAAAATTAAAAATAATTCCAAAAAACCTGGTTACATAAAAAAAATTAAGTAACCTGTTAAAATTGTTAAGTGAAAATTATATTTTACTTTTTAGTGCGTTTCTGAATGAAATCGTGTTCCCCATTTTTATTTTTTTATTTATTTACGCGGGTAGATAGTGGAACCTACACTTTAAAAGGATTGCTTTTATTATCAATAAATCATTTTTCTTTATAAAGCCACATTTTTCGGCAAGATTTTTGCCTCTGCATACGATTTTTTTTAATTTATGTAGCTAGTGTAATAATTTATGACTACCTAGTTGTGATTTTATTCGAATAGTTTTTGAACTGAAACTTCCTGAGGTGCTGTAGGGAGGAGTGATTCCGATCGCTTGAGAAAAAAGCGTGACGTAGTACTTGTGCGGAATATAACCGCGCTCTAGTATAGCAAAATTTTCTGATGTACAACAGTAAAAATTTAATGAGGGACGTTTCCCTTTTTCCAATGAGGCGTTTAGTAAAGAGAATGCACTGTTTTTAGTGTGTATACCCTGAAAAGATTAGAACATCGGAAATCTATATTTCAGTGGTTCAGTAACCATTGGTTTCTCAATTCTACTCACTGGCACCAACTGTGTAGAAATTGTTCAGAAGCTTACGCGCTTCAGAATAAAATTCAGATAATGAAAGAAGTATCGATAAATATCTTTGGTCAAAGTACAATGTGTCGGTTATGCTTATCGAGTAGCGTTACGGTATTAGACTTATTTTCGTTTTCAAACAGTTTAAAAGATCGAATAGCTGATGTAATCATGAAATGTGCTCCCATTCAGGTAAGACTATTTTAATATTATTTTCCAATAACCAAAAGATTCGGGATTCAAGGCTATTGAAACAATATTTCGTTTCGGCAGAAATTTTCCTGTCTTCCTCAGGACCGATAATTATAATGCCATTCCTTATCTTCAATTAAATCAAACGCTGATTATCTCAGCTGTTGAGCGTTTATAATCAAACTATAATCCTAACTAATATAAATGCGAATGTGAGTTTGTTTGTTTGTTTTTTACGCTTTCATGCCTAAACCGCTGAACAGATTTCGATAAAATTTGACAGGGAGATATATGGAATTAAGAAGGACATAGGCTACCTTTTCTCTCAAAATGAAAACTTAAAGAGGGTGAAATAGGGAGTGAATGTCACGATACCTTTCGGAACTATAAGACCTTGAAATTTGGCAGACATGTTTCTTTTGTTGAGTAGAGATCCTAAAATAGTGGAAAGGGTGGAAGTACAGAGGTGTCTATGATTAACACAGTTTAATTTTTAAAATACAGTTTCTGTTAAGTCTTGATGAAGATTCCACTACTGTTGTTGTTGCCTTGTATCATTACAATCGCTGGCTGAGCCGCGGGAGCGGCTAGTAGAATTATAATTCAAACTAACCATTTTATATTATTTAATTATTTGTTAACTTTTTTTGTATATAAGATAATTTTATATTTAATCAAAATCACAACCTTAAATAAAAGAATATTTGAATAATGAATCCTAAACCTGGGTATAAGAAAAGGAAACAATATTATATTACCTAACAAAGAGTTAGGTATAATTTAATGGTTTATTTTAGTTAATGTAGATTCACTTAAGTTGTCAATATGTATATATTATTGTATATTATAATTTTAATTGAACATAGAACGTTTCTATCAATTATGGATTCTTTGATTTCTCATAATGAGCTGTTATTGCCAATGCCTTTGTTATTTTAGATAAGAAGACGTGATGGGATGCCAAATTTCATCTGTCAAAAATGTTACACTAGGCTGGAAAATACTCGTCAGTTTCAGGTGCAAATAATAAAATCTGAGAAAACTTTGCATCTCTATTTAGAACAACTGCATTGTTTTGACAAAAAACCTAAGCTCGAGAATTTCATTCAGAAATCGTCTGACGATTCTTCGATCGATCACACTAAAGCAGAAATCCCTCTGAAATATGAATCCTTGGATTTTAAAGACGTATTTGACGTGAATGTCAATTCGAGTGAGAAAAGTTTTGAAAATTTTAATGCAGCTAGCAAAATCAACGACCCAACGTCTTTGAAACACGAAATAAGAGACCAACAAATTGATGATATTTCATTAAATCCAGCAGAGTGCACAGATCATACAGTAGGCACTTTATCTAACGGTGATGAAGAAACTTGTAATATTGATGACAGTAAATTGGTGGAAGACATGGATATCAACAAGAATGTGGAAGATCCTGCAAATTTCAACTCGCCATTCAAAAGCATTGAGGAAATAACTTTAAAATCCGAAATCAAAGATGAACCATTGGACGGATCAACTATTCAGACGAAATTGTTTGATGGTTCAGAAAAAGGTTTCTTTCAAGGCGTTAGCGAAATAAGTTGCAAGGATACAAAGGATGTTTTTGATAACACATCGGGAAACTCCACATATCTTCGTTCTACTGTTTTAGAAGATTATTTTGAAAAAATTGACGAAGGAATTAAAAATACCTCGGTGGATCGGGAGAAGCATAATAAAGCCAGTACTGTGAAGTCGCACCCATTTAAGATTAAAAACACGCATTTTTCTCGAGGGTCTAAAAAAAGTTACCCTGAAACTGGCTTTTTAAAAACTCACGAAGGTTCACGTATTAGTAAGAAACCATATCGCTGTGATGTTTGCAAGAAGTTTTTCACACAGTCAAGTAGTTTAAATACTCACAAATTGATACATACTGGTGAGAAACCCTATAAGTGTGACATGTGTAATAGGTGTTTCACTCAGTCAAGTCATTTAAAAACTCATAAACTGATACACACTGGTGAGAGACCATATCAATGCGACCTTTCTAAGAAGTGTTTTACTATGTTATGCAATTTAGAAACTTCCAAACCGCTACATACTGATGAGAAGACGTATCAGTGTGATGTTTGCAATAAATTTTTCACACAGGCAAGTAGTTTGAATACTCACAAACTAATACATACTGGTGAGAAACCATATCAGTGTGATGTTTGTAATAAGTGTTTTACTCAGTCAAGTCACTTAAAAGTTCACAAACTACTGCATACTGGTGAGAAGCCGTATCAGTGTGACGTTTGTAGTAAGTGTTTCACAACATTAGGTAATTTAAAAACTCATAAACGGCTACATACGGGGGAGAAACCATATCAGTGTGACGTTTGTAAAAAGTGTTTCACTGCATTGAGTAATTTAAATACTCACAGCCTGACACATACCAGTGAGAAACCATATTAGTGCTTGTAGAAAGTGTTTCATGAAGATATGCCATTTAAATACACAAACTGCTACCTACTGGCTAGAAACCATATCGGATTGACGTTTGTAATAAGAGGCTGATTAAGTTGAGCAATTAAAAACCCATTAAAAACATTTAATGTGAAAAATGTGGCCTAGACTCGCTTTAATGTCCCACTAAAAACAAATTTGGAAAAAGGAATCTTGTTCTGCATAAAAAATAATTGAGATCTAAAAAGGTGCCAAGTTTTCATTTGGCCAATTTTCTTTTTCAATATTGTGAATATTTTTGCCACTATCCCCTCCATAAAATAACTCCTTTACATACATGTATGTAAAGTGACCTATTCTGCACTAGTACGTTAGAAGAACAAAAGTACACGATCTAACTAATTCAATAGTAATTTTCATTAACTACCTCTCAGCTATAACATAAAATATACATATATGAAACAAAGCAGGTGCGAATAATGAATAACATAAACAACCTACTAGAAGGGAAGTTATTTATTTTGACAGTAAAAAAAGTGTTGCAAATACTCTTATACTGAATATGCATTATATATATCTCGTGCGTATTATTACAACTTGTGTAGTCGCTAGCTCTCGTTTTAAATTTAATGTCTCAGCTCACCGTCATATATACCATTATATAACTAGATATTACACGATCTACTATTACAATATTCAAACAATCAATGTTATTATATAAGGCACATAAAATAATTGTATTGGTTATCATAATAATAAATGATTACCTACTTTTATTTATTTCAATTAAATCAAGTATTGGTTTAGTATATTAATTACTTTTAGAACACCTCAAGAACTACTGAATCGACGAGATAACGTTAGCCTAAGTGGTAATCCTAGTCATATATTACCTGTATATAAAACTTCTATCGTTACGGCCCTGGGGTAGAGCGAGAGGACAGAATATATTCACCATGCGGTGTCATAGTTCCAAGTTCGCCCGCTACAAGAACCCGAATGAATGTTCTTGCTTGTGTTCAGACGTTTGATTTTTCGTTCATTAGAGTACGAATGAATCATGCTGAATGCCGATATCTAGCGTTGTTGGATCGGTTCATTAATGAACTCATTTGTCATTATAGTTTCATTTTGTGTTCATTCGTTTCACTTCGAGTGAAAGATGCTGAATTTAAAGACAGAAATGAACAATGAATGAACCGTCTGATATCACTTTTACGCGACACGGGTTATGTTAATGTATCATAGCCATAGTTGTTTATACAGATATCCCACTTTCAGGCATCACTCCCCGGTCCTGTGTCTCCATTATTTTTAAAATATTTGTACCTATTTAATTTTAGATCCCTCCCCCTATATAAGAAAAAAATAAGGAAATCATGAACCTCCTTCCCCCAAAATGTTAAGGCATAAGAATTTTTTTAGAACTTTTCTTGAACATCAAAGAAAAAAAATAAAAAAGCGAACTATTTTTAAGATTAAAGATTTTTAAAAAGTGATAATGTTTTTAAGCCCAAAGAATGAATCCGTATGAAAAATTTGATCAGAAACGCAGTTTGTGTTAAAATTCACACAATGAAAGAAATATCAATACCTGACTTTGACCTTAGTACAATGTGTCGGTTATGCTTATCGAGTAGCGTTACGGTATTAGACTTATTTTCTGTTTCGATCAGGTTTGAAGATCTAATAGCAAATACAATAATGAAATGTGCTCCAGTTCAGGTAAGGCTTTGAGAGTGAATTTTCATAGTGCATGTGTAAATTGTTCAAATAAAAACACTGCAAACTTTGGAATTTCACTAGTAGCATATCTATTTTATACAATTTTGTATATTGTATTACATTTGTTGTTATTTAGCTTTAACAACTAGATTTTAGTAGATTGTGTTTACAAATTTCTTCGCACATTTATCATAACATTAAAGATTGCATACTTTGCCTCAATATAATTGAATAATTGTGGCCGGACATATTGTGTCAACTGAATTTCCTAAATATAATTCTTTGATATAAAGGCAAAAAATATAGCTTTACTTTTCCTCATATTTATAGATATGGCATTTACGAAACATTTGTGTATTACAAAATGGCAATTTTTCTTCTGTTTAAGATAAGAAGAGGTGATGAAAAGCCAAATGTCATTTGTCAAAAGTGCCACTCTAGGTTGGAAAAAACTTATCAATTCCAGATGCAAATAATACAGTCTGATAAAACACTGCAATGCTATTTAGATCAATTACATGTTTTTGACAAAAAAACTAAGTTTGGGAGCTCTATTCAGATGTCGTCTGGGTATGCATTGATTGATAACATTAATACAAACAACGCTGAGAAGTGTGAATCTTCGGAATTCCATGATGAGGTTGATTTGAATGTCAACTTGAGAGAGAAAGAATATGAAAAATTCCATTCGGCAAGCGAAATTAATATTAAAATGCCTTTAAAATCTGAAATGAAAGACGAGGAAGAGAATTCAGGTATTTCACCAGACTGTGCTGATGGCAACGTAGAAGTTTTATCTAAGGGTGATGAGGAATCACTTATCAAAATTCGCGACAGCAAATTAATGGAAGACATGAATGTTAACTGGAAAGTGGAAGAATCTTCCAATTTGAACTCGGCATGCAAAAGTATTGAGGAAATGTTTTTAAAATCCGAAATCAAAAATGAACCGATGGACGAGGATTCATTAATTCTGACGGAATCCATTGATGCCACAGTAAACGATTTTTCTAACGGAGTTAACAAAATCAGCTGCGAAGCCACTAAGGGCGATTTTAGCCACACATCGGGAAAATCCGCATGTTTTCGTTCTTCCGGTGTGGGAGAGTGTTTTGAAGAATTTAAAGAAGAAATTAATAATACCAGGATGGATCGTGAGAAACACAAAAAATCCTCTAAACTGAAATCGTATGATTTTAAGATGGAAGACACGTGTTCTCCTCGAGAGTGTAAAAAAAGTTACACTAAATCACGTTTTTTAAAAACTCACAAATGTGAACGTACTAGTGAGAAGTCATATCAATGTGACGTTTGTGACAAGTGTTTCACTAGGCTAGGTAATTTAAAAGTTCACAAACTACTACATACTGGAGAGAAACCATACCGGTGTGATGTTTGCAATAAGTGTTTCACTCAGTCAGGCGCTTTAAACATTCACAGATTGATACATACTAGTGAGAAACGATATCAGTGTGACGTTTGTCATAAGTGTTTTACTCAGTCAGCCCATTTGAAAACTCACAAACTACTACATACTGGTAAGAAACCATATCAGTGTGACGTTTGTAATAGGTGTTTCAGTACATCGGGCCAATTAAATACTCACAAACTGGTACATACTAGTAAGACGCCTTACCAATGTGATGTTTGTATTAAGAGTTTCAATAAGTCATATAATTTAAAAGCTCACAAACTAATTCATACTGGTGAGAAACCATATCGGTGTGATGTTTGCAATGAGTGTTTTACTCGGTCAAACAAATTAAAATCTCACAAACTGAGACACATTGATGAGCAACTGTATTAGTGTGACGTTTGAAATAAGTGTTTTACTACTTTGTGCCATTTAATTGCACACAAATTAATACATACAGTTTTAACTAGTGAATTCATTCGCTTTTAATTGTGAATGTTTAAAAATCGAATAAAAATCAAAATACATACTAAAAAACAAAAAAAGAAGTTATGTTGATCCAATCGCTATTAAACTTCACAGGGTTTTCATCAAAATCGGTCCAGCCATTTTGGAGTTCATAAATAACATACATAGATACTTCACCTTTTATATACGTATATAGTTGATGAGTGCATTATATACGAATGATCATTAACATTGTATTGTTTACAAAGTCAGACAATATTATAACGAAATAAACTTTTGTGTAAATATAAATTCTATAATTATTTCATTAATTTCCTTAAACAATATATTATATTTTGTTTTCACTTCTTCTTAATTAATTGAAAAAGAAGAATATTCATCGGAAAAAAATTGTCACAAAAACATCGGTTACAACACATCGATGTCGCAAAAACATCAGTTGTAAAACAACGAATGAAAAACATCGACTTTGAAAGTAAAACTGCAAAACATCCATGTTTTCACAACAACGATTTTCAACGTTCATCCCTTAACGGGGTTTCTATGAATATTTATAGAGAATTTATTCTGATACGCATATATTCAAAATTCACATAATGAAAGAAGTATCGATATCTGGTTTTGACGTTAATAAAATGTGTCGATTGTGCTTATCGAGTGGCGTTACGGTATTAGACTTGTTTTCTTTTTCAGCCACTTTGAAAGGTCTGATCGCAAACATAATAATGGATTGTGCTCCAGTTCAGGTAAGACCGAGTTTTCTTTTCAGACAATTTAAAAAAATCTATAAAATATTTTCTTCAGTTTAACTAATTAATGTTATCCTATAATTTTATAACTTTGAATGGCATAATTGGCATAATTCATTATTAATGTAGATTTGATCAAGTTGTCAGTGAGTTTATATAGTACACGGGGAAATTAATCGTAACATTTTTTTTATATTTCTCTAGGAGCGTAGTAAATCATAGACAACTTTACCAACTCTTCAGTTTCTCATTTAAAAAAAAAGCTAAAGTACCAAAATGTGGATATACTGCTTAATTAGGAAATATTTTCTCTGCAAAATTTTTCTTACTGGTCTTCTTTAGAACTTTTCTTCTGTTTTAGATAAGAAGTGGTGATGCGAAGCCAAAGTTAATCTGTCAAAAATGTCATACTAGGCTGGAAAAAACATATCAGTTCCAGATGCAAATAATAGAATCTGATAAAACTCTACAACGCTATTTAGAACATGCTTTTGACAAAGAACCTAAACATGAAAATTGTATTCAGAGACCCTCTGAGGATTCATCGATCGATAACACTAATAGAGGTATCGCTGAGAAATCTGCATCTTCGGAATTCCATGACGTGAATATCAACTGGAGAGAAAAAGAATATGAAAAATTCAAATCGGCAAGCGAAATTAATATTAAAATGCCTTTAAAATCCGAAATAAAAGACGAGGAAGATAATTCAGGTATTTCACCGGACTGTGGTGATGGCAACGTAGAAGTTTTATCTAAGGAGGGTGAGGAATCTCTTATCGATATAAGCGATAGCAAATTGGTGAAAGACGTGGATATCAACAGGAAAATGGAAGATTGTGAAAATTTTAATCCGGCATTCAAAAATATTGAGGAAATAACTTTAAAATCAGAAATTAAAGATGAATCGATGGACGGATCATTAGCTTTGACGGAATCTATTGATTACACAGTAAAAAATTATTCTGAAGGCGCTAGCGAAATCAGCTGCGAGGACACAAAGGTCAGTGTTGGTTACACATCTGAAAACTTCGCGAGTTTTCATTCTTCGGGTGTGGGAGAATATTTTAGCAAATTTGAAGAAGGGATTAAAAATACCTCGAGGGATAAAGACAAGCGCACTAAAGTCGATAAAGAAAAGTCGCATCAATTTAAGACTGAGTTGTGTGCTACTCAAGGTTGTGAAAAAAGTTATACTAAATCACGATTGTTAAAAACTCACAAACGTACAGGTACTAATGAAAAACCATATCAATGTGACGTTTGTAATAAATCTCTGACCCGTTTAAGCAGTTTAAATATTCACAAGTTGATGCATACTGGTGAGAAACCATATCAGTGTGATGTTTGTGATAAGTGCTTTACCAGGTTAAACAATTTAAAAGTTCACAAACTGACACATACTGGGGAGAAACCACATCGGTGTGACGTTTGCAATAAATGTTTTACTACAGCAAGCATTTTAAATAGACATAAACTTCAACATAGTGGTGAGAAACCGCATCGATGTGACGTTTGCAATAAACATTTTTCTCTTTTAAGCTATTTGAATTTTCATAAACGAAGACATACTGGCGAGAAACCATATCAGTGTGACGTTTGTAATAAGTGTTACACTCAGAATGTCCATTTAAAAATTCACAAATTGGTGCATACTGGTGGTAAACCACATTAGTGTGACGTTTGTAAACAGTGTGTCACTGATTTATTTGGTTTGAATACTCACAAACGGACACATTTTGTTGAGAAACTATATTAATGTGATGTTTGCAATGACAGTTTTACTACAGTAGGCAATTTAAATAAACACATACTTCAACATAGTGCTGAAAACCGGCATCATGTGACGTTTTCAATAAGCACTTTTCGCATTTAAGCTATTTAAATTTTACAGACACATACTGATGAAAAATCGGATCAGTCTGACTTTTGTAATAAAGTGTTTCACTCAGTTCGTCATTGAAGTGATTCTAGCGCTTTCTGGTGATAGGTGTCTATGATTGGTCAATTTTAAACAGAAATAGTATTGCGCTCAAATACAAATTTTAATATATTTAACAAACACAAATAGTTGTTATTTCAAACCATATCAAACTGTATACCATATATTAATAAATATTGTTACTCGAAAAGATTTTTGAAAGTTAATCGGTATAAAGATATAGGGTCGGTGTAGCATTGGTTCGACAACATGAAGTGGGGGGAGGGGCATCAACAGATGTTACTGTGCAAAGGATTAGTTAAAAATATTTATTGAATATGGATTTCAGAAATTTTTGATTCGTTACTCGCATCACTTTTTGTTTTACATCAAGTTATGTTTCAAAATTTCCTATACGCTCGTGTCGCGTAAACGAAATAAACGTTTCTCGTATTTGAAATATTGAATTATTTAAATTTGACAAAATTTTGCAAACTTATTTGAAACATGTGGACCTGACGATTTGATAGTTCTCACCTTATGCAATGCTTTAAAAAAGAATCATAGAAATTGTTTCGATTCTTGTGTGTTTCGAAGATTTGACGATTTTTTTCGCTTCATTTGTATTTTTGTTGTAATTGGTATGCTATGTACCCATCCTACACGGTTATAAAAAAATCATTTCAATCGATCAATTCTGTTTTTAGCAAGATCGAATAAAAATTCTACAATGCTTTTCTAATAGAGAAATGTGTGTGGTCAAAATCTAAGACTATTTGTCAAACTAGATTTTTGAACATTGCTTTTTGTAAATAATGTGTGCTGAATTTACATAGAAATTTTGTCAATCTTTATAGAAAGTTTGTTTAGTAGGTCATGTTTTAAAATTCGCACAATGAAAGAAATAACGATAACTAGTGTTGACCGAAGTTCAATGTGTCGACTGTGTTTATCGAATAGCGCTACGACAAGAGACATATTTTCCTTTTCATCTAGATTTGAAGACATCGTGGCCAATGCAATCATGAAGTGTGCCCCTGTTCTGGTAAGATTGCTTCTTCTTGTCGGGTTATAATATAGTTATTATCAATATAGCTTACTAATGGAATTCAATAAACGTGGATTCAATTTCATCAAAAAATTCACGCTCACGAAAAGTCTTTATTACTTACGTATCCGTATATTTTATTTAATTCATTTTCAAAGATCAATTCCAGATATATGTTATAATAGAAAACAAGATCACGGGTAACTGGAATAATGAAAATAAATCAGTTTAAACACTCATTGATCGCAACGTTTCGTCTTTTTTACTAAGACTTTTTTTTTTATTTAATCACACGCACTATCGATTTTTTTTAAACTTTCACACTCACGTCGTGAAATTTCACGCACGATTTGCACCTCTAGCAGTAGGTGCTTTTTGTAAATCTAAATTCTGCTTAAATTATTACTAGTGAACCTGCCAGGCTTCAGTGGATTGAAATCTATTATTTAATTTGTACCGCTGGTTTTTCGAATTTCTGATTTATTAATACATTCGTTTGAGTTTATAATTAATTAATAGACAACTCTATTTGCACGTTTGCCGCCTAAATGTAAAATCATAACCGTGTTGGTAATTTTAGTAAAAAACGTTGCAAATTTTGTTTTTTTTTCTAGTAGCATATTAAATATTGGATTGTCACTGCTTTTTTTTCTACATTTCTCATATTAAGAATAAATGTTAATATGGATTTATTAATTATGATACATTTGTGTTTACCAAAATAATTTTTAGAGTCATTTTCCTTTTTGATCTTAATTGAATTTTTTCTTTTATTTTAGATAAGAAATGGCGATGAAATGCCAAATTTTATCTGTCAAAAATGTTACACGAGACTGGAAAAAACTTATCAGTTCCAGATGCAAATTGTACAGTCTGATAAAACTCTGCATCGCTATTTAGAGCAATTACATGGTCTTAACAAAAAGCCTAAGCTCGAGACTTCCATTCTGAGGTCCCTTAAAGATCCATTGATCGATAACACTACTGTAGACAACGCTGAGAAGTGTACGTCTTCGGAACGACACGACTTGTTTGATATTAATTTTGACATGTTTATAAAATGCGAAATGAAAGACGAGCAAGATAATTCAAGAATTTCACCAGACTGTGCCGATGACATCATAGAAGCTTCGTCTACGGGTGGTGAGAAATCACTTATCAATATTGGGAATAGTAAAATGGTGGAAGACTTGAATGTTAACTGGAAAGTTGAAGAATCTGCAAATTTTAATTCGTCATGCAAAAGTATTGAGGAAATATTTTTAAAATCCGAAATCAAAGATGAACCCATGGACGACGGTTCATTAATTCTTACGGAATTTACTGGTGACACAGTAAATGATTTTTCTAATGAAGCTAGCGAAATCAACTGCGAAAATATAAAGGTCGATTTTGACGACATATCGAGAAAATCCACAACTCTCCGTTCCTCAGACGTGGGAGAGTATTTTGAAAATATTGGAGAAAGAATTAAAAATACCCCGGTGGATCTTGAGACGCACAAAAAAGTCAGTAAAATGAAATCACAACAGATTAAGATTAAAGACACGTGTAAAAAACCTAATATTACATCGCGCTTTATAGAAACACACCAAAGTGTACGTACTAATAAATTAAATCGATGTGACATTTGTAAAAAGTGTTTCACCAATTCAAGTAATTTAACTCGTCATAAACTGATACATACTGGTGAGAAGCCATATCAGTGTGACATTTGTAAAACGTGTTTCACTCAGGTAAACAGTTTAAGAACTCACAAACTGCTACATACTGGTGAGAAACCTTATCAGTGTGACATTTGTAAAAAGGGTTTTACGCAGTCACGTCATTTAAATACACACAAACTGATTCATACTGGTGAGAAGCCATATCAATGTGACGTTTGTAAAAAGTGTTTCGCTCTTTCAAAAACGTTAAATCGTCACAAACTGCTACATACTGGTGAGAAACCATATCAGTGTGACATTTGTAAAAAGCGTTTCACTCAATCAGGTCATTTAAATACGCACAAACTGATTCATACTGGTGAGAAACCATATCAATGTGATGTTTGCAAAAAGTGTTTCACTCATTCAGAAACTTTAACTCGTCATAAACTGATACATACTGGTGAGAAACCATATCAATGTGACATTTGTAAAAGGTGTTTCGCTCGTTCTAGCTATTTAAAGTCTCACAAACGTATACATACCGGCGAGAACCAATATTAATTTGTTGTCAAATAAAAGATGTAAATTATGACGAAATTATAACTCATCAGAAAAGAAAGCACGAGGTTCAAGTTTATTCTAATGTTTCAAAGCTTATGCAATTTTATATTAGAAAACGAGAGGTGTCGTGGGACATTCAGTGAAAGTAGATACTTAAGTTCCTGTAGATATGTATTATTAAATAAATACTATATAAAATAGTTTTTTAATTGAAGTAAATATCAAGTGATTTAATATGGAATGCGTGTAAAAAATAAAAAAAATGAGTTGGGGGTTGGGGGTGTGAGTGGTAGGTGGAGGATTTTTTAGACCAGTTTTGGGCGTAACTTTTGTTATGTTTATATTCGTTAATTTTAGTGGTTGGAGGTCGGATTTTTAGCCCCTTAGGGCATTATTTTTTTGGTCAGTATTATAAGTGCCTTACGAACCTACCCTTCGCGACGCTGGGTTGTCTAGCCGGCAACTTGGCGCTCTACTCGAGTAGAGTTTTCGTCATAGTACTAATACCGATCTTAAAAGTTCACGTACCAATTCCTGCATTTTCAAAAGTATTTTTTGGTAAATATGTAAGCACATGTTTTAAGTGCTCAGAAAAAATATCGCTTTGAAGCAAAATTTTGAACAAAATACGTAGAAGAATGTTGTTTGGAAGCGGAAATTTTACAAAAAAAAAAGTTTTTATACACGGTTATAAAAAAAATTCCTTTCAATCGGTCAATTCTGTTTTGAGCAAGATCGAATAAAAATTCTATAGTACTTTCCTAATAGGAGATAGGTGTGTGGTCAAAATCTAAGGGCGTTTGTTAAACTAGATTTTCGGACATTGTTTTTTGCAAATTCTGTGTTCTAATTGCTATGATTACATAGGAATGCAGTGTTGCAAACTCCGGAGTTATCCCCCTAAATTTAAGGGAGGAAATGTATATAGGGATAGGGAGTTCTTAGTGGGGGTAATTTTTTTTGGGGGGCATTTTTCGAGATAAAATTTAATTTACGTACATTATTTAAGGCTGGGCAGTACTAAATGTAGTTTCTGAAATTATATTTTTTTAATTACTTCTTGGATAATTATAGATATTCGAATGATTATACATATTAACTTAATTTTTCTAAAATATTGTATTAGTTTTAATTGAACCAATACTAAAGAAGTATTTAAATTTATTTAATTATATTGAAATTAATAAAAAGTTGGTCCGGATTTGGAGAGTTTTGGTTTGAATTTAGTTGGTTTTGAAATTGCTGTAGGGGCAACACTGTTGCTAGATCGCATCGGAATTGTTTTAATCTTTATGGAAAGTTTGTTTAGTAGGTCATGTTTTAAAATTCGCACAATGGAAAAAATATCGACAACTAGCGTTAACGTAAGTAAAATGTGTAGACTGTGTTTATCGAGTGGCGCTACGACAAAAGACTTGTTTACCTTTTCATCCAGATTTGAAGACATCGTGGCCAATGTAATCATGAAGTGTGCTCCTGTTCAGGTAAGATAGCTTCCTCTTGTCGGTCTATAATATAGTTATACTCAATATAGCTTACTAATTTGATAACTTTAAATTAATTCTTAAAAGTTTAAAACATTATGAATGTTGATCCAATTCCACCAAAAAAATAAATGTGAGAAAGGAACTAACTTCGATGCTTACATAAAAGGAATTGAGATAATTTGGCAAAATTGGCTCACACGAGCAATTTATTATATTAAACTTGAAAAGCTGCCAAGTGAAAACGCGGTATCTTCTCAGATTTAAAATTCTTCTTTCTAGATACCGAACTTAGACCCTTTTTAACATTCATGTTTTTGTTGGATAGCAGTAGGTTAGAGGTGTAATTGTGAGCAGTATTTTTTGCACGCTCACGAAAATCATTTTCAAATCACGACCGTTCACGCATGCTCACGACTAGGTCTTAACACTCTCTCACGTTCTCGCACAGTAATACTTATATTTCAAGACTCACGCAAGTTCAAACTCACGTCGCCTTATAATTCATATTATAACATTTCTCAAGCTACAAGAACAAGATACAACTATGACCTATGCAAATAGGATCAGACTATGTATTTGTCAACTATAAAGTACTAAACAATGAATTTATGTAATTTTATGTAATATAACTTACAGTTTTAATATAACAATTA
Organism: Venustoraphidia nigricollis; assembly: GCA_034508555.1. NCBI lineage: Eukaryota > Metazoa > Arthropoda > Insecta > Raphidioptera > Raphidiidae > Venustoraphidia > Venustoraphidia nigricollis. The sequence continues at coordinate 6,250,665 of JAVRKA010000016.1, forward strand.
ATACAATAAACAAAAAAACAAAATAAGTAGTTTATACAATACAATACCCACTCGAACCGTTCGAATCTATGTTTTTTTTAATATTTTCGTTCGAATTTATAATTAATTAATAGATAACTCTATTCGTACGTTTGCTGCAGAAATTTAAAATCATAAACTTTTCCTGCTTATAGGTAATACTATTAGTATAGATTAATTTCTTACTTCATGTATATGAAAAAACTGCAGTAATGATAATGTTGACGTACTTAGTACATGTGGAAATTGATCGTAAAAAATAGTTGCAACTTGTTTTTTTCTTCTAGTTGCATATTAAATATTGGATTGTCACTTTGCTTTTTCATATTAAAAAATGTCAATATGGGTTTATTAATTATGAAACATTTGTGTTTTCCAAAATAATGTTTTTTGTCTTTTTCTTTTTTGATGTTATTTCGAATTTTTCTTTTATTTTAGATAAGAAATGGCGATGAAATGCCAAATTTTATCTGTCAAAAATGTTACACTAGGCTGGAAGAAACGTATCAGTTCCAGATGCAAATAATACAGTCTGATAGAACTCTGCATCGCCATTTAGAGCAAGTACATGGTCTTGACAAAAAACCTAAGTTCGAGAGTTCCATTCAGAGGCCTCTTGAGGATCCATTGATCGATAACACTACTGCAGACAACGCTGACAAGTGTGTACCTTCGGAACTACATGATTTGATTGATATTAATATTGACATGTTCGTAAAATGCGAAATGAAAGACGAGCAAGATAATTCAAGAATTTCACCAGACAGTGCTGATGACCTTATAGAAGCTTCGTCTACGAGTGGTGAGAAATCACTTATTGGGGATAGTAAATTGGTGGAAGACTTGAATGTTAACAGGAAAGTTGAAGAATCTGCAAATTTTAACTCGCCATGCAAAAGTATTGAGGAAATATTTTTAAAATCCGAAATCAAAGAGGAACCGATGGACGACGCTTCATTAATTGAATTTGCTGATGACCCGGTAAATGATTTTTCTAATGGAGCAAGCGAAATCAGATGCGAAGACTCAAAGGTCGGTTTTGACCAAAATTTGGAAATATCCGCAACTCTTCGATCATCAGATGTGGGAGAGTATTTTGAAAACATTGGAGAAAGAATTAAAAATACCCCAATGGATCTTGAGAAGCACAAAAGAGCCACTAAAGTGAAATCACCTCAGTTTAAGATTATAGACACGCGTAAAAATCAGTGTGACATTTGTAAAAAGTGTTTCCCTTATACAGCAATTTTAAATCGTCACAAACTGATGCATACTGGTGAGAAACCATTTCAGTGTGACACTTGTAAAAAGTGTTTCACTCAGTTAGCTCATTTAAATACTCACAATCTGATTCATACTGGTGAGAAACCATATCAGTGTGACGTTTGTAAAAGGTGTTTCACTCATTCAGGAACTTTAAATCGTCATAAACTGCATCATACTGGTGAGAAACCATATCAGTGTGATATTTGTAAAAAGTGTTTCACTCTTTCAAGTAGTTTATATAGTCACAAACGGATACATACTGGTGAGAAACCGTATCAGTGTGAGATTTGTAAAAAGTGTTTTACTCGCTCAGACAATTTAAAATCTCATAAACGTATACATGCCGGCGAAAAACAATATTAAATTGTCAAATAAAACATGTAAATTAAAACGAAATTATAATTCTTCAGAAAAGAAAGCACGGGGTTCAAGTTGATTCCAATGTTTAGAAAATATACATATTTTCTTCGAATCGTTCTTAATTTTACAAGAAAGGAGTAAAGTACACTGCAGAGATGGGTTAGTTTCTTATCGCAATTTAATTTTGAAATTGTATACATAAAAATCAGAGGTAAATTACGTTGACTGGTTATCCATAGCCACAATAGTAAATGAGCTTGACGAAACTAAGGATAATTCTATATTTTTAAGTTATCATGCTGAAGCAAAAATTTTCGATGTAAGAAAAATACAAAAAGAAACTCAAAAAAATATTTTAATTACACTTTAAATGGTTGGCCGACTGGTGAAGTTTCTCCTGATTTTTAACCATTTGAAAATCGTAAACATGAGTTATCTGTGGTACAATGTATTCTCCTGTGGGAGAACTTTGCGCCAACTTTGAGAAATATTATTTTACAAAATTTACATTTAACTTATTTAAGGGTTATTAAGTCGAAATCTTTGGCATGTAGCTATTTTTGATGACCTTCATTAGACCTACATATCGAAGGATTTGTCAAAAATTGTTTTGTGTGTAGTTTTTATCGAAATGCGCCGCAAACCTTGGACACGTCTCCATGTTGACTTCTTTGATCCGTTTATGAATAAGTACTTTTTGGTAATTGTTGATCCCACAACCAGGTGCTTTAGAGTTTTAAATATGCATGCGAATACGACCATAGAAAAAATACGAGAAACATTCGATATGTTTGGCTTCCCAAAATATTTACGCAGCGACTGTTAAACATTTTTATCTTACAATGAATGGTATTGTACATAAAACTGAAGCCCCATTCCATTCACAAACAAATGATTTGGCAGAAATTGCGGTTTCCAAAAGATTACGTCATTGCTCTTTATTAATTTTCTGCTTTGAAATCACAATTTTTCACTTACAGAAAAATATCACTTGCTTATCAATATAGTTATTTAGCGTGGTGATATAGTAATTTAAAGATTGGAACTTTGACCAACAAACAAATAAATTTATATGGAACTATGTTTTTTATTTCATAAAATTCTGTAGCGATAGTGACTTTTTGTTAGTATAGATATGGTCAACCTTTAAAAATGCTTTAAGTATTATTATGTATCAATTTCAAAATTTAATGAATGGGTGAAAAAATGAAAGGGTGCAAATCGTGGACAAACAGAAGTATAAAAATGATCTCAATGAAAGAAATATCGATAACTGGCTTTGGCCTAAGTCCAATGTGTCGGCTGTGCTTATCAAGAGACGTTACGGTATTAGACATGTTCTCCTTTTCAACTAAATTTGGAAGCCGTGTAGCTTATGCAGACATGGTGTGTGCTCCCGTTCAGGTAAGCCGTCTTTTTCATTTCATCTTGATTCAGTACAGTTTTTAATACTATTCTTGTGGTAACTTTAAATTAATGTTAAAACTTTGTGACATGTTTTTATGAATATAGATTAAATACATTTGTAGTAGATGTGAATATTGATCAAAGTATTAGATTTTCACTTTACTTTTTTTTAAGTTCTCATATTTATGTAGAGAAAATTAAATATACTACATATGAACATTTTTGGTTTGCAAAATTGTATTTTATTGTTATTTTCCTTTTCGATCTTCTTTCGAATTTTTCTTCTATTTCAGATAAGAACTGGTGATGGAATGCCAAATTTCATTTGTCAAAAATGTCACAGTAGACTAGAAAAAACTTATCAGTTCCAAATGCAAATAATAGAGTCTGAGAAAACTCTGAAACGATATTTAGAGCAATTACATTATTTTGACAAAAAACCGAAGCTTTTGAGTTCAATTCAGAGACCGTCTGAGAATCCTTTGATCGATAACACTAATGCAGACATCACTGTGAAGTGTGAATCTTTGGCACACCATGATGTTGTTGACTGGGATGTCAACTGGAGACAGAAAGAATATGAAAATTCGACTTCAGCAAGCAAAATTGGCATAGAAATGTCTTTAAAATCTGAAGTGAAAACCGAGCAAGATAATTCAATTATCTCACCAAACTGTGCCGATGACAGCGTAGAAACTTTTCAGGATGTTGAGGATTCATTTATCAATATTGGTGACAGCAAATTGATGGAAGAGATGAATGTTATTTGGAAAGTGGAAGAACCTGCAAATTTTACCTCGGCATGCAAAAGTAGTGAGGAAATGGCCTTAAAAATCGAAGTCAAAGATGAATCGCTGGACGACGGTTCGTTAATTCTGACGGAATCTATCGATGACACAGTAAACGACTTTTCTAATGGAGTTAGCGAAATCAACTACGAAGATACAAAGGTCGTTTTTGACCACATATCGGGAAACTCTACAACTCTTCGTTCCTTGGATGTGGGAGAGTATTGTGAAAATATTGGAGAAAGAATTGAAAATATCCCGATGGATCGTAAGACGCACCAACGCACTAGTAGTACACGTACTAGTAAAAAGTTAAATCGATGTGACGTTTGTAAAAAGTGTTTCACTCTTTCAGAACATTTAAATCGTCACAAACTGATTCATACTGGTGAGAAACCATATCAGTGTGACATTTGTAAAAAGTGTTTCGCTCAGTCATGGAGTTTAGATCGTCACAAACTGATTCATACTGGTAGGAAACCTTATCAGTGTGAAATTTGTAAAAAGAGTTTCACTCAGTCAAGTGATTTAAATCGTCACAAACTGATTCATACTGGTGAGAAACCATATCAGTGTGACATTTGTAAAAAATGTTTCAATCAGTCAGGTACTTTAAGGATTCACAAACTGAATCATACTGGTGCGAAACCATATCGGTGTGACATTTGTAAAAAGGGTTTTGCTCACTTAGGGACTTTGACAAAGCACAAAAGATTACATACTGGTGAGAAACCATTTCGGTGTGACATTTGTAAAAAGTGTTTCACTCATTCAGGAACTTTCAATTATCATAAACTGCTACATACTGGTGAGAGACCATATCAGTGTGACATTTGTAAAAAGTGTTTCACTCAGTCCAGCAGTTTAAATACTCACAAACTGGTACATACTGGTGAGAAACCATATCAGTGTGACATTTGTAAAAAGTGTTTCACTCATTCAGGAACTTTCAATTATCATAAACTGCTACATACTGGTGAGAGACCATATCAGTGTGACATTTGTAAAAAGTGTTTCACTCAGTCCAGCAGTTTAAATACTCACAAACTGGTACATACTGGTGAGAAACCATATCAGTGTGACATTTGTAAAAAGTGTTTCACTCATTCAAGAACTTTCAATTATCATAAACTGCTACATACTGGTGAGAGACCATATCAGTGTGACGTTTGTAAAAAGTGTTTCACTCTGTCAGGTCATTTAAATTATCACAAACGGATTCATACTGGTGAGAAACCATATCAGTGTGGCATTTGTAAAAAGTGTTTCACTCAGTCAAGCAGTTTAAATACTCACAAACTGCTACATACTGGTGAGAAACCATTTCAATGTGACGTTTGTAAAAAGTGTTTCACTCTTTCAAAACATTTAAATCGTCACAAACTGATTCATACTGGTGAGAAACCATATAAGTGTGACATTTGTAAAAAGTGTTTCGCTCAGTCATGGAGTTTAGATCGTCACAAACTGAATCATACTGGTAGGAAACCTTATCAGTGTGAAATTTGTAAAAAGAGTTTCACTCAGTCAAGTGATTTAAATCGTCACAAACTGATTCATACTGGTGAGAAACCATATCAGTGTGACATTTGTAAAAAGTGTTTCAATCAGTCAGGTACTTTAAGGATTCACAAACTGAATCATGCTGGTGCGAAACCATATCGGTGTGACATGTGTAAAAAGGGTTTTGCTCACTTAGGGACTTTGACAAAGCACAAAAGATTACATACTGGTGAGAAACCATTTCGGTGTGACATTTGTAAAAAGTGTTTCGCTTTTTCAGAACATTTAAATCGTCACAAACGGATTCATACTGGTGAGAAACCATATCAGTGTGACATTTGCAAAAAGTGTTTCACTCAGTCAAGCAGTTTAAATACTCACAAACTGGTACATACTGGTGAGAAACCATATCAGTGTGACATTTGTAAAAAATGTTTCACTCATTCAAGAACTTTCAATTATCATAAACGGCTACATACTGGTGAGAGACCATATCAGTGTGACGTTTGTAAAAAGTGTTTCACTCTGTCAGGTCATTTAAATTATCACAAACGGATTCATACTGGTGAGAAACCATATCAGTGTGGCATTTGTAAAAAGTGTTTCACTCAGTCAAGCAGTTTAAATACTCACAAACTGCTACATACTGGTGAGAAACCATTTCAATGTGATGTTTGTCAAAAATTGTTTTTCTGAATCAGCCAGTTTATATACTCACAAACGGATACATACTTGTGAGAAACCATATCAATGTGACATTTGTAAAAAGCGGTTCACTCGTGCATACAATTTTAAATCTCACAAACGTATACACACCGACGAGAAACAATATTAAATTGTTGTCAAATAAAAGATGTAAATTAAGACGAAATTATAATTCATCAGAAAAGAAAGCACGAGGTTTCAAGTTGGCTCAATGTTTCAAAGTTTATGCAATACTATATTAGAAAATATACGTATTTTCCTCGAATCGTTTATTTTACAAGAAAAGTGAAATTAAAAGGTCGCATATATGATATTACAGAAATAACATACCTTAAATGCATGTATTTATTAAATAAAGCACTGATAGATATGTAAAACTGTAAATTAATAATTAAATATCAAAATAGTGACATTACATAACAAAAAAATATAAATAGAGTTTGCAGTTTTTAATTGTTATAACAATTTAATTCCTCTTTTGGGCAAAAATTTACCATTCCGATGGAACATTTTTACTATAAAATTTTACCAAGTTGTCTAAACCTGTCCACTAAACAACTTATTAAAAAAGAGAGTTAAATGGATATGGAATGAATCATTTAATGATGTCTAAAACGTATTGTTATCTTCGGATGTGCTAAATCACTTTAACCCTGATGTCCCGATTAAGTTAACGGTGGATGCTTCCAGTACCGGTTTTAGTGCAATTTTATCACACATTTTTGCGGATGGTGAAAGAGTGATAGCGAATCAGAGTAGAGTACTGTCAAAAACTGAAAAAAATTATGGTCAGGTGAAAAAAAGAGCCCTTTTATTTTATTAATCACAAACCCTTAATGTTGATATTTAGTCCCAGAAAGGGAATACCTAGTATGGCAGCAAGTAGAGATGGGTTAGTTTTTTATCGCAATTTAATTGTGAAATTGTATATTATATAAAACCAGAAAAAAATTACGCTGATTTGTTAGTCACAGCAACAATAATAAATGAGCTTAATGACACTTAAGCTAAATTTTGATTAAAATACGCAGAAGAATGTTTGGAAGCGGAAATTTTACATTATTTACCTATACGGTTAAAAAAAAATTATTTCAATCGATCAATTCTGTTTGGAGCAAGACCGAATAAAAATTCTACAATACTTCCAATAGAGAAATGTGTGTGGTCAAAATTTAAGGCTGTTTGTTAAACTAGATTTTCAGACATCGCTTTTTGCAAATACTGTGTTCTAATTGCTATGATTACATGGGAATGCTGGTATGGAAAGTTTGTTTAGTAGGTCATGTTTTAAAATTCGCACAATGGAAAAAATATCGACAACTAGCGTTGACGTAAGTAAAATGTGTAGACTGTGTTTATCGAGTGGCTCTACGACAAAAGACTTGTTTACCTTTTCATCCAGATTTGAAGACATCGTGGCCAATGTAATCATGAAGTGTGCTCCTGTTCAGGTAAGATAGCTTCCTCTTGTCGGTCTATAATATAGTTATACTCAATATAGCTTACTAATTTGATTACTTTAAATTAATTCTTAAAGCTTTAAAACATTATGAATGTTGATCCAATTCCACCAAAAAAATAAATGTGAGAAAGGAACTAACTTCGATGCTTACATAAAAGGAATTGAGATCATTTGGCAAAATTGGCTCACACGAGCAATTTATTATATTAAACTTGAAAAGCTGCCAAGTGAAAACGTGGTATCTTCTCAGATTTAAAATTCTTCTTTCTAGATACCGAACTTAGACCCTTATTAACATTCATGTTTTGGTTGGATAGCAGTAGGTTAGAGGTGTAATTGTGAGCAGTATTTTTTGCGCGCTCACGAAAATCATTTTCAGATCACGACCGTTCACGCATGCTCACGACTAGGTCTTAACATTCACTCACGTTCTCGCACAGTAATACTTATATTTCAAGACTCACGCAAGTTCAAACTCACGTAGCCTTATAATTCATATTATAACATTTCTCAAGCTACAAGAACAAGATACAACTATGACCTATGCAAATAGGATCAGACTATGTATTTGTCAACTATAAAGTACTAAACAATGAATTTATGTAATTTTATGTATTATAACTTACAGTTTTAATATAACAATTAATACAATAAACAAAAAAACAAAATAGTTTATACAATACAATACCCACTCGCTTCGTTCGAATCTATGTTTTTTTTAATATTTTCGTTCGAATTTATAATTAATTAATAGATAACTCTATTCGTACGTTTGCTGCAGAAATTTAAAATCATAAACTTTTCCTGTTTATACGTAATACTATTAGTATAGATTAATTTCTTACTTCATGTATATGAAAAAACTGCAGTAATGATAATGTTGACATACTTAGTACATGTGAAAATTGATCGTAAAAAATAGTTGCAACTTGTTTTTTTTTCTAGTTGCATATTAAATATTGGATTGTCACTTTGCGTTTTCATATTAAAAAATGTCAATATGGGTTTATTAATTATGAAACATTTGTGTTTTCCAAAATAATGTTTTTTGTCATTTTCTTTTTTGATTTTATTTCGAATTTTTCTTTTATTTTAGATAAGAAATGGCGATGAAATGCCAAATTTTATCTGTCAAAAATGTTACACTAGGCTGGAAGAAACGTATCAGTTCCAGATGCAAATAATACAGTCTGATAGAACTCTGCATCGCCATTTAGAGCAAGTACATGGTCTTGACAAAAAACCTAAGTTCGAGAGTTCCATTCAGAGGCCTCTTGAGGATCCATTGATCGATAACACTACTGCAGACAACGCTGACAAGTGTGTATCTTCGGAACTACATGATTTGATTGATATTAATATTGACATGTTCGTAAAATGCGAAATGAAAGACGAGCAAGATAATTCAAGAATTTCACCAGACAGTGCTGATGACCTTATAGAAGCTTCGTCTACGAGTGGTGAGAAATCACTTATTGGGGATAGTAAATTGGTGGAAGACTTGAATGTTAACAGGAAAGTTGAAGAATCTGCAAATTTTAACTCGCCATGCAAAAGTATTGAGGAAATATTTTTAAAATCCGAAATCAAAGAGGAACCGATGGACGACGCTTCATTAATTGAATTTACTGATGACCCGGTAAATGATTTTTCTAATGGAGCAAGCGAAATCAGATGCGAAGACTCAAAGGTCGGTTTTGACCAAAATTTGGAAATATCCGCAACTTTTCGATCATCAGATGTGGGAGAGTATTTTGAAAACATTGGAGAAAGAATTAAAAATATCCCAATGGATCTTGAGAAGCACAAAAGAACCACTAAAGTGAAATCACCTCAATTTAAGATTATAGACACGCGTAAAAATCAGTGTGACATTTGTAAAAAGTGTTTCCCTTATACAGCAATTTTAAATCGTCACAAACTGATGCATACTGGTGAGAAACCATTTCAGTGTGACACTTGTAAAAAGTGTTTCAGTCAGTTAGCTCATTTAAATACTCACAATCTGATTCATACTGGTGAGAAACCATATCAGTGTGACGTTTGTAAAAAGTGTTTCACTCATTCAGGAACTTTAAATCGTCACAAACTGCATCATACTGGTGAGAAACCATATCAGTGTGACATTTGTAAAAAGGGTTTTACTCAGTTACGTCATTTAAATACACACAAACTAATTCATACTGGAGAGAAGCCATATCAATGTGATATTTGTAAAAAGTGTTTCACTCAGTCAGGTACTTTAAGTAATCACAAACTAAGTCATACTGGTGAGAAACCATATCAGTGTGACATTTGTAAAAAATATTTTAATCACCCAGGAACTTTATATACTCACAAACGGATACATACTGGTGAGAAACCATATCAATGTGACATTTGTAAAAAGTGTTTTGCTCGTTCAGACTATTTAAAATCTCACAAACGTATACATACCGACGAGAAACAATGTTAAATTGTTGTCAAATAAAAGATGTATATTAGACGAAATTATAATTCATCAGAAAAGAAAGCGTGAGGTTCAAGTTGGTTCAATGTTTCAAAGTTTATGCAATACTATATTAGAAAATATAATTTTTCTCGAATAGTTTATTTTACAAGAAAAGTGAAATTAAAAGGTCGCATATATGATATTACAGAAATAACATACCTTAAATGCATGTATTTATTAAATAAAGCACTGATAGATATGTAAAACTGTAAATTAATAATTAAATATCAAAAAAGTGACATTACATAACAAAAAAATATAAATAGAGTTTGCAGTTTTTAATTGTTATAACAATTTAATTGAAATGGATACGGAATGAATCATTTAATGATGTCAAAAACGTATTCTTATCTTCGGATGTGCTAAACCACTTTAACCCTGATCTCCCGTTTAAGTTAACGGTGGATGCTTCCAGCACCGGTTTTAGTGCAAGTTTACACACATTTTTGCGGATGGTGAAAGAGTAGGGTACTGTCAAAAACTGAAGAAAATTATGGTCAACTGGAAAAAAGAGCCTTTTTTTATCAATCACAAACCCTTATTGTTGATATTTAGTCCCAGAAAGGGACTACCTAGTATGACAGCAAGTAGAGATGGGCTAGTTTCTTTTCGCAATTAAATTTTGAAATTGTATATTATATAAAACCAGAAAAAAATTACGCTGATTTGTTAGCCACAGCAACAATAATAAATGAGCTTAATGACACTTAAGCTAAATTTTGATTAAAATACGCAGAAGAATGTTTGGAAGCGGAAATTTTACATTATACCTATACGGTTATTAAAAAAAATTATTTCAATCGATCAATTCTGTTTGGAGCAAGATCGAATAAAAATTCTACAATTCTTCCAATAGAGAAATGTCTGTGGTCAAAATCTAAGGCTGTTTGTTAAACTAGATTTTCAGATATCGCTTCTTGCAAATACCTTGTTCTAATTGCTATGATTACATAGGAATTCTGTTATGGAAAGTTTGTTTAGTAGGTCATGTTTTAAACTTCGCACAATGAAAGAAATAATGATAACTAGCGTTGACGTAAGTAAAATGTGTCGACTGTGTTTATCGAGTGGCGCTACGACAAAAGACTTGTTTTTATTTTCATCCAGATTTGAAGACACTGTGGCCAATGTAATCATGAAGTGTGCTCCTGTTCTGGTAAGATTGCTTCTTCTTGTCGGTCTATAATATAGTTATACTCAATATAGCTTGCTAACGGAATTATATAATTTGATAACTTTAAATTAATTCTTTAATGTCTTAAACATTATAAATGTGAATTCAATTCCATCAAAAAAATAAATGTGAGAACGGAACCAACTTCGATGCCTACATAAAAGGAATTGAGATCACGTGGTAAAGTTGTCTCACGAGCAATTCAATATATAAAACTCGAAAAGTTACCAAGTGAAAACGTGGTATGTTCTCAGATTTTAAATATTTTTTTCTCGATACCGAAATTTGTTTTGTTGGTATAGCAGTAGGACAGTAGGTACTTTTTGTAAAGTTAAATTGGCCTTAAATATTACTAGTTAACCAGCCAGGCTTCAGTGGATGAACATTTAATATTTAGTTTATACAATACACAATCGCTTCGCTGGTTCGTTATTTATAATTAATTGATAGATAACTTTCTCTATTCGCACAAATCATAAACTTTTCCACGTATAGGTAATATTAGAATAGATAATAATAATAATTTATTCAACCATAATAAACACTGTTAAAACACAAATAAAATAAAAATAAAAAATACATGATCTTACAGTCGTCTTTTCTTTATGACAAATACTCTTTACATGAATAAAAAGATTTTTCAATAAAAAATGTTCTGAGGAAATGCCTAAAGCTGTTTGTAGATGAAATCTTTTTAGGCAACTTATTATAAAAAGATATACACGTATAATTAGCTCCTTGCTGAAACAGGGTTAGCCTATGTTGAGGAATTTGTAGCAAAGATTTATTTCTCGTATTGTAATTATGAATATCGGTGTTAGAAAATAAGTGAGCATTACGTACAAAGCAGATGCATTCATAAATGAGCAGGCATGGAAGAATTAAAATTTTTAGGGACTTTAAAAGTGATCTGCATGATGTTCTGGGTTTGAATTTGGTAATTATTGTTATAGCTCTTTTTTGAAGAATAATAATTCCTATTTAGAGCTGATGTGTTTCCCCAAAAAATAATTCCATGCGCACATATGGATAAAAAATTAGCAAATTAAATCGTCCTTAACACAGGTTGGTTATCAAATAACAAGCGGCATTGTAGTAGCTGGTAACAGAGTTTACATAACTTAGAGCTTATATTTTTTATATGTTGGTCCCAAGATAACGTGTCCGTTATACTAACACCGAGGAATTTAATATCATTAGTTGGTTTAACAAATGTCGTATCAGTTTTGATATAAAATGAATAATCAGGATATTTACCGGGGAGATGAAAGTTAAGTAATGCGGTTTTATCCCAATTTAAAACAAGACCATTTTATTGGCACCAGATATTCATTTCAATGACACTACTAAGAATATTTGGCAAAACAGTTTCTTAGCTATTATTCGTAACAACATGACTTGTGTCATCAGCATATATGGTGGGATAGCTATGCAATAAATGCGTGGGTAGGTCATTAATAAATATATTAGAGAAGGGGTCCTGAAATGCAACCCTGTGGAACACCACATATATTTTTAATTGAGTTTGACAACACTGTGTCAATTAAGGAGTCGGTTTCATTTCTGAGTGACACGAATTGCTGTCTGTTTGACAAGTAAGATCTGACTAAGTCATTTGCTACACCATTAATATCAATCATATTAAATTTGTTCAAAAGTAATTCATGATTGAACGCTTTTGATAGGTCATAGGAAAATTCAACGGTATGTTTTTTATGATCGATTGAATCATACACTTTGTTAAGAAGATTGAAAATAGCTGTTGTTGTGGATTTACCTTTTCTAAAATCATGCTGCGAATTTGATAAGATGTTGTGTTTTACGACAAAGTCCAGAAGTATAGTGTAAATCATTAATTCAGTTACTTTTGAAAACACTGACTGTAAAGCTATTAGGCGATAATTATTTAAATCTTGTTTTTTATCCTTTTTTAACATATTTCTTATGAAAAAACTGAAACAATGATAATGTTGACTTACTTAGTAAATATGGTCGTAAAAACTTTGCAACTTTTGTTTTTTTCTAGTAGCATATTAAATATTGGATTGTCACTTTGCTTTTTTTCTAAATTTCTCATATTAAGAAAAAATGTTAATATGGATTTATTAATTACTAGCGGCCCAGTCCGGCTTCGCCCGGGTGTAAATGTAATATATAGGATATAAAAGATGAGAATCATTATCATTAAATTCTCAACGTGTATTGAATTTGCGCGAATTCAATCGCTTTTATTTCTGAATGTTCAAAAATCGAAGAAAAATCTTATTTCCCAAAAAGAAATTTAAAAAAACACTTGGAACGTGTCGCGGGACACGAGTTTGAAACGAAGTCCCTTTCGTATAAGACGTTTTTCGTAACGCGTTTTATATAATCTAAAAACACCCGGTATAATCTATAAACACCCGGTATAATCTAAAAACACCCAATATTTTTTAGCAATAAATATAGCCTATGTTACTCAGGGTGAATGTAGCTTTCTAATGGTGAAAGAATTTTTTAAATCGGCACAGTAGTTTTTGAGTTTATTCATTATATACATACAAAAATACAAATCTTTCCTCTTTATAATATTAGTATAGATGAAACATTAGTGTTTTCCAAAATAATGTTTTATTGTTATTTTCCTTTTTGATCTTAATGCTAATTTTTCTTTTATTTTAGATAAGAAATGGCGATGAAAAGCCAAATTTTATCTGTAAAAAATGTAACACTAGGCTGGAAGAAGCTTATCAGTTCCAGATGCAAATTATACAGTCTGATAAAACTTTGCATCGCCATTTAGAGCAATTACATAATTTTGACAAAAAACCTAAGCTCGACAGTTCCATTCAGAGACCTCTTGAGGATCCATTGTTCGATAACACTACTGCAGGCAACGCTGACAAGATTGCATCTTCGGAACTGCACGATTTGCTTGATATTAATATTGAAATGTCTTTAAAATGCGAAATGAAAGACGAACAATATAATTCAAGAATTTCACCAGACTGTGCTGATGACATCTTAGAAGCTTCGTCTATGGGTGGTGAGGAATCACTGATCCATATTCGCCATAGTAAATTGGTGGAAAACTTGAATATTAAAATAAATAAAAAATGAATCATAAAAATTATCATAAAAAAATATTTCCTGGTTAACTAATAAAACTTTTCATACATTAATAGTCGTATTTATGGTTATTTATATATTAAACCCGTTTATTCCATTCGATGACGAGATTTCATTTTAATGTTTGATAAGATTATTAATAAAATAAAATATTTATAAATTAATTATATTTGGCGTTCAGAAACAACAAGTAAGGCATCTATATTGTTAAAATTTATCGACAAAAATTATTTCAATAAAAAAAATTTATTAAGCAAACCGATATTGTTAAGTAACTATTTTGTTGATTAGAAATTTATATTGTTTACAGTTGATATGCTAAAATGAAATTTTTTTTGTACGATAATTAAAAAAAAAACGATAATTTTACGGCTCTGGACACCTAATGCTGTGGCCCAACAATGCCAACACTAAAGCCTGGCCAAGTTTATACTTTGATCGTGAATGCCACGTGCATTTTTATGGAAACTGTGAACAGGCAGAAGTGTATAAAAATGACCTCAATGAAACAAATATCGATAACTGGCTTTGGCCTGAGTCCAATGTGTCGGTTGTGCTTATCAAGGGGCGTTACGGTATTAGACATGTTCTCCTTTTCAACTAGATTTGGAAGCCGTGTAGCTAATGCAGTCATGAAGTGTGCTCCCGTTCAAGTAAGACATCTTCTTCATTTCATATTGATTCAGTATAGTTTTTAATGCAATTCTTTAATTTTTAATAACTTTAAAATAATGTTAAAACTTTGTGACATGTTATTCTTATGAATGTAGATTAAATAAATTTGTAGTAAATGTGGATATTGATCACAGTATTAGATTATTACTTTACTTTTTTTTCTGTGTTCTTATATTTAGAAAAAAAGTTCATGTGGCGACAATAAAATATACTACATATGAACATTTTTGGTTTGCAAAATTGTATTTTATTGTCATTTTGCTTTTTGATATTCTTTCGAATTTTTCTTCTATTTCAGATAAGAACTGGCGATGGGTTGCCAAATTTCATTTGTCAAAAATGTTACAGTAGACTAGAAAAAACTTATCAGTTCCAAATGCAAATAATAGAATCTGAGAAAACTCTGAAACGATATTTAGAGCAATTACATTATTTTGACAAAAAACCGAGGTTTGAAAATTCAATTCAGAGGCCGTCTGAGAATTCTTTGATTGATAACACTAATGCTGACATCCCTGTGAAGTGTGAATCTTTGGAGTTCCATGACTTCAATGTTAACTGGAGAGAGAAAGAATATGAAAAATCGAATTCAACAAGCAAAATTGACATAGAAATGTCTTTAAAATCTGAAGTGAAAAACGAGCAAGATAATTCAATTATCTCACCAAACTGTGCCGATGACAGCGTAGAAACTTTTCAGGATGTTGAGGATTCATTTATCAATATTGGTGACAGTAAATTGATGGAAGAGATGAATGTTAACTGGAAAGTGGAAGAACCTGCAAATTTTACCTCGGCATGCAAAAGTATTGAGGAAATGGCCTTAAAAATCGAAGTCAAAGATGAATCGATGGACGACGGTTCGTTAATTCTGAAGGAATCTATCGATGACACAGTAAGCGATTTTTCTAATGGAGTTGGCGAAATCACCTGCAAAGACCACATATCGGGAAACTCTACAACTCTTCGTTCCTCTGAGGTGGGAGAGAATTGTGAAAATATTGGAGAAAGAATTGAAAATATCCCGACGGATCGTAAGACGCACAAACGCATCAGTAAAGTGAAGTCACGTCTATTTAAGATTAAAGACACGTGTAAAAAACGTCATATTAAATCGCACTTTAGAGAAACTCACAAGAAGGCACGTACTAGTAAAAAGTTAAATCGATGTGACGTTTGTAAAAAATGTTTCACTCTTTCAAAAAATTTAAATCGTCACAAACTGATTCATACTGGTGAGGAACCATATCAATGTGACGTTTGTAAAAAGTGTTACACTCAGTCAAGTCATTTAAATCGTTATAAACTGATTCATACTGGTGAGAAACCATATCAGTGTGACATTTGTAAAAAGTGTTTCACTCTTTCAGAAAATTTAAATCGTCACAAACTCATTCATACTGGTGAGAAACCATATCAGTGTGACATTTGTAAAAAGTGTTTCACGCAGATAGCCCATTTAAATACACACAAACTGACCCATACTGGTGAGAAACCATATCAGTGTGACATTTGTAAAAAGTGTTTCACTCAGTCAAACAGTTTAAATACTCACAAACTGCTACATACTGGTGAGAAACCATATCAGTGTGACATTTGTAAAAAGTGTTTCACTCAATCAGGAACTTTAAATCGTCATAAACTGCTACATACTGGTGAGAAACCATATCAGTGTGACATTTGTAAAAAGTGTTTCACTCTTTCAGAAAATTTAAATCGTCACAAACTGATTCATACTGGTGAGAAACCATATCAGTGTGACATTTGTAAAAAGTGTTTCACGCAAATAGCCAATTTAAATACACACAAACTGACCCATACTGGTGAGAAACCATATCAGTGTGACATTTGTAAAAAGTGTTTCACGCAAATAACCAATTTAAATACACACAAACTGACCCATACTGGTGAGAAACCATATCAGTGTGACATTTGTAAAAAGTGTTTCACGCAGATAGCCAATTTAAATACACACAAACTGACCCATACTGGTGAGAAACCATATCAGTGTGACATTTGTAAAAAGTGTTTCACTCAGTCAAACAGTTTAAATACTCACAAATTGCTACATACTGGTGAGAAACCATATGTGTGTGACATTTGTCAAAAGTGTTTCACTACGAAGGGAAATTTAAATATTCACAAACTGCTACATACTGGTTAGAAACCATATCAGTGTGACAATTGTAAAAAGTGTTTCACTCATTCAGGAGCTTTAATTCGTCATAAACTGCTACATACTGGTGAGAGACCATATCAGTGTGACATTTGTAAAAAGTGTTTCACTTTGTCACGTTATTTAAATAATCACAAACGGATACATACTGGTGAGAAACCATTTCGGTGTGACATTTGTAAAAAGTGTTTCGCGCTTTCAGAAAATTTAAATCGTCACAAACGGATTCATACTGATGAGAAACCATATCAGTGTGACATTTGTAAAAAGGATTTCGCTCGGTTAGAAAATTTGACAAATCACAAAAGATTACATACTGGTGAGAAAGCATTTCGGTGTGACTTGTAAAAAGTGTTTCACTCAGTCAAGCAGTTTAAATACTCACAAACTGCTACATACTGGTGAGAAACCATTTCAATGTGATGTTTGTAAAAAGTGTTTTTCTGAATCAGCCAATTTATATACTCACAAACGGATACATACTGGTGAGAAACCATATCAATGTGACATTTGTAAAAAGCGGTTCACTCGTGCATACTATTTAAAATTTCACAAACGTATACACACCGACGAGAAACAATATTAAAATGCTGTCAAATAAAAGATGTAAATTAAGACGAGAGCTTTAAGTTGTCATAAACTGATACATACTGGTGAGAGACCATAGATAGATATATAGATAGATAAATAGATAGATAGATAGAAAACTTTATTCTGTTTATACTGTATAAAACAGTGTAGAATGCGTCAATTATAAAAGTATACAATTAAAACTTATGATTAAAATATTCCTCGACCGAGTAAAAATTTTTCTGAATCAGTATTGCTTTTAAATGTTGTTTAAATTTTATGTCTGGAAGATTTTTCATCTCTTCGGGCAACTTGTTAAACACTTTCAGCATCGAATTAACAGGACCTTTGTTGACAGTGGTCAAAGATGTGTAATCTAGTCTGTACTTTGTATTTGTTCTAGTGCTGTATGAATGGTTTGGAATATTTCCCACGAAAAGATTAAAGTTAAATTTAATAAAGCTTGCACATTCTAGCACATAGAGATCGAAAACTGTTAAAATATTTAACTTTTTATATAGTGGTCGACAGTGCATTCTCGAAGGAACTTTACAGATTGCTTTGATGCAGCATTTTTGTACAATAAAAAGTTGGGAAGTGTTTACGAGTTGCCCCAGAAGACAGTTCCGTATAGAAATATAGACTGTACAAAGGTGTTATAGTCAGTGACTGGTACGGATTCGGGAATAAAATTGCTCAGACATTTTAGTAAATACACATATTCCAAATTAAATGCTTGTCAATAGTTAGACCCAGGAAATTTACCGAGTTCGAGAAAGTAATTTCACCTACATTATTTACAACAAGACTATTTGGGCAGTTCCCATACTTACCAAATTTTATAAATTTAGTTTTTTCAAGATTTAGCCGGAGACTATTTTCAGAGAACCATTTTTCTAAAAATACTGTGTAATCCTCAAGTGAATTTTTCAAATTTACGAGTGAAGGAGACTCATAGATGATCGCAGTATCATCTGCATAAAAAATGATATTGTTTTGTACCTTACTTGGAAGATCATTTATATAAGCAATAAATAATAGTGGCCCCAGGATGGAACCTTGTGGCACACCTCTCGAAATTAAAGATTCACTTGAAGAAACCATTGATATAACATTGTTTTCAATTTTTGATTGTTTCACAATTTGTATGCGATCTGATAGATACGACTTAATTAATTTTAATGCCAGACCTCGCACCCCATCATTATAAAGCTTCGAACATAGAAGTTTAAAGTGTACACAATCAAAAGCTTTTGATAGATCAAAAAGAGATGTTACGCATAACGATTTGTTATTCCAGGCATTGATTATTGAAGAAATAGTTTTAAATATAGCATGATTTGTTGAATGCCCAGCTCTAAAACCGTGCTGGGAATTTGTTAAAATATCAAAAATGTTGAAGAACTCGTTAAGTCGATTATAAATAATTCTTTCAAAAACTTTTGAGATATTCGTTAACAAAGAAATAGGTCTATAGTTGTTTAAATTTTTAGTATCGCCTTTTTGTGCAGAGGTTTGACAATAGAAATTTTTAATAAATCTGGGAACTGCCCACTTAAAAAGCTTTCATTTAATATATGACTGAGCGCATCGGCTATTATGTTTCTACACGCTTTTAGAACTACCACTGGAATATTGTCCCATTTTTTGTTATGTAATTGTAATATAATATTTTAAATCTCGATAATATTCGATGGATAGAAGAAAAATATGCTATGTTCATCACTCATTTGTGTGAGACTAAGGTCTATTTTAGGTTCCTTTAAATTAAGACTATCAGTGTGACATTTGTAAAAAGTGTTTCACTCTGTCAGGTCCTTTAAATAATCAAAAACGGATACATACTGGTGAAAAGCCATTTCGGTGTGACATTTGTAAAAAGTGTTTCGCTCAATTAGAATCTTTAACTCGTCACAAACGGATACATACTAGTGAGAAACCATATTTGTGTGACATTTGTAAAAAGGGTTTCCCTCGGTTAGATACTCGACAACTCACAAAAGATTCCATACTGGTGAGAAACCATATCAGTGTGACATTTGTAAAAAATGTTTCACTCAGTTAGGCCATTTAAATACTCACAAACGGCTACTTACTAGTGAGAAACTAGAGCACTTAGTCATCAGTAAAAGGTATCTCACTCAGTCAAGCTATTTAAATACTCACAAACTACTACTTACTAGTGAGAAACTATATCACTGTGACATTTGTAAAAAGTGTTTCACTCGTTCAGGCTATTTAAAGTCTCCCAAACATACCGCCGAGAAACAATGTTAAATTGTCGTCAAATAAAAGATGTAAATAAAGACGAAATTATAATTCATCAGAAAAGAAAGCACGAGGTTCGTGTTTATTCCAATGTTTCAAATTCAATGATATATTAGCAATGCCAACACTAAAGCCTGGCCCAGTTTATACTTTGGTCGTGAATGCCACGTGCATCTTTATGGAAACTGTGAACAGGCAGAAGTGTATAAAAATGAACTCAATGAAAGAAATATCGATAACTGGCTTTGGCCTGAGTCCAATGTGTCGGTTGTGCTTATCAAGGGGCGTTACGGTATTAGACATGTTCTCCTTTTCAACTAGATTTGGAAGCCGTGTAGCTAATGCAGTCATGAAGTGTGCTCCCGTTCAGGTAAGACGTCTTCTTCATTTCATATTGATTCAGTATAGTTTATAACGCAATTCTTTAATTTTTAATAACTTTAAAATAATGTTAAAACTTTGTGACATGTTATTCTTATGAATGTAGATTAAATAAATTTGTAGTAAATGTGGATATTAATCACAGTATTAGACTATCACTTTAGTTTTTTTTCTGTGTTCTTATATTTAGAGAAAAAGTTCATGTGGCGACAATTAAATATACTACATATGATCATTTTTGGTTTGCAAATTTTTCTTTTGTTTCAGATAAGCAGTGGTGATGAAATGCCAAATTTCATTTGTCAAAAATGTCACACTAGATTGGAAAAAACTTATCAGTTCCAGGTGCAAATAATAGAGTCTGAGAAAACTCTGAAACGCTATTTAGAGCAATTACATTATTTTGACAAAAAACCGAGGTTTGAGAATTCAATTCAGAGGCCGTCTGAGAATCCTTTGATCGATAACACTAATGCAGACATCACTGTGAAGTGTGATACTTTGGAACACCATGATGTTGTTGACTTGGATGTCAACTGGAGAGAGAAAGAATATGAAAATTCGACTTCAGCAATCAAAATTGGCATAGAAATGTCTTTAAAATCTGAATTGAAAGACGAGGAAGATTCAATTATCTCACCAAACTGGGCCGATGACACAGTAGAAACTGTTTCTACGGATGTTGAGGATTCATTTATCAATATTGGTGACAGTAAATTGATGGAAGAGATGAATGTTAACTGGAAAGTGGAAGAATCTGCAAATTTTACCTCGGCATGCAAAAGTATTGAGGAAATGGCCTTAAAAATCGAAGTCAAAGATGAATCGATGGACGACGGTTCGTTAATTCTGACGGAACCTATCGATCATACAGTAAGCGATTTTTCTAATGGAGTTAGCGAAATCAGGTGCGAAGACACAAAGGTCGTTTTTGACCACATATCGGGAAACTCTACAACTCTTCGTTCCTCTGAAGTGGGAGAGAATTGTGAAAATATTGGAGAAAGAATTAAAAATGCCCCGGTGGATCTTGAGACGCACAAAAGAGCCAGTAAAATGAAATCACGTCAATTTAAGATTAAAGATACGTGTAAAAAACGTAACATTACATCGGGCTTTATAGAAACTCACAAAAGTGCACGTACTAGTAAGAAATTTAAACGTTGTGAAATTTGTAAAAAGTGTTTCTCTACATCAAATTATTTAACTTTGCACAAACTGATTCATACTGGTGAGAAACCATATCAGTGTGATATTTGTAAAAAGTGTTTCAATCAGTCATCTAATTTATATAGACACAAACTGTTACATACTGGTGAGAAACCATATCAGTGTGACATTTGTAAAAAGTGTTTCACGCAGATAGCCAATTTAAATAAACACAAACTGACCCATACTGGTGAGAAACCATATCAGTGTGACATTTGTAAAAAGGGTTTCGCTCAGTCAAGCAATTTAAATAGTCACAAATGGATACATACTGGTGAGAAACCATTTCGGTGTGACATTTGTAAAAAGTGTTTCACTCTTTCCGAAAATTTAAATCGTCACAAACTGATTCATACTGGTGAGAAACCATATCAGTGTGACATTTGTAAAAAGTGTTTCACTCATTCAGGTTCTTTAAATAAACACAAACGGATACATACTGGTGAGAAACCATTTCAATGTGATGTTTGTAAAAGGTGTTTTTCTCAATCAGCGAATTTATATACTCACAAACGGATACATACTGGTGAGAAACCATATCAATGTGACATTTGTAAAAAGCGGTTCACTCGTGCATACAATTTTAAATCTCACAAACGTATACACACCGACGAGAAACAATATTAAATTGTTGTCAAATAAAAGATGTAAATTAAGACGAAATTATAATTCATCAGAAAAGAAAGCACGAGGTTTCAAGTTGGCTCAATGTTTCAAAGTTTATGCAATACTATATTAGAAAATATACGTATTTTCCTCGAATCGTTTATTTTACAAGAAAAGTGAAATTAAAAGGTCGCATATATGATATTACAGAAATAACATACCTTAAATCCATGTATTTATTAAATAAAGCACTGATAGATATGTAAAACTGTAAATTAATAATTAAATATCAAAATAGTGACATCACATAACAAAAAAATATAAATAGAGTTTGCTGTTTTTAATTGTTATAGCAATTTAATTCCTCTTTTGGGCAAAAATTTACCATTCCGATGGAACATTTTTACTATAAAATTTTACCAAGTTGTGTAAACCTGTTCACTAAACAACTTATTAAAAAGGAGAGTTAAATGGATATGGAATGAATCATTTAATGATCTCAAAAACGTATTGTTATCTTCGGATGTGCTAAATCACTTTAACCCTGATGTCCCGATTAAGTTAACGGTGGATGCTTCCAGTACCGGTTTTAGTGCAATTTTATCACACATTTTTGCGGATGGTGAAAGAGTGATAGCGAATCAGAGTAGAGTACTGTCAAAAACTGAAAAAAATTATGGTCAGGTGAAAAAAAGAGCCCTTTTATTTTAGTAATCACAAACCCTTAATGTTGATATTTAGTCCCAGAAAGGGAATACCTAGTATGGCAGCAAGTAGAGATGGGTTAGTTTTTTATCGCAATTTAATTGTGAAATTGTATATTATATAAAACCAGAAAAAAATTACGCTGATTTGTTAGCCACAGCAACAATAATAAATGAGCTTAATGACACTTAAGCTAAATTTTGATTAAAATACGCAGAAGAATGTTTGGAAGCGGAAATTTTACATTATACCTATACGGTTAAAAAAAAATTATTTCGATCGATCAATTCTGTTTGGAGCAAGATCGAATAAAAATTCTACAATACTTCCAATAGAGAAATGTGTGTGGTCAAAATCTAAGGCTGTTTGTTAAACTAGATTTTCAGACATCGCTTTTTGCAAATACTGTGTTCTAATTGCTATGATTACATAGGAATTCTGTTATGGAAAGTTTGTTTAGTAGGTCATGTTTTAAACTTCGCACAATGAAAGAAATAATGATAACTAGCGTTGACGTAAGTAAAATGTGTCGACTGTGTTTATCGAGTGGCGCTACGACAAAAGACTTGTTTTTATTTTCATCCAGATTTGAAGACACTGTGGCCAATGTAATCATGAAGTGTGCTCCTGTTCTGGTAAGATTGCTTCTTCTTGTCGGTCTATAATATAGTTATACTCAATATAGCTTGCTAACGGAATTATATAATTTGATAACTTTAAATTAATTCTTTAATGTCTTAAACATTATAAATGTGAATTCAATTCCATCAAAAAAATAAATGTGAGAACGGAACCAACTTCGATGCCTACATAAAAGGAATTGAGATCACGTGGTAAAGTTGTCTCACGAGCAATTCAATATATAAAACTCGAAAAGTTGCCAAGTGAGAACGTGGTATGTTCTCAGATTTTAAATATTTTTTTCTCGATACCGAAATTTGTTTTGTTGGTATAGCAGTAGGACAGTAGGTACTTTTTGTAAAGTTAAATTGGCCTTAAATATTACTAGTTAACCAGCCAGGCTTCAGTGGATGAACATTTAATATTTAGTTTGTACAATACACAATCGCTTCGCTGGCTCGTTATTTATAATTAATTGATAGATAACTTTCTCTATTCACACAAATCATAATCTTTTCCACGTATAGGTAATATTAGAATAGATAATAATAATAACAATAATTTATTCAACCATAATAAACACTGTTAAAACACAAATAAAATAAAAATAAAAAATAGATAATCTTACAGATGTCTTTTTTTATGACAAATACTCTTTACATGAATAAAAAGATTTTTCAATTAAAAATGTTCTGACGGAATGCTTAAAGCTATTTGTAGATGAAATCTTTTTAGGCAACTTATTATAAAAAGATATACACGTATAATTAGCTCCTTGTTGAAACAGCGTTAGCCTATGTTAAGGAATTTGTAGTAAAGATTTATTTCTCGTATTGTAATTATGAATATCGGTGTTAGAAAATAAGTGAGCATTATTACGTACAAAGCAGATGCATTCATAAATGAGCAACCATGGAAGAATTAAAATATTTAGGGACTTGAACAGTGATCTGCATGATGTTCTGGGTTTGGATTTGGTAATTATTGTTATAGCTCTTTTTTGAAGAATAAAAATCCTATGTAGACCCGATGTGTTTCCCCAAAAAATAATTCCATGCGCACATATGGATCGAAAATTAGCAAAATAAATCGTCCTTAACACAGGTTGGTTATCAAATAACAAGCGGCATTGTAGTAGCTGGTAACAGAGTTTACATAACTTAGAGCTTATATTTTTTATATGTTGGTCCCAAGATAACGTGTCCGTAATACTAACACCGAGGAATTTAATATCATTAGTTGTTTTAACAAATGTCGTATCAGTTTTGATATAAAATGAATAATCAGGATATTTACCGGGGAGATGAAAGTTAAGTAATGCGGTTTTATCCCAATTTAAAACAAGACCATTATATTGGCACCAGAGATTCATTTCAATGACACTACTAAGAATATTTGGCAAAACAGTTTCTTAGCTATTATTCGTAACGACTTGACTTGTGTCATCAGCATATATGGTGGGATAGCTATGCAATAAATGCTTGGGTAGGTCATTAATAAATATATTAGAGAAGGGGTCCTGAAATGCAACCCTGTGGAACACCACATATATTTTTAATTGAGTTTGACAACACTGTGTCAATTAAGGAGTCGGTTTCATTTCTGAGTGACACGAATTGCTGTCTGTTTGACAAGTAAGATCTGACTAAGTCATTTGCTACACCATTAATATCAATCATATTAAATTTGTTCAAAAGTAATTCATGATTGAACGCTTTTGATAGGTCATAGGAAAATTCAACGGTATGTTTTTTATGATCGATTGAATCATACACTTTGTTAAGAAGATTGAAAATAGCTGTTGTTGTGGATTTACCTTTTCTAAAATCATGCTGCGAATTTGATAAGATGTTGTGTTTTACGACAAAGTCCAGAAGTATAGTGTAAATCATTAATTCAGTTACTTTTGAAAACACTGACTGTAAAGCTATTGGGCGATAATTATTTAAATCTTGTTTTTTATCCTTTTTTAACATATTTCTTATGAAAAAACTGAAACAATGATAATGTTGACTTACTTAGTAAATATGGTCGTAAAAACTTTGCAACTTTTGTTTTTTTCTAGTAGCATATTAAATATTGGATTGTCACTTTGCTTTTTTTCTAAATTTCTCATATTAAGAAAAAATGTTAATATGGATTTATTAATTACTAGCGGCCCAGTCCGGCTTCGCCCGGGTGTAAATGTAATATATAGGATATAAAAGATGAGAATCATTATCATTAAATTCTCAACGTGTATTGAATTTGCGCGAATTCAATCGCTTTTATTTCTGAATGTTCAAAAATCGAAGAAAAATCTTATTTCCCAAAAAGAAATTTAAAAAAACACTTGGAACGTGTCGCGGGACACGAGTTTGGAACGAAGTCCCTTTCGTATAAGACGTTTTTCGTAACGCGTTTTATATAATCTAAAAACACCCGGTATAATCTAAAAACACCCGGTATAATCTATAAACACCCGGTATAATCTAAAAACACCCAATATTTTTTAGCAATAAATATAGCCTATGTTACTCAGGGTGAATGTAGCTTTCTAATGGTGAAAGAATTTTTTAAATCGGCACAGTAGTTTTTGAGTTTATTCATTATATACATGCAAAAATACAAATCTTTCCTCTTTATAATATTAGTATAGATGAAACATTAGTGTTTTCCAAAATAATGTTTTATTGTCATTTTCCTTTTTGATCTTAATGCTAATTTTTCTTTTATTTTAGATAAGAAATGGCGATGAAAAGCCAAATTTTATCTGTAAAATATGTAACACTAGGCTGGAAGAAGCTTATCAGTTCCAGATGCAAATTATACAGTCTGATAAAACTTTGCATCACCATTTAGAGCAATTACATAATTTTGACAAAAAACCTAAGCTCGACAGTTCCATTCAGAGGCCTCTTGAGGATCCATTGTTCGATAACACTACTGCAGGCAACGCTGACAAGAGTGCATCTTCGGAATTGCACGATTTGCTTGATATTAATATTGAAATGTCTTTAAAATGCGAAATGAAAGATGAACAATATAATTCAAGAATTTCACCAGACTGTGCTGATGACATCTTAGAAGCTTCGTCTATGGGTGGTGAGGAATCACTGATCCATATTCGCCATAGTAAATTGGTGGAAAACTTGAATGTTAACTGGAAAGCTGAAGAATCTGCAAATTTGAACTCGCCATGCGAAAGTATTGAGGAAATGTCTGTAAAATCTGAAATCAAAGATGAATCGATGAACGACGGTTCATTAATTCAGACGGAATTTACTGGTGACACAGTAAACTATTTTTCTAATGGAGTTAGCGAAACCAGCTGCGAAGACACAAAGATCGCTTTTGACCACACACTGGGAAATTCTGCAACTCTTCGATCCTCAGATGTGGGAGAGTATTTTGAAAATATTGGAGAAAGAATTAAAAATACTCCAATGGATCGTGAGATGCAGAAAAGAGCCAGTAAAGTGAAATCACGTCAATTTAAGATTAAAGACACGTATAAAAAACGTAACATTACATCGGGCTTTATAGAAACTCACAAAAGCGCACGTACTAGTAAGAAATTAAATCGATGTGACATCAGTAATAAGTGTTTCACTAAGAAGAGCAATTTAAATACTCACAAACTCATCCATACAGGTGAGAGACCATATCGGTAACGTACAATTAGTTTACAATGGGTAATTATTTAATTAATTAATTATATTTAATTATAATATATAGATGTACACACACACATTTTTGAGGAAGGAAACCATGAAGAAAACGCGAATTTATGTATTGATCAAGAAGTTACAGATGAAGCCGTTGATAAAAATTTATTAAAGGAAGGTGATAAATTTGAATCGTTCGAAAAATTGGAAGAACAAGTAAAAGAATTTCAAGAAAAAGAATATGCTTTGTATTATCATCGAGACGCAGTGACAATTAGTCGATGTCGCAAAAAAGGCATTAAAAAACATATTGAGGCGCCCTTAAAATACTACAGTATTCAATATTGTTGTGTTCATGGAGGAAAAAACTACAGAACAACATCAAAAGGAGCAAGAAAAGCTTACACTTTTCAACAAGATTGTAATGCGGGTTTTAATGTTGTTGTGGATGATACAGGTCGCTATCTTATCCTCAAATCCATGAAGAATAATCATAACCACGAAAGAAGTCAAAGCCTTTTTCGCCACTATCCAAGGAGTAGAAATTTGACTCATGAACAAAAAGAAAAAATTGCTGAATTACTGGAACTTGAAGCTAAATATGCCAGTACATATTTTTAACATAAGTTTTTAAAGAAATAAATAATAGTTTCAAAAAACTAAAAAAATACGCTTTAACAGCAAACCGAACTAAAAAGCAAAAAATATTTTTTTATTGTACAGAACCGTGGGGTACTTGATTTCAACTGGTATAAATATTTCATTTATAGCTACTTGTAAAAGTAGAGTTAGTATAAAAATAGTAATAAGCAAGCCCACGCTTTTTTAGAATAAAAACAAATATTTTTCACGTTTTAGTTCGGTTTGTTATTAAAACGTGTTTTTTGGCTTTGTTAAACTATTATTTATTTTTTAGTCTTATTTTTTTATCTTGATGATCCTGGTCATGATAATGGGATAAACTTATTAAATTATTGTATTGTCATCAGTCCGTGATAAGTGTGCAAAATTTCAGTTTAATCTGACGTTTTGAAGTGGTGAATTTCACGTTCAAAGATTCCGTTACATACAAACTAATAATGTTCATTTGCCTTCCCATAATTCGAAATTTCGTGCCGTGTTGTAAAAAAAAATATTGACTAATATCAAATTTTTTTATTCAATTTTTAGAGAAAAATATGGTTTGAAATTTTTAAGCAACAAACCAAAATTTTGAAGCTTAACGCTTAATTGACAACTAGTAAAAACGGGAATAGAATCAAATTTGCGGTCATAGTATAAAATTTCCCGAGAGCATATTTTACAATCTGAGGAATCAATCACCATAATATATTAGGGTTCCGTACCTCAAAAGGAAAAAACGGAACCGTTACAGGATCACTCGTGTGTCTGTCCGGCACCCTGTCACAGCTAATTTGCTCCGAACTACTGAACCGATTTACCCCCCTTTATATCCTACTGGACCAACTGAGTTGAAATTTGGTGTACATATATAAGTCGGTGACCGTAAGACGGACGTGTAACGTAAATAAATCAATTTTGAACACGGGAGTCATTTTTGGGAAAAAAATTGGAAAAAAAACTTGGCAAACTGTACCGTGTGACATATCAAATGAAAGAGCTTGTCGTAAGGGTTTCAAATATATATATTTTTATAATGTTAAAATAAAGTTTTCAAGTTATTTAAAAAAATAGATGAAAGTTTACCATTTACCCTCCTTTATCTCCTACTGGACCGAGTGTGCTGAAATTTGGTACACATGTGTAAGTCGGTGACCCAAAAACGGACGTGTAACGTAAATAAATAAAACATAGCCTGTGTCTCCAAATTTAAGAATGCTTGAGCTATCTTAGAGAGTTAATCAAACAAAATGAATTAGCAAAATTGTAGCGATCACTCGACAGATTGTTAACCTGTTAGTATGTATTTGTTTCAACAAATTTTATTTTACACTCTGATCGGTATGGATAACGTCAAAAAGCTATTTTGGTCAGTTTTGTAGCTTCTGATAGGTTTAGATATAGGATATGTTATGTCAAATTATTCAGAAAAATAATCAGAATTTGAATATCTGAAAATCAAAAATAGCGTACGTAAGAAAAACCAAAGTTCATGTCAATATCTCATTATGTAGTGGAAATAAAAAAATTAAACCTACGCCACTGAAGAGACCTTAAAAAGTTATCACAGAATGGTAAATGAAATTTTCAAATATCTTCGTAAATAAAAAAGTTATGGCCAGTTTTCATAAATGGCAATTTTCACTATTTTCTGAATAAATTCATAGGGTGTCAAAGTTCAATTATTTTTTCGACGGGACGTTAATGAGCCCAATTTTCTGCACTACTTTGCCCATTTAACCGACTTTCTATCTCTACTAATAACAAAGTTACCCATGTTAGCCAACGTCGGTTGAGATACCCTGTAATAGTCACAAAGATCTAAAATAAAAAATTTTATCCTACATATACCTGCGATTTATTTGCGAGTATTTGTTGAGTAATAAAATAAAACGAAATAGGTATAGTGATTTTAAATGACGAATATTAAAATAAATAAATGAATCATAAAAATTATGATAAAAAAATATTTCCTGGTTAACTAATAAAACTTTTCATACATTAATAGTCGTATTTATGGTTATTTATATATTAAACCCGTTTATTCCATTCGATGACGAGATTTTGATAAGATTATTAATAAAATAAAATATTTATAAATTACATTTATATTTGGCGTTCAGAAACAACAAGTGAGACATCTATATTGTTAAAATTTATCGACAAAAATTATTTCAATAAAAAAAATTTATTAAGCAAACCGATATTGTTAAGTAACTATTTTGTTGATTAGAAATTTATATTGTTTACAGTTGATATGCTAAAATGAAATTTTTTTTGTACGATAATTAAAAAAAAAACGATAATTTTACGGCTCTGGACACCTAATGCTGTGGCCCAACAATGCCAACACTAAAGCCTGGCCCAGTTTATACTTTGGTCGTGAATGCCACGTGCATTTTTATGGAAACTGTGAACAGGCAAAAGTGTATAAAAATGAACTCAATGAAACAAATATCGATAACTGGCTTTGGCCTGAGTCCAATGTGTCGGTTGTGCTTATCAAGGGGCGTTACGGTATTAGACATGTTCTCCTTTTCAACTAGATTTGGAAGCCGTGTAGCTAATGCAGTCATGAAGTGTGCTCCCGTTCAAGTAAGACATCTTCTTCATTTCATATTGATTCAGTATAGTTTTTAATGCAATTCTTTAATTTTTAATAACTTTAAAATAATGTTAAAACTTTGTGACATGTTATTCTTATGAATGTAGATTAAATAAATTTGTAGTAAACGTGGATATTGATCACAGTATTAGATTATTACTTTACTTTTTTTTCTGTGTTCTTATATTTAGAAAAAAAGTTCATGTGGCGACAATTAAATATACTACATATGAACATTTTTGGTTTGCAAAATTGTATTTTATTGTCATTTTGCTTTTTGATATTCTTTCGAATTTTTCTTCTATTTCAGATAAGAACTGACGATGGGTTGCCAAATTTCATTTGTCAAAAATGTCACAGTAGACTAGAAAAAACTTATCAGTTCCAAATGCAAATAATAGAATCTGAGAAAACTCTGAAACGATATTTAGAGCAATTACATTATTTTGACAAAAAACCGAGGTTTGAAAATTCAATTCAGAGGCAGTCTGAGAATTCTTTGATTGATAACACTAATGCTGACATCCCTGTGAAGTGTGAATCTTTGGAGTTCCATGACTTCAATGTTAACTGGAGAGAGAAAGAATATGAAAAATCGAATTCAACAAGCAAAATTGACATAGAAATGTCTTTAAAATCTGAAGTGAAAAACGAGCAAGATAATTCAATTATCTCACCAAACTGTGCCGATGACAGCGTAGAAACTTTTCAGGATGTTGAGGATTCATTTATCAATATTGGTGACAGTAAATTGATGGAAGAGATGAATGTTAACTGGAAAGTGGAAGAACTTGCAAATTTTACCTCGGCATGCAAAAGTATTGAGGAAATGGCCTTAAAAATCGAAGTCAAAGATGAATCGATGGACGACGGTTCGTTAATTCTGAAGGAATCTATCGATGACACAGTAAGCGATTTTTCTAATGGAGTTGGCGAAATCACCTGCGAAAACGACATATCGGGAAACTCTACAACTCTTCGTTCCTCTGAGGTGGGAGAGAATTGTGAAAATATTGGAGAAAGAATTGAAAATATCCCGACGGATCGTAAGACGCACAAACGCATCAGTAAAGTGAAGTCACGTCTATTTAAGATTAAAGACACGTGTAAAAAACGTCATATTAAATCGCACTTTAGAGAAACTCACAAGAGGGCACGTACTAGTAAAAAGTTAAATCGATGTGACGTTTGTAAAAAATGTTTCACTCTTTCAAAAAATTTAAATCGTCACAAACTGATTCATACTGGTGAGAAACCATATCAGTGTGACATTTGTAAAAAGTGTTTCACTCTTTCAGAAAAATTAAATCGTCACAAACTGATTCATACTGGTGAGAAACCATATCAGTGTGACATTTGTAAAAAGTGTTTCACGCAGATAGCCAATTTAAATACACACAAACTGACCCATACTGGTGAGAAACCATATCAGTGTGACATTTGTAAAAAGTGTTTCACTCAGTCAAACAGTTTAAATACTCACAAACTGTTACATACTGGTGAGAAACCATATCAGTGTGACATTTGTAAAAAGTGTTTCACGCAGATAGCCAATTTAAATACACACAAACTGACCCATACTGGTGAGAAACCATATCAGTGTGACATTTGTAAAAAGTGTTTCACTCAGTTACGCACTTTAAATACTCACAAACTGCTACATACTGGTGAGAAACCATATCAGTGTGACATTTGTAAAAAGTGTTTCACGCAGATAGCCAATTTAAATACACACAAACTGACCCATACTGGTGAGAAACCATATCAGTGTGACATTTGTAAAAAGTGTTTCACTCAGTCAAACAGTTTAAATACTCACAAACTGTTACATACTGGTGAGAAACCATATCAGTGTGACATTTGTAAAAAGTGTTTCACTCAGTTACGCACTTTAAATACTCACAAACTGCTACATACTGGTGAGAAACCATATCAGTGTGACATTTGTAAAAAGTGTTTCACGCAGATAGCCAATTTAAATACACACAAACTGACCCATACTGGTGAGAAACCATATCAGTGTGACATTTGTAAAAAGTGTTTCACTCAGTCAAACAGTTTAAATACTCACAAACTGTTACATATTGGTGAGAAACCATATCAGTGTGACATTTGTAAAAAGTGTTTCACTCAATCAGGAACTTTAAATCGTCATAAACTGCTACATACTGGTGAGAAACCATATCAGTGTGACAATTGTAAAAAGTGTTTCACTCTTTCAGAAAAATTAAATCGTCACAAACTGATTCATACTGGTGAGAAACAATATCAGTGTGACATTTGTAAAAAGTGTTTCACGCAGATAGCCAATTTAAATACACACAAACTGACCCATACTGGTGAGAAACCATATCAGTGTGACATTTGTAAAAAGTGTTTCACGCAGATAGCCAATTTAAATACACACAAACTGACCCATACTGGTGAGAAACCATATCAGTGTGACATTTGTAAAAAGTGTTTCACTCAGTCAAACAGTTTAAATACTCACAAACTGCTACATACTGGTGAGAAACCATATGTGTGTGACATTTGTCAAAAGTGTTTCACTACGAAGGGAAATTTAAATATTCACAAACTGCTACATACTGGTGAGAAACCATATCAGTGTGACATTTGTAAAATGTGTTTCACTCATTCAGGAGGTTTAAATCGTCATAAACTGGTACATACTGGTGAGAAACGATATCAGTGTGACATTTGTAAAAAGGATTTCACTCGGTTAGAAAATTTGACAAATCACAAAAGATTACATACTGGTGAGAAACCATTTCGGTGTGACTTTTAAAAAGTGTTTCACTCAGTCAAGCAGTTTAAATACTCACAAACTGCTACATACTGGTGAGAAACCATTTCAATGTGATGTTTGTAAAAAGTGTTTTTCTGAATCAGCCAATTTATACTCACAAACGGATACATACTGGTGAGAAACCATTTCAATGTGATGTTTGTAAAAAGTGTTTTTCTGAATCAGCCAATTTATATACTCACAAACGGATACATACTGGTGAGAAACCATATCAATGTGACATTTGTAATTTAAAATTTCACAAACGTATACACACCGACGAGAAACAATATTAAAATGCTGTCAAATAAAAGATGTAAATTAAGACGAGAGCTTTAAGTTGTCATAAACTGATACATACTGGTGAGAGACCATGGATAGATATATAGATAGATAGATAGATAGATAGATAGATAGATAGATAGATAGATAGAAAACTTTATTCTGTTTATACTGTATAAAACAGTGTAGAATGCGTCAATTATAAAAGTATACAATTAAAACTTATGATTAAAATATTCCTCGACCGAGTAAAAATTTTTCTGAATCAGTATTGCTTTTAAATGTTGTTAAAATTTTATGTCGGGAAGATTTTTCATCTCTTCGGGCAACTTGTTAAACACTTTCAGCATCGAATTAACAGGACCTTTGTTGACAGTGGTCAAAGATGTGTAATCTAGTCTGTACTTTGTATTTGTTCTCGTGCTGTATGAATGGTTTGGAATATTTCCCACGAAAAGATTAAAGTTAAATTTAATAAAGCTTGCACATTCTAGCACATAGAGATCGAAAAGTGTTAAAATATTTAAATTTTTATATAGTGGTCGACAGTGCGTTCTCGAAGGAACTTTACAGATTGCTTTGATGCAGCGTTTTTGTACAATAAAAAGTTGGGAAGTGTTTACCGAGTTGCCCCAGAAGACAGTTCCATATAGAAATATAGACTGTACAAAGGTGTTATAGACAGTGACTGGTACGGATTCGGGAATAAAATTGCTCAGACATTTTAGTAAATGCACATATTTACTGGCTTTTTTGATTAAATTATCGATTTGATCTTTCCAATTTAAATGCTTGTCAATAGTTAGACCCAGAAAATTTACCGAGTTCGAGAAAGATATTTCACCTACATTATTTACAACAAGACTATTTGGGCAGTTCCCATACTCACCAAATTTTATAATATTAGTTTTTTCTAGATTTAGCCGGAGACTATTTTCAGAGAACCATTTTTCTAAAAATACTCTGGAATCCTCAAGTGAATTTTTCAAATTTACGAGTGAAGGAGACTCATAGATGATCGCAGTATCATTTATATAAGCAATAAATAATAGTGGCCCCAGGATCGAACCTTGTGGCACACCTCTCGAAATTAAAGATTCACTTGAAGAAACCATTGATGTAACATTGTTTTCAATTTTTGATTGTTTCACAATTTGTATGCGATCTGATAGATACGACTTAATTAATTTTAATGCCAGACCTCGCACCCCATAATTATAAAGCTTCGAACATAGAAGTTTAAAGTGTACACAATCAAAAGCTTTTGATAGATCAAAAAGAGATGTTACGCATAACGATTTGTTATTCCAGGCATTGATTATTGAAGAAATAGTTTTAAATATAGCATAATTTGTTGAATGCCCAGCTCTAAAACCGTGCTGGGAATTTGTTAAAATATCAAAAATGTTGAAGAACTCGTTAAGTCGATTATAAATAATTCTTTCAAAAACTTTTGAGATATTCGTTAACAAAGAAATAGGTCTATAGTTGTTTAAATTTTTAGTATCGCCTTTTTTGTGCAGAGGTTTGACAATAGAAATTTTTAATAAATCTGGGAACTGCCCACTTAAAAAGCTTTCATTTAATATATGACTGAGCGCATCGGCTATCATGTTTCTACACGCTTTTAGAACTACCACTGGAATATTGTCCCATTTTTTGTTATGTACTTGTAATATAATATTTTAAATCTCGATACTATTCGATGGATAGAAGAAAAATATGCTATGTCCATCACTCATTTGTGTGAGACTAAGGTCTATTTTAGGTTCCTTTAAATTAAGACTATCAGTGTGACATTTGTAAAAAGTGTTTCACTCTGTCAGGTCCTTTAAATAATCAAAAACGGATACATACTGGTGAAAAGCCATTTCGGTGTGACATTTGTAAAAAGTGTTTCGCTCAATTAGAATCTTTAACTCGTCACAAACGGATACATACTAGTGAGAAACCATATTTGTGTGACATTTGTAAAAAGGGTTTCCCTCGGTTAGATACTCGACAACTCACAAAAGATTCCATACTGGTGAGAAACCATATCAGTGTGACATTTGTAAAAAATGTTTCACTCAGTTAGACCATTTAAATACTCACAAACGGCTACTTACTAGTGAGAAACTAGAGCACTTAGTCATCAGTAAAAGGTATCTCACTCAGTCAAGCTATTTAAATACTCACAAACTACTACTTACTAGTGAGAAACTATATCACTGTGACATTTGTAAAAAGTGTTTCACTCGTTCAGGCTATTTAAAGTCTCCCAAACATACCGCCGAGAAACAATGTTAAATTGTCGTCAAATAAAAGATGTAAATAAAGACGAAATTATAATTCATCAGAAAAGAAAGCACGAGGTTCGTGTTTATTCCAATGTTTCAAATTCAATGATATATTAGCAATGCCAACACTAAAACCTGGCCCAGTTTATACTTTGGTCGTGAATGCCACGTGCATCTTTATGGAAACTGTGAACAGGCAGAAGTGTATAAAAATGAACTGGCTTTGGCCTGAGTCCAATGTGTCGGTTGTGCTTATCAAGGGGCGTTACGGTATTAGACATGTTCTCCTTTTCAACTAGATTTGGAAGCCGTGTAGCTAATGCAGTCATGAAGTGTGCTCCCGTTCAGGTAAGACGTCTTCTTCATTTCATATTGATTCAGTATAGTTTATAATGCAATTCTTTAATTTTTAATAACTTTAAAATAATGTTAAAACTTTGTGACATGTTATTCTTATGAATGTAGATTAAATAAATTTGTAGTAAATGTGGATATTAATCACAGTATTAGACTATCACTTTAGTTTTTTTTCTGTGTTCTTATATTTAGAGAAAAAGTTCATGTGGCGACAATTAAATATACTACATATGATCATTTTTGGTTTGCAAATTTTTCTTTTATTTCAGATAAGCAGTGGTGATGAAATGCCAAATTTCATTTGTCAAAAATGTCACACTAGATTGGAAAAAACTTATCAGTTTCAGGTGCAAATAATAGAGTCTGAGAAAACTCTGAAACGCTATTTAGAGCAATTACATTATTTTGACAAAAAACCGAGGTTTGAGAATTCAATTCAGAGGCCGTCTGAGAATCCTTTGATCGATAACACTAATGCAGACATCACTGTGAAGTGTGATACTTTGGAACACCATGATGTTGTTGACTTGGATGTCAACTGGAGAGAGAAAGAATATGAAAATTCGACTTCAGCAATCAAAATTGGCATAGAAATGTCTTTAAAATCTGAATTGAAAGACGAGGAAGATTCAATTATCTCACCAAACTGGGCCGATGACACAGTAGAAACTGTTTCTACGGATGTTGAGGATTCATTTATCAATATTGGTGACAGTAAATTGATGGAAGAGATGAATGTTAACTGGAAAGTGGAAGAATCTGCAAATTTTACCTCGGCATGCAAAAGTATTGAGGAAATGGCCTTAAAAATCGAAGTCAAAGATGAATCGATGGACGACGGTTCGTTAATTCTGACGGAACCTATCGATGATACAGTAAGCGATTTTTCTAATGGAGTTAGCGAAATCAGGTGCGAAGACACAAAGGTCGTTTTTGACCACATATCGGGAAACTCTACAACTCTTCGTTCCTCTGAAGTGGGAGAGAATTGTGAAAATATTGGAGAAAGAATTAAAAATGCCCCGGTGGATCTTGAGACGCACAAAAGAGCCAGTAAAATGAAATCACGTCAATTTAAGATTAAAGATACGTGTAAAAAACGTAACATTACATCGGGCTTTATAGAAACTCACAAAAGTGCACGTACTAGTAAGAAATTTAAACGTTGTGAAATTTGTAAAAAGTGTTTCTCTAGATCAAATTATTTAACTTTGCACAAACTGATTCATACTGGTGAGAAACCATATCAGTGTGATATTTGTAAAAAGTGTTTCACTCAGTCATCTAATTTATATAGACACAAACTGTTACATACTGGTGAGAAACCATATCAGTGTGACATTTGTAAAAAGTGTTTCACGCAGATAGCCAATTTAAATAAACACAAACTGACCCATACTGGTGAGAAACCATATCAGTGTGACATTTGTAAAAAGGGTTTCGCTCAGTCAAGCAATTTAAATAGTCACAAATGGATACATACTGGTGAGAAACCATTTCGGTGTGACATTTGTAAAAAGTGTTTCACTCTTTCCGAAAATTTAAATCGTCACAAACTGATTCATACTGGTGAGAAACCATATCAGTGTGACATTTGTAAAAAGTGTTTCACTCATTCAGGTTCTTTAAATAAACACAAACGGATACATACTGGTGAGAAACCATTTCAATGTGATGTTTGTAAAAGGTGTTTTTCTCAATCAGCGAGTTTATATACTCACAAACGGATACATACTGGTGAGAAACCATATCAATGTGACATTTGTAAAAAGCGGTTCACTCGTGCATACAATTTTAAATCTCACAAACGTATACACACCGACGAGAAACAATATTAAATTGTTGTCAAATAAAAGATGTAAATTAAGACGAAATTATAATTCATCAGAAAAGAAAGCACGAGGTTTCAAGTTGGCTCAATGTTTCAAAGTTTATGCAATACTATATTAGAAAATATACGTATTTTCCTCGAATCGTTTATTTTACAAGAAAAGTGAAATTAAAAGGTCGCATATATGATATTACAGAAATAACATACCTTAAATCCATGTATTTATTTAATAAAGCACTGATAGATATGTAAAACTGTAAATTAATAATTAAATATCAAAATAGTGACATCACATAACAAAAAAATATAAATAGAGTTTGCTGTTTTTAATTGTTATAGCAATTTAATTCCTCTTTTGGGCAAAAATTTACCATTCCGATGGAACATTTTTACTATAAAATTTTACCAAGTTGTGTAAACCTGTTCACTAAACAACTTATTAAAAAAGAGAGTTAAATGGATATGGAATGAATCATTTAATGATCTCAAAAACGTATTGTTATCTTCGGATGTGCTAAATCACTTTAACCCTGATATCCCGATTAAGTTAACGGTGGATGCTTCCAGTACC
This sequence comes from Venustoraphidia nigricollis, assembly GCA_034508555.1. Classification (NCBI taxonomy): domain Eukaryota; kingdom Metazoa; phylum Arthropoda; class Insecta; order Raphidioptera; family Raphidiidae; genus Venustoraphidia; species Venustoraphidia nigricollis. The sequence goes on from JAVRKA010000016.1 coordinate 6,289,139, forward strand.
GGTTTTAGTGCAATTTTATCACACATTTTTGCGGATGGTGAAAGAGTGATAGCGAATCAGAGTAGAGTACTGTCAAAAACTGAAAAAAATTATGGTCAGGTGAAAAAAAGAGCCCTTTTATTTTAGTAATCACAAACCCTTAATGTTGATATTTAGTCCCAGAAAGGGAATACCTAGTATGGCAGCAAGTAGAGATGGGTTAGTTTTTTATCGCAATTTAATTGTGAAATTGTATATTATATAAAACCAGAAAAAAATTACGCTGATTTGTTAGCCACAGCAACAATAATAAATGAGCTTAATGACACTTAAGCTAAATTTTGATTAAAATACGCAGAAGAATGTTTGGAAGCGGAAATTTTACATTATACCTATACGGTTAAAAAAAAAATTATTTCGATCGATCAATTCTGTTTGGAGCAAGATCGAATAAAAATTCTACAATACTTCCAATAGAGAAATGTGTGTGGTCAAAATCTAAGGCTGTTTGTTAAACTAGATTTTCAGACATCGCTTTTTGCAAATACTGTGTTCTAATTGCTATGATTACATAGGAATTATGGAAAGTTTGTTTAGTAGGTCATGTTTTAAACTTCGCACAATGAAAGAAATAATGATAACTAGCGTTGACGTAAGTAAAATGTGTCGACTGTGTTTATCGAGTGGCGCTACGACAAAAGACTTGTTTTTATTTTCATCCAGATTTGAAGACACTGTGGCCAATGTAATCATGAAGTGTGCTCCTGTTCTGGTAAGATTGCTTCTTCTTGTCGGTCTATAATATAGTTATACTCAATATAGCTTGCTAACGGAATTATATAATTTGATAACTTTAAATTAATTCTTTAATGTCTTAAACATTATAAATGTGAATTCAATTCCATCAAAAAAATAAATGTGAGAACGGAACCAACTTCGATGCCTACATAAAAGGAATTGAGATCACGTGGTAAAGTTGTCTCACGAGCAATTCAATATATAAAACTCGAAAAGTTGCCAAGTGAGAACGTGGTATGTTCTCAGATTTTAAATATTTTTTTCTCGATACCGAAATTTGTTTTGTTGGTATAGCAGTAGGACAGTAGGTACTTTTTGTAAAGTTAAATTGGCCTTAAATATTACTAGTTAACCAGCCAGGCTTCAGTGGATGAACATTTAATATTTAGTTTATACAATACACAATCGCTTCGCTGGCTCGTTATTTATAATTAATTGATAGATAACTTTCTCTATTCACACAAATCATAATCTTTTCCACGTATAGGTAATATTAGAATAGATAATAATAATAACAATAATTTATTCAACCATAATAAACACTGTTAAAACACAAATAAAATAAAAATAAAAAATAGATAATCTTACAGATGTCTTTTTTTATGACAAATACTCTTTACATGAATAAAAAGATTTTTCAATTAAAAATGTTCTGACGGAATGCTTAAAGCTATTTGTAGATGAAATCTTTTTAGGCAACTTATTATAAAAAGATATACACGTATAATTAGCTCCTTGTTGAAACAGCGTTAGCCTATGTTAAGGAATTTGTAGTAAAGATTTATTTCTCGTATTGTAATTATGAATATCGGTGTTAGAAAATAAGTGAGCATTATTACGTACAAAGCAGATGCATTCATAAATGAGCAACCATGGAAGAATTAAAATATTTAGGGACTTGAACAGTGATCTGCATGATGTTCTGGGTTTGGATTTGGTAATTATTGTTATAGCTCTTTTTTGAAGAATAAAAATCCTATGTAGACCCGATGTGTTTCCCCAAAAAATAATTCCATGCGCACATATGGATCGAAAATTAGCAAAATAAATCGTCCTTAACACAGGTTGGTTATCAAATAACAAGCGGCATTGTAGTAGCTGGTAACAGAGTTTACATAACTTAGAGCTTATATTTTTTATATGTTGGTCCCAAGATAACGTGTCCGTTATACTAACACCGAGGAATTTAATATCATTAGTTGTTTTAACAAATGTCGTATCAGTTTTGATATAAAATGAATAATCAGGATATTTACCGGGGAGATGAAAGTTAAGTAATGCGGTTTTATCCCAATTTAAAACAAGACCATTTTATTGGCACCAGAGATTCATTTCAATGACACTACTAAGAATATTTGGCAAAACAGTTTCTTAGCTATTATTCGTAACGACTTGACTTGTGTCATCAGCATATATGGTGGGATAGCTATGCAATAAATGCTTGGGTAGGTCATTAATAAATATATGATTCAGTATTTGAACAAAAAGATGTTGATATGAGTTATCTAAGTTTTCATGATACCTTGACGTATTATTATAATATTTCATTTATTAAAAAAAAAGTCAATTTGGCTAAAAACAAGTTTAACATTAGCAGAGGATGGATGACACCAGAAATTAAACACCTTTCGGATTGTAAACGTACCCTGTATTTAATAATGAAAAATCAAACCGATTTAGGTCAACATACTGCATTAATTAAAGCAAATTATACAAATATTTGTAAACAAATCACACGATGCGTGAATGATGCAAAAAAATCTTATTATAGCAAACACATAGAAAATGCTAGCAACAAATCTAAGGCGACTTGGCAACTTATTAATAACCTGAATGGAAAAGAACTCAACACTAAACATGATACGGTACCCATTATCAATAGCAACGGAGTTTGTATATCTGATCCACTAGAAGTAGCAAATAGCTTTAATGAGTATTTTGTTAACGTTACAGAGAATCTTAACTTAAAAGATCCATCGATGAACATAAATCTAACGCCATTAAATAATGGCAGCAGCATCTTCCTCTACCCATGTAATGAGAATGAAATATATAATATCTGTTTATCATTGAATAATAAAAAATCAGTAGGCTGGGATAATTTTTCCAATAATGTTTTGAAATCATGTGCTCATGTAATAGCAAAGCCGTTATGCTATATTATCAATCAATGCTTTTTACATGGAAAATTCCCGTCTCTTCTTAAACGGGCGATCGTTAAACCGCTGCACAAAAAAGGAGACGCTAGTAGTTGTGATAACTATCGGCCTATTTCCTTATTAAGCAATGTCTCAAAAATTATTGAAAAAATTATCTTAAACAGATTTCAAACTTTTCTGCAAAAAAATAATATAATATCTAGCAACCAATTTGGTTTTCGCAGTGGTAGTTCAGTTGAATTAGCAATTTTCAAAATGATAAATCCAATTATTAAAGCGTGGAATGACGGGAATTTGTCTGTTACGGCACTGCTTGACCTTTCTAAAGCCTTTGACAGTGTCCATCATGAGCTACTTTGTGCTAAATTATATAACTATGGAATAAGAGGTGCTGCCCTAGATTTGGTATCATCTTATTTGTCCGATCGCACACAAACAGTGCAACTGAACAATATAAAGAATAGTCATGTCCATTCTATCAGATCCCTTAGTCACCCGGTGACAAGAGGAGTACCTCAGGGATCGATACTTGGTCCGCTGCTTTTTATATTGTACACCAATGACTTTTCAAAAAATTTCGATGACAACATCATACTGTTTGCGGATGATACGGCGGTAGTTTTCGAAAATAAAAATTTAGATCTGTTGCTTAAACATATTGATAGCTCAATGGTTTCCATTAAAGACTGGTTTTATCAAAACAGTCTAGCTTTGAATTTAAACAAGACTAAATTCATTTAATTTGGCAATTATGGGGACTTTCCCTCTAGTTTGAACTTAGCAAATGCTACCTCTATTCCCGTAGATAATTGTGTTAAATTTCTAGGGGTATATATAGATAAAAATTTGAAGTGGAACAGTCATGTAGAACACGTTATATCTAAAATAAACAAATATATTTACTTACTAAGGTCAATTAGCAAGTTCGTTCCGATTACTATTTCTTTAAATATTTATCATGCTTTTGTAGAGTCAAACTTGCGTTTTGGCATAATTTTCTGGGGTTCCTCTTCTAATATGGAGGACTTGTTTAAAATTCAAAAAAGAAGCCTTAGAGCTATTGAAAAGGTTGGTCCAAGACAGTCCTGTAAACCGCTGTTTAAGAAGCATAATATATTGACACTATACGATATATATATACTGGAAAGCGCCTCTTTCGTTAAAAAATATCCGCAGCTATTTGCAGAAAACATTCGTACCCATGGGTATGAAACACGGACGAAAAATGATTATGTCACATCTCGTGTTAAAGTAAACAAAGGGCCCTTAAACATTATATTGAAAATATACAACAAATTGCCACAACATATTAAAGATTTACCTTACCAAAAATTTAAAAAACGTTTAAAAAACTTTCTTCTACAGAACAACTTCTACTGCCTCGATGAATTTTTAAGCACGCCAAATTGTTTTTTTTTTTAATACTGACTTTTAATGTGTTTATCAATAATAAAATAATGTTAATAATTCTAATGTAAGTTTTATCCGGACTCATTCTACACTGTATTCGCAGTATTTAAAGAATAAAGTATATTTATTATTATTATTATTATTATTATTAGAGAAGGGGTCCTGAAATGCAACCCTGTGGAACACCACATATATTTTTAATTGAGTTTGACAACACTGTGTCAATTAAGGAGTCGGTTTCATTTCTGAGTGACACGAATTGCTGTCTGTTTGACAAGTAAGATCTGACTAAGTCATTTGCTACACCATTAATATCAATCATATTAAATTTGTTCAAAAGTAATTCATGATTGAACGCTTTTGATAGGTCATAGGAAAATTCAACGGTATGTTTTTTATGATCGATTGAATCATACACTTTGTTAAGAAGATTGAAAATAGCTGTTGTTGTGGATTTACCTTTTCTAAATTCATGCTGCGAATTTGATAAGATGTTGTGTTTTACGACAAAGTCCAGAAGTATAGTGTAAATCATTAATTCAGTTACTTTTGAAAACACTGACTGTAAAGCTATTGGGCGATAATTATTTAAATCTTGTTTTTTATCCTTTTTTAACATATTTCTTATGAAAAAACTGAAACAATGATAATGTTGACTTACTTAGTAAATATGGTCGTAAAAACTTTGCAACTTTTGTTTTTTTCTAGTAGCATATTAAATATTGGATTGTCACTTTGCTTTTTTTCTAAATTTCTCATATTAAGAAAAAATGTTAATATGGATTTATTAATTACTAGCGGCCCAGTCCGGCTTCGCCCGGGTGTAAATGTAATATATAGGATATAAAAGATGAGAATCATTATCATTAAATTCTCAACGTGTATTGAATTTGCGCGAATTCAATCGCTTTTATTTCTGAATGTTCAAAAATCGAAGAAAAATCTTATTTCCCAAAAAGAAATTTAAAAAAACACTTGGAACGTGTCGCGGGACACGAGTTTGGAACGAAGTCCCTTTCGTATAAGACGTTTTTCGTAACGCGTTTTATATAATCTAAAAACACCCGGTATAATCTAAAAACACCCGGTATAATATATAAACACCCGGTATAATCTAAAAACACCCAATATTTTTTAGCAATAAATATAGCCTATGTTACTCAGGGTGAATGTAGCTTTCTAATGGTGAAAGAATTTTTTAAATCGGCACAGTAGTTTTTGAGTTTATTCATTATATACATGCAAAAATACAAATCTTTCCTCTTTATAATATTAGTATAGATGAAACATTAGTGTTTTCCAAAATAATGTTTTATTGTCATTTTCCTTTTTGATCTTAATGCTAATTTTTCTTTTATTTTAGATAAGAAATGGCGATGAAAAGCCAAATTTTATCTGTAAAATATGTAACACTAGGCTGGAAGAAGCTTATCAGTTCCAGATGCAAATTATACAGTCTGATAAAACTTTGCATCACCATTTAGAGCAATTACATAATTTTGACAAAAAACCTAAGCTCGACAGTTCCATTCAGAGGCCTCTTGAGGACCCATTGTTCGATAACACTACTGCAGGCAACGCTGACAAGAGTGCATCTTCGGAATTGCACGATTTGCTTGATATTAATATTGAAATGTCTTTAAAATGCGAAATGAAAGACGAACAATATAATTCAAGAATTTCACCAGACTGTGCTGATGACATCTTAGAAGCTTCGTCTATAGGTGGTGAGGAATCACTGATCCATATTCGCCATAGTAAATTGGTGGAAAACTTGAATGTTAACTGGAAAGCTGAAGAATCTGCAAATTTGAACTCGCCATGCGAAAGTATTGAGGAAATGTCTGTAAAATCTGAAATCAAAGATGAATCGATGAACGACGGTTCATTAATTCAGACGGAATTTACTGGTGACACAGTAAACTATTTTTCTAATGGAGTTAGCGAACCCAGCTGCGAAGACACAAAGATCGCTTTTGACCACACACTGGGAAATTCTGCAACTCTTCGATCCTCAGATGTGGGAGAGTATTTTGAAAAGATTGGAGAAAGAATTAAAAATACTCGTGAGATGCACAAAAGAGCCAGTAAAGTGAAATCACGTCAATTTAAGATTAAAGACACGTATAAAAAACGTAACATTACATCGGGCTTTATAGAAACTCACAAAAGTGCACGTACTAGTAAGAAATTAAATCGATGTGATATCAATAATAAGTATTTCACTAAGAAGAGCAATTTAAATACTCACAAACTCATCCATACAGGTGAGAGACCATATCAGTAACGTACAATTAGTTTAATATGGGTAATTATTTAATTAATTAATTATATTTAATTATAATATATAGATATACACAGATACATTTTTGAGGAAGGAAACCATGAAGAAAACGCGAATTTATGTATTGATCAAGAAGTTACAGATGAAGCCGTTGATGAAAATTTATTAAAGGAAGGTGATAAATTTGAATCGTTCGAAAAATTGGAAGAAAAAGTAAAAGAATTTCAAGAAAAAGAATATTCTTTGTATTATCATCGAGACGCAGTGACTATTAGTCGATGTCGCAAAAAAGGCATTAAAAAACATATTGAGGCGCCCTTAAAATACTACAGTATTCAATATTGTTGTGTTCATGGAGGAAAAAACTACAGAACAACATCAAAAGGAGCAAGAAAAGCTTACACTTTTCAACAAGATTGTAATGCGGGTTTTAATGTTGTTGTGGATGATACAGGTCGCTATCTTATCCTCAAATCCATGAAGAATAATCATAACCACGAAAGAAGTCAAAGCCTTTTTCGCCACTATCCAAGGAGTAGAAATTTGACTCATGAACAAAAAGAAAAAATTGCTGAATTACTGGAACTTGAAGCTAAATATGCCAGTACATATTTTTAACATAAGTTTTTAAAGAAATAAATAATAGTTTAAAAAAACTAAAAAAATACGCTTTAACAGCAAACCGAACTAAAAAGCAAAAAATATTTTTTAATTGTACAGAAGCGTGGGGTACTTGATTTCAACTGGTATAAATATTTCATTTATAGCTATTTGTAAAAGTAGAGTTAGTATAAAAATAGTAATAAGCAAGCCCACGCTTTTTTAGAATAAAAAAAAATATTTTTCACGTTTTAGTTCGGTTTGTTATTAAAACGTGTTTTTTGGCTTTGTTAAACTATTATTTATTTTTTAGTCTTATTTTTTTATCTTTATGATCCTGGTCAGGATAATGGGACAAACTTATTAAATTATTGTATTGTTATCAGTCCTTGATAAGTGTGCAAAATTTCAGTTTAATCTGACGCTTTGAAGTGGTGAATTTCACGTTCAAAGATTCCGTTACATACAAACTAATAATGTTCATTTGCCTTCCCATAATTCGAAATTTCGTGCCGTGTTGTAAAAAAAATATTGACTAATATCAAATTTTTTTATTCAATTTCTAGAGAAAAATATGGTTTGAAATTTTTAAGCAACAAACCAAAATTTTGAAGCTTAACGCTTAATTGACAACTAGTAAAAACGGGAATAGAATCAAATTTGCGGTCATAGTATAAAATTTCCCGAGAGCATATTTTACAATCTGAGGAATCAATCACCATAATATATTAGGGTTCCGTACCTCAAAAGGAAAAAACGGAACCGTTACAGGATCACTCGTGTGTCTGTCCGGCACCCTGTCACAGCTAATTTGCTCCGAACTACTGAACCGAAGTACCCCCCTTTATATCCTACTGGACCAACTGAGTTGAAATTTGGTTCACATATATAAGTCGGTGACCGTAAGACGGACGTGTAACGTAAATAAATCAATTTTGAACACGGGAGTCATTTTTGGGAAAAAAATTGGAAAAAAAACTTGGCAAACTGTACCGTGTGACATATCAAATGAAAGAGCTTGTCGTAAGGGTTTCAAATATATATATTTTTATAATGTTAAAACAAGGTTTTCAAGTTATTTAAAAAAATAGATGAAAGTTTACCATTTACCCTCCTTTATCTCCTACTGGACCGAGTGTGCTGAAATTTGGTACACATGTGTAAGTCGGTGACCCAAAAACGGACGTGTAACGTAAATAAATAAAACATAGCCTGTGTCTCCAAATTTAAGAATGCTTGAGCTATCTTAGAGAGTTAATCAAACAAAATGAATTAGCAAAATTGTAGCGATCACTCGACAGATTGTTAACCTGTTAGTATGTATTTGTTTCAACAAATTTTATTTTACACTCTGATCGGTATGGATAACGTCAAAAAGCTATTTTGGTCAGTTTTGTAGCTTCTGATAGGTTTAGATATAGGATATGTTATGTCAAATTATTCAGAAAAATAATCAGAATTTGAATATCTGAAAATCAAAAATAGCGTACGTAAGAAAAACCAAAGTTCATGTCAATATCTCATTATGTAGTGGAAATAAAAAAATTAAACCTACGCCACTGAAGAGACCTTAAAAAGTTATCACAGAATGGTAAATGAAATTTTCAAATATCTTCGTAAATAAAAAAGTTATGGCCAGTTTTCATAAATGGCAATTTTCACTATTTTCTGAATAAATTCATAGGGTGTCAAAGTTCAATTATTTTTTCGACGGGACGTTAATGAGCCCAATTTTCTGCACTACTTTGCCCATTTAACCGACTTTCTATGTCTACTAATAACAAAGTTACCCATGTTAGCCAACGTCGGTTGAGACACCCTGTAATAGTCACAAAGATCTAAAATAAAAAATTTTATCCTACATATACCTGCGATTTATTTGCGAGTATTTGTTGAGTAATAAAACGAAATAGGTATAGTGATTTTTAATGACGAATATTAAAATAAATAAAAAATGAATCATAAAAATTATGATAAAAAAATATTTCCTGGTTAACTAATAAAACTTTTCATACATTAATAGTCGTATTTATGGTTATTTATATATTAAACCCGTTTATTCCATTCGATGACGAGATTTTATTTTAATGTTTGATAAGATTATTAATAAAATAAAATATTTATAAATTACATTTATATTTGGCGTTCAGAAACAACAAGTGAGACATCTATATTGTTAAAATTTATCGACAAAAATTATTTCAATAAAAAAAATTTATTAAGCAAACCGATATTGTTAAGTAACTATTTTGTTGATTAGAAATTTATATTGTTTACAGTTGATATGCTAAAATGAAATTTTTTTTGTACGATAATTAAAAAAAAACGATAATTTTACGGCTCTGGACACCTAATGCTGTGGCCCAACAATGCCAACACTAAAGCCTGGCCCAGTTTATACTTTGGTCGTGAATGCCACGTGCATTTTTATGGAAACTGTGAACAGGCAAAAGTGTATAAAAATGAACTCAATGAAACAAATATCGATAACTGGCTTTGGCCTGAGTCCAATGTGTCGGTTGTGCTTATCAAGGGGCGTTACGGTATTAGACATGTTCTCCTTTTCAACTAGATTTGGAAGCCGTGTAGCTAATGCAGTCATGAAGTGTGCTCCCGTTCAAGTAAGACATCTTCTTCATTTCATATTGATTCAGTATAGTTTTTAATGCAATTCTTTAATTTTTAATAACTTTAAAATAATGTTAAAACTTTGTGACATGTTATTCTTATGAATGTAGATTAAATAAATTTGTAGTAAACGTGGATATTGATCACAGTATTAGATTATTACTTTACTTTTTTTTCTGTGTTCTTATATTTAGAAAAAAAGTTCATGTGGCGACAATTAAATATACTACATATGAACATTTTTGGTTTGCAAAATTGTATTTTATTGTCATTTTGCTTTTTGATATTCTTTCGAATTTTTCTTCTATTTCAGATAAGAACTGACGATGGGTTGCCAAATTTCATTTGTCAAAAATGTCACAGTAGACTAGAAAAAACTTATCAGTTCCAAATGCAAATAATAGAATCTGAGAAAACTCTGAAACGATATTTAGAGCAATTACATTATTTTGACAAAAAACCGAGGTTTGAAATTTCAATTCAGAGGCCGTCTGAGAATTCTTTGATTGATAACACTAATGCTGACATCCCTGTGAAGTGTGAATCTTTGGAGTTCCATGACTTCAATGTTAACTGGAGAGAGAAAGAATATGAAAAATCGAATTCAACAAGCAAAATTGACATAGAAATGTCTTTAAAATCTGAAGTGAAAAACGAGCAAGATAATTCAATTATCTCACCAAACTGTGCCGATGACAGCGTAGAAACTTTTCAGGATGTTGAGGATTCATTTATCAATATTGGTGACAGTAAATTGATGGAAGAGATGAATGTTAACTGGAAAGTGGAAGAACTTGCAAATTTTACCTCGGCATGCAAAAGTATTGAGGAAATGGCCTTAAAAATCGAAGTCAAAGATGAATCGATGGACGACAGTTCGTTAATTCTGAAGGAATCTATCGATGACACAGTAAGCGATTTTTCTAATGGAGTTGGCGAAATCACCTGCGAAGACCACATATCGGGAAACTCTACAACTCTTCGTTCCTCTGAGGTGGGAGAGAATTGTGAAAATATTGGAGAAAGAATTGAAAATATCCCGACGGATCGTAAGACGCACAAACGCATCAGTAAAGTGAAGTCACGTCTATTTAAGATTAAAGACACGTGTAAAAAACGTCATATTAAATCGCACTTTAGAGAAACTCACAAGAGGGCACGTACTAGTAAAAAGTTAAATCGATGTGACGTTTGTAAAAAATGTTTCACTCTTTCAAAAAATTTAAATCGTCACAAACTGATTCATACTGGTGAGAAACCATATCAATGTGACGTTTGTAAAAAGTGTTACACTCAGTCAAGTCTTTTAAATCGTCATAAACTGATTCATACTAGTGAGAAACCATATCAGTGTGACATTTGTAAAAAGTGTTTCACTCAATCAGGAACTTTAAATCGTCATAAACTGCTACATACTGGTGAGAAAACATATCAGTGTGACATTTGTAAAAAGTGTTTCACTCATTCAAGAACTTTCAATTATCATAAACTGCTACATACTGGTGAGAGACCATATCAGTGTGACGTTTGTAAAAAGTGTTTCACTCTGTCAGGTCATTTAAATTATCACAAACGGATTCATACTGGTGAGAAACCATATCAGTGTGACATTTGTAAAAAGTGTTTCACTCAGTCAAACAGTTTAAATACTCACAAACTGTTACATACTGGTGAGAAACCATATCAGTGTGACATTTGTAAAAAGTGTTTCACTCAATCAGGAACTTTAAATCGTCATAAACTGCTACATACTGGTGAGAAACCATATCAGTGTGACAATTGTAAAAAGTGTTTCAGTCTTTCAGAAAGTTTAAATCGTCACAAACTGATTCATACTGGTGAGAAACCATATCAGTGTGACATTTGTAAAAAGTGTTTCACGCAGATAGCCAATTTAAATACACACAAACTGACCCATACTGGTGAGAAACCATATCAGTGTGACATTTGTAAAAAGTGTTTCACGCAGATAGTCAATTTAAATACACACAAACTGACCCATACTGGTGAGAAACCATATCAGTGTGACATTTGTAAAAAGTGTTTCACGCAGATAGCCAATTTAAATACACACAAACTGACCCATACTGGTGAGAAACCATATCAGTGTGACATTTGTAAAAAGTGTTTCACTCTTTCAGAAAATTTAAATCGTCACAAACTGATTCATACTGGTGAGAAACCATATCAGTGTGACATTTGTAAAAAGTGTTTCACTCAATCAGGAACTTTAAATCGTCATAAACTGCTACATACTGATGAGAAACCATATCAGTGTGACATTTGTAAAAAGGGATTTGCTCGGTTAGAAACTTTAACAAATCACAAAAGATTACATACTGGTGAGAAACCATTTCGGTGTGACTTGTAAAAAGTGTTTCACTCAGTCAAGCAGTTTAAATACTCACAAACTGCTGCATACTGGTGAGAAACCATTTTAATGTGATGTTTGTAAAAAGTGTTTTTCTCAATCAGCCAATTTATATACTCACAAACGGATACATACTGGTGAGAAACCATATCAATGTGACATTTGTAAAAAGCGGTTCACTCGTGCATGCTATTTAAAATCTCACAAACGTATACACACCGACGAGAAACAATATTAAATTGCTGTCAAATGAAAGATGTAAATTAAGACGAGAGCTTTAAGTTGTCATAAACTGATACATACTGGTGAGAGACCATAGATAGATATATAGATAGATAGATAGATAGATAGAAAACTTTATTCTGTTTATACTGTATAAAACAGTGTAGAATGCGTCAATTATAAAAGTATACAATTAAAACTTATGATTAAAATATTCCTCGACCGAGTAAAAATGTTTCTGAATCAGTATTGCTTTTAAATGTTGTTTAAATTTTATGTCTGGAAGATTTTTCATCTCTTCGGGCAACTTGTTAAACACTTTCAGCATCAAATTAACAGGACCTTTGTTGACAGTGGTCAAAGATGTGTAATCTAGTCTGTACTTTGTATTTGTTCTAGTGCTGTATGAATGGTTTGGAATATTTCCCACGAAAAGATTAAAGTTAAATTTAATAAAGCTTGCACATTCTAGCACATAGAGATCGAAAACTATTAAAATATTTAACTTTTTATATAGTGGTCGACAGTGCATTCTCGAAGGAACTTTACAGATTGCTTTGATGCAGCGTTTTTGTACAATAAAAAGTTGGGAAGTGTTTACCGAGTTGCCCCAGAAGACAGTTACATATAGAAATATAGACTGTACAAAGGTGTTATAGACAGTGACTGGTACGGATTCGGGAATAAAATTGCTCAGACATTTTAGTAAATACACATATTCCAAATTAAATGCTTGTCAATAGTTAGACCCAGGAAATTTACCGAGTTCGAGAAAGATATTTCACCTACATTATTTACAACAAGACTATTTGGGCAGTTCCCATACTCACCAAATTTTATAAATTTAGTTTTTTCTAAATTTAGCCGGAGACTATTTTCAGAGAACCATTTTTATAAAAATACTGTGGAATCCTCAAGTGAATTTTTCAAATTTACGAGTGAAGGAGACTCATAGATGATCGCAGTATCATCTGCATAAAAAATGATATTGTTTTGTACCTTACTTGGAAGATCATTTATATAAGCAATAAAAATAGTGGCCCCAGGATCGAACCTTGTGGCACACCTCTCGAAATTAAAGATTCACTTGAAGAAACCATTGATGTAACATTGTTTTCAAATTTTGATTGTTTCACAATTTGTATGCGATCTGATAGATACGACTTAATTAATTTTAATGCCAGACCTCGCACCCCATAATTATAAAGCTTCGAACATAGAAGTTCAAAGTGTACACAATCAAAAGCTTTTGATAGATCAAAAAGAGATGTTACGCATAACGATTTGTTATTCCAGGCATTGATTATTGAAGAAATAGTTTTAAATATAGCATGATTTGTTGAATGCCCAGCTCTAAAACCGTGCTGGGAATTTGTTAAAATATCAAAAATGTTGAAGAACTCGTTAAGTCGATTATAAATAATTCTTTCAAAAACTTTTGAGATATTCGTTAACAAAGAAATAGGTCTATAGTTGTTTAAATTTTTAGTATCGCCTTTTTTGTGCAGAGGTTTGACAATAGAAATTTTTAATAAATCTGGGAACTGCCCACTTAAAAAGCTTTCATTTAATATATGACTGAGCGCATCGGCTATTATGATTCTACACGCTTTTAGAACTACCACTGGAATATTGTCCCATCCAACAGATGTTTTGTTATGTAATTGTAATATAATATTTGAAATCTCGATACTATTCGATGGTTAGAAGAAAAATATGCTATTTTCATCACTCATTTGTGTGAGACTAAGGTCTATTTTAGGTTCCTTTAAATTAAGACTATCAGTGTGACATTTGTAAAAAGTGTTTCACTCTGTCAGGTCCTTATACATACTGGTGAAAAGCCATTTCGGTGTGACATTTGTAAAAAGTGTTTCGTTCAATTAGAATCTTTAACTCGTCACAAACGGATACATACTAGTGAGAAACCATATTTGTGTGACATTTGTAAAAAAAGTTTCCCTCGGTTAGATACTTGACAACTCACAAAAGATTCCATACTGGTGAGAAACCATTTCGGTGTGACATTTGTAAAAAGTGTTTCACTCGTTCAGGCTATTTAAAGTCTCCCAAACATACCGCCGAGAAACAATGTTAAATTGTCGTCAAATAAAAGATGTAAATAAAGACGAAATTATAATTCATCAGAAAAGAAAGCACGAGGTTCGTGTTTATTCCAATGTTTCAAATTCAATGATATATTAGCAATGCCAACACTAAAGCCTGGCCCAGTTTATACTTTGGTCGTGAATGCCACGTGCATCTTTATGGAAACTGTGAACAGGCAGAAGTGTATAAAAATGAACTCAATGAAAGAAATATCGATAACTGGCTTTGGCCTGAGTCCAATGTGTCGGTTGTGCTTATCAAGGGGCGTTACGGTATTAGACATGTTCTCCTTTTCAACTAGATTTGGAAGCCGTGTAGCTAATGCAGTCATGAAGTGTGCTCCCGTTCAGGTAAGACGTCTTCTTCATTTCATATTGATTCAGTATAGTTTTTAATGCAATTCTTTAATTTTTAATAGCTTTAAAATAATGTTAAAACTTTGTGACATGTTATTCTTATGAATGTTTATTCTTATGAATGTAGATTAAATAAATTTGTAGTAAATGTGGATATTAATCACAGTATTAGATTATCACTTTAGTTTGTTTTCTGTGTTCTTATATTTAGAGAAAAAATTCATGTGGCGACAATTAAATATACTACATATGAACATTTTTGGTTTGCGAAATTGTATTTTATTGTCATTTTCCTTTTTGACCTTCTTTCAAATTTTTCTTTTATTTCAGATAAGAAGTGGTGATGAAATGCCAAATTTCATTTGTCAAAAATGTCACACTAGATTGGAAAAAACTTATCAGTTCCAGGTGCAAATAATAGAGTCTGAGAAAACTCTGAAACGCTATTTAGAGCAATTACATTATTTTGACAAAAAACCGAGGTTTGAGAATTCAATTCAGAGGCCGGCTGAGAATCCTTTGATCGATAACACTAATGCAGACATCACTGTGAAGTGTGATTCTTTGGAACACCATGATGTTGTTGACTTGGATGTCAACTGGAGAGAGAAAGAATATGAAAATTCGACTTCAGCAATCAAAATTGGCATAGAAATGTCTTTAAAATCTGAATTGAAAGACGAGGAAGATTCAATTATCTCACCAAACTGGGCCGATGACAGCGTAGAAACTGTTTCTACGGATGTTGAGGATTCATTTATCAATATTGGTGACAGTAAATTGATGGAAGAGATGAATGTTAACTGGAAAGTGGAAGAATCTGCAAATTTTACCTCGGCATGTAAAAGTATTGAGGAAATGGCCTTAAAAATCGAAGTCAAAGATGAATCGATGGACGACGGTTCGTTAATTGTGCCGGAATCTATCGATGCCACAGTAAGCAATTTTTCGAATGTAGTTAGCGAAATCAGCTGCGAAGACACAAAGGTCGTTTTTGACCACATATCGGGAAACTCTACAACTCTTCGTTCCTCTGATGTGGGAGAGAATCGTGAAAATATTGGAGTAAGAATTGAAAATATCCCGATGGATCGTAAGACGCACAAACGCACTAGTAAAGTGAAGTCACGTCTGTTTAAGATTAAAGACACGTGTAAAAAACGTCATATTAAATCGCACTTTAGAGAAACTCACAAGAGGGCACGTACTAGTAAAAAGTTAAATCGATGTGACGTTTGTAAAAAGTGTTTCACTCTTTCAAAAAATTTAAATCGTCACAAACTGATTCATACTGGTGAGAAACCATATCAGTGTGACATTTGTAAAAAGAGTTTCAATCAGTCAGGTATTTTAAGTATTCACAAACTGATGCATACTGGTGAGAAACCATTTCAGTGTGACACTTGTAAAAAGTGTTTCAGTCAGTTAGCTCATTTAAATACTCACAATCTGATTCATACTGGTGAGAAACCATATCAGTGTGACATTTGTAAAAAGTGTTTCACTCATTCAGGAGCTTTAAACCGTCATAAACTGCTACATACTGGTGGGAGACCATATCAGTGTGACATTTGTAAAAAGTGTTTCACTCAATCAGGAACTTTAAATCGTCATAAACTGCTACATACTGGTGAGAAACCATATCAGTGTGACATTTGTAAAAAGTGTTTCACTCTTTCAGAAAATTTAAATCGTCACAAACTGATTCATACTGGTGAGAAACCATATCAGTGTGACATTTGTAAAAAGTGTTTCACTTCGAAGGGGAATTTAAATACTCACAAACTGTTACATACTGGTGAGAAACCATATCAGTGTGACATTTGTAAAAAGTGTTTCACTCAGTCAAGCAGTTTAAATACTCACAAACGGATACATACTGGTGAGAAACCATATGAATGTGACATTTGTAAAAAGCGGTTCACTCGTGCATGCTATTTAAAATCTCACAAACGTATACACACCGACGAGAAACAATATTAAATTGCTGTTAAATAAAAGATGTAAATTAAGACGAGAGCTTTAAGTTGTCATAAACTGATACATACTGGTGAGAGACCATAGATAGATATATAGATAGATAAATAGATAGATAGATAGAAAACTTTATTCTGTTTATACTGTATAAAACAGTGTAGAATGCGTCAATTATAAAAGTATACAATTAAAACTTATGATTAAAATATTCCTCGACCGAGTAAAAATGTTTCTGAATCAGTATTGCTTTTAAATGTTGTTTAAATTTTATGTCTGGAAGATTTTTCATCTCTTCGGGCAACTTGTTAAACACTTTCAGCATCGAATTAACAGGACCTTTGTTGACAGTGGTCAAAGATGTGTAATCTAGTCTGTACTTTGTATTTGTTCTCGTGCTGTATGAATGGTTTGGAATATTTCCCACGAAAAGATTAAAGTTAAATTTAATAAAGCTTGCACATTCTAGCACATAGAGATCGAAAAGTGAGAAACTAGAGTATTTCACTCAGTCAAGCTATTTAAATACTCACAAACTACTACTTACTAGTGAGAAACTATATCACTGTGACATTTGTAAAAAGTGTTTCACTCGTTCAGGCTATTTAAAGTCTCCCAAACATACCGCCGAGAAACAATGTTAAATTGTCGTCAAATAAAAGATGTAAATAAAGACGAAATTATAATTCATCAGAAAAGAAAGCACGAGGTTCGTGTTTATTCCAATGTTTCAATGTTAATGCATTGCTATATTAGAAAAATTTATTTGAAGTGTCACTGTC
Source organism: Venustoraphidia nigricollis (assembly GCA_034508555.1). NCBI lineage: Eukaryota > Metazoa > Arthropoda > Insecta > Raphidioptera > Raphidiidae > Venustoraphidia > Venustoraphidia nigricollis. The sequence goes on from JAVRKA010000016.1 coordinate 6,306,811, forward strand.
TGGATTCAAACCCAACCTTCCAGTTTCGAAAGTGAAAGATTCGGGCTTGTGTCTCGACGGTGAGATTGTTTGAAAATATTTTTAGTGTATTTGCCATTGGCAACATACACTATTGGCGTCGGTCGGATGGCGAGACCTAGGGGTCGGACCAACATTTCTCGACGTTTCATAACCTCCTGAACACTTTGGCACCATTTTTAAAAATGTTTATATATATATATATATATATATATATATATATATATAGGTATATATGGGTGCGGGCAATAACTTTCGAAGGAGTTAATTCATTTTAACGAAATGTGGTACACACGTTGGAATCCATCACCGCACCAAGCCTATTTAAAATGGGCCCAATCGAGTCAATTTAAGGGTGATTTTTAGGGGTTGAAAAAAGCCTAAAAAATTCTCAGAATCGTTTCAAAATTGAAATTTGACCCTCTGGTAATAATTAAAAAGTGTCCCTAAACTTTTAATAAAATCGGCCCAACAGGACCAGATTTACAAATTTTCTGAAAACACTAGTTTGCAGATAGTGAGTTATTTACTGAAAGGTGTTTTTAATTTTGGTGTAGATATTCGATCGACAATAATAATGTGGTTAAAAAACGTAATTTTAAGCGGCGTATTAAGGAGTTAATTTTTTTATTTTGCCCAACAATCACCTTAAGTTCACATAATAAAGCCACAAGGCCTGTATTAGCAAATACACTATATGTCGGCAGGGTTTTGGCACTGCGACCCGGGTTTTTTTCTATTATGGCATTCAATGGGTATTTCTTAATAATAATAGTAAACCATAGCCATATCGAACTGTACTCGTATACGCATGTATTAATAAAGATTGTTACTTTAGCAAAGACAATTTTTTTTTATTTCTTAGTAAAAGTTATTTTGTTTTTTTTGCGTATACGTAAATTTTAAACATTAAAATACGTAAAGAGCATAGCTTCCGTCGTATCATTTTTTTTTTTAAATGAAACTTTCAACTTTAAACAGTTTCGCTGTTTTTAAATTGATTAACACATTTTATAGCACAATTAAAAGAAACAAGTGCCGTTGGTACTTTTTGTTAATGCACATTTTTATTAAACTTTAAATAATAAAACTTGTGTTTAAACATCGAGTTTTGTTTAATAAAACAAATGGTGCTCGCGAAGTTAACGAATCTCGGCGGAGACCAAGTTTTTTTATCATCTGCCGTACGTTTGGGAGATTTGTAAGGTAATTAGTTAGTTCGGAATGCACTCACGGGACTTGGAAGTTAACTTCACCCCATTATTGACGATACGAATAGGTTAAGAAATGTGTCTCAGGTTCACATTCATAGTTTGGTAATAAGCTTTTGCGTTTTTTATATTCAGCTATTTAGGGACAAATATTTCCTATCGTATCTTATGGAAATTTTAGATTTAGATATATAAAAAAAAATTGTAAAAAAAACTTTTTAAAGATATTTTTTTATTGAAATGTACTAAAAAAATTTACTATTAAAAAACTTTTAAAAGGACAAGTATTAATTGCAGTGTACTAAAATAATAATAATAATAATTTTTAATCATTTAAGTACATAATTATAAAAGCGCGGACCGTGACTATTATAGATCTTACAAGATCTATAATAAATTATTATTGATCGAGACGAATGTATCTTTTTACGAAATAAAAGTTTGACGTAAGCCACTTTGCCTTGCCGCTCCAGTAATGATGACGCAACATAAGACACTTCCAACTTAGAAGGTAACTGCAACATAGTCTGCCGTAGTAACTACCGCCTAGTAGTAGGAGAGCTGTTACACATTCTTGAGTAGGTATTTGAGGTACTGTAAAAATTTGTACAATACCTCTTTAGTAATATCCAAATACAAAATCCTAGTTGAAGGGTGGCGGGGCTTAACCGACCCTTAAATTTGTGAATTAGCAAATTTTTTTCGCAATAAAAAACCCTTGAGGCATTTCGAAATTTTAATGCCTTGAATTTTAGTATTTAAGGAGTTGAAAAATAAAAAAAACAGATTTCTTCATAGGGTCAAAAAACTTGGACAGGTGTTTCAAAATTATATTTTTGAACAGTTAAAAAAATACTAAGTTAGCAGGAAAGTGGACAAAATGATGTTAATCAATAAACCAATTATTAATTTAGCGACGTTTCGATCATATATTTGACCTTCATCAGGCATCTATAAAGTTTTTAAACATACACAATTAAGTTAGCAGCAAAGCTAACTTAATTGTGTATGTTTTAAACCACTTTCCTGCTAACTTAATTGTGTATGTTTTAAAAAATATGGACGCAACAATTTCCAATTAAAAAAATATGTTTGAGGCACGTTGAAATTTAAACAGAATAATATTGGTAACTAAAAATAGATATATTAAAAAAAAACGGTCGTTTCGGTGAGACATTCTACCTGCCAGGTGATTAAACATTTAAGGCTGTCGGAACGCTCTGAATTTAAACCAAAAATAGAGCTTCGGCTGTCAACTGATTGTAGACCTATTCGCCAACATTCTGCAAAAATTCTTTCTCTATAAGGAAGATAAAGGACAAATCTAGGTCTCTGATGAACTACTTTTGTAATTTATGTACGATTTACTAGAAAAAATTTGGCATTAATTGTGCTAAAAAAATACACGTTTTCAATGTCACACTATGGCCTTATTCGTACTTATTTCACAAAACTGTTCCATCACAAACCTAAAGTGACTCTTCCTTTTTCGGAAAAGTTTTTTAAATCTTCAAAATATTTCCAACAATTAGAGCAATCAATTGACAGCGGCACCCTTGCAATAAAATTTTTTAGCCTCGTAGTTGGCACCAGCCAAAAATTGAAACGTGCGGATGATTTGAGCGAGACAGAGCTAAAGAAGGTCACACCCACAATATGTCTTCTGCCTACCTCGCCCCTTACCGCTGCGTCTCAGCACAAACAAAATTCAGAGCGTTCCGACAGCCTTAAGGGTCGGTTAAGGTTTGTGTTTTTGTATGCGAATATTATTAAAGAGGTATTTTACAAATTTTCAGTGCCTCAAATACCTATCCAAAAATGTCTAACAGCTCTCGGGCAATCCCTTCGATCCACGCTCCCCCACCCAAGACAGGCGTTTGCTGCAATTAAACAGCGACGGTTAATTTATGCAAACGAATTTTGGAAACTGTATAAGTCTCCTTAGACTGTTTATGTATGAACCAAGGCGTGAATTTTGCAATATGCGCGCCAACTACTAAACGCCAGAGCTGGACAACATCGCTGTATTACTTGGTTAACTGCTGCAAAAGTCCGCCATTTTGGGGATATATTGTAGGAAATAAAATGATGAAACCAATAAATAAACACGTATTCAATATTATTAAACAAAGTAAAGGGTTATCCAAAAAGGACTAGGATGTTCTTTGTTTTAATATATACTTTCTTCATGTTTTTTTTTTAAATTTTATTATAAATAATAATAATAATGAGTTTAACGTCCATTTCTCGACTTTATGTCATAACAGACGCCATTTGCAACCATTACTATTTTCCATCTACCACACTTCCCGTTATTTTTCTACATTTTTAAAACTTCAGCTTATGTAATAACAATGGGCGAATGAAGGAATTATAGGAAATTAGGATAAGGTAGGTAATTTTTGAGCTAGGAGTTTGATAGGTAATCGGCCATGGCCTTGAATAAGGAAGCATCTCGATATTTATCTGGAATTAATTGAGGGAAACCATGGAAAACCTCAATCAAGATGGCCGGTACAGGAATTACCGTTTCTCGGCGAGAGGCAGTAAGAAAAAGTCCCAGCCACATCTGTCCCCGCCGGGATTCGAACCCGGACCTCCCGAATGCGAGTCTAGTGCTGTCACCACTACTCTACCCAGCTCTGTTAATGTTATTATAAAATGATAGCTTGATACATTACAATTAAACATGAAAAACAATATCGTTTAAATGGCCACAACGACTTTTATGCCAAGCGGTGACTCATACGTCGTAATTTTCAACCATTTGCTGCAGCATTAGCTCTTTAATTCCGCGTATTTCATCTCAAATGTTGGTTTTAAGATATTGGATTGTTTGTGGATTATTTCTATACACTCTACTTTTTAAATAAACCCAAAGAAAGAAATCTAATGGAGTTAAATTGCACGATCTCTCTGGCCAATTGATTTCTCCATTTTTTTAAATTTAACGTCCATTCAACTTTATTCGTAACAATGCAATGTTTACACGAGTTGTATGGCATGTAGCGCCATTTTAATGAAAATAAAGATCCGAGGTATCGATTTCTTCAAGTTCCAGTCATAAAAATTCATTTATCATGCGATTATGTTCTTATTTACGGTACCTGCTTGACAGGGGCGTAGCTACCGCCGTATCTGCCGTATCAATTATACGGAGCCCCCGAGCCACGGGGGCCCCCAACGTGCGTAAGAAAAAATTAATAAAAACTTCCCAATTTTTTTTTATTTCAGAAATGACAAAAGTTAAAAAAAGCAATTTCTTTTTTTCCCGCGTAAAGCGTGCGTTCAAAAGTTGGCAACACCCTGCATCGGTTATCGCGGGCTGCGGGATTTCCCCGTTTAAGTCATTTACTTCAACGGGGGAAGGGCCCCCAAACAATTTTTTATACGGGGCCCCGCCAAGGCACGCTACGCTTCTGCTGCTTGACTATCGTCATTTTCAAAGAAATGCGGACCGATGGTTCCTTAGCTCCAAAGAGCCCACCAAACAGTAACTTTTTCATTATGTAATGATTGTTCTTGAACTATTCGAGGATTTTTTTCACCCCAGATGCGACAATTCTATTTATTCACTTGTCCATTCAATCGAAAATGTGCTTCGTCACTAGTGATTATTTTCTTTGAAAAATTACGTGTTTTACGAAGTGTATTTTTTTAGAACGTTGATTTTCATAATAAGTTAGCAATATAAAAATCCGTTCTTGTAGTGTAATTCCCTCCGTGGTAAAATTTGTACTACCTTCTACATGTCAAATCAAGTGACAGATAGAAAAAATATAAAATATAACTATTATAATATAGTATAATGGTAATATTACGTTATCGCCGAGCTGGGTAGAGTAGTGGTGACAGCACTAGACTCGCATTCGGGAGGTCCGGGTTCGAATCCCGGCGGGGGCAGATGTGGATGGGACTTTTTCCTACTGCCTCTCGCCGAGAAACGGTAATTCCTGTACCGGCCATCTTAATTGAGGTTTTCCATGGTTTCCCTCAATTAATTCCAGATAAATATCGAGATGGTTCCTTATTTGAGGCCATGGTCGATTACCTATCAAACTCCTAGTTCAAAAATTACCTACCTTATCCTAATTTCCTATAATTCCTTCATTCGCCCATTGCTATTAGTTAAGTTGAAGTTTTAAAACTGTAGAAAAATAACGGGAAGTGTGGTAAATGGAAAATAGTAATGGTGCGAATGGCGTCAGTTATGACATAAAGTCGAGAAACGGACGTTAAACGCATTATTATTATTATATTACATTATCTTTAATTCTATATTTTTGTTACCACGTACATTATAGGTAGGTAAGTAATTGATTTAAAACTCTAGTTTTTATTTTTTGAATTTTTGAAATCTATTTACTGTAATTTTACGTCTTGCGAGTAATAATTCGCGTGTTTAAAGCCAGTTGTACTGATATTAATGGGTCCCTTGGTGTTGATGCGCATTAAGAGGGTCTATTTACACACTGACTGGATTTCGGCGTACGTTATTGATTGAATAATTGAGAATATAGCAGGGTATCTCATACCCAGACACTATTTAAAACATCGGTTTTTTAACACGTTTTTATTAGCTTCACCTGTATGTTTGTGCGTTTGTAAAGGAATTTTTGAACGGGAAATTCAGAATTCTTCAATTTGAAGGGGGACATCGTTTGGAGACAAATACCACCCCTCACCCCCAACCCCTGCGCAACGACGAGTTTTTTATAATAGGAACATTTATTTTTTATCACAAATTTTCGATAAAAAATACGCAACATTAGTCTAAAACATCTTTTATCCGATGCTTTCCTCAACGCCTAAAATGCATGTTAAAAATCGGTTTCCTGAAACTCCATTTTTATGCCTAAACAACGACCTTGCGCAAAAAATTTCGAGAGGTAAAAGTTGTTTGGTTTGGAAAGGGTACAACATAAAAAGAACCCCCAACTCCCTGTGTTTAAAAATTTCAGTTACTCCAACCCCGCACGGGGGGGGGTTCTTTTTATGATTAACCGACGACCATTCTTAAACATCATGTACGCAATGTTAGTAGAAAATTATAGATTGGTCGGTAACATTGTTGAAAGTGTGACTTGGCGTGACGGGGGAGAGGGCGGGGGTAATAGACTTTGATACCATTTTCTCAACTGTCAAACGTTCATCATATTTGAAAAATCAAACCAAGGGTTTCGAATATCGTAAACAATCGGTTCAACCAGTCATAGAAGTGACCACTTCTAAAGCTTCTTATAATACTCGCCACGGTTCTAAAAGGTTCTGAAGTTAGTCACAAACAGCGTCGCAAATGCATATTTTAGAGCCGTCCTGGTTGTTTTGTGGGAAAGGTAGACTCCTATCACCTCGCAGTTACCGGCACAGAACGTGCGCGCATCGGTGATTGGTCATTGCTGGTTGTCGTGTCACTTGTCGCTTTCCTGCTATAAAGTACTGTCCAGTACGCTATTGTTAAGTTGTTTCTTTGATTGTTAATTGATCAAGATACCTAATACAGTTTTGCTTAGACAAGCACGAAAAAAACATTTTTTGGATGACTTTATGCAAGGAATTAGACGTTTAGATTAAAGAAAAATTAAAAATATTAATATAGTGCGAGTTTGTAGTTTTTCAGTACCTGCGCAAGCCTCCATTTGCATCTAACTTCAGAACCTTTTAGAACCGTGGCGCGTATTATACGCTTAACCTATGAGTACTTTGACTACTAGCGCTGCTAGTGAGAGATTTTTCGTACTTGATCAAAATGGCAACACAGATTTCGGACCACTGTGTGTCACGTTCGTGTATAAACGAGCCCCGCTGGCTGGTACGCGGATTTGCTTTTAACTGAACCGCGGGACCACTAAGATACAATAACAGACCGCGTTGTCAGTATATCTAAAGTAATCGCGTATATAATTGTTATTGATTATGCTTGTTGTATGCTAAACGGCTCCCCTGCTTCCCCATCTATGTATTTATTACTCATTCTGCGTAATGTCGCATATCTTCACGAATAATAGATATATAATACAAAAGCTATTAAGTCTGTCGGAACGCTCTGAATTTAAGACAAAAATAGGGCTTCGGCTGATTGTAGACTTATTCGTCAACATTTTGCAAAAATTCTTTCGCTATAAGAAAGATAAAGGACAAATCTAGGTCTCTAATGGACTACTTTTGTTATTTATGTACGATTTACTAGAAAAAAAATTATATTAATTGTGCCAAAAAAACATGTTTTCAATGTCACACTACGATTTTATTCGTACTTATTTCACAAAATTGTTCCATCACAAACCTAAAGTGACTCTTCCTTTTTCGGAAAAGTTTTTTTAAATCTTCAAAATATTTCCAAAATATAGAGTAATCAACTGACAGCGGCACCGTTGCAACAGCATTTTTTAGCCTCGTAGTGTGGCTTAAATTCTAAGTATTTATACAATAACTCTTGAGTACTCAGCCTTCAAAATCATCTGTAAAATAGAGGTAAAAAAACTTACGATATAGTTTATATAAACATTTATTCTAATCAATAAATAAATTAAATACATATTTTTTTACATTAATTAATATTTCTACATTTTTTGTAATTTCTAATTATTATATTTTTAATAACAAAAAGTCGAATGTTTAAACGACAGAGATAGGTTAATAGGTTTTATACATAAAAAACACTTTTCATTTGTTTACAGTATTAGGAAACATTTGCACATCACAATTGTCAACAAACAATTGATAGCAAGTTGTTTGCTTGCTCAACCATAATATATTTTCTAATTTACCTTGGGTTTTAACCAACAATTGGATCACTAATTGTTTAAGATGAGGAAATTTAAAAAAAAAATTGCATGATTTTTTGGCTTCTTAGTAGTTTTAAACAATATTTTATTTGAGATTTGAAGATAATCAGAGAAACACTGTGTTTTGAGCATAAAATCGTGCAAATTTCCGCTCTAACCTTTAATTAAAAATGTTTATATTTCAAATTTAATAAAACACAGTGCAGCGTTTTAATTTAAATAAGTTTGAAGACAGCGCACCTCTGTCAAGCACGACCAGCACAGCAGGAAGCAAACAAGTCTATTATTTAACGGAGTAGCGTATCTGTAACCAGCAACGACCGTCACTCGGTCGTCATGCTGAATCGATCCAGTGTGCTAGTGATGTGTCGTTTTCATTAATCAATTTGCATTGATGAAACGACTGGAAAACTGCCAAATGTCTGTGGACATTTTGCAGGTTTGTGCTGTGCTGGTCCATGCTTGACAAGTGTGCGCGCTCTCTTAAAGACATTATTTTAGAACCATGGAGTTGGGCACTGTCACAATTTAGATCAGTATTAATTATCGATAATAAATTAGGATTAATTAATGTAACCCGTTGGTAATCAGAATTAGCTTTATTCGCTTCGGTATAAACCGGTTATAACATTTTGATATAAGTTTTCGTGGTCCATTCATGGTAAATATAATATTTTATAACTATTTTGAAGTGAATACTTCTTATACAACTCCCGATGCGTTCAACGATGACGCATGCGCCCCACTACTTTTCATTAGGGTTAGAAATGAGGTACGGGCATGGATTTTGTAATTATAGCGGTGGAGTATACAACTGCGGGGGGGAATCCATTGAGGGACGGGTACAAAGTAAGAATGGTGTCGATTGGTCGGAACATTGAGCTGCACACAAAAGACATTTTCTTTTTACATCATACTACCAACATGAATTTCATGGCACTAAGCATTCGTAGTGCGCCGGCCAATGACAAACGGACACCATTCACCTCGTCGCGTCTCTTAAACGGCTTTACTACCCTTCGCCTAAAACCCTAGGACATGCTCTGTCTCTATATTCCCTATGTCTATGGATACGGGGAGCTCTGTCTGTCATAATCATCGACCTATACTCTTGGACATGCCTCCGCCATATAAACTTGTAGTTGTTTTTCCGATAGCGCTATCCTTTTCTATACCGGTTGAGGCATTATTTTGAGAGAGATAGAGATTGCTCCCACTATCGGTCTATCTTTTTCTTTTGGGGAGGACACTTTTTCAGTGCTGGGGCACGTTGATGATCGTACCAATATCGAGTAGTGCGACGCAAAATGACTCGTCCTTTCCTTCCATTTTTTACAAGATCACCGCTCTCTCTCTGTCTGTCTCTTTCTTGTGTAAGAAGTATTCACTTCATCCGTGTGTAGCGACACACACTTTTTTTGACTAGAATATTTATTTTCAAGATATTCACGCTTAAAAAACAATCTGGTACTACCACTTAGGGGCCATCCATAAATTACGTCACACGTATTTCATGATTTTTAGCGAGCTGGGTAGAGTAGTGGTACAGCACTAGACTCGCATTCGGGAGGTCCGGGTTCGAATCCCGGCGGGGGCAGATGTGGCTGGGACTTTTTCCTACTGCCTCTCGCCGAGAAACGGTAATTCCTGTACCGGCCATCTTGATTGAGGTTTTCCATGGTTTCCCTCAATTAATTCCAGATAAATATCGAGATGGTTCCTTATTTGAGGCCATGGCCGATTACCTATCAAACTCCTAGTTCAAAAATTACCTACCTTATCCTAATTTCCTATAATTCTCTCATTCGTCCATTGCTATTATATAAGTTGAAGTTTTAAAAAATGTAGAAAATAACGGGAGGTGGTACATGGAAAATAGTAATGGTGCGAATGGCGTCTGTTATGACATAAAGTCGAGAAACGGACGTTAAACGCATTATTATTATTATTATTATTATTATTACGTATTTCATGATTTTTGACGCCCCCCCCCGCCCTTGTCATATTTGTGGGATCCCCCCTGTTGTGACGTCACATATTTTGCAATTTTATTTCTAGGACTGAGTAAATGAAGCAATACAAATCTTACATAGCCTAAAGATAGAATATTTTTTTAAGTTTTTCATTTACAGTTGAAGTTCTGTTTTTTAATACTTTAAGTTTTGACATGTGACGTCACACAATGTCACACTTCGTCGACCCCCTCACCCCTCTTAACGTGTGACGTAATTTATGGATGGCCCTCTTAGCAATCTAATGCAGAGCTGCAGAAAGCATTGTCAAAAATTTTATTTGACAATGACCTTAGCTCTAATCATATAATCACAGTTTTTATACACGCCCAGCGAGGTTTAACAGTCACACGAGTCCTAAAAGCATTTTAATCGAGATACATACTACATTTTTGCACGTACCTCCTATGAAATAGCTAATTTTCACTTCATAATAAGTATATACAGTGGATTTCGTTTATAACGACCTCAATTGTGACGAATTTTTGGTTATAGCGACGTAACATTTATGCCCTTTGAATTTAAAGTATGCTTTTGGAGGAAAATATTTGGCTATAGCGATTTCGGATGTAATGCCAATTTCGGGTATAACGACTAGCTTTAATGAATCATTTGTTTCAAGCTCCTAGAAATCCCATGTAGATATTGCGACTAGTGCGAAATGTATCATTTTACGTCCAGTATATACATGAAAAGTAGCTATTTTATAGTTTTGAAACCTAAACTATTAAACTTGTCAATAGAGAGTGAATTTCTTCACGAAATCTAGAAATATAGAACATTTATTTTCTTAATTTATTGTAACATTATCAATAATTTATTTATATTATTATATGCAAGGTGTATGATAAGTCAATATGTGCTAAAATTTTCAACTCGCTTTCCGGGGACACCTGTAACCTCTTTTCTTTTGGAAATGACGCATTGAAACATCGGCTCATAAGTAGCCGTTTCTTTTATGTACTGTTTCTGTCTTGTTTTTAAAATTATTTTATATTAATTTTTTTTTGAAAAGTTTCGTCTCCAAGAATTTTGTATCTGGACGTTACTAGTACTCACTTTAATTTCTATAATAATTTTTGAAATGTCCATTTATGTATTCAAGAATTCTAGTAGGTTCATCAAGAACTCGGACGTTCATGATCTAAATACTCGATCTAAGTGTGAGCTTAGAGTGCCTTTCAAGCATTTGAATATCTCAAAAAAATCCCCAAATTGTCTGGGTATTACTATTTTTAACAAGCTGCCTCAAAATATTAAAAATTGTGGCGAATTATCAAAATTTGAAAAATACTTGAAAGAATTTTTGATAGCAAGCGCTTTTTATAATTTAGACGAATTTCTGTTAGGTCATGAACGACTGTGTTCTTGATGAACCTACTAATGTCCTTGATGGACTCTGAATCCACTATGGCACCACAAATAAACTATTATTATTATTATTATTATTAATACAAGTTTCCAGATTTTAACGTGAGAACTGGTGAGTGTCAACTTTCAAATTATTATTACAAATAATTAATTGAAAATGACAGTACATCGAGCAGCTGATTGGTCTAAAATATTTGGTCGCATGACTAAACCACCAAGATAAAACCATCGCGACATAATAACCACAACAAAAACAACCACGGGTCATAACAACCCCGTCAAGAACGGCCACGTCAAAAATAACCTGAGAACATAACAATAATGGGACAGAACAACCATAATAGCTACAATAAATAATACAACACAAAAATACTAAAATACAAATAAATACCAAAATACTAAAATACCAGATGACTACTAAATAAAAATAAATAAACTCCATGTAACTGTAACATAACGTTACAGTACCACTGGTGTGCCCGCCATTTCAAAACGTAGAGGTCGTGGCAATGTCACGTTACATCTGGTGGATGAACGTCGGATAGCCGCTCTTTAAATCAATCAGTCAGTGAGTTTTTGTCAAAAGGCGCGGACATTTTTGTGCTAAATTAAATACTTATTAAATTTCGAGTCAGTTTTTTTTTCTTGGATATAAAAGTAAGCGAATTGATTGTCACGAAGACTATTCCTCTGACGATTATTTATATATTTTTTTTAAACTAATTTGCTTTTTTTCAGAGGTTTTCCTATTTGGCAAACAAAGTCCTATCTTATTATAATAATTAAGGTAGTTGTCGTGGTACACTATTGTCAAAAAGTTATAGATTATACGCGCCACAAAAGTATACTGGCATTACGTGTAAATTATTTCCCCCTCAAAACCCAACAACTTTTGCCTAAAACTTTTTTTGATTCAACCAGTGAATCAACAAAAAAATCCATTCAAAGTTTTGAAAAAAACACCCGGTATAGAGTTTACACTGTATTTGTTATGACTTATGGTTTTTTATGTCCTGTGACTGTTTTTGACGTGGTCGTTCTTTAAGGGGTTCTTATTAGTCGAGGTTGTTTTTGTCGTAGTTGTTTTGTCTTGGTGATTTAGTCCGGACACTAAATATTCAAGCGGTGCTGCTTGGGTTAGTTAAACGGAAATTCTGAATGCGTTAATTGTTGACTTATCGTAAACCCTGCGGTTTCAGTAAAGCGGTCCAGTTCAGTGTCCACTTGACCTTGAACTTGCTGAATTCGTAGGTTCAATTTAACTGGACAACGAGGACGCTCTTCCTGTTCTTGGGAACTTTAGATCATAAGTTAAACTACTTATAAATCGCCATTTTGCTCAAATGTATTCGGTAATTTCAAAAACTTCCTCTTTATGCAGAGTCTTCTATATAGTTTGTGACCAAAAATCAAGAAGTGACTCATCACTATAGAATGATTAGCTCAATGAAGCGGCAAAGGAATGGATCAGTGTATAGCAGTGGTTCCCAACCGGTGGGTCGCGAAAGGGTTAGAGATGGGTCGCGACTCGGTCCTAAAACTATCACAAATCATTGAATAACCCATCAGAAAAGATACGAAAAATCGAACCAAATGGAATTGTGTTTTGATTGTTTTCTTGATTTTTGGCATTTAGGGCAGACAACAGAACCACTACATCCCTCACAATTTTTTTGTACTCCACCATCGACCGATGGACCATGGAGGTATTCCGATAAGGAAAGGTGGGTCGCCAGCTGAAAAAGGTTGGGAACCACTGGTGTATAGCATACATGGTCCTGTTCATAAAAACCATGCCGCTTATATTACATTGTGAAGTCTAAGCGTATGACTCACTACTTTGAATATTGGCATTAAGCTAGCACATTACAGAGGTTGCCTCGTTCCGTTGAATAGTAGTAGGAGGATGACATCATCCGGCGGAACCGTCAATTGACTGCGTGGCAACGGCTGTTGTTTATAAACTTTAATGGCAGTATTTAACAAATGGCAAAGATATCAAAAGATAGAATATTAATTGATATTAATAATATTGACTCTACCAACAGTAGGTAATAGATATATTAACAAAATAAAACTACTAGCAATACTGTTCAATTGGTTTTTATTTATATAAAAGACGTTTCAACCAACAGTTGAACAGTATTGCATGTAATTTTATTTTGTTAATATATTTATTGATATTATTTGCAACAATTTAATTTTTAAGGTAAGAGATTTTCATAGTTATTATAAATGACATTTTTGATATTGTCATTATAAGTTGGTAAAAATATGAACGGTCGGCCAGTTGTCATCATTCCCGTGCCTACGATGATTGATTAGATGTAACGATCAGGCAGTTTTTGTAATCTAGTTGTCTTGACTAAGCGTCACAAAGTTCAGAAGACAGTGCTTGGTTGCAGAAAGGATTGTCAAAAAATTGTATTTGAGAATGACCTTAGATTATAATCATATATTTACAGTGTTCATACATTCAGGAGCAGTCTAATGTCGTTGTGAATTTCACTGTTATTCAGAATATTAGATTCTATGCTCGAACTACATTGAAAAAGATCGCTTTTCAAGCTAAATTTTGATCAAAATGCGTAGGAAAAAATTGTTCCAAAGTGTAAATTGTACAAAAAACAATGTTAAGTAAATGTACACACTGTTTAAGAGGAATATTGTTTCAATCGAACAACTATTTTTCGAGCAGGATTGATTCAAATTCTACAATGCTTTTCATGTGGACAAATATGCACGCTCAAGGTCATTGTCAAATCAGATTTTGGAGTTTAACTTCTTTAGCGATGTACCTGTTTGAAAAAAGTAAAAAATCGAGGGGAAATAGAATCGACCTCTAAAGGGGAAGTTAGTTTGTCTCATGAAACTGAAAAGGACAGAAGTTAATAGTGTGTTGCTAAGGTATGTGTAAATATTATTAATTAGTGACTTTATTTCTTTTTTGTCCTTGGTAATTAATATAAAAATGATTTGTCGGGAAAAAGGACTTTTTAAGTAAACACTTATTTGTTATTTACAGCGACGTTTCGTTCCTTGTTTGGAACTTTTTTAAGCTTTCATAACTATTAAATGTTTTGATTAAGTAGATATAAAAGTTAAAATACACATGTAAATATAAATTTGAGTTAAACAATTATTAATAAAAAGTTTATAATAATTCCGTTTTTTTAAAAAATGTTTTTGCGGTTGATGTTCAAACGAATAATTTTATTGACTATTATTAATTATTATTTTGAACATCAACCGTAAAAACATTTTTTAAAAAAACGGAATTATTAGAAACTTTTTATTAATAATTGTTTAACTCAAATTTATATTTATATTTAAGTGTAAAAAGTCCTTTTTCACGACAAATCATTTTTATATTATTAATTAGTTTGACATAACAAAAAATTAAACTTGGAAATAATATTAAAAACTAACGAAGTTAAACTTCTTGTGAGCTTATGAGGGTGAGGCTCATTATATTTTTTTTTTGACAACGTTTTCTGTAACTGAGCACTGGTCGTCGAGAAGGTTGCGAGGGTAAATTACGAACAAAGACACGACGATTTGAAAGTGTTTTAACTCGAAAATGAATGGCGGGTTTGTCCACACATACGTTCACCGTTGACTGACGTGTGTGGACAGACCTTTATAAGGTTTGGCAGTTTACTTGTTGCGATAGGGCGATTCCTGCATGTGTCATTTAGACGTCGGGTCGTAGTGGTGCGGGTCGCCGGGCGGCGCCTGGAATCCGTTGGATGTCGGGTCACCTGGATGATGACCACCGCCTCTACGCTCGAGGAGGTCGTTTGGACCGCCACACATCGGACCTGGTCGACCTATTCCGTTCGTGCTCTGAAAAAAGAAAGATGTCATTGAGTAAATATGTCAAGTGAGATGTTATAGATGTCAGTTTTACTCGAGATTACTAGAATACTAGAAGGTTGAGCGTAAAAGGCTATAAATTAGGGATGGCGAGTCTTTTGGAAATAGATCGATATCGATTCGAATCGAAATCTGATGAATCGATTCACAAAAAAATCGAGGTCTATTAGATCGATTTCTCAGAAATCGATATTTTTTCAATTTGCTTTTAGAGTTTGTTTTTACCGCATAACCGAGCTGGGTAGAGTAATGGTGACAGCACTAGACTCGCATTCGGGAGGTACCGGGTTCGAATCCCGACGGGGGCAGATGTGGCTGGGAATTTTTCCTACTGCCTCTTGCCGAGAAACGGTAATTCCTGTACCGGGCATCTTGATTGATCGATTTTTGAAAACTATTGTCAAGATACATTCGAAGAAGTTTTGCATCTATTAATAATAGGTAAATAGCGACCCGAAGGCATGCCTGCACCACAGGTCTGTATGAGACATCGATTTTTGAAAAATATCTGGTACTTTTTCCTACTGCCTCTCGCCGAGAAACGGTAATTCCTATACCGGCCATCTTGATTGAGGTTTTCCATGGTTTCCCTCAATTAATTCCAGATAAATATCGAGATGCTTCCTTATTTGAGGCCATGGTCGATTACCTATCAAATTTCTAGTTCAAAAATTACGTACCTTATCCTAATTTCCTATAATTCCTTCATTCGCCCATTGCTATTACATAAGTTGAAGTTTTAAAAATGTAGAAAAATAACGGAAAGTGTGGTAGATGAAAAAATAGTAATGGTGCGAATGGCGTCTGTTATGACATAAAGTCGAGATACGGACGTTAAACGCATTATTATTATTCAGTATTATTTACCTATTACGTATATAAATCCACATTGTGTATAACATAAAAGACAACATAATAATCGTTTTTTATCATTTCAATTAATTAAAGTTGTTTTTACAACCATATCAAAGTATAAAAAAAAACATTTATTTCACAAATTTATAGGGAATATTAAAAAGTTTGAAAATAGTTTATAGTTCTCAGCGCTTAAGGGTGTTGGATCACTCTCACATAGTTTGTGCTTAAAAAATGCTGTTACAAGCGTGCCGTTGTCAGTTGATTACTCTAATTTTTGGAAATATTTTGAAGATTTAAAAAACTTTTCCGAAAAAGGAAGAGTCACTTTAGGTTTGTGATGGAACACTTTTGTGAAATAAGTACGAATAAGATCGTAGTGTGACATTGAAAACGTATGTTTTTTGGCACAATAATGCCAATTTTTTCTAGTAAATCGTACATAAATTACAAAAGTAGTCCATTAGAATTTTTACAAAAAATGTTGGCTTAAATTCAAAGCGTTCCGACAGCCTTAAGGAGACACGAAAGAAACTAAGCCATTTCGCGAATTTTTGAGTAATTAAGTGAAGCGATTTCTTTGCATGTAATTCAACTAATTATAAATGATTTTATGGTTCTTATCAAACTAGAAAAAATCCAATCTCGATTTTCAAAGTTGAAATATCGATTCACTGGATCGAGTCAGTACTACATATCGATTAAAAAAATCGATTTTTGTGGTCTAAGAAATCGATTCTTCGATTAATTGATTTCAGATCACCATCTCTACTATAAAAATGGTCACGTCTGTGATTGGTTGTGTCGATTGCTTACGTCACCGATGACCATGGTTTGGTTATTCAAGTTAGAGATGGGAAAAACGGGTCTTTTTAGTGATCTGCATCTTTGCATCTGGATCCCGTATGTGAGCCGGCTCACTGAACCGGTTCAAAAAGAGCCGAGTTCTGAATATGTTACTGCAGTCTGCCACTGACTTACGTGGTTCAGTCAATCATATCACGACTTGTATAGAATTAAGAATGCATAGCCAAACACGTGATGCATGAGTCATTTGAGCTGACAGATGCATCAAAGCAAGAACGGATACGTAAGTGTAAAATGTGCTTCTGTGTGGTAAGTGTTTCACTGAGTTGATCCGTCGGCTCAAAAAAAAGTGAGTCGGCTTTCATGGATCTTCTGTCGGAGTCGGCTCTTTGAATCGGTTCAGATCTGAGTTACCCAACTCTGAGTTTTACCGACGTCTGCAAATTGACAGGTCATTCCTCCACTAATGGGACGAGGCAACCTCTGTAAATCACTAACCAAACACAGCTAATAATATGCAACTAAATGACGTCGATTTACTTTAGGAACATGTTTTATCTCCAAGTTTACAGCAAAGCGTGCGATTAGAGCTAATGTTAAAATAAAATATCGACGTCTATTATGTTTTCGTTAGCGGGCTTGTATGTAGTTAAACATCATTTATCATTATGTTCCTCTCTCACCCACCCTCTCTTTCTCTATCGCTCCTACTCATTTCAGTGCAGAGAGCCGTTTAAGCGCTCACCATTTTTCAATCTTATTCGGGCTCGTTATAAGCGCTGTCTTTTGTTACCGCACAGAGCTCTTCTTTACCGACCGCGTGCGTGTGAACACCTACTAATTTTCCTGAATGAGCTTTATCTCTTTTTTGATGCGTACAGGGTCGGGTTCAACGGCGATACGAACAGATTTTAAATAAAAATTGAGCCTCGCTCTCATAAGCTCACATAATAAGTATAACTTCTTTTGTTTTTATGTACGTTAAATTACAGAAATTATTTTGTACTTCAGTTGTCCATAATTTTAAACGCCAGATTCCCAACAAGCACTGACTATATGTTCATCCTTGTCTTACTATTTTGCGAATCAAAATGCAACACACTATAAACTTCTGTCCCTGTCAGTTTCATGTAATTTAGGGGATAGACTAACTTCCCCTTAATTTGTTTCAGTCCTCTTCCCCTCGATTTCTTACTTTTTTCAAACAGATACGTTGCTAAAGAAGTTAAACTTCAAAAATAATCAAATCCGACTACGTAAAACAAGAAAACGATTATTTAAGTACTAATATTTTATGCAAGATATTTACAAACGAAAAAATGAGATACTTTTTTTACAATGCGTAAACAAAAGTGTTTATAAGGGTATAATTGATCTTTTTTTATGAGAAATTAAAATCAAATTAGCAGTGAAATTGGTTTATTTTCCCTCTTTTTCTAAAGTTTATCTGAAATTCGTGTGTATTATTACCACCCATACGAACTGAAAAAAACTTAAAATTTGTTTAGTGCTGCCAACATAAGTCAGCCGTTCATACATTGGTCAAAATATTTTTTTGCAAAAAAATTGAATTTGAAGTGATTAATCTAACATACAATTTATTTACAATGAGTATTATATTTAATTTTAATATAGTATATTAAAATTAAATATAATACTCAATAAACAATTATACAATTAATAAACAATTATACCCAAACAAATAGTATATAAATATATTTTATATACTATTTGTTTGTGTATAATTGTTTTCCAGTATCCGTATTATTAAATATACAATTATTTGTCCGGTACCCGGACGAATAGGCGCAGTCTTAAATAAAATATACAGTAAGACCCCGCTTAACGCGAGAGATACGGTCCAATCAGTTCCTGTACGCTATTCGAAACAGCGCTAAACGACGTCACCTTAATAGTAAATAATAGGCATACGGGAAAAAGAACCAAGAATAAGAAAATTTGTTAATTTTTTTTTTTGCTTAATTTTGTAACATTTATTGTTAAATACTTTTTTATCACATTAATTATAGATTTATTTATTGCTAATATCGATTTTTGTTCATAAAACATTTATGAAAATCAAATAAAAGTTTGAGTAAGAAGTTATGTTTGTGATAAGGAAGGTTCCTCATTTGACATATTTAGTTTTTTGTGAAGAAGTCATCTAATGTCGTTTGCCTTTTTCTGTTTCGTTCAGCAAGCTGTTGTCGATAGCAAGACATTGTATTAATAACACTTCGTCTTGCCTTTGAATTTCTATCAACATTTGAATCATTTTGTATAAACAGATCCATAATTTACGTTATAGTGGCTGAACTCTTTTTTTAGAAGCCGCGTAATACTGAAACAGTGTTAAGCGGAGCAGCGTTAAGTGATGTCTTACTATATAAAGAAATATCAGAAATAGTCGGATAAAAGTACACTATTTATGTATTTTACGAAAATGCTGACAAATAAAACAGCTTATTAGTGTATATGCCATAAGGCAACATACACTATTGGCGTTGGTCGGATGGCGGGACCTAGGGGTCAGACCAAAATTTCTCGACGTTTCATAACCTCCTAAACACTTTGGCACCATTTTTGAAAATGTTTATATATATATGTATATATATATATATATATATATATATATATATATATATATATATATATATATATATATATATATATATTTATATACGTATATATATATATATGTGTGCGCGCAATAACTTTCGAAAGAGTTAATTGATTTTAACGAAATTTGGTCCACGTGTTGAAATCCATCACCGCAAGAAGCCTATTTAAAATGGGCGTAATTGGGGTATTTTAAGGGTAGTTTTTAGGGGTTGAAAAATGTTTTTGGGCCCCAAAATACCGAAAAAATTCTCAGAATCGTTTCAAAATTGACATTTAACCCTTTAGTAGTAATTAAAAGGTGTTCCTAAAATTTAAATAAAATCGGCCCGACAGGACCGGACTTACAAATTTTATGAAAACACTAGTTTACAAATAGTGAATTATTTACTGAAAGTTGTATATAATTTGGTATAGAGGTTCGATTTATAATAATATTGGAATTAAGAAAAAAAATGTTATTTTAAGGGGTGTATTAAGGAGTAAAATTTTTTATTTTGCCCAAAAACCAACTTAAGCTCGCAAAATAAAGCCACACTGCCTCTATTAGCAAATACACTATATTGTCGGCAGGGTTGTGGCACTGCGACCCGGGTTTTTTTATTTTATAACATTTCGTTTTTTTACTGAATATCGACAGCAAATAGACCGTCTCTGCGGCGGGCACAGATTAAGTGGAAGTGAAAAGAAACAGAGCCCGGGGGGAGGTGGCGAAGTGGAGGCATTCAAGAGAAGGGGAACGGTTAGAGACGGTAGGGTAGTTGATGAGCTCAACTTGGTCTCGATTACCAACGCAAATCGCGTGTCATTTGTTAGTTGGTGATCTGGCGGCCGCAAGAGGCGCTGGGAGAGCCGACAGGTGCACGCCAGGTAATTTAGAGCGGAGCTTATCGCGCGCGCCGCCCCAGTGACGGCGTCACGGCGCCTCTAAAATGTAAAAACCGATTTTTGTAAAATAGTTTTTAACAGATTTCTTTCGATATCAATCTTAAGCGGATTATAAATGGAATGGTACGTAACCCTTTCCACGCGAGTTCCGTTTTTTTCAGACTATATTCCGGAAGGAATTTATTTCTGAAACAATTTAAAAATGTTTCTATTAACAGTAGAACCTCGATAAGTTAAAATCCAAGGGAAACGTTAAAAAATTTAAGTTATCGAGTTTTTTACTTATCGAGAGTTGAAGTTAGAGAGTTTTAACTTAGCGAGGTTTGTGGATCTTATAGAGGATGTATTTAGTTCAATAGAGGTTACATACATTTTTTATCTATTCATTTATTCATTTAGGATCAGTTTAGCTTTGACTAAATTTGAGCGCTATAAATAATAATCAGTATAATAGCTATCATCTGCTATAATTGTTAAGAGACATCCATTGTTGCAATGCTGTATTAAAAAATTTATATTTTAAACATCTGTCACCATCAGCGTTGCCAGACGTCCCGATTTTAGCGGGACGTCCCGATTTTTAAATCAAAATTAAATGTCCCGCGCGGGACAGGCTCAGTCCCGCTTTTCGGGGATAACTCGACCGTGCGTAAATAATTATTCTCTTATTGTAAGTTGCAATTTGTAACACTCACTCCTCAGACTATTGTTTGAAACGCTATATTTTTCTAATGAATAAAACTTTTTTGATTTCGATTTCTGTTTTTTTTTATTCAGAAGACGAATAAGACGCAACTATTTAACAATAGGGTAAATCTGATTTAAAATATCATATTTTTATTAAAATACATTTTCTATGGCTATTTCTGCTATCTATTGTCACGTTAACGTAATCTGAACTCAAATAAAAAGATAAATATTTAAAAACTTCTGATTATATACGTTTTTTTACTATGTCCCGCTTTTTTCACTCAAAAAGTTCCAAAATCCCGACTTGGCAAAAAAAAATCTGGCAACGCTGCATTGTACCTAATCTGTTTATATTAATAACACAAACATCATTATACAAATAATTTTTAGAACTCTGAAGATGGTCGTTAGTGAAAATGCAATTTTAAATTCAGTATTGCTGTTTCATTTATCCTGCGCCACGGGTTTTATCCAAACTTATTCAATAGACTGTAAGCATTTTATACATATTTTTCAAAAATCGATTTCTTCATACAGACCTGCGGTGCAGGCATGCCTTCGGGTCGCTATTTACCTATTATTAACAGACGCAAAACTTCTTCGAATGTATCTTGACAATAGTTTTCGATCTTTCAAGTATCTTCTGGTGCTTTGAATAAATTTAAGCACTATAAATAAAAATGTTCCAAATATTGTCCTTAAAAAAGGGACGCTACTGTTAAACGGAGATTACGAAGTGACATATAAGAATGGTTGTTGTTAGTCAGTGTTGCAGAGGCACCCTTCAGATATTTTCTTTGTAAATGTTTTATTCATTTTAACAATTTTACATTCAAATTGCTATAAAATTACCTCACAGAAGCCGAGTTTAAATAAACTGTTAGCGTCGCGTCTTCTGTTTGTTGTTAGACTTTGATTACATTTTATAAACTTTATAAGTGCTCTCCTTTTCCGTTAATTAAAAGACTTCGTTTCTTTAATTAATATTAGACATTATACATCCAAAATTATTATTATAATTCAATAATAAATCGAAGGTATTTGGATTATTAATACAAAACAATCGTGTTATTGTTAATCTTGCTACGTTTCGACTACTTTATTTAGTCTTCGTCAGGCTCTGAAAAATACATATATATACAAATTCAATTATACTATAATAAGTAAAAAATATATAAAAATTTTGAAAATTATTACCATAACTAATAAATGAAATAATCAATGAAATGAATTATGTTTAAAAATTTATAATATTGAACACACATTTGATTGATCATTTCATTTATTAGTTATGGTAATAATTTACAAAATTTTTTATATATTTTTTACTTATTATAGTATAATTAAATTTGTATATATATGTATTTTTCAGAGCCTGACGAAGACTAAATAAAGTAGTCGAAACGTAGCAAGATTAACAATAACACGATTGTTTTGTATTATTAATCCAAATACCTGTGATTTATTATTGAATTTTAATTAATATGTTGGCAGGAAATTGCAATAATAACTTGTAAAACGATCCTGAGAGGCGTGGTGTCTGCGTTGTTGATCTTGAATTTCTATTTAGAGTTAGATGGAGCTAGAAGATATCGTGACATTGTCGTATTCCAAGTATAGTTATTGGTATGTGACATATGGGCGGAGTTTAGGCAAAATGTAATGTAAAATCCGACATTTTTTTGTAATATTTACAGCATGTATACTGTAATGCCGTTATGGCTTAAATTTCTGCAATAGCTGAAATGAAATCTATCAGCACGCTCTACGTATCCACCCATGAACTATAATTTATCCATCAAATCAAAGCCATTTATTTGACATCACGTTTCAATAGGAATGCTGACTGTTTTAAAATAAAACATAATTTTAACGTTAGTTGGTAGTTTCGATAATAGAAATACTAAAACAACACAATATTTTTCCTTATTTGTAAGGAATTTAATTAATACAGTAGAACCTCGATAAGTGAAAATCCAAGGGAAACGTTAAAAAATTTAAGTTATCGAGTTTTTTTACTTATTGAGAGTTGAAGTTTGTTGTCAGAGTAAAATTTTTAACTTACCGAGGTTTGTGGATTTAATAGAGGATGTATTTAGTTCAATAGAGGTTATATAGATTTTTTATCTATTCATTTAGAATCAATTATTTATTTAAACAATCAGTTATTTAAACAAAGAAATCAGTAAAGCGATTTAGTGGAAGACTAAAGTGAAAATCAGTTAACTTCTTGGCAAAACCTTTTGTCATGATGACTCATTGATAATACTTTAACTTATGGAGGTCACCAAAATATTATTTTAAGTTATCGAGGGCGATGGTCAGAATATTTGTTTAAGATACCCAGGTTTTATGATTTAAGTAATGGAGGTTTTATGCTTTCAGGGGAAGGGAATTCAAAAAATGTTTAACTTACACAGGTTTTTAATTTATCGAGGTTCTACTGTACATCCCTAATTCCTCATATGTAAACTTCGTGGTTCCATATAGAGATGGGAAAAACGGGTCTTTTTAATGATCTGCATCTTTGCATCTGGATTCCGTATGTGAGCCGGCTCACTGAACCGGTTCAAAAAGAACCGAGTTCTCAATATGTTACTGCAGTCTGCCACTGAGTTACCTAGTTCAGTCAATCATATCACACGACCTGTATAGAATCAAGAATGCATAGCCAAACATGTGATGCATGAGTCATTTGAGCTGACAGATGCATCAAAGCAAGAACTGATACGTAAGTGTAAAATGTGCTTCTGTGTGTTAAGTGTTTCACTGAGCTACGCGGATCCGTTGATCCATCGACTCAAAAAAAAGTGAGTCGACTCTCACGGATCTTCTGTCGGAGTTGGCTCTTTGAACCGGTTCAGATCTGAGTTACACATCTTTTGCATGTAATCAAATGGGTCCCTCGCAATGCAATCAATAATCTCTTGCCCCGAGATTTTCGTCAAAACACAACAGGGAAATGTCTTCCCAGGTTTTGTCTTGTGAACATGTTTTGTTGTACGGCTATGATAATATGTACAACACTTAACGCATACAATACGCTGCACGGTGCTAATTATGTTTTTGCAAATCAGGATAGCGTTACAACTAACCATTAACGTAACTAAACAAAGCGATCACGAATGTCTGCCACTTCGCTTGGCAGGTAAACGATCCGCTATGTGCTTACTGGCTGTTTCAAACTGATTTGAATGCATTTTCATTAGGGATTGCAATATTGAATCCAGCAATCCAGCTGGATCTAGCACATTTTAGGCCTTGCTGCATCGAGCATCTGGCGCTGGCTAAAAATAAATAATTAACTGAATCTGAGAAGGATTATGATAAGATATTGAAGAAAGAAATGGCACTTTATGAAAGTGAGGGAGTAAGAAGTGAAAAACTATTTAAAAAAAGTGAGTCGGCTCTCACGGATCTTCTGTCGGAGTCGGCTCTTTGAACCGGTTCAGATTTGAGGACACAACTCTAGTTTGTCAAGTGTAAAGTACTAAACAGTAAACAATGAATTTTTGTAATTGTATGTGATATACGTTACAATTTACACATCACAAATACAATAAACAAAAAAAAAACAAAACAAAAAAAACCCGGGTCGCAGTGCCAAAACCCTGCCGACAATATAGTGTATTTGCTTATACAGGCAGTGTGGCTTTATTTTGCGAGCTTAAGTTGGTTTTTGGCCAAAATAAAAAATTTTACTCCTTAATACACCCCTTAAAAAACATTTTTTTTTCTTAATTGCAATATTATTATCAATCGAACCTCTATACCAAGTTATATACACCTTTCAGTAAATAATTCACTATCTGCAAACTAGTCTTTCTTAAAATTTTTAAATCCGGTCCTGTAAGGTCGATTTTATTAAAATTTTAGGGACACATTTTAATTACTGCCAGAGGGTTAAATTTCAATTTTGAAACGATTCGGAGAATTTTTTCGGTATTTTAGGGCCCAAAAACTTTTTTCAACCCCTAAAAACATCCCTTAAGATGGCCCGATTAGGCCCACTTTAAATAGGCTTCTTGCGGTGATGGATTTCAACACGTGGGCCAAATTTAGTTGAAATCAATTAACTCTTTCGAAAGTTATTGCCCGCACACATATATATATACGTATATATATATATATATATATATAAATATATATATACATATATATATAAACATTTTTAAAAATGGTGCCAAAGTGTTTAGGAGGTTATGAAACGTCGAGAAATTTTGGTCCGACCCCTAGGTCCCGCCATCCGACCGACGCCAATAGTGTATGTTGCCATATGGCAAATACACTAACAAAACAAAAAACCCCTAAATACGCAAACTAAAGCTTATTTTTTGCTTTAATAAGTCATGTTTTATTAATCTAACCCTTAGTGTCAATACGCCAATAACGCGGAGAAATCCTTTCATTAACTTAAATGCTTTGTTTTTGTACTTTTTTATATACAAAATTATAAAATTGATAATATTGGTTTATCTTAAAACTGCTCTCCTGATACTTTTGTGTTTATATTCGACAGACGAATTTTAAAGATATTATGTAATGTTTGGAATACAGTGGGAGTGGTTTCATTTTAATGTATTTTATTAAGAACACATTTTTTTTAAAAAGAAGTAATTAGATAACTGCACTATAAGCCGCAGTAAAAGCAACAAAAAAAAGTGTCCTAAGGACCATTATTTTTATATTTTAATTGTAGTCATTCTAAAGAGCAGGCTTTGTAGTTAAAAAAAAAAACACGTGCAAAGGATAGATACCACCAGAAGCGTAGCGTACCTTGGCGGGGCCCCGTATAAAAATTTGTTTGGGGGCCCTTCCCCCGTTGAAGTAAATGACTTAAACGGGGAAATCCCGTAACCCGCGATAACCGATGTCGGGTGTTGCCAACTTTTGAACGCACGCTTTACGCGGGAAAAAAAGAATTTTTTTTTGACTTTTGTCATTTCTGAAATAAAAAAAAAATTGGGAAGTTTTTATTAATTTTTGCTTACTCACGTTGGGGGGGCCCCCGTGGCCCGGGGGCCCCGTGGCCCGGGGGCCCCGTGGCCCGGGGGCCCCGTATAATTGATACGGCAGATACGGCGGTAGCTACGGCCCTGGATACCACAAACGTATTAGTACATGTGATTATTTTTATGAATAAAAAAGGTTAATGAATCATGATTTTATTCTTGGTTGGAAAAAAAGATTTTTGATGCAAAACACGACGTGTAGTTTAAATTGGACATTTGAACGCTATTAGTCATACCAAACTTTTGTTAATGAAATTAAAAGATACTTTAGTTGCTTTTTATGTTTGAAACTGAGAATTCTTTCAGTTCAAATTTCAGTAACACATCTTGTCTTAATTAACATATATCGCAGAATCCCCTTCGGTAGAGTCAGTTAGTCGGGATTTTGGCCCAAAATCGTTAATTATTTTATTTCATACATTTCTGTGAAAAGAGACTGCAGCGTAGAAAAGTATGAATGTAATTGATATTCTGTACATTATATTACGGCTCCAAAGATATTATATCGCTGTCAAAAAGCAATTATTTATTTACTAAAGTTTATTTTTTGCTTTAGTAAGTCATGTTTTATTAAGGTAGTTGTCGTGGTTAAGGCACACCGTCAGAAAATTCTTAATTTTTGTATACTTATTAAGGACATGATAATACAATTACCCTGAAAATTTGAAATCGATCGACCGTATATAATCCGAGATAAATTCAATCAAAAATTGGATAATTAGCATTGATTATATACAATCTCTGTAGTTCTGAACCAGTTTCTTATTTATAAAAAAAGAACTAACTGTCAGAAACCTTCCAAAAACTAACAGTCTTTCAATGCATTTGTAATGAGTTTAAAAAAAATAAGAAATGTTTTTTGACCGTCTAATTATTTATAAATAACGGTTTAAAGTTCAACAATTTATAGAAAAGTATACATGCATATGAATACTGTATGGGTTACGTTTCCACGAGTACAGTCTTGCGTACAAATTATGGATCACTTAGCTACAAGTTAGTATACCTACTTTTGTGGCGCATATAATCTATAACTTTTTGACAATATTGTACCACGACAACTACCTTAACCTAACGCTTAGTATCAATATACGCCAATAACACGGAGAATTCCTTCCTTTAACTTAAATTCTTTGTTTTTGTACCCTCTTTTTGTGTACAAAATTATAAAATTGATTTATCTGAAAACTGCTCTCCTGATACTTTTGTGTTTATATTCGACAGACAAATTTTAAAGAAATTACGTAATGTCTGTAATACAGTGGGAGTGGCTTCATTTTAATGTATTTCGTTAAGAACACTCCTTTTTTGAAAATAGAATTAATTAGATAACTGCAATTTATTCCAGTAACGGCAACAAAAAAAGTGTCATAAGGGTCATTATTTTTATACTTCACGAACTGTCATTAAAAAAAAAACACGTGTAAAGTATTGATACTTTCAACTTGTTATTATCAGCTGTGGTTATTAAATTCATTTATAAAAAAGTTAATGACTCATAATTTTTATCTGGGTTGAAAAAACTATTTTTTACGCAAAACACAACTTATTAAATTGGAGATTGGGGCGCTATTTAAAAAAACACACCTTTTAGTTCATTTGTACATTCAAAGAGTACTAGATAGAGTTGGGTAACTCAGATCTGAACCGATTCAAAGAGCCGACTCCGACAGAAGATCCGTGAGAACCGACTTACTTTTTTTTGAGCCGACGGATCAACGGATCCGCATAACTCAGTGAAACACTTAACACACAGAAGCACATTTTACACTTACGTATCAGTTGTTGCTTTGATGCATCTGTCAGCTCAAATGACTCATGCATCACATGTTTGGCTATGCATTCTTGATTCTATACAGGTCGTGATATGATTGACTGAACTAGGTAACTCAGTGGCAGACTGCAGTAACATATTCAGAACTCGGCTCTTTTTGAACCGGTTCAGTGAGCCGGCTCATGTACGGGATCCAGATGCAAAGATGCAGATCACTAAAAAGACTCGTTTTTCCCATGTCTAGTACTAGATAATTTAAGTTGTTCAAACTGTTATATCCCTTAGTTGTAGCAAAATTTTGTTAATGAAATTAAAAGAAAGTTGCTTTTTATGTTGTTGTTGGAGCTTCATTTTATCCTTCCAGTGTGTGGGAAAATTATTTTAATTATAGGATGCTGAGGAAAAAAAGCGCAAAATATAAAACTTAAGAATTATAAACATACACAATTAAGTTAGCAGGAAAGTGGACGAATAGATGTTAATCAATAAACCAATTATTCGTCCACTTTCCTGCTAACTTAATTGTGTATGTTTAAAAAAATATGGACGCAACAATGTCCAACTTAAGGCTGTCGGAACGCTCTGAATTTAAACCAAAAATAGAGCTTCGGCTGTCAACTTATTGTAGACTTATTCGTCAACATTCTGCAAAAATTCTTTCTCTATAAGGAAGATAAAGGACAAATCTAGGTCTCTAATGGACTACTTTTGTAATTTATGTACGATTTAATAGAAAAAATTTGGCATTAATTGTGCTAAAAAAACACACGTTTTCAATGTCACACTGTGACTTTATTTGTACTTATTTCACAAAACTGTTCCATCACAAACCTAAAATGACTCTTCCTTTTTCGGAAAAGTTTTTTAAATCTTCAAAATATTTCCAAAAATTAGAGTAATCAATTGACAGCGGCACCCTTGCAATAACATTTTTTAGCCTCGTAGTTGGCACCAGCCAAAAATTGAAACGTGCGGATGATTTGAGCGAGACAGAGCTAATGAAGGTCACACCCACAATATGTCTTTTCCTACCTCGCCCCTTACCGCTGGGTCTCAGCACAAACAAAATTCAGAGCGTTCCGACAGCCTTAAGAATTATGTTTTTACTCGACCAAAAATATAATTTTGTACACGCTACTGATTGATTAATAAACATAAAATTGCATAAAGCTGTTTCGACCCGCAGCTGTAATACAATTAAAGTTATTAAGAGAAATATTGTACGCAGTGGCTCCTAACATATCGACAGTACTCGGTCGTGAGTAGTTATAATTCGAAAGTCAATTGTTACAAAATAAGTTTTATAAACGGCTTTTTTGTCCGAAATTTGATTCATTATTTATTTTTGCAGATGGGTCTTCAAACAACTATTAATTTTTCGATACTAACATCTTTGAGTTTTCGGGATCTATATAAAAAGTCGTTTGATCTTTTTGTTTTTTTACACTGTCGGATTAAGCCAGCGCGGGGCCTGTAGCAAATTCTGTCAAGGGACCCTTGGTTTGCTTTAGGTTCTCAAGTTTAGGGTATTAAATAAAACAAAACTGTTACAAATACACTTTCAATATCGACTTCTTTAAGCAAATCATGCTCTATATTCAACAAAGTGAGATGATTAAGACGTTCTTGGCCCATCGTGTTCCTTAATTCATTGTTAATACGTTTTAATGTTGAAAAAGAACGTTCGTCACTGATAATCGATTCAAAAAAAGGTCAGCTATATTCACTCATAAAATGAATCTATATTTTATAATAAATCAACCAACCACAGTAGATTGGATCGTGACTGAGTTAATAAAATTTAAATAGTTCGCCTGTTTTCTCGAAATACTTATAATCGATATTATATTAATATCTCGGCTACGTAAACTCGCAAAATAAATGTATACCTATATAAAAAATAAAAATCTGACCGCTTGAAGGGTAGAAATGTGGTATAGATGCTAGTTTAAATATATCGATTATAATTAAACATTAGAACATTAACGTTTAAAAGTTCGTAAAATACCTACTTATTTTTACAATTTAACGTGACGAAATCGAGTTTTAGATTTTCAAGTGGAAGTGAGGCATAGCCTAAGCGCTTCGCGTTTAAGACATGCAAGATATTTTACGCTCCTATCTAAATTAATATTTTTTTATTACGGTCAGACAGGCGTTGGAGCGCGGGGTCCCCAAATTCGCGGGGTCCGTAGCATTTGCTACTCTTGCTACGTGGCTAATCCTGCACTGTTGGTATAAAACTATTTAATGAACGATTTCTTGCGTTATTGTATTTTTTTTAATAGAGGCCAATGAATTGTCGAGCACCTGTCCTATAATCGATATAATAGCTATCTATCGGATTTGAGAATCGCCGAGACGTTGTTTACGATACAGTGTTTTCGTTGCTCCTATTCCCATCAGGTTTTGGTTAAAGTATCAATTGAATTTTCAGTTTATTGATAAAAAATAATAAATTGAAAATATAAATTGGTTCTAGCTTCAAATAATCCTACTGTTGATGACCTTAAAAAAATATGTATCTGCAAAAACGTTCGTTTTCTCAGAGAGATTAATTATTTTTAATATCTTAATCTGTTCAAATTTGCTACTGTGATCTCAAAAAAAAAAAAAATACTAAAGCAAAATTTTGCAAATGCTCCGTTATGAATTATAATGATCTAATTCAATCATAATTTCTTTGCCAGCTTAAAAGATAACTTTATTTCTCAGTTCTAAATTCTACATGTTTTGAAACAGCCTTTAATAAGAGGTTATGCAATTCGATGCATATTTTTATTTTTCTGTATAATAAAATACCAAGAAATACCTCTTATCTACTTCTGATAGCCTATACCTAAAATTCTATATTTCACGAAATTTTTATTACAATTAAATTTTTTAATATAATACCTCTTATATGGTTATGGGGGCTGGATAACAAAAAATTGAAATTTCGCTCTTTGAGAAGATTTTTAATAAAATGTTCAGATTCGTACCGAAAAAGATCGCCACACTTGATACAAAAAGGTAAATTATGCTTTATTCGGCTTCGTTTAAGGGATATAATAATAATAATAATGCGTTTAACGTCCGTTTTTCGACTTTATGTCATAACAGACGTCGTTCGCACCATTAGTAGTAGTAGTGGTTTAAGGAATATATAAAGGGATTAATTTTTTTTATTTTTAGTTCGCATAAGAATGCAATTTATTAGCATATATTGTCGACAAGGTTTGACATTACGACACGAGTTTTTTTTTTTTTTTACTTCATATATCATAAGTAGTGCAGAATAACAGTGTTGAATAAAGAATTTCTTTTTGTTACAGATGGAAACCTTCTTCGCCTTTGTTGAATCGACATCAAGTGGCTGGAAGAAAATCAGAATCTTGTATATTAAGGGGGTATTCTCATGTGACCACTTCGAAAAATCGTTTTTTATATTTCAATAGTAAAACCTATCGAAAATATGCTGTGAAAAATAGAGTCCGAAATTCCTAGTTTTAAATAAATTACAACTCATAGTCGCTGACGAGCCGTATAAGCGACCTGTTGGCTCTTGAAATTTTAAACGCATTTATTTGGAAACATTATTTTCTAAAACTGTCATGGTCCTAAAAAAAAAAGTATTCAACCGATTGCTCTGAAATTTATATATGTTCTTCTACTCATTAATGGTTATCGTCCGTACCAAAATTGCTTATTTTCGAAAATATGTTCTTATTTTTTTTAAACGATTTTTAACAAAAAAATTACCTAAAAACAAACTTTTTTTCTACAGTCCGCCGTTTTTTTTTTTAATGAAATTGATTAATTTTGGTAGGGACGATAGCGACATCCCTTCTGAACAATGATCCATTCGATTTTTTTATTTCAGACAACATGAACAGCCGCTATTACCATGACCAGTGACTTGCTTTTTTTTAGTGTCTAATTTAATTTAAAAAAAATATATATAAAAAATGTAAAATAAAAGAAAAAAATTTTTTTTTATACAGTTAAAGATACAAACAAAAACATAAAAAAATTAAAATGATTGAATGTTATTGTCGTCTAAAAAAATTCCCTAAAAAGAGGTAAAATTTATGCGTTCACATAAGAATATCCCCTTAAGAGAAACATTAAGCATTTACATCTAATATTATTGAAATATGTATGTAATATCTGTACTGTGTTATCTGAATGAATTATTATATTTTTATTGTATTTGTAAAGATTGTAAGAAAGTAAACACAAATTAACTAAATGAATTATTTTACTTTTTAATTAAGCGTAATAATATATAGCTTCACATTCGGAGATTAATTTTCATTTTTATTAGTTACTCTATGTGTACTAATAACTTAGTTGATGTAACATTGTGACCTAACACAATCCTGTTTATTTTGATTCACACCTATGATAAATTAGTGCACGGCGCTTTGCTCCAATGTGGTATTTGAGTACTAATAAATGGTAGTTCAATTGATTGATGTCCGATGTCGCTACAATGATTTTTTATTTATGTTGCGATTTTTTATTTTCCTTTACGTTCGCACTTTTGACGGTACGTGATTTAATGGCATCTCGGTCGCAACTACTAAAACTTTGCCTTTTAAGACTCTGTTCTCCACGGCAGTACACAGAGTGTGGTCGCATAGTGATCATCTGTTCGCTACTGTGTTGAAGTCGGAGCTGCGTCGCTGCGAATGGCACGCTTTATACTTGGACTGCGAGGTCGGTCTGAAAAGCGGCGGGTGGATAGGTGGCCAAATTGGTGGCGTGTGCTTGTACATCGAGCAATTGCTACCTACTTAGATAACGCGGTGGCCCCCTACATAACAGCACGCACCAACTAAAAATATATTACGTTATAATGTATTATTATTTATTATTATTAATAAATTTTTTTAATTAAAAAAGAAAAATGCCCCCGGTTCCTGGTTTTTTGATTTTTGTACAAAATCGCATATTTTTCATACTTTTGGTCATGTGCGCATGCGCATTCATGTAAATCGGCCAATTTTATCTACTGCGCATGCGCAATGAATAAAATTGTTGTTTTTTTTCAAGGATTGGGTGATGGTTGGGCTCCGGTCTCTTTCTTTTATATTAAAAAATGTGAATCGAGAGAGGCGGCTTGACAGTCGAATTTTTTTGTGGCCATAACTCCAGTTTACCGATGGCTGGCCCTTTTTTGACATGCTCGATGTTTAAACACGTACCAATTAAATTAGCCCCCTACTATCCAGGCGTCGCTTTATACGTCGACTTTCGTAACTGATGTGAAAAAAACTTACGAGTCACATATTATACAACGCTGGCTTTAGCAGATGCAACAAACAGGTAATCGCTATCGGACCACGGCCTGTGTACTGTTACGCAAAACAAAGCCTTCGACAGGCACATTTTAGTGGTTGCTTTCGGATGTCATTAAATCACATACCGTCAAGAGTGCGAACGTAAAATAAAATAAAAAAAGCAAAGTTAAAACTAGTGGAGCGACATCGGACGTGAATCAATTGAACTACCGTTAATTAGTAGTCAAATATCACGTTAGAACAAAGCGTCGTGCACTAATTAATCAGGTGTGAATCTATAGTACAACTGGTTTGCGTTAGTGTACTAATATAAAAGTAATCTGGGACTTTTAACAGAAAATAAAAATTTAAAAAACCCCGACACAAAAAAAAACCCGGGTCGCAGTGCCAAAACCCTGCCGACAATATAGTGTATTTGCTCGTATAGGGCCGTGTGGTTTTATACTTTTAATATGTGAAATTAAGTTTGTTTTTGGGCAAAATAAAAAATTTAACCCCTTAATGCACCCCTTAAAACATTTTTGTTTTTAATTGCAATATTATTATCAATCGAACATCTACACCAAATTAAATACACCTTTCAAAAATTGCAAATTTAAAAATGGACACGTGAATCTGTTGAACAGAAATAGAAAAAGAACATAGGCTACCTTTTGTCCCAAAATGAAAACTTAAAGGGGGGAGGGTGAAATAGGGGATGAATGTCACTAACAGGTCATCACGATATCTCCGGAACTATTAGGCCTTAGACTTGGGTAACTCAGATCTGAACCGGTTCAAAGAGCCAACTCCGACAGAAGATCCGTGAGAGCCGACTCACTTCTTTTTGAGCCGACGGATCAACGGATCCGCATAACTCAGTGAAACACTTAACACACAGAAGCACATTTTACACTTACGTATCAGTTCTTGCTTTGATGCATCTGTCAGCTCAAATGTCTCATGCATCACATGTTTGGCTATGCATTCTTGATTCTATACAGGTCGTGTGATATGATTGACTGAACTAGGTAACTCAGTGGCAGACTGCAGTAACATATTCAGAACTCGGCTCTTTTTGAACCGGGTCAGTGAGCCGGCTCACATACGGGATCCAGATGCAAAGATGCAGATCACTAAAAAGATCCGTTTTCCCATCTCTAATCACGAAGTCGGGAGATATACTTATCCTCGTTTGTGCATATGAATTCGTGAATGTATGTGTTTAAGTAAACAATTTATAGTTATAAATGAATAATAATTTAATTAATACTCAAAATTTAAATAACAGTTTTATTTTAGACCAAAATGTTTAATAAATTAATATAAATATTTTTATTGTTCATATGTTATTTACAAACATTTTTTTTACAAAAGTCGGGAGTTTAAAATTATAATCGGGAGTCGGGAGAAATAATATGATTTTGGGAGTCTCCCGATCAAGTCGGGAGAGGTGGCAATTCTACAGAAAAAAATGTATAAATTACCCAAAAATCCATTCTTACGTAATATTTTATAAGTCGAAATTTATTATTAAAAATCTATTTCGGATGCTGAATGATTTTCCTCATTCCATAACGTGCACTTCGATTTACATCTTATTTTAGAAATTTTTATTGTTTATTAAAATTTTAAAATCTTAAATATGTTCATTTTCATCCATTTTAATTGTCATAAATAATAATTTTAGTATAGTGAATTCTTCTCGAGTATTAATTTTATTTTAATCATTTGGAAAATAAAAATTAATTCTTTTATTTTCAAGCAAAATCTTTGATATACGTCAAACTGTGAGTTTTAGTGTAACTAATCCTTTTCTAACGTTTTATTATTTAGAAAAACGAGATTAAATCTTACGTAAGAAGAGGGAGGGGGGGTTCGAGAAATCGTCAAAATCATCCTTACGTAATTGATGAATGGCCCCTAACTGGCGACTGTAGAAAATATCTTTTAAGTGTTCAAGCAAATTTAAACTCCTTGAACTGACGTAATCGTTATTTCAATGTTTTTATCACCAGTATGTATAAGTTTGTGAGTCTTTAATTTGTATGTCGTATTGAAACAGTTTTTACAAACGTCACACTGATATGGGTTTTCACCAGTATGTACAACTTGGTGAGCATTTAGACTTCGTAACTGTTTGAAACACTTATTACAAAGGTCACACTGATACGGTTTCTCATCAGTATGTATGCGATTGTGACACTTTAAACTGCTCGACGTCGTAAAACACTTCTTGCAACTGTCACATTTATAGGGTTTCTCACCGGTATGTATACGTTTGTGCGTACTGAAATGGTGTGAATGACTGAAATATTTATTGCAAGACTTACAGTGATATCGTTTTTCACCCGTATGAATTAGTTTGTGATCTTTTAAAATGCATGAACGATTGAAACACTTATTACACACGTCACACTGAAATGGTTTCTCACCGGTATGTATTTGGTTGTGACGATTTAGAGTGCCAGCTGTAGAAAAACACTTTTTACAAATGTCACATTTATAAGATTTCACTTCAACTGACGCAGTTAAACGCTTATTGCAAAGGTCACTCTGAAATGGTTTCTTACAAGCACGTGTAAGTTTGTGAGCATTTAAGGCCGCCGAATAAGCAAAACACTTTTTACAAGTTTCACATTGATATGGTTTCTCACCAGTATGTATACGTTTATGAAATTTTAAACTGTGTGATTGAGTGAAACACTTTTGACAAACGTCACACTGATATGGTTTCTCACCGGTATGTATTCGATTGTGACGATTTAAACTGCTCGTTGTAGAAAAACACTTTTTACAAATGTCACATTTATAAGATTTCAATTCACAACCGTCACTCTGATGTGGTTTCTCACCAGTATGCATACGTTTGTGAGTCTTTAAACTGTGCGATTGAGTGAAACCTTTTTTACAAACGTCACATTTATAGGGTTTCTCCCCAGTATGTATACGCATGTGAATTTTCAAATATGTCGATGCATTGAAATGCTTATTACAAACGTTACACGTATATGGTTTCTCACTTGTACGTCCGCGTTTGTGAGTTTTTAAAAATCTCGATTTTACGGAAATTTTTTTACACTTGCCTTTAATCTTCAATTGACGCGATTTGACTTTACTGAGTTTTTTGTGCTTCTCACGATCCGTGGAGGTATTTTCTTCAAATTTTTCGTAACACTCTCCACTTCCAAAATTGATCTTTGAGTCCTCGTAGTCTTCAGAAAATTCGTTTCCCGTGTCACCAATACATTCTGGCAGAATTATTGAGTTTTCATCAAGCGGTTCGTCCTTGATTTCGGATTTCAAAGATATTTCCTCAATATTTTTCCACGTCGAAGTAAAATTTGCAGATTTTTCTATTTTTACGTCGACATTCATGACTTCCATCAATTTACTGTCAACAATATTGACAAATGTTTGTTCACCATTCTTAGATAAAGTTTCTTTTGGTGGAATTATTATATTATCATTCATTGGCTCGACTTTTATTTTTGATTTTGTAGACATCTCAATATCTTCCATGTCGTCCATATTTTCCATTAATTGACTGTCAGCAATATTTACAAATGGTGATTGACCAATCTTAGAAAAAGTTTCATTTGGTGGAAATATTATATTATCATTCATTGGCTCGATTTTTATTTTGGATTTTGTAGACATTTCAATATCTTCCATGTCGTCCATATCTTCCATCAAATTACTGTCAACAATATTGACAAATGGTTGACCACTCTGAGATAAAGTTTCTTTTGTTTCGTCAATACAGTCTGATGGAATTATTGCATTGTCATCCATTTGCTCGACTTTTATTTCGGATTTTAAAGACATTTCAATGTCCATATTGTTTGTTGAATTATTTTTACACTCTTTCTCTCCCAAGTTGACATTCAAGTCAAACACGTTCTGGAGTTCCAAAGATTCACACTTTTTAGGTGTTATTGATGAAAGACTCTGTAGAAGGCTTTTGAATGGAACGTTCCAACATAGATTTTGTATCAAAAGCCTGTAATTGCTCCCAATAGCGTTTTAAAGTTTTCTCAGACTGTACTATTTGTAACTGGAATTGGTGTATTTTCTTCAGCTCAGTGTACCATATCGCTGCAGATCTGGTTCCAAATAAACAATGTATTATTATTATTATTATTATTAATAGAAAACAGTATCACGGGTAATTGGAATAATGAAAATAAATCAATTTAAACACTCATTGATTGCAACGTTTCGACATATAAAAAAAATATTAAACATTTTGGATTAAATAATTTACTAAAAAGAAACAATGGTGTGACTAACCTCAATATGCTTAAGCCTTAAACGGTTAGTCACACCATTGTTTCTTTTTAGTAAATTATTTAATACATAATGTTTAATATTTTTATTATATGAATGTTAATTTTTGTAAAAATTTTTTAGAGCTTGAAAAAGTCTTAATTAAAGAAAAGACGAAACGTTGCAATCAATGAGTGTTTAATTTGATTTATTTTCAATTTTCCAATTACCCGTGATACTGTTTTCTATTATAACATATATCTGGAATTGAACTTTAAAGATTATTATTATTATTAGATGAAATTTGGCATATCATTACCACGCCTTGTCTACAACAGACGAAGTATTTTAAAGAAAACCAAGGAAAATATCAACAATCTACCAATTCGTAAAAAAAATCTTTCGTAATATATAAGTGATATACTGGAGTCGTATAATATTTTTTTCTACATATGAGACATTTAGAAGAAAAAAAGTGCTGCGTTTACGCGCGACAGAAGGTATACTTCTTTGGCGTGATTGCGATCATTGATTTTAACATTTTCGTTAAAGATCATTGATAAAATTAAATAGGATGTCTATGGAGATGATTAATATAGTTAAAAGTTAGCCTGTTCACTTTGAGTAGTACTTATTTACTTTGGATAATATGTGGACAACTCAGCGTTGCCAGATTTTTTTTTGCCAAATCGGAATTTTGGAACTTTTTGAGTGAAAAAAGCGGGATTCTTTCGTCGAAAGCGGGACATAGTAAAAAAACGTATATAATCAGAAGTTTTTAAATATTTATCTTTTTATTTGAGTTCAAATTACGTTTACCTGACAATAGATAGCAAAAATAGCCATAGAAAATGTATTTTACTAAAAATATGATATTTTAAATCAGATTTACCCTATCGTTAAATAGTTGAGTCTTATTCGTCTTCTGAATAAAAAAAAAAAAATAAATAAAAAAAACAGAAATCAAAATCAAAAAAGTTTTATTCATTAGAAAAATATGGCGTTTCAAACAATAGTCTGAGGAGTGAGTGTTACAAATTGCAACTTACAATAAGAGAATAATTATTTACGCACGGTCGAGTTATCCCCGAAAAGCGGGATTGAGTCTGTCCCGCGCGGGACATTTAATTTTGATTTAAAAATCGGGACGTCCCGCCAAAATCGGGCAACGCTGGGACAACTTCATCAGCACAATGTAACAGAGATTTGAGACGTGTCATCTATGAATACAAAGTAAAACTATACTGCATCGAAGAGTCAGCTTTATCGACGATTTCAACCTTGCCGATACAAGTAGTACATGGTGTCTCATGTCCGTTGCATGCTACGTGAGCAACGTGAGTAACAAAGAAAATTTTATCCTCAATGCGCCAAAAGAAGTATAATTTCAAAAATAAGTAAAGTAGTAATAATTACACTACTAGATATTTTTTGCTTTATAATATAAAATTTCGAAGTTTGCAACGCTTTTTTACGATCAATTTTCACATTTATGATGTGAATATACTGTTAGCTTTAATGAATTTAAATTAAATAGTTTATAATGTACCATGCTATATAAAGTTTTAAATTTGATTTAAAGATTTGGTAAAATTTTACCTGTTACACACTGATCTTTTGGTAATTTTCTAAACGTATCTCTACTGCCCATTTCTATAGAACAGTTAAAAAACTAACCTACCAAAGTCCAAAATTAGATACATATTTACTAAACAATCAGGTAGACTTTTAGCAAAGTGATTACTGAATACATTAATAATGTAATATAATAGTAAAGTACAATAATAAGATATAAATACTATTTAGAAAAAAAAAAGTTTAGTCAAGATATTTAAGAAGCAATCGTACCTGAACGGGAGCACAATCCTATATTACATTAGTCATCCGATCTTACAGGCTGCTTTAAAAGGTAAATAAGTCTAATACCGTAACGTCCCTCGTTAAACACAACCGACACACTTAACTTAGGCTATTGCCAGTTATTAATTTTCTTTTCGTTGCGTTAATTTTAATGCTGTATAAACTCGTATACAAATTTTTCAATCAGCTCTACAGACTTTTTAATGCATGTATGTATTAATATATAGGTAGTACGAAAATCGCGTTGGAAGGATTCGGGGGGTGCAATCATGTATTTGTCTTTTCTTGTGGCAACAGTTCGTAAGTTCTGACTGGTTACTGCCATGATAAATATATAGAACTTTGGATAAAAAGATATATACTCCATATTAATAATATTATCGGAATAACCAGAGAATACTTCGAAAAAGAGATGGAGATATATTTTTGCGCGCTTTGTCTTCGCTCACCGCACATTGGATTGAATAAATAGGCAATGCTTGCTAGTATAGTAATTTTATGTACAAAATGTGAAGAATAATCTTTATGGTTACAAACTATTTGTCATCTGTCTAAAGTTACTAGATTTGACCGCAATCGTTCACCAATTTGTGACGCTAGATCAGCGTTGCCAGATTTTTTTTTTGCCAAGTCGGGATTTTGGAACTTTTTCAGTGAAAAAAGCGGGATTCTTTCGTCGAAAGCGGGACATAGTAAAAAACCGTATATAATCAGAAGTTTTTAAATATTTATCTTTTTGAGTTTAAATTACGTTTACGTGACAATAGATAGCAAAAATAGCCATAGAAAATGTATTTTACTAAAAATATGATATTTTAAATCAGATTTACCCTATCGTTAAATAGTTGAGTCTTATTCGTCTTCTGAATAAAAAAAAAAAATAAAAAACAGAAATCAAAATCAAAAAAGTTTTATTCATTAGAAAAATATGGCGTTTCAAACAATAGTCTGAGGAGTGAGTGTTACAAATTGCAACTTACAATAAGAGAATAATTACGCACGGTCGAGTTATCCCCGAAAAGCGGGACTGAGCCTGTCCCGCGCGAGACATTTAAAAATCGGGACGTCCCGCCAAAATCGGGACGTCTGGCAACGCTGCGCTAGATTCACCTAACAAAAAAAATAATAATAAGTTCAAAAATGAATATCGATCACGATAATCATTTTCATATTGAAAAATATATAAATTTTACTCAAATTGTTAAAATGCTGCTGTAATGTACAGTTGACATTTTTTGAATTGCAATCTGAAAATGTTACCTGGCACGTGTAAATTCCGAAAAGGGATGCACTAGCTGTAAATTCGGTCGTTCCTCATTAATTGGGCTTTATCAAATTGAATAAGGTTTTAGAGGCATGGCGGAGTAAAAGGAAAATTGTTTTGTAGTTTAAAGAAAAATAAATATTTTATTTTTAAATTCATCAATACAGTTTCTTCACATATATTTTGATTACGAAATAATTTGCTGTAAAGTAGGTTTTTCAGGGCAATAATTGATGGTTTGATATTAATATATATTATCAAATTTAAGCAAACAGTACGTTTTTAATTGTTACTTTTTTAAATTTTAAAAATACCAATTGTTCGTGTAACAAACGTCACACTAGTTAATAGTTTATAGCAGTGTCTAGAAAGTAGGGTTGATTATCAGAAACAGATGTTTTACTTTTAGTGCCAATGTTTTTCCCATTGCTGTCTTACAACCGATTTTTTTATGGCATCAATGCTTTTTTCCGATGTACCTACATTGTTTATCTCATTTCTTTGAATTATTATTAGGAAAATTAGAAACAAAGTATAATATATATAAATAATATGACTTGAAATGTTTTGAATAAATAACAACCAAAAAAGTGAAAAAATCTCATTATAGGCTTGTATTAATCTGGTTATTGTAGAAAATTTACAAATTCGAACACCTTGAACTGACGCAATCGTTAATCCATTGTTTTTTATCACTAGTATGTACAAGTTTGTTAGTCTTTAATTTGCTTGACGTATTAAATAACTTTTTACAAACGTCACTATTGTCTATAATTTTTGAGTATATTTAAACTGGTTAACCGACAGAAACATTTATTTACTTATCTGGCTGCTACATTTAAAAACTGCTCGATTTTTACAAACACTACATTTATAAGGTATTTACACGTTTGTGCCTATTGAAATGGCTTAACTAAGTGGAATGCTTATTGCAAACGTCACACGGATATGGCTTCTCACCAGTATGTATCTGGTTGTGTCGATTTAAATTGCCCAATGTAGCAAAACATTTTTTACAAATGTCACACTGAAATGGTTTCTCACCAGTATGTAGCCGTTTGTGACGATTTAAAATGCCCAATGTAGTAAAATATTTTTTACAAACATCACATTTATAGGGTTTCTCGCCAGTATGTATATGCTCGTGTGTTTTCAATTCGGCCGACGCATTGAAACGTTTATTACAAACGTCACAATGATATGGTTTCTCATCATTATGTATCAGTTTGTGAATTTTTAAATTAGATAAGCGAGTAAAAAACTTATTGCAAACGTCACACTGATATGGTTTCTCACCAGTATGTGTCAGTTTGTGAGTTCTTAAATTATCTAACCGAGCGAAAGACTTGTTGCAAATGTCACACTGATGTGGTTTCTCCCTAGGACGTGCACGTTTGTGACTTCTTAAAAATCGTGATTTAGCGTAGCTTTTTTCATTTATCTCTATGTCATGTGATTTCACTTTACAGCTATTTTTGTGCTTCTCATGAGCCATCGAGGTACTTTTGGTTCCTTCTTCATTTTTTTCACAATCTCCCACCTCAAAAGCACGAAAACATGCGGAGTTTTCCGATGAATAGTCAAAAGTAACCTTTCTATCCTCGTTTATTTCGCTAATGCCTTCAGAAAAATCGTTTACTGTGTCATCAAAACATTCTGGCAGAGCTAATGAGCTGTCTTCTAACGGTTCGTCTTTGATTTCGGTTTTTAAACTGGTTTCCTCATGCGTTTTGCATGACGAGCTAAAGTTTGCAGGTTCTTCCGATTTCCAGTTGACATCCATGTATTCTACCAAATTACTGTCGATACGTGTTGCCACGTCGTCCTTAGATAAAGTATCTTTTGTGTCATAAGCACAATCTGGTGGAATTATTGATTTATCATCCACTTCTTCGACTTTCACTTCGGATTTTAAAGACATTTCAATGTTGATTTCGTTTGCTGAATTAAAATTTTCTCACTTTTTCTTAGTAGCGTCAGCATTTTTATTACCGTTCAAAGGCTTTTCAGAAGGCATTTGAACGGAACACTCAAGTTAAGGCTTTTGAAGTAAAACTTCTTTAGGCGCAATATGAGGGGTAACTCAGATCTTTTCTACCGAAAGTAACATTTTATGACGGAAGCAACGTTCAGTTTATGTAAAGGAAAATCGACATATTGGTAAGTTAGAAATTTTATAAGATAGCTGTTGAAGCTTGTTAATAGATGTTTGCACAGTTGTAAAATTTCTAGTTTAAATTGTGTCAAGTATCTTTATTCATTTAGTCACGTGCAAAATGTTACATCAGAATGTAAAATAATTTATAAATAGATCAAAGAATGTTTGGTTAATAAAACAGCATTGACTTTAAAAATATGTTTCAGGATTACAAGCGTATATACTGCGCAAGTATAACTGGCTATACGCTTATGCATTATTTACACGAATACCGTGCAGATAGCCCCAAATATTATAACCTTATATTTTATTACGACTCTATTCAAGTGTTTATAAAGTGCCAATGCTAATTTTCAATTTGCAAGTAAATATTTCGCAAAAAAGTGAAAGATAAAAAAGTTTTACTTCGTAAAGGTTACACGCACTTTTTTTGTTAAAAAAATGTATTGCTCCAAATAACGTTACAGAGTTTTCTCAGATTGTACTACTTGCAGTTGGAATTGGTGTTAGATGAAGGCAAAATATGT
The DNA here is from genome assembly GCA_034508555.1 of Venustoraphidia nigricollis. NCBI lineage: Eukaryota > Metazoa > Arthropoda > Insecta > Raphidioptera > Raphidiidae > Venustoraphidia > Venustoraphidia nigricollis. Next base: position 6,350,074 of record JAVRKA010000016.1, read on the forward strand.
CAGATGACAAATGAAATTAGGCATTTTATTTCATTTGTTTAATCTAAAACAGAAGACATAATATTTTAAAAAGGATTGGAAATGAAAATATCATTAACATTCCATTTTGTAAAACAAAAATGTCTCGTAATAAGTAGTACTTAGATATCTATTTTGTACTTGCAACTTTTTTTTAAAAATAAACTGCCAACTTTATTGAATTTACATTTATAAGGTTATGCCAAAATATGAAGTATTAAACTTGAACGATTTCGTAAAATTCAACCAGTTACACACCTTAGTTTTTTAAACGAACCTAACAAGCTACTTCCCATTTATATAGAACAGTTGAAGAACTTAAAACAAACGTTAAAAGAAGAAACAGTACAAAAGCTCGAAATTAGGGAAATATAAATTTATCAAAAAACATAAGTAGAATTTTGCCAAATTTATAAAATAGAATATATTAATAATAAATTAATCTATTTGAAATGAAAACGCATTCTTACCTTAACCGGAGCACACTTCGTGTTTACATTAACTTTTAGATTTTTAAAACTGGTTGAAAAAGAACACTGCAATGTTATTCCATAAGGACAACCGACACACGTAGTTAGGCTAACGCCAGTTGTCGGTATTTTTTAACAACGCACGAGTGGAAGAATTATTTTTGGTGTGAATGAAACATAATATTTATATATTCTCTTTTCTCACTATATATAAATTTATACATACCGGAGATACCTATTATTATATCAGTCTATATGTCATTTATTGTATTTTTAATATTTAATTTTCATACCAAAAATTAAAAATAAAAATTATAAAATCAGCCAATTTGTTCAAAAATTATGGTATTGGCGCGGACACAATACACAATTTGCCATTTTTTGAGTTGATGTTTAAAAATATGTACAATTTATCATAATTATTAATTAATAATACTTGTTTCCGACCTTATAATGACCAACATGTCGATCAAACTCTTAAAGTTATTCTTATTGTAATGATGTGACTCTATTATTATTTTTTAATTTTTAATTTATTTTTTATTATAAAAAAAATACATTTTTTATTTTAATTTAATCCCTGTTAATCTTTTCAAAATAACCTAACAAAATTAATGGATGCATGTTTGTATGACCTTAAACAATTTTACATTATCAATATTTTAACAATTGTAATTATAATGGGATTTATATAAAATTGTAGTTGTAATTTTGTAATCTTAAAATGTGTATTTACTTTGTGACGCTGTTATACCAAATTTGGTTGTTAAATAAAGATTCCATCTATCTATCTATTAATTATTATTAGTATTTTTGTCAAGTGAAAACTTTCTAATTGTTTTCTTTGACGCTATTATGCCTATTCAGGTTCTCAATAAAGATACTATTCTAGTTAATTTACTGTAATCTGGAAAAGGTAACTATCTATATACGTTTTTAAATAACTTCAAACCGCTTGAACTGACGCGTACATTTAAATTTGTGACATATAAATAGCGTCATAAAGTTTGAAACCCTGTTTACAAATGTCACACTGATATGGTTTCTCACCAGTATGTATCAGTTTGTGACTATTTAAAGTGCTTGAATGAGTGAAACACTTTTTACAAATGTCACACTGATATGGTTTCTCACCAGTATGTATCAGTCTGTGACTATTTAAAGTGCTTGAATGAGTGAAACACTTTTTACAAATGTCACACTGATATGGTTTCTCACCAGTATGTATAAGTTTGTGACTATTTAAAGTGTTTGAATGAGTGAAACGCCATAAAGTGTGAAACCCATTTTTATAAATGTCACACTGATATGGTTTCTCACCAGTATGTATCAGTTTGTGAGTATTTAAATGGAATGAATGAGTGAAACTCTTTTTCCAACGCGCAAAAACGTAATGGCAAACCACCGAGTGGCCTCTTTGCGAAATTCACAAAACGCACCTGAAGAAGTTGTACAAATAGATAGAGACGTCAAACAGCCGCCCCTCGCTGGGAGTAGTTTGTGTGGGGGGTGCCGCCCTATCAGGGCAGTGTAATGTCGGACAGCCGGTTGTTCTCACGCCATTTGTTCACTTCTTATAAATAACAATCATTACCGAGGTGCTCCGACCCTCGTCTGCTCCACTCGCAACGCGTTCAATGTGAAGATTATAAAAGATATGAAAGAAAATTAGTAATTTAAGTTATCGTATTTAGTTAAAACTATTTTTGAATTTGATGCTTTTTACGTCGTTATGAACTGGCTGATATTCTAACGAAACCCTTAACTCGGAAGACGTTTGAAGAAATACGAAATAAAATAATTAAGGCTGTCTGAACGCTCTGAATTTTGTTTGTGCTGAGATCCAGCGGTAAGGGGCGAGGTAGGCAAAAGACATATTGTGGGTGTGACCTTTTTTAGCTCTGCCTCGCTCAAATCATCCGCACGTTTCAATTTTTGGCTGGTGCCAACTACGAGGCTAAAAAATCTTATTGCAAGTGTGCCGCTGTAAATTGATTACTCTAATTTTTGGAAATATTTTGAAGAGTTAAAAAACTTCTCCGAAAAAGGAAGAGTCACTTTAGGTTTGTGATGGAACAGTTTTGTGAAATAACTACGAATAAGGTCATAGTGTGACATTGAAATCGTGTGTTTTTTTGGCAAAATTAATGCTAACTTTTTTCTAGTACATCGTACATAAATTACAAAAATAGTCCATTAGAGACCTAGATTTGTCCTTTATCTTCCTTATAGAGAAATAATTTTTGCAGAATGTTGACGAATAAGTCTACAATCAGTTGACAGCCAAAGCTCTATTTTTGGCTTAAATTCAGAGCGTTCCGACATCCTGAAGGTGGAGTGTTTAGTTGAGTTTTAAATATTTTGTATTATATCAGCGTATTTGAATAAATGTATAGATCAGATCCTTGATGATAAATAATTATAAAGATGATTTTAGTTTGTACTAATTGGTGGTATATTATTATTTTTTTAATTATTCCTGTAGAAGAAGACTTGATTTGTTATAATAACATTAGACAATAATCTGACAAGATAATTAAATTTAATGTGAATATGTTAAGGCTGTCAGAACGCTTTGAACTTAAGCCAAAAATAGGGCTTCGGCTGATTGTAGACTTATTCGTCAACATTTTGCAAAAATTTTTTCTCTGTAAAGAAGATAAAGGACAAATCTAAGTCTCTAATGGACTACTTTTGTAATTTATGTACGGTTTACTAGAAAACATTGGCATTAATTGTGCTGAAGAACACAAGTTTTCAATGTCACACTACGACCTTATTCGTACTTATTTCACAAAATTGTTCCATCACAAACCTAAAGTGACTCTTCCTTTTTCGGTCGGGATTTTTAAATCTTCAAAATATTTCCAAAATTTAGAGTAATCAACTGACAGCGGCACCCTTGCAACAGCATTTTTTCGTCTCGTAGTGTGGCTTAAATTCAGAGCGTTTCGACAGCTTTAAGGGAGTTATAAAAATAAAAAAATAGAGACTTCTTACCACAACAGATTTATTTATTGTTCCAACCACAGTGCTCTTAATATTTATATTTTAAGGGAGTTAATTATGAGCGCGTGATGAAGTATCAATAAAGGACACGAAACGTTGCGAATGATAATTCGTCTTGACTAAGTTATTGATCCTAAATCCTCTAATCATCTTTGTAATTATTTATTAGTGTATCTGCCTGTAATTTTTAATTATTAATTTGTCACCTTGGATATCATGTTTAAACAAAAGTTGTTGAAATAATATAGAAAAATAAGCAAGTATGAATCAAACGGTGCTTATAATGTTCTTGTAAAGAAATCTCATATAGTAAATACGTTAGTTAAACATTCAAAGACCCACAAATCCACAAAATCTTCAATACTATTTGATATAAAAAAATTCTGACACAGTATTTTAATTAAAAATTTCAATTTAATTTTGCCTGTTTACTGTTTCCACACTAGTTTTGAATTTAATTCGAATGTATTTTTACCACCCATACGAACTGGAAAAATCTTAAAAATTGGTTTAGTCCTGCCAACATATCCAATCTGGGGTGGCTATATTTCTAACACGATTTTACATACCTACACACAGAATTTGCTTTGAGAGAACCCGGGTGTGTAACCAGTAAATTAATAATTCTAACAATATTATTATTATTAGAGCAGCATTTGTAGCGTTAAGTCGAATTGGATTCCTTCCAATAGCTTCCATTTACAGAGTAGCGATAATATTGCATTAAATTCATAATTAAATCAGCCTTGTCTCACCTCACGTAGATGTCACATAAATCAAGTGGCATTCATCATTATGTAATATATAATATCTCGTCTGTACTCAATGCAACTCCATGGCGGGATATTCACCGACCTCCCACCCCGTCACCCCCTGGGGGGTCGCTCTTCTATTAGTCTTATGCAAATGTCTCAATCCTTTGAACGTCTTACCTGTGTTTAGGTAGGACCTGTTCACACTACAAGCCGGTAAATGCAGCTCTTAGAGACAAAGATTAAACAAAATTGAAATAGAATGGGGTGGTTTCTTGGCCCAAATGTACCACACCCTGAAAGGATTTTTATGCTTCCCCATTTTACTTCTAGTCAGCAAATAATCTGGATCGTCTTCCCTTAGTCATGCGACCGTGGCGGGAGGCAACGAGGAAAAGTGCTTTTCATTTAGTATAAGTCAATTTGTACCACCAACTGTTCGTTCCATCTATTACATAAAGAGGTAAAATTTGTAGGTTTGTTTGTAGGAGGTAATCTCTGGAACTACTAAGGCTATTCTAAATATTTTTTCGCAAATAAAAAGTTATCTCTGAGTAATATAGGCTATATAAAAAAAAAATAAAAATCCCAAATAAACTGACTAAATTTCAGGCTGTCGGAACGCTCTGAATTTTGTTTGTGCTGAGACCCAGCGGTAAGGGGCGAGGTAGGCAAAGACATATTGTGTGAGCTTCCTTAGCTCTGTCTCGCTCAAATCATCCGCACGTTTCAATTTTTGGCTGGTGCCAACTACGAGGCTAAAAAATTTTATTGCAAGGGTGCCGCTGTCAATTGATTACTCTAATTTTTGGAAATATTTTGAAGATTTAAAAAACTTATCCGAAAAAGGAAGAGTCACTTTAGGTTTGTGATGGAACAGTTATGTGAAATAAGTACGAATAAGGTCGTAGTGTGACATTGAAAACGTGTGTTTTTTTAGCACAATTAATGCCAAATTTTTTTTAGTAAATCGTACATAAATTACAAAAGTAGTCCATTAGAGACCTAGATTTGTCCTTTATCTTCCTTATAGAGAAAGAGTTTTTGCAGAATGATGACGAATAAATCTACAATCAGTTGATAGCCGAAGCTCTATTTTTGGCTTAAATTCAGAGCGTTCCGACAGCCTTAAGTACATGGTAGCAAGACTGCCGTTGCCGAGCAAGACGCAGCCTTGGGAGGAAATATTGTAATACAGTGGAGCCGAAGTCTCCACTACTGCTGTCGCTGCTGTGTCACATTTCAATCGCGCGCGTATATTATGGTTCTCAGCAATATGGTGGCTGAAAACTGAAATTTATTTAGTGTCTTTAATTGATTAAAAAAAACGGATCGAGGTAAGAACGTCTTCCTTTTTCGAAGTCGGTTAAAAAGTACATAATTATTTAACTAATGTCCCGTACTAATGGATAAATTAACTAAGATCAGGCTCGGTACGGATAAAGTGTGATCGGGCCTTGAGACGTGCCGCTAACAACAACGCATCGCTTCTTGAAGTATCTTCAAAGATCTATATGTGTATCTTGTATTCATATGCGTGCCGTTGAAACGGTAGCCTAATTCCAAGGAGCTGTGTCACTCTGTGCACCGGATTAGACACAGGAGGTGTTTGCTGTAATAATAGTGTAAGCGTGACGAGTGTTGAATTACGCAACGAAACAAAACACAGTATTAAGCTATTAAGCATTTTTGGGTAGGTATTTGAGGCACTGTGAAAATTTGTACTAAAACTCCTTAGTAATATCCGAATACAAAAACACCGACCTGGCTGAAGGGTAGCAGGCAGCGTTGCCAGACGTCCCGATTTTTAAATCAAAATTAAATGTCCCGCGCGGGACAGGCTCAGTCCCGCTTTTCGGGGATAACTCGACCGTGCGTAAATAATTATTCTCTTATTGTAAGTTGCAATTTGTAACACTCACTCCTCAGACTATTGTTTGAAACGCCATATTTTTCTAATGAATAAAACTTTTTTGATTTTGATCTGTTTTTTTTTTTTATTTTTTTTATTCAGAAGACGAATAAGGCTTAACTATGTAACGATATGGTAAATCTGATTTAAAATGTCATATTTTTATTAAAATACATTTTCTATGGCTATTTTTGCTATCTATTGTCACGTAAACGATATTTGAACTCAAATAAAAAGATAAGTATTTAAAAACTTCTGATTATATACGTTTTTTTACTATGTCCCGCTTTCGACGAAAGAATCCCGCTTTTTTCACTCAAAAAGTTCCAAAATCCCGACTTGGCAAAAAAAAATCTGGCAACGCTGGTAGCAGGGTATAACCGACTTAACCAATTTATCAAACATATTGATCGCCTGGCAGGTAAAATGCCCCACCGAAACGACCTGTCTTTTTGAATATATCTATTTTAGTTACCAATACTATTCTGTTTAAATTTCAGCGTGCCTCAAATATATTTTTTAAGTCTTAAAAAGAATAATTTTGCTAACACCTGTTTTAGAACCGAGTAAAAAACACACGTTGAGAATTTTATGATAATGATTCTCATCTTTTATGGCCATAGCACATTATACAATCCAGTGGGCACAAACCAGTATTTGTTTTTTATTGCTTTATTCAAAATTCAATATTCGCTGAATAATAACAAGTAATTAGAAAACACTTGAAAATTCTACAAATAATTCTTTATTTCTCGACGATCGTTTCGGACAATAAGTCCATCTTCAGTATAAGTTTTGTACTCCTGAAGATGGACTTATTGTCCGAAAAGATCGTCGAGAAATAAAGAATTATTTGTAGAATTTTCAAGTGTTTTCTAATTACTTGTTATTATTAATCATGTTCTACCACGTGCCGAGTGAAAAATCAGTGCAAATTATTCACTGAATGTTTTGCCGAAGGTTAAACTTTTTACCGAATGTGGTCGAAGTCGAAGCTTCGGTCGCACTCCTTAAACTTTGTGAACGGGACATTGGTTTGTTGGCATCGACACTCGGTAAATCACGTCCGCATTCGTGTTTGTTCGCGTCAAGAATAAGAAAACACCTCGCAGGTTGTGTGCTCAGCTGATCCCCGTGCTAAGCACAACATCGGGAGAATTAAAACACATACCTGGTACAGCAACGTTACCGGGCGGTTACCGGTTGGTTATGCCATTATTGTCTTTCATAAATCAAATAGTATTCTTCTTTTATCAAAAAAGATAGATAAATCTAGTTTAAGATAAAATTCTTACAATGTGAAACATAAAAAAACCCGGGTCGCAGTGCCAAAACCCTGCCGACAATATAGTGTATTTGCTTGTGTAGGGCCGTGTGGTTTTATACTTTTATTATGTGAAATTAAGTTTGTTTTTGGGCAAACTAAAAAATTTAACCCCTTAATACACCCCCTAAAATAACATTTTTTTCTTAATTGTAATATTATTATCAATCTAACGTCTACACCGAATTAAATACACCCTTCAATAAATAAGTCACTATCTGCAAACTAGTGTTTTCATAAAATTTGTAAATCCGGTCCTGTCGGGCCGATTTTATTAAAATTGTGGGGACACTTTTTAATCACTACCAGAGGGTTAAATTTCAATTTTGAAACGATTCGGAGAATTTTTTCGGTATTTTGGGGCCCAAAAACATTTTTCAACCCCTAAAAACTACCCTTAAAATGGCCCGATTGGGCCCATTTTAAATAGGGTTCTTGCGGTGGTGAATTTCAACATGCGGACAAAATTTCATTAAAATCAATTAACTCTTTCGAAAGTTATTGCCCGCACATATATATATATATATATATATATATATATATAAATATAAATATATATATATATATATACATATATATATAAACATTTTTAAAAATGGTGCCAAAGTGTTTAGGAGGTTATGAAACGTCGAGAAATTTTGGTCCGGCCCCTAGGTCCCGCCATCCGACCGACGCCAATAGTGTATGTTGCCATATGGCAAATACACTAAAAAGCGTTCCGAATGACCTAGTTATAAAAAAAAAATGTGTCCTTCAGTTCATCGGAGTTGTAGGAAATTTCAATAGTATAGGCGTTTGCATGTTGTTCTGTCTGTCAGCAAAGAGCTCACCATAATATTTTTTTTACGATTCCAACTCCTTAAGTGAGGGATAGAAATAATTTAGGTTAAAATGTACTTTCTAAAATTTTACATTGTTTTTTTGTTTTAAAGTCTGCCCAGATTTGTTTCATTTTAGACCCTTCATTTAGTCAACATCTCTATTGGCTGGAATAGGGATGTTGACTATTTTTAGGAAAGTGTTTTAAATCGTGCATAAGTACCTAATATAGCCACAAATATTTATTATGTTTCTTTTTACAACTCAAGCCTTAAAAATCATGTATTTTAAATCCCGTTTCAAATTTCGGTCCAAAACGCCAATACTAGTCGCGTGACGTTACCTGTTCATACCAAAGGAGGCCCAAAAGTTTACACAGGAGCTACCATTCTATAGATGAGGTCACAAAGTAGGAGGCTGTGCTCATAAGCGCTAGTAACTTAATGAGGTTATGAAAAGTGTTTTCGTAATTCTTGTTATAAAAGATGAATTCTAAGTTTTCGAACTATTAGCCTTAATAAATACACTTTCCATGACGTTAAAACTCCTTGGAGTGTTTTTTAAAGAAATTTTCGAATAAATTACACACTAAATATTAGCCAAACAATGAAGTTTTTTGACAGCGGCTGAACATATGACGTCATGCGCTCTGATTGGTGTCTGTTGTCACGTGACTTGAGAGTGATTTTATTAGGTTTTATTTATTAAATATTAATTAAATTCCTTAAAAATAAGGAAAAATATAGAGTTTTGTAGTATTTCTATCATAGAAACTACCACTTTTCGTTAAAATTATGTTTTTATTTGAACACAGTCAACATCCCTATTCATGTTTTGAGTACACAGACATGAATTAGGTTGATTATAATCCAACTTGTAGATTGGAATCAATTCGATTTGTGTGATGCAACAAATTCGCTGAGGAGCCGGTATGTATAAGACGCTTCCGATCTCCCCCTCCCCCCTTTTCGTACTCCCACAACCCTGACGCACGCAAAACAAACACCGACGGCGGCGGCACTACAACTGTTAGGTGCGATGTTCTACAACCTGTGAAATTACTTGTTAATCGTCTTAGACGTGCCGCCACCTTGTTTTGCCTCCTGGTGGCGCCTCCACATCGTGCAAGCGTGCCTTTTACGGGGAGAATAGCGCAGAGGCGTAACTAGGTATCCGAAAGCCCTGGTGCAAAAAAAAAAAAACTGGTGTCCTATCTAAACTGTTTAGGTTTTATCAAGTCAAAATCTACACTAATATTATAAAGAGGAAAGATTTGTATTTTTGTGTGTGTGTGTGTATGTTTGTAATAAATAAACTCAAAAACTACTGTATCGATTTAAAAAATTCTTTCACCATTAGAAAGCTACATTCACCCTGAGTAACATAGGCTATATTTATTGCTAGAAAATATTAGGGATCCTTACTAAAACTTTAGTAACGTAACCGAAGGTGTAAAAAAAAAATGCCATAAAACCTCTTTCGTCGCATGCGCTGCGGAAACTATTGATGATAGAACAAAAGTATGTTCTACAATATTAAAGAACATATCAATAACTACAAAAAACTTCGCGATACTATATGTCCAACTATTATCGTTATGTTACAATAACCACTTTTTACATTTTAATAATCTATATAGATAAAAGACGATGTATATGTAATCTATGGACTCCAAACGGGTAGAGCATTTTTGATGAAATTTTCAGACAATCTTTAGATTAGCCCAGCGGGTGATCTTCTGAAGTTTGGTAGCGATCGAATCAACAGAATTTTTTAAATTTCTTTTTGGGAAATAAGATTTTTCTTTGATTTTTGAACATTCACAAATAAAAGCAATTGAATTCGCGCAAATTCAATACACGTTGAGAATTTAATGATAATGATTCTCATCTTTTATATCCTATATATTACATTTACACCCGGGCGAAGCCGGACTGGGCCGCTAGTATTATATATAAATACTTTCAAGGTGCAAAGCAGAGCAAACCTATATTATTAGGTTGGAAACTAAGTTCCTGCCGTTATTTTACATTGTAACATTCCGCATGTCATTAAATGTTTTATGCGTTATTCGAAAGATAACACAGTCAAAATTGGTTAAAACGACATCGAAGGATCTACTCATATTTGGTCGTAAAAACCGATATTCGTAACAACCGGTGATGTTTTTGAGGTACAAAGTAATTTTTTATTAAGTATATAGTATTATTGAATGTGTAGGTACATATAAATCCATAGATATTAATAGGAATAATATTCACATTACCATTACCATTTTTCTCTATTCATAAAATCTGTAATTTTAGTCTGTTTGGAACACTTCTGTGCGTACGAATTTTGTTTACAATACAGCTGGTCGTTCTAACAGATATAATTCTCCGAAGATATGAAGATATTACATTAAATGTAGTCGCCTAATGCGGTATGTCGTAATAAGCAATGTTGTAAAAAGCAGTGTTTTTTATAAGGCGGTCATATAGCATTCAACCGGGATCTACGATTTTGGTCAATATAACCGGTATGTCGTTCTAAACGATGTCGTCGTAAACGGTTTTGACTGTATTTTGTTCTACCGAAATCTATGTTTTATTTTTTTTAAGGATAAATTTCTGTTTCTTTTCAAATCGTTAAAATGGAATGTCAAGTTGAGAAAAATGAGCATTTTCGATATCTCCTTCTTTATGATTGTTTTTAATCAAGGTTCTAAGGCTACAGAAGCTTCTCGCAACATTTGTGCTATAGCTGAAAGACAGCTCGTGATCGGTATGCCAAGTTCTTATGTACTTAAAGAATAGCGTTCCTCAAGTAAAAACAGCGGCGTGGCTACGTAATCAGAGGCCCCGGTGTAAAAATGAAATTGGGATCCTATCTAAATTGGTTAGGTTTTATCGACACAGCGCCGACCAGGCATTAAATGAAAAGCATTAATAGAGATGAAGTTCCGGGAGTCGACGTTTTTTTCCTAAAATTTCCTCCACTTTAGGAATATTTTTTTTAAATTCCATTAGCATTAATAGTATTTGAATTATTTGCAAAAAAAATATATCCCCCTATTTGTAATTTTTTAATGGTTAATAACTTTTGCAATTGTTTATGTGTGAGTTTGAAACTTTTGCACAATTTTCTAGATGTCATTACGAACCACAATATGTATTTTAACTCGCAATAGCAAGGAATTAACACGTTTTTCAATTATGAACCAAACTACAAGAGCCAAAGAGTCAAAAGTCAAAAATTCATTATTCTTTTACGATATTTAAATAACGTTTTCAAACGTCAGTCAGGGGCTCGAAGGACCCTCTGAGCTTGAGGGTTTCTTTTAAAAATCGAAGCAGCAAATCAACATTATCCGGATCATTTACTAAAACCACCGACAGGTCACCTGACAATCTGATCTGCTGTTCTTTTACGATATTTTGTAACATCCGATAGTTGATAATCGGTCGGTAAGGTAGGTAGTTGATGTCTATGTTTGAGACACAAAAGAAACGGGCCGTCGGAATGGATTAGCGCTTTTGGGGTCGCAGCTGTTATTGCTCTTGGCGCCACCGTCACTTTATTAAGCAATCTGCTGTTGTTAATCCGATGAGTGTTTATCGGTAATCGAGTTTAGACACCTGTCATAATGCAAATTACGTTATAGTTGATAATAATAACAACAACGTAACACGATGTTCCAAACAACCCGCCTACTGCCATACATATTAAAGTGACGTCACGCTAAAACAGTCAACGACGTGTGTAGATGGACTGCCAGTCGGGACCATCGAGTTTAAGATATGGAGTGCTAGTCTGGGTTTCGCGAGCCAAATGACAGAGAAAGAGATAAGGTTATAGTCGTAAGTCATTTTATCTTTGTTCATTAACAACAAGACCATTATATAAATATCGATGAAGTGAAAATCAGCTATTTTATACAAGGTATGAAACAAAAATATCGTATATACTTCATGCGCGATGGTAATATGGTTTTGTAACTGTAAAACTCACTAACTCTCGTTATAAACATATTGTTACACCTCGCTATGCGATATTAGGTATACAATCTATACTATGGACACGTCTTGTTCAATAGAAATCAGTTTAGTCGTCCAAACGCTATATAAGTTAGAGCTGGGTAACTCAGATCTGAACCGGTTCAAAGAGCCGACTCCGACAGAAGATCCGTGAGAGCCGACTCATTTTTTTTTGAGCCGACGGATCAATGGATCCGCATAACTCAGTGAAATACTTAACACACAGAAGTGTGTATCAGTTCTGGCTTTGATGCATCTGTCAGCTCAAATGACTCATGCATCACATGTTTGGCTATGCATTCTTGATTCTATACAGGTCGTGATATGATTGACTGAACTAGGTAACGCAGTGGCAAACTGCAGTAACATATTCAGAACTCGGCTCTTTTTGAACCGGTTCAGTGAGCCGGCTCACATACGGGATCCAGATGCAAAGATGCAGATCACTAAAAAGACCCGTTTTTCCCATCTCTACTATAAGTTAAACATCGCTAAGTCACAGATTGACAACGGCAGTTGTCCAAGGTCTCCGCCTATACCTGAACTCAGTGACCTAGTGTGCATTATTTTCGTGTGATCAACTGGACAAAGTATTACCTGAACGCTTGGTGGCGGTGGCGGCAGGTGAGTCGTCTGTCTCTTGATGTGAGCCAGACTGGTCGGGTTGTAGGCCATGTTCGCGAACACCAGCCTCTCCTCGTAGTCGTACTCGCATAGGATTTTGTTCTCACACAAATAGAACCGATCTCCGACACAAAACCTGCAACAATAACGTCAACGATTCATTTACCACCGACTGTCGACATACCAGACGCTAATTTTTTTTATAGCTTCTCCTATACAATATTTTTTGTCTTTGGAGCAATAAAGTATTATTATTATTATTATTATTATTATTATTATTATTATTATTAACACACTTCCTCTTAAAAAAATTGTGCGTGTATTTCTTAACGCGTGGCAGAAGTTACAGTCTTCTTTGACGTGATTGCGATAATTGATATTCACATTTTCGTCAAAGATGTATATTGACTAAATAAAATACTAGGTTTACTCTAATAGGGATGTTGACTATTTTTGGGAAAGTGTTTTAAATCGTGCATAAGTACCTACCTAATATTACCACAAATATTTATTATTTTTATTTAAATACAACTCAAGCCTTAAAAATGATGTATTTTAAATCTCGTTTCAAATTTCGGTCCAAAACGCCAATACTAGTCGCGTGACGTCACCTGTTCATACCAAAGGGGGCTCAAAAGTTTATATGGGAGCTACCATTCTATAGATGCGTATTCTGTACTCATAAACGTTAGTAAACTGAGGTGATGAAAAGTTGTTTTGTAGTCGTTGCTATAGTTACATGTAATTTGACGTTTTCTATAAACAAATAATAATAAATTACACACTAAATATTAACCAAACAATGAAGTTTTTTGATATCGGCTGAACATATGACGTCATGCGCTCTGATTGGTGCCTGTTGTCACGTGACTTGAGAGTGATTTTATTAGGTTTTATTTATTAAATATTAATTAAATTCCTTAAAAATAAGGAAAAATATAGTGTTTTTTAGTATTTCTATCATAGAAACTACCACTTTTCGTTAAAATTATGTTTTTATTTGAATACAGTCAACATCCCTATTAAAAGAAAATAATTAGAGTGGTTGTGATCCTTGATGAATGTTGGATAAATTTGGATAAAATCCATGGTTCAGGATCAATAAAATAGCAATACATAAAATTGCATTTTCACTAACGTTTTATTAATCCTGCGCCAAAATAAAATACTGTTGAATCAATAATTTAAGAAAAACAAGTATTGAGGTTATTTAACTGTCAACACTATTGCTGGGTTGCAGAAAGGATTGTCTAATAATTTGATTTGACAATGACCTTAGATTGTGAACACACATTTTTCTTCATAAAAAAAGCATTCTAGAATTTTAATTCGATTCGGTTCGAAAAATAATTGATCGATTGAAATGATATTTTTTCTAAACTGTGTATACGTGTATTTAACGTAGTTTTTTCCATAATTTTTACTTCGAAACGACATTTTTCTAGGCATTTTATCAAAATTTGACTTGAAAAACGACCTTTTTCTGTGTAGATCAAGCATTTGTTTTTGAATAAATACAATCTAATGTTGGAGATAACAGGGAGTTTTAATACGACATTAGACTGCTCTTGCATGTATAAAAACAGTAATTATATTATCACAATCTAAGGTCATTGTCAAATCAAATTATTTGACAATCCTTTCCGCAATCCAGCATATAGCTCTTAAGAAGTTCCGTCTGATCTTGCTAGTATAACTTATAGCCTTTCAAAATTTAATTATTTTTTTTATATTTTATTTAATTTTGAGATCGGTCCCGGCGTTACGTTATGTCACTATGGAAATATGTTATGCTATTATCAAGTACTCATAGAAATTGCTCGAAGTTGTCCCCGTTTTGTTTCAAATAGGCACCAAGGTGCTTGATAATGACATAACATATTTCCATGGTGACATAACATAACGCTAGAACCGACCTCAAAATCAAATAAAACTTAAAAAATGTATTTCAACGTAGAAATGCTGTTTCTCTATTATTTTTGAGTTTTGATAAAAAAAGTTACTTGAAATATCTGTTCTTCTATTTGATTTTTCTACGCTGTTATGAAGAAAGAATCAACTTATAATGCCTTATTCTATAAGAGAGGATAGAAGCTAGTGTAGTACCTATGTATCTGGAATCTGGAATCAGCCTCATCTCGAATGCAATGATGTTATGATGTGACTATTAAATTTTTTTAACGCTGGTTTTTACATATTGTCACAGCTCGTAAATAATATACGTTATAACATCCTAGATCCATTAATTACTGCTTACGGCTACAATCAGGTAGGGTTATGTGAAACTAATACTTATTCATATTTTCAGTTTGTCATTGTTTTTAATAATAAATTAAGAAATCAGTCGACAATTTTCGCAGTTCTCTGATTAGAACTAGAAGCTGAGGACTTGTAATAGAAGAGTCATGGAAAAACTAGATCGGTGTTAATGCATTGAGTATATAATATCAACGACGTACATTGTGCGCTTTGTTTCTATGGTCCCTGCCTTGTGCAAGCAATGATCTGAACACTAATGCGTATGTGTCCTTTTGCTTAGTGTCGCTCGGTCGTTTTTTTCAGTTCAGTGTCAGTTCCGAGAACTGCGTTAAGAAGCATAGCTTCAAAAGTTGTTAATCTGAACCTTGTTCAAGGAACTTCTTTACTGGTGACAGATTGTAAAATATGCTCTCGGGAAATTTGGAACTGTGGTCGCAAAATTTATTTTATACTGTTTTGATCAGTTGCAATTAAGCATTAATCATCACAAACTTTAATATAAGATGTTTTAATTTCTACAAGCTGCAGAACGTTTGCTATTTAATTGTTAAACATTCATTGTTACAATGCTAAATCAGAAAAATTTGTTTTTATCCACCAACACCGTCTGGACTCAAACCAGAATCTTTCCACTTTCGAGGCGGAATAAAATAATCAGCTCTCGCATGTAGTGGATTTTATGTTACAATTGCTTTATTATGAAGAATTGATTGTTTAGATATCGCACCGTAGAGTAACTGATAACTCATTCCGCCGCGAAAGTGGAAAGATTCTGGTTTGAGTCCAGACGGTGTTGGTGGATAAAAATAAATTTTTCTGATTTAGCATTGTAACAATGAATGTTTAACAATCACAAACTTTGGTTTGCTGCTTAAAAATTTTAAAGAATATATAAGTTTGCTTTAAAAATTGAATCAAAATCGTGTTTGCCAATATTTCTTTACAGCATGCTACGAGATTTCGAATTCTGGGAAGGAAAATCAACATTTTGAAGTTTTTTCTTTACAAAATTAGATTAAAAATACTGACAAATTTGAGTTGCCCAATAATTTTTTTCAAATTTGTTTTTTTCTGTACACAAATTTGTGTGAAACTTATATTGATGTTTTTCTGATTTTAAATCGTTTATTTATATCAAATAAACTGTAAAATCTTGGCTAAAAGACTTACAGAAAGAATGGTAGATATTTCTAGTTTATTTGGAAGCAATAAACATCAAAGATTGCATAAGATTTTTCATATAAATTATAGATTTCCGAAACTTGAGTAAGTGCATTTTACATGCACACACTATGCGAGTGAAAAAGGGAGTATGTTGAACAGCTGGTACTCAATAACCTCAACATTTATATTTCTTGTAGAATTAACTACGATATAAATTTTTATAATACAAAATAAAAAATTTAGTAACGCGGAAGTGGTGACCCAGCCCTAAGACAGTAATCGCTAATGAGCAATAATGCACTTGCAATGTTGGAGTGTCAAACGGTACGAAGAACACTTCGGGCGGTCGGGGACGCCGCCCCCCGCTGTCTGCAAGAGACACGTCAATCAAACCCCAACCTCCTTACATCCATACATACGTTGTTGGTATTTGTATTTTAACCTACTTTGTGGCCCCAATCTTATGTCACAGAGGCTGTGCAAACTATAAGGGTTTGTTCGTAAAGCTACGAGGCTGGGTCTGGTAAAAAGAATTTAGTGGTACAAATTGTTAAAGGTCTCCAAAATAGTCTTCTTGGGCATCGATACACTACTGCCAACGCGGTTTCTACGCTGCAAAGACTTCCGTAATTTCTTTCAGAAATTCTGTGACAACCCGTTGGATGGCAGAAACACCATCGAAACGGTGACATTTCAAACTTCTCTTGAGCTATGGGAAAAGGAAAAAGTTTGCCGGGCTCACATTAGGGCTGTACGGATTCCCACGCTGCAAAGACTCCCTGAAAGTCAGTTGCCGTAACCTCTTTTAGAGACTCTGTAACAACCCAGTGGATGGCAGGAACACCATCGAGACAATCCCTTGGATGGCGGCAACACCGTCGAAACGGTGACCTTTCAGACTTCTCTTGAGCTTTGGGAAGAGAAAAAAGACTGCCTGGCTCACATCGGGGATGCACGGATTCCCAGGCTGCAAAGACTCCCTGGAAGCCAGCTTTCGTAACCTCTTTCCGAGACTCTGTAACAACCTGTTGGATAGCGGAAACATCGTCGAAACGGAGACCTTTCAGACTTTTCTTGAGCTTTGAGACGAGGAAAAAGTCTGCCAGGCTTACATCGGGGCTGTGTACGGCGCTTGCAACTTCGATCCGGATTCCTGTTTTGTGACGTATAAACTTAAGATATTTCAACGTATTTGGCCAGCCCTATGTGTGTATTTATTAAGACTGTTGGCTAATCTCAGTTGACTAAGGACTAAGGAGTTAAGTATTATTAGGTGAGGTTTATTATAGAAGTTTGGATTAATATGTAATGCGATGACACGATTTTCCCATTCGACACATCAACTGGCTTGAAAATATGAACCTAATGAGAGTTACAGCTGATTCTCTCTCATTCTGCACTCTACATACGTCTCTCTCTCTCTTTATGGCTCGATGGCTGGAACCGCAATGACCTTGACCGTCAGTCGTATTATAGTTCTTTCCTACCAACAATTATGGTTGACACGGGAATGTTCTGTTGCTGTCAAGACAGACGATATCTTAAAAAGCCTTATTTCCAGGAATATAGATAAGTTTTGACGTTTCAGTTTTTCACCGAGAGATGGTGTTACTGTGCTCATTTTAACATATCGTACCGATTTTGATGACATTTTCAGGCAATCTTCAGATTAGCCCAGCGGGTGGTCCTGTGAAGTTTGGTAGCGATCGGATCAACAGAATTTTGTTGTTGTTTTCGGGCAATTTTGATTTTCTTCGATATTTGAGCACTCACAATTTAAACAGCAAATTCAATACACGTTGAGAATTTTATGATAATGATTCTCATCTTTTATGGTTATAAATAATTAGTGCTACCCGTGAGAAGCCGGACCGGGCCGCTATAAATTATAATATCTCAAAAAATATCACAGAAAAAATTACTTATTTATATTAACAAAATAAAATTACTTGCAATACTGTTCAATATTTTTATTTATATAAAAGACGTTTCAACCAACAGTTTTGGTCCTTTTCAATTTGAAATTGAAAATTGAAAAGGACCAAAACTGTTGGTTGAAACGTCTTTTATATATATAAAAATATTGAACAGTATTGCAAGTAATTTTATTTTGTTAACATATCTATTACTGTTGGTAGAGTCAATATTATTAATTATTATTTATTACTTATTTATATATTTAATTGCTTTCCGATGAAGCGAGACTGAGTCGCTTGTTATAAATAAATGACTCGTGTGAAAACTTGGCACCTTCTTAGATTTCACCTCTTTTTTTCGGCGAACCCACTTGGCTCTTTAACATTTATAATTTTGATGGGATATATTTAACGTAGACTGAACACTGCACCTGTGCTACCATTGATATGCATGTGGCAAAAGTTAGAACTAACAGTAAACCAAGCGGCACATGTCCACACTATAACATGAGGTATGATACAATAACTAGGGGTAGTAGAACGGGGGCGGTAGATCGGGGGTGGTAGGTATTGCAGTTAATGCGGTATGTATGTTTGTAACGTACATCACTCATCAGGTATTCAAGCGATCGCAAGCGGCGTCTCGTAGGGGGTGGGACAGAGCACCCGGATGCCACCCCCACGACGTCGAAGGGTGACGTTTTATGCCAGTTTAAGAATTGTGATATGTTTGATAGTGGTTTTGAGATTTGCAATAACGTATTTCCGTCGATATGTGATATTGTCTTTGAGATGTTGCACCAAGGCGCCGCTTGACAACAAGGCGTGCTCAGAATTGTGACGTCATGAAAGACTATTTTAAACTAAATATTGTTACGTACTGTTATGTCTTTTTGCGACATAAATGTTACAATATATCACAGGAAAGGAATATTTGGTTGAGGATCAATAAATAAATAAGCTTTACTAAAGTTTCGCTAATGACCAACGTTTCGAAAAATATATTATCATGAATATTATTAGGACAATTTACCATCATTCGACCAGCTTAAGGCCCTGAAGATGAAAATATATTTTTCGAAACGTTGGCCATTAGCGAAACTTTGGTAAAGCTTATTTATTTATTGATCCTCAACCAAATCTTCCTTTCCTGTGACATTCTACTGGATCAACACCACCATATACGAAGACGTTACAATATATAGTTTTCTTTTGGTTTCTCGGAGTAGGGCCGGTTTTAGCAAATCTAACATCTCGGGCATGTTTTTTGGAACGGTAGAATGAAATTGATTCTTGAGATTAAAAATGTCACGGGAGTGGATTTAATATACGTTTAACATATATACTACAAAATCAAATGTAGAACATTAAGCTAAGTAGGCCGCGAGGTAGAATATTTCTCTAGTAATCCAAAGCTCGTAGGTTCGAATCCAGCGGTCAGATCCATTATTAATTATTATTTTGTTTTTTATATTTATATCAGTTTTACTTCTATAGTGTGTAGTGTAAAATACACAGTCTCTTTTTTAAAGATACTAGTCGGCGAGGCCAGTCTGTTGTAGTAGTCAGCGCGGTCTTGGGATTTTGTGATGTTTAGTTTAGCTGCCATTAGGCTGATGGCGTAGCGATGTTTATCTTACAGCGTTTGGGCTCTATAATTGTTTATAGCTCGTTAAGCGTCTAGACCCTCAGCCTAGAAACACTTCCGATATCCTTCTAGTCTTAACAGACCTTCATGGAAGTTGGAAGTCGAATTGAGACCAAGACGAGATCGGTGTCTTGTCGCTCTCGTCTCGGCAAGCCAAACTTGTAAAAACCTTTGCGCATGAGGCTGGTTTTGTCGCTGGAACTTGTCCTGGCTGCGAAGGATTGAAATGACGTCACTGCGGGCTCCGCTGCGTGGTTACAAGATGAATTTCAAAATTAAAACTGGGTCTACTTTTGTGCTTGATTCTCTGCTGGCATTGAGCAAGACTTAATTATAAAACAGCATCTTGTTACGTGGGCGTTCTAAACCAACATGGCGTCATAGTGTATGTTCTGTTTAGAGACAATAAGCATCCACTTTTGTTAACATTCGAACTATTACTGCGCATGCATCAAAACCATTTACAAATCCAGCTTTGAAACACATCGTGTGAAGTCAACAAAATCCAGCGCTGCAGCACGCTTGGAGCTGGCAGCAAAATCAAGCAGCGTTTCCAGCGACAAAACCAGCCTCGAGTGGAGTCAACCTGAGCGACTGGACGACTACCTTGCGCCGACCGAATCCCCGCAGCTTTGAAACATACGCCGTGTGAAGTCAACAAAATCCAGCGCCACAGCACGCTTAACAGCAAAATCAAGCAGCGTTTCCAGCGACAAAACCAGCCTCGTATGGAGCCAACCTTAGCGACCGGACGACTACCTTGCGTCGATCAAATCCTCGCAGCTTTGAAACATACGCCGTGTGAAGTCAACAAAATTCAGCGCCACAGTACGCTTAGCAGCAAAATCAAGCAGCGTTTCCAGCGACAAAACCAGCTTCGTATGGAGCCAACCTGAGCGACCGGACGACTACCTTGCGTCGATCAAATCCTCGCAGCTTTGAAACATACGCCGTGTGAAGTCAACAAAATTCAGCGCCACAGCACGCTTAGCAGCAAAATCAAGCTGCGTTTCCAGCGACAAAACCAGCTTCGTATGGAGCCAACCTGAGCGACCGGACGACTACCTTGCGTCGATCAAATCCCCGCAGCTTTGAAACATACGCCGTGGGAAGTCAACAAAATCACGCACGCTTGGAGCTGGCAGCAAAATCAAGCAGGATTTCCAGCGACAAAACCAGCTTCGTATGGAGCCAACCTGAGCGACCGGACGACAACCTTGCGTCGACGAAATCCCCGTCGAACGGTACGCCGTTTGAAACGTGCGCGCGTTTTAAATCGGCCGAGAGAACGCGATCGCGCGTGTGTGTGTGTGTGTGTGTGTGTGGTGTGTATGCAACCCGCACGGCGCGTGTAGATTAAACTTTCAAATGGAATTCTTTTTTCTTACATATGTTCCCAGTTTATAAGCCGACGCGGCTCCCACATTGCTTGCCGCCGCCCCCCGTCTATCCGCCCGTTCGTATTATATGATATCAATGTATGTACCTATCTCACACTCCATATTATGTACACTCCATGTCGAAGATCACACTTTTATTTTGGCCGATATTTAACTTGTCAAAACTTTCGAAATTTAAACAAATATCGGTATGCAAAAATTAACTTAAACCGCTTCGAAAGCCATTCTGACTACCACTGCTACAATACCAGGTCAAAAAATGATATATGTCTGCCTCATAGAAGGCTAAAACTGTCCCAGACTGCCACAGATTATATGGCCAGAAAGATATATAACAGGCTGCCAGAGTCAATACAGGAACTATCTATTAAAATATATATAAACTAAAACTTAAAATATTCTGTAAGCAAAACTACTTTTATAATGTAGAGGATTTTTATAACTATAACTTTTAAACTATTTATTCTTTGACGTTTTGTACTCACAATGTGATTCACAAATAAACCATCTATTTCGTAGTCGTTGCTATAGTTACATGTAATTTGACGTTTCCTATAAACAAATAATAATAAATTACACACTAAATATTAACCAAACAATGAAGTTTTTTGACAACGGCTGAACATATGACGTCATGCGCTCTGATTGGTGTATGTTGTCACGTGACTTGAGAGTGATTTTATAAAGTTTTATTTATTAAATATTAATTAAATTCTTTAAAAATAAGAAAAAATATAGTGTTTTTTAGTATTTCTATCATAGAAACTACTACTTTTCGTTAAATTTATGTTTTTATTTGAATACAGTCAACATCCCGATTGTACATGTATGCTATAGTAAGAAAACGAAAATTTGTGTTCTTCTTGAATTTGATTTAAACTATGGTATTTCGTCAACTATATTTCTGTATGCTTACTACGTGTGACGTCACAGAGCGTTTTTCCATCACATGATAAGACTTTAAAAAAATCTAATTTTATTAAAGTTTTTTACAGAAAATAAACATATTATGTTATTTTGAAAGTAAAGTGGATAGATTTTTTTACGCTGTAATATATTAGGATAACAAGAATTTGTAACATATTTCTAATTGAGTCAAATAGTTTAAATTTTGGCCGGACGGACTCTTATACACGATTTCCAGTAGCGGACGCTATGCTAGAGTCTAGTTTGAGTGTACCTCATCTCACCCCACCCCGATCGCAACCCCCCACCCCCTTCGCACACAATGTAACACGCACTCACAATGAGTTAAAACACAGCAGAACAGTTCCACATCAATATTTAGAGGGGTCTGCATATTACATATGTAGTACAGTGAGGGTGGGTGGAGGGTGTGAGGGAGGGGTGGAATCTGCACGTCTGAGATTTGATTCTTTTTACAGCACGTCGCGTCCTCCTGACGAAAATATTATATATATATTGCCGTTTCATGGCCATCGTGATCCCCGCGGCACATCGCCTGCCATCCCCTAACCGCCCCTTCAAATGCATAGAATGTGAAATAAGTTTATAGAGTTCTAATCGTTTTTTGTACACCTCCCTATAAACTATCCGTTTTTCATGTAAAATGAACCATTTTGCACTAGTGTGTAAAATGTGTAATGCACCGGTTACTTGCTTAGGTCGATATAGAGTAAAAGCCAATTCAGACTAGCCGTTCTCGGTTACGATTCACCGGTACGGTTGGGAGCTCGACCAATCAGGGCGCAGTCGTTCAGGAACGACTGCGCCCTGATTGGTCGAGCTCCCAACCGGACCGGTGAATCGTAACCGAGAACGGCTAGTCTGAATTGGCTTTAAGACCCCGCTTAACGCGAGAGATACGTTCCAATAAGTTCCTGCGCTATGCGAAACAGCGCTAAACAAGGTCATCTTAATATGTAGATAATAGGCATGAGTGAAACAGACCCGAGAATAAGAAAATTTGTTAGTTTTTTTTTGTTTAATTTTGTAACATTTATTGTTAAATACTTTTATATCACATTAATTATAGTTTTATTTATTGATAATATCGATTGTTGTTCATAAAACATTTATAAAAGTTCTAGTAAGAAGTTATGTTTGTGATGAGAAAGGTTCCTCATTTGACATATTTGTTTTTTTTGTGAATAAGTCATCTAATGTCCTTTGCTTTTGTCTGTTCTGTTCAGCAAGTTGTTATCGATAGCAAGATATTGCATCAATGATACTTCGTCTTGCCTTTGAACTTCTATCAACATTTGAATTATTTTGTATATACTGATTATAATTTATGTTATAAACTCTTTTATTAGAAACCGCGTAATACTGAAACAGCGTTAAGCGGAGCAGCGTTAAGCGAGGTCTTCCTAAATATGTATTTATTCATGGGGAAGGTTTTCTAAATAAGCTGATTTAACACACTCTTATATACAAGATCTATGTAGAATCTTCTTCCCTTTCGTTTAAAAAGATACTCGAATCGATCTGACATAATTAATTAAGCGAGTTAAACGCAAAAACATAATGTTTAATTATACATGATATAAAAATAACACACCTTATGCATATTATTCAAATATTAGTTATAACTAAATGTGCTTAATTAATATTTCTTGGTTTTTATTCAAGTAATTTACGTTTTATTTAATATAACTTATTAAAGATTCACTGCCAGCATTTTGCCACAATTGATATTCCAGAGCTTACTTACAGTATTTTGAAACGTAAACTTTTCCGATAATACAACTTAGCTAGATCGAGCTCATCCAAATCGTTAGAGCCGTTTTCGACAACTCGAAATTTGTAAATATATAAATATCCAGTCCAAATCTGTTATAACGACATCGAAGGGTCTACTCATATTTGGTCGTAAAAACCGATAATCGTAACAACCGGTGATGTGTTCAAGGTACAAAGTAATTTTTTATTCAGTATGTAGTATTATTGAATGTGTATCCATAGATATTAATAGGAATAATATCCACATTATCATTTTTCATTGTTCTGTATTCATAAAATCTGTAATTTTAGTGTGTTTGGAACACTTCTGTGCGTACGAATTTTGTTCACAATACAGCTGGTCGTTCTAACAGACATAATTCTCCGAAGATATTACATTAAATGTAGTCGCTTAATGCGTTATGTCGTAATAAGTAATGTCGTAAAAAGCAGTAATTGTTATAAGGCGGTCATATAGCATTCAGCCGGGACCTACGATTTTGGTCAATATAACCGGTATGTTGTTCTAAACGATGTCGTCGTAAACGGTATAATGATTGTTTTTTGATCTATTATATATAAAATAAAAAATAAATAAATAAAACACAATAAAATTTGATTTAATCAAGACGAAGTCTAAATGCGTCTGATCACAACGAGATTAAAAATTATAATAATAATTTGTTTCTCAATAGCGTTGCTAATAGAAACTTCAAACAAAACAATGTTGTGGTCGACAATGCAGAGTATTAATGTTGTCACTAGGAGACCCAACAACGGTTTTGATTGTATATACAAGAATTGCTCGTTTAAATTATATAAGATTAGGCATTCCTAATATTTAATAAGCTTCTGAATGCTCTAAGCATCTGTTTTACAAAATGCTTAACGCAAAGTGCTTTAAGTAATATAATATTAATAATATTACTTCTTTACTATATGACCGCAAATATATTTCATTCGACTGTAAACCGCCATCTTTTTCTTTGCAACAAATGTACGGTACTTAATACTATCTCCATCCTTATCTGCGAGTACTCTTCTTTGTTTTTGTTAGCCGATGATATTATAAACGATCGAGGTTGTTAGAGTTTGAGATGTGTTTTTCTTTTTGAAAGTTTTCAGCGCCGAGATCAGCAATGAAAAATGTTCTGTTACGTTTAGAGAGGTAGCAGCGCACGGTGCGGTTGGAAGGGGAAGTCTTGCGAGTTTCTGAAGTTAGCAACAACAATGGTCTTATCTCCGCGCGTATGTTAGATAACAGGGTCGCATGAATTATGCACAAGGAGTTACATGCACACAGATCTGTGGCCGCGACGCAAAATTGTCTATGTCGAATTTTTGGTAATGCTTAGTAAATCTATACTAATAGTAGGAGAGATATTAAGGCTGTCGGAACGCTCTGAATTTTGTTTGTGCTAAGACCCAGCGGTAAGGGGCGAGATAGGCAAAAGACATATTGTGGATGTTGTAATATATTTAAATGTTTTTAAAATATAACAAAATCATTATTTTAATTAAATATTTTATTTAATGTTACTGGTTTGATAGGTTCCACAAGAGTGTTTTTACAAAAAGTATTTAAACATAAAACTATTCATTATTATATAACAAACTAAATATAATTGTATAATCAATGTCATTCAATATTCAACATCTCCCGTTTTTAAATTATTTTTCTCTTTACAAACAAAATAAATATAATTCGTTTTATTTAATTGCATATTAATTAATTATTATTGTAATGTTAATCTGTCTGGAGGTTTTACAACTCTTCCAGACTTAGTTTGTACGTTTGTGTATGATACAGATTGCTCATCAAATAACATACTTAAATCAGTTACATCGTCAAGTGAATCATCAGAATCATTAAAATCATTAGAATCGACTACCACATTGTTATCGTAATTCAGTGGATTCAAAAATCTGCGATTTCGTTCAATCACTGAATCATGATTCATTTTAATTTTATAAGATCTTGGTTTATCATTTTGTTTTACAATTTCACCTTCTTCCCATTGTTTTTTGTTTAATTTTACTAATACCTTTTCTCCTTCTTTCAAAGTAGAAAGTGGTTTAGCACTTTTGTCATAAATTTGTTTTTGTTGAAGCTGTTTATTTTTTTAAATTTTCATAATGAGATTCTGAATGATCACTTTTTAAACTTATTGGTAAAATCCCTCTCAGTTTTCTTCCCATTAATAATTCTGATGGAGATTTACCATTAAGTTCTAACGGAGTATTTCGAAGTTCCAGCAATGACAAGTATGGATCTTTATTGTCAGCTTTAGCTTTATATAACATATTTTTAACAGTTTGTATGTGCCTTTCAGCCATTCCGTTTGACTGACTGTATTTTGCACTACTTGTTATGTGTTCAAATTCCCACTGATTGCTAAAATTTTTAAATTCCAGACTACTGAATTGAGGTCCATTGTCAGAAATTATTGTTTCAGGTATTCCATGTCTTGAAAATATTGACTTTAATTGATTTATTACAGCTACACTGGTTGTACTTGTCATTTTTGGAATTTCAATAAATTTACTAAAATAGTCTACAATCATTAAATAATTTATATTATCAAACATAAATAAATCAACACCAAGTTTTTGCCATGCTCTTTTTGGTAATTCATGAGGAATTAGAGGTTCTTTTTGTAATTTATTTTGATATAATTTGCATGTATAGCATTTACTAATTAAATTTTCAATGTCTTTCGTCATGTTTGGCCAAAAAATGCATTGCTTCGCTCTATTATTACATTTATTAACACCCAAGTGATTAAAATGAATTTTTTGTAATAATTCGTGTCTCAAGGACTTAGGAACAACTAGCCTATTATCTAAGAATATTAGATCATCGTAAATTGTTAAGTTATTTTTATATTTTTTGTATAAATTCGAATGACAATTTTTCCAATTATTTCTTATACATTTTTTTAAATTTTGCATTTCTAAATCGTTAATTGTTTCATTTTTAAATTTTTCCAATTGATTTTTAGTTATATTTAAATTTTCAATTAGTGAAAAAACATGACATTCAATATCATCATCTATTTGAGAATATTCATGTGAAGTAGTTGCTCTACTCAACGTATCTGCAATGTACATATTTTTTCCAGGGACATGTTTGATATTAATATCATAAGAAAGGAGTTTTAACATTATGCGTTGTAGTCTTTGAGGACATGATGATAATGGTTTATTGAAAATACTAATTAAGGGTTTGTGATCTGTTTCGACATTAATTTTTCGACCAAATGTGTATTGTGAAAATCGATCACAGCCATATAGAACTGCATATAACTCTTTTTCAATTTGTGAGTAATTTTTTTGAGTTTCATTTAGTGCTTTTGAAGCATATGCAACGGGTCTTCCTTCTTGCATAATTGTAGCGCCAACACCGTTTTGAGAAGCATCTACTGATAAAGTTAATGGTTGGTCTACATCAAAGAATTTTAAAACAGGGGGGTTGACTAATAAGTCTTTTAGTTTGTTAAAGGATTCAGTTTGTTTCGGACCCCAAAACCAAGAGATATTTTTCTTTAAGATTTCTCGTAATGGACTTGTAATTTCTGAGAAATTAGGAATAAAACGGCTTACATAAGTAGTCATGCCCAGAAATCTTTGAACTGCTTTTTTATCATCCGGTTGAGACATGTTTATTATTGCTTTGATTTTATTTTTATCTGGTTCTATGCCTTTATTTGAAATTTTGTGACCTAAGAACACAAGTTCTTGTACACAAATTTTTGATTTATTTTTGTTAAATGTTAAACCATATTTACTCGCTCTTTCAAGAACTGATTTCAAAATTTTATTATGTTCCTCCAGAGAGTCAGCCCATATTAAAATATCGTCAATATAAATTTTTACGTTTTCAATATCATCAAAAATTTGTTTAATAATTTTTTGGAAAATTTCTGATGCAGAGCTTATTCCGTATGGAAGTCGTAAATAACAATATCTCCCAAATGGCGTATTGAAAGTGCAAAGTAATGAACTATCCTTATGTAATGGAACTTGCCAAAACCCTTGACTCGCATCTAAGGTCGTAAAGTATTTAGCATTTTTTATTTTACAAATTATTTCATCAATGGTCGGAATTTTAAAATGTTCTCTTTTTATATATTTATTTAATTGCCTTGGATCTAAGCAAATTCGAAGACTACCATTAGGTTTTCTTACTAAAACTATAGAATTTACCCATTCTGTAGGAAAATTTACTTTTTTGATTATTTCATTTTTTTCTAAATTATCTAATTCTTTTTTAAGTTCATTTTCTAAAGCAAAAGGTATTTTCCTTGGAGGATGTATTATTGGTATTGCATTTTCATTCAAATTTATTTTGTATGGTTCAACATTTAACATTCCTGTATGATCAAAACTAGAACTATAATTTTCTAACAAACTATTCAGAGCTGTGTCATCTATACTCATCACTCGTTTTATTAAATTTAGTTGAATAGATGTTTGCAGACCAAGTACAGGTGGTGAGTACGGATGATCAACTATATAAAAATATATCAAACATTTTTTATTTTCATATTGACAATTTAAATTACAAGTGCCAATTGTATTTACTTTTGTACCTGAGTACGATGTTAAATTATTCTGATCCCTTGAAAGTGATTTAGATTCCAAATTCAACATTTTAAATATATTAATAGGTATGCAATTAACTTGTGCACCAGTATCTATTTTAAAGTTAATATTTTTATCATTTATCTTTAAATTAACTGCCCAAATTTTTTCATTATAATTTTCAGAATTGTTAATCATTCCCAAAAATAATGTATCTTCTTCAGAATAATTTACCTCGTTTATATTTTTCGTCTTACACTGATTTGAAAAGTGATTGAATTTTTGACATTTCATACATTTTTTTCTGTATGCGGGACATCGATTTTTAGGATGGGTATTACCACACTTACCACATTTTCTTCTTGTGTTTTGTGCGACCTCTTTTTCATCTGTTTTCTTGACAGCCATGATTGCTCCTCCTGCGATGCTTTGTGACTCTTCGTTTGCTGTTTCTGCAGATCTGCATCTCTGTACTACCTTTTCAAGTGTCATTTCGTCATCTTGCAGAATGCTCTTGCGAACCTCATTGTTGACAATTCCGCATATGATTCTTGTTTTTATCAGATCGTCTTTCAATTGACCAAACTCACAATTACTAGCTTGATTTTTCAATTCGGTGACGTATTGATCAATTGTCTCATTGGTTTGCTGGTTTCTAGTAAAAAATTTGTGACGTTCATAAGTAAGATGCGTTTTTGAATTGAAATAGTCTGTGAATTTCTTCAAAAGTACGTCTATTTTATCCTTTTCGTTGTCGTCAAACGTAAATGTGTTGTAAATACATATACACTGATGTCCAACATAGTGTAATAAAATAGCGCATTGTACATCTTCTGGTTTCTTATACGTTTCACTTGCTTTTACATATATCTTGAAATACTGCATCCACTGATTCCAATTTTCTTTTAAATTTCCTTCCATGCACATGGATGGTAAGACACGATCCGACATCTTGAATTTTAACCTTTTCGTACGCAATTATTAATTTAATCTAGTGTTTTTATCTTTTTTAAGTTTATTTTATTTTTGTCGTTTTATCCTCGTCGCCATGTAATATATTTAAATGTTTTTAAAATATAACAAAATCATTATTTTAATTAAATATTTTATTTAATGTTACTGGTTTGATTGGTTCCACAAGAGTGTTTTTACAAAAAGTATTTAAACATAAAACTATTCATTATTATATAACAAACTAAATATAATTGTATAATCAATGTCATTCAATATTCAACAGATGTGACCTTCTTTAGCTCTGTCTCGCTCAAATCATCCGCACGTTTCAATTTTTGGGTGGTGCCAACTACGAGGCTAAAAAATTTTTTTGCAAGGGTGCCGCTGTCAACTGATTACTCCAATTTTTGGAAATATTTTGAAGATTTAAAAAACTTTTCCGAAAAAGGAAGAGTCATTTTAGGTTTGTGATGGAACAGTTTTGTGAAATAAGTACGAATAAGGTCATAGTGTGACATTGAAAACGGGTGTTTTTTTAGCACAATTAATGCCAAATTGTTTCTAGAAAATCGGACATAAATTACAAAAGTAGTCCATTAGAGACCTAGATTTGTCCTTTATCTTTCTTATAGAGAAAGAATTTTTGCAGAATGTTGACGAATAAGTCTACAATCAGTTGACAGCCGAAGCTCTATTTTTGGTTTAAATTCAAAGCGTTCCGACAGCCTTAAGCATTTTTGGGTAGGTATTTGAGGCACTGTGAAAATTTGGACAACAACTCTTTAGTAATATTCGAATACAAAAACACAAACCTGACTGAAGGGTAGCGGGGCTTAACTGACTTAATCGATTTTTTAATTTTTGCGCAATAAAAAATCCTTGCGACATTTTGAAATTTTAATATCTTGAAACTTAGTATTTAAGGAGTTAAAAAAATAAAAAAGCCAGATTTTTTAATCGGGTCTAAAACTTAGCTAGGTGTTTGCAAAATTATATTTTTTAAGACTTTAAAAATTTATTTGAGGCACGTTGAAATTTAAACAGAATAATATTGGTAACTAAAAATAGATATATTCAAAAAGACAGGTTGTTTTTGTGGGACATTTTACTTTCCAGGCGATCAATATGTTTGATAAATCAATGAGGTCGGTTAAGTCCTGCTACCCTTCAGTATTCGGATATTACTAAAAAGTTATTGTCCAAATTTTCAGAGTGCCTCAAATACCTACCCAAAAATTCTTAACAGCTCTTGGTTATAATATATAAAACCAGCGTATCCGTGCGAATCCTACGCACCGTTAGTGGTCAGTTACGTAATATAATAGGGTGGAAATAATTTTTATTCTATTTTATTCAGACTTCAGCACCACCACGTCACTTAAAATTACCGACAACTGTTAAAATAAACAGGTTCCCATCAGATGGCGACATTTGTTTTATTTTATTCTATTCTATTCAGTAACTTCAGCGTCACTGCACGTCATATTACCGACAACTGTTAAAATAAACAGATTGCCACTAGAAGGCGATATTTGTTTTTTCTGAAGGTTATTTTCTGTAATGAAATTGTTAAAATTTTTATACTGTAAGTCTTTAACGAAAACATTAATTTTAAGATATTAACTTATTTTTCGTCATTAGAGAGAAAAATAATCTTCGAAATGACGTATAAAACACTAATTTTGATGCAGTATTAAGGAAAATATTTATACCGACAAAATACCTTTGAGAAATATTATACACCGTCAAACCCATTTTAAAACTAGCTCTAAGAAACTATAATCGGTTTTACGATCATAGTGATGTAAACATTAATGACAGTAACCATTCTGAGAGAACAATTTACCGGTTAATTAACCGAATATGTATAAGTCAAAATTACTACCTCCCACTTATCTTCCCCAGAACAACAAAAACAAAACAATAAAGCAGTTTTCAACAGTAAAATCAATAGAATTAATTATATAAGGTGTTTATATTTATGTAGATATTGGTTTTAAAATTAAAATTTTGACCGCAATTGACAACCAAAACTTTCTGCGCAGCCTTGCATAATAATAATAATAAATAGCCGCGGTTATTTCACCGGATATTTAACCGCTAATTTTTTCTTTTACATCACTACGTACGTGATTAAAGCCATTGGCAAATGAGTGTCGCTTCTGTAAACATTTTCACTACTCTGTGGTTGTTCAGTTGCAACACTGGCAGGTTGGGGGCGAAGCACTACATGTTCTCGCTATAATACCGGTGTAAGATATTCCAACCAATGCATATTCTATATCGAACTATATTTATCTATATTACATATAAATACAATTGAAGTGTATGTGATTTCGAAATAAATCATTTTTCCTATGTTGGTATGGTTATTCATATATTACCAAAATCTAAATTCGTAATTTTTTTGAAGTTTAACTTCTTTAGCGACGTATATGTTTGAAAAATGTAAGAAATCGAAGGGAAGTAGAACTGGCAAATAAAGGGGAAGTTAGTTTGTCTCCTAAATTACATGAAACTGACAAGGACAGCGTTGCTAAGTATGTGTAAATATTATCAATAGCGGCCCAGTCCGGCTTCGTCCGGGTGTAAATGTAATATATAGGATATAAAAGATGAGAATCATTATCATTAAATTCTCAACGTGTATTGAATTTGCGCGAATTCAATCGCTTTTATTTGTGAATGTTCAAAAATCGAAGAAAAATCTTATTTCCCAAAAAGAAATTAAAAAAATTCTGTTGATCCGATCGCTACCAAACTTCAGAAGATCACCCGCTGGGCTAATCTAAAGATTGTCTGAAAATTTCATCAAAAATGGTCTACCCGTTTGGAGTCCATAGATTACATATACATCGTCTTGTATCTATATAGATTATTAAAATGTAAAAAGTGGTTATTGTGACATAACGATAATAGTTGGACATATAGTATCGCGAAGTTTTTTGTAGTTATGTTCTTTAATATTGTAGAACATACTTTTGTTCTATCATCAATAGTTTCCGCAGCGCATGCGACGAAAGATGTTTTATGGCATTTTTTTTATACCTTGGGTTACGTTACTAAAGTTTTAGTAAGGATCCCTAATATTTTCTAGCAATAAATATAGCCTATGTTATACTCAGAGTGAATGTAGCTTTCTAATGGTGAAATAATTTTTTAAATCGGCACAGTAGTTTTTGAGTTTATTCATTACAAACATACAATATTACAAATCTTTCCTGTTTATAATATTAGTATGATTAGTTTCACATAAAAAAATTAAACTTGAGAATAATATTAAAAACTAAAGAAGCTAAACTTCTTATGTAGCTATGCAGCTAATAAACTTGACTCTTACTTTAACTTCGGCTAGAAATGAGGCTTGGATAATCATACACCCTTCAAATCCGGGAACTCCGAGTTAAATCCGGAGCAGTGACGCAACTATACGTGACAAATAGAACAATAGAGGTTTTATCCTTGGGTACGGAACCGTAAAAACTAATTAAATACATTTTCTGTTTCAATAGAGAACACTTTTTTTCAGTCGACTGTAAACATATACCTGTGTGTGTGTTTTCAATATATAGCTAGTGATGTATCTTCTTGAAACATCTAAGAAAACTTTAGAATCCGTTAAAAGAGCAAACTTCACTTCACTGCGGTTTGAATTTTGTATGAAATAGTTGGTCGCTGATAACGCGCTGATTTATACGTATTATGTAACATGTTTATATAACTTCACTTGCAGTTCCCTGTTTTACCGATGCATTGTTGGCGCACTTGTCTATATTTCGCATACTAGCTAGTATAAGGGGAAAACTGAGAACTAAATATGTTATTTAAAGTAATTGATATATCGTCTTATTATAATTGTCTTGAAAAAAAATATTAAAAAAATGTTTCAAGAAGGTTTTAAAGAAATAGATGATCCCCCATTTTGTGTTGACCGCCATTTTGGATTTGGAATGTAGTCAGACTGCTGATTGTATTCTACTTTTATTTAATACCTATGTGGAGGGGGTTGGAAAGAAGAAGTTAATCCACCATTTGTATCTACATAATCTACCATAATATTCAATGTTCTATATTGTATTGTCTTTAGAACCAAAGGTGTGTGCAAAATTTCAGCTCAATCGAACACCGGGAAGTGCGTCAAATTCAACTTGATATCCATATCAAGGGGGTTGTAAAGAAATAAATGATCCGCTATTTTGTGTCGGTTGCCATTTTATATTTGTACTGAAGTCACACTATATTCTATTTGTCATCATACCTTTTCATTTGATATATATGTGGAGGGGGTTGTAAAGAGAAGCTAATCCACCATTTTGTGGTGGCAGTCATATTGGATCTACCATAATAATCAATATACTAAAGGTGTCAAAGTCGCCATTTTGTTTCATCATTATTATTAAGCAGTGACAGATAACGACCATCAGTAAACGGGGATGGTAAGTTATAATGCGCTCTCGTATTGCAATATAGATAGATAATCTTTCTAAAAAAAACAAGTTTGGTATAAATAGCGTCAAAAAATATAATATTATAACATTTTCTCATTAAATATATCGTTTTGCTTGAAAGAGGAACATTTCGATTGGTCGGTTGAATTATTAACCTCAAAACTTAAAAAAATATATATAATAGGTAGCCCAGAATATTCAGCTTTAAAATTTTACAACAACCTTCCTGTTGAGTTGCTGAAGTTACTGCCCACCCCTAAATTTAAAAGAGAACTGAAGACTCTGCTAATTAATTCTTGTTTATATTCAGTTAATGAATTTTACTCGATTAATTATAATTATTAAAACTACTTTTGTTGATGACTCCTACTTAACTGTTTTATCGGATAATAAATATATTCTATTCTATTCTATACATAATATTCAAGGTTCGCGCCTGACTTGGAGCAGTATTGAGTTTTTCTTAATTTATTTATTATTCAGCGATATATCGTGGGATTAGTGTTTATTTTGGCACATTCAACGATTGTAAAAGTCTTATTGTTTTAAAAATATGATAAAAAATTGCAGTCGTGTTTAAAATATATTAATTTCGATTTTTATCGACCACTGCGTACGTGTTTACTTGTGCTTATTTAAAGCGACCCTCTGTTAAGATAAGATCTGTTTTTTTACAAACACATATTTTTATTTCACACCTGAATAATGAAAATAAAATATTTTGTCGACTACAATGGGAAACATTATTTGCAAGGCTAGCATTTAAATTGCTAAAATTATCAAGACTTTTTAGCTACATCGACCACACAAATTAAAGGTCACACTAAAGCTGGGTTGCACAAAACATTGTTAAAAAATTGGATTTGACAATGACCTTAGATTGTGATAATACATAATACATGTAGTCGAAGATCTGATGACACTCGTTTCATGAAGTGTTTGATTCAGGTAGAAATTTTATACAATAGAATAAAATGTATAGGTAAATGACTGTTCGTCTGTCCTACCTGGGTACACCAGGTACGGCGCATACAGGAAAGGTTTTAAAAAAATGTACCAAAAAAGTGTTTGATTCAAAAGAGCTAACAAGTACTATTCGAAAATTAAGTTGATTTCAAATAAATAAATAAATGAGACAAACACTTTTGGAGGGGTTAACATTAAACCAAAATACCCCAAACTTGAATTTTCAAAAATGAAAAAATAAGTGATTGATTCACGCTGAATTTTTTATAGCAGCTTCATTGGATATATTTAAAAATATTTGCAAAAAGTCAGACACTTTTTTCGGGGTTTAAGATTATTTTTGAGAAAGTGTTTTGAATCGTGCATAAGTACCCATAAATAAGTTCTCAAAAATAGTCTTAAACTCCGAAAAAAGAGTCCGACTTTTTGCAAATATTTTTAAATATATCTAATGAAGTTGCGATAAAAATTTCAGCGTGAGTCAATCACTTATTTTTTCATTTCTGAAAATTCAACTTTGGGGTATTTTGGTTTAATGTTAACCCTTCCAAAAGTGATTGCCTCATTTATTTATTTATTTAAAATCAACTTACCTTTCAAATAGTATTTGTTGGCTTTCGAATCAAACACTTTTGGCACATATTTTGTTTAAACCTTTCCTGTATGCGCAGTACCTGGCGTATCCAGATAGGACATGCAAACACTCATTTACCTATACATCTTACCTGAATATACTATTGTATAAAATTTCTACCTGAATCAAACACTTCATGAAATAGGTGTCATGAGTTTTCCGACTATGACTCTTATGCTTTAATTTTTTGCGCCCGCTATATGTGCTATGTGTGAACTGTATTTGCGTTCGACATAAAACCACGTTCACCAAAGTTGAACTTAAAAGCGCTATTTATATTCGTACAATTAACGCAATTGCGGTAAGTAGTTCTATAATTAGCCACGAGTCGTGCTATTATCGCTTGCCAACGTGTGAAAACAACAATGTTATATAATTGATTCGCGGAGATATTATAGTCGTATTTTGAGCACTTAAAACACAAACCGGTGAGTTTTTTTGGATAGTCCACCAGCGTTCTCCACTTTAAATTAAAGCTTTACTTTTGTTTTTACCCTACTGCCAAGGAGGGTTATGTTTTTTGCTCGTATCTATATGTATGTAATATTCTTTATTATATCGTTTCATCTAAACAGCTGGACTAAAATTAAGGTATCGTTGGATATGTCTCGGAAACCCAAGCATCCTAGGACAGGTGACGTCACAAAAAAATCAAAATGGCGAACTTTAGGTGCCATAATGTTCTGGCTATTAATCTAATAGGGTATCAAAATGAACAATATTAAAAGGTGATTACAAAAATATGTACATCTTATATGTTTAAATGTAAGACAGGCAAATTGCAAAATTAAACTTCAGTCAAAACCGTTTACGACGACATCATTTAGAACAGAATACCGGTTATATTGACTAAAATCATAGGTCCCGGCTGAATGCTATATGACCGTCTTATAAAAAATTCTGCTTTTTACGACATACCGCATTAAGCGACTACATTTAATGTAATATCTTAATATCTTCGGAGAATTATATCTGTTAGAACGACCAGCTGTATTGTAAACAAAATTCTTAAGCGCAGAAGTGTTCCAAATAGAGTAAAATTACAAATTTTATGAATACAAAAAAATGATAATGTGAATATTATTCCTATTAATATCTATGGATTTATATGTACCTACACATTCAATAATACTACATACTCAATAAAAAATTACTTTGTACCTCGAAAACATCATCGGTTGTTACGACTATCGGTTTTTACGACCAAATATAAGTCGATGTCGTTATAACAGATTTTGACTGTATTAATTGAACCCTTCTATTTTTACCTCGAAAGAGTCAAGATTCAAACTATTGGGCATATACAATAGAAAATAAACCACATTAGAAAATAGTATCACGGGTAATTGGAATAAAAATAAATCAATTTAAACACTCATTGATTGCAACGTTTCGTCTTTTATTAATTAAGACTTTTTCAAGCTCTAAAAAAATTTTTTACAAAAATTAACATTCATATAATAAAAATATTAAACATTATGGATTAAATAATTTACTAAAAAGAAACAATGGTGTGATTAGCCTCAATATGTTTAAACGATATTCATTTAATCCATAATGTTTAATATTTTTATTATATGAATGTTAATTTTTGTAAAAAAATTTTTTAGAGTTTGAAAAAGTCTTAATTAAATAAAGACGAAACGTTGCAATCAATGAGTGTTTAAATTGATTTATTTTCATCATTCCAATTACCCGTGACACTGTTTTCTATTATAACATATATCTGGAATTGAACTTTAAAGATGAATTTAAAAAAAACATTATACGTTAAGGGTTTTTTTTAAATTTTTTTTTTAGTCTTTTTTATTGTGTTTCAAAGACATGTTTTTGTAGTCGGTTTATTTAAATAATTGGTTTATTTTAACATTTTCCTTGATAACGTCTACCCTCAACTAAATCAAACCCCTCCCAAATCAAAATCCTGGATGCGCCACTGCACGCGACAACTGCATGGTTAATACGATTATTATTGACATGTTATATTTGCATAAGCGGTTGCATAAATCATGCAAACAGTCGGCAATTATTATTGCATTATTGTTGTAAATAAAACAATGCATTTATTGTCGCTAATTATAAACCTTTTCGCAGGTTGTTGAATTTCTTATACGTGGTCCGTGTTTAAAATTACCGTCCCGTTCCACAGCCGAAACGTGGGGCGGGGTGCGAATAGGGGGGTGGGGGTGGAGGGTGAGAATGTCACACGGTCGTGTGTTGGCTATGATAGGGGTAATAACGTACACCGTTTGTAAATAAATATGCAAATTAACTGCGCCATGCCTGCTTAGATCGTAGTGTGTTTATAAATATGTCTATAGGCTGTCCTCGCTTTGCGATATAGCGAATGTACTCGTTGCATCTATACCTCAGGGTCTTTTGTTTTGTATTATTTTTAACACGCTTTTATATAATAATGATGCACGATAGAAATTTTGAATGATTAATATTAAAAGATATTTTGAGTTAAAGAATAACAAATTCCAAAGTAAAATTTTATTAAAATAAGCGCTTTCGACATGTAAGTCATCATCATATCATAAAACTCAAATTACAAATTTAAATAGTAAAAATTGTTACAGTGGCTCTTAATAACTTCTTAAAAAAGGTGCGAAAGAAAGTCAGAACATTTAATGGCATAACTTATAATAACTGATAATATCTTTATACCGGGTGTTTTTTTCAAA
This sequence comes from Venustoraphidia nigricollis, assembly GCA_034508555.1. Taxonomy (NCBI): domain Eukaryota; kingdom Metazoa; phylum Arthropoda; class Insecta; order Raphidioptera; family Raphidiidae; genus Venustoraphidia; species Venustoraphidia nigricollis. The sequence continues at coordinate 6,388,360 of JAVRKA010000016.1, forward strand.
ATTATTTTAAATGTTCAAAAATCGAAGAAAAATCTTATTTTCCAAAAAGAAATTTAAAAAATTCTGTTGATCCGATCGCTACCAAACTTCAGAAGATCACCCGCTGGGCTAATCTAAAGATCGTCTGAAAATTTCATCAAAAATGGTCTTCCCGTTTGGAGTCCATAGATTACATATACATCGTCTTTTATTTATATAGATTATTAAAATGTAAAAAGTGGTTATTGTGACATAACGATAATAGTTGGACATATCGTATCGCGAAGTTTTTTGTAGTTATTGATATGTTCTTTAATATTGTATAGAACATACTTTTGTTCTATCATCAATAGTTTCCGCAGCGCATGCGACGAAAGATGTTTTATGGCATTTTTTTACACCTTGGGTTACGTTACTAAAGTTTTAGTAAGGATCCCTAATATTTTCTAGCAATAAATATAGCCTATGTTACTCAGGGTGAATGTAGCTTACTAATGATGAAAGAATTTTTTAAATCGGTACAGTAGTTTTTGAGTTTATTCATTACAAACATACAAAAATACAAATCTTTCCTCCTTATAATATTAGCGTAGATTTGTTCCACATGCTACGCTCATGAAGTTCCAAAATTACATATTTAGTTCTGATTTATTGCATGCAGTGTCTGAATTTCTGTGAAATCCTCATTTATTGGGTTTTGTTCTTGGAAAATGCGTTACGATATTTGTATAATGTCCATTGTCTCAACATGCCGAGGTTTGGTGCCTTGTTCGGTCGTCGGACCGACAGAATCTCCGGTTGACGGACCGTCGTACTTCCGACAGCAGTCACGATACATGCAGTAAGAGAGAAGGCGACCTACCTTGCCGGCCGATGTCATTATACTATACACTAGCTACCTGACATTAACTGTACTTGCTTTATTATCATCTGTTATTATTTTGTCCTTTTATAACGAGTCAATCGCCCATTTTGTAAACGCAGGGCCGGAATTAAAATTTGTGGGGATTTGTGAAGGGCTGTTATACTAATAAGTTTTCAGAAGTTTTCAGAAAAGTTAGTTTTGGACAATATTTTCGCTCTTTTAGATGTGAGAAAATTATGATAAATAAATTAGAGTTAGCAGAACCGTGCGAATACTTCGCACCGTTAGTGCTCGGTTACGTAATATAATAGGATGGAAATATATTTTATTCTATTCTATTCAGAGACTTCAGCGCCACTACGTCACTTAATATTACGGCGACAACTGTTAAAATAAACAGATTGCCACCAGACAGCGACGTTTGTTTTATTTTATTCTATTCTATTCAGAGACGTCAATAATAATACATAGTTAATATTAAGGGGTTACATTTTTCATTTTGTCCCAAAAAAAGCGTAAATCCTTATAATAATCACTCTGTATAAACAATACACTATCTTATCGGCAGAGTTTTGGCACTGCGACCCGAGTTTTTTTTATTGTTCATCTCTCTGTTGAGTTAGCGTTTTTCGAAAAAAAATATCGCATACTGGAAGGAGACAAACTATCGACAATTGGAAATATTTTGCGAAAACATAAACCAAAAAACCCGGGTCGCAGTGCCAAAACCCTGCCGACAATATAGTGTATTTGCTAATACAGGTATTGTGGCTTTATTACATGAACTTAAGTTTGTTTTTGGACAAAATAAAAAAAAAATTAACCCCTTAATACACCCCTCACAATAATAATTTTATTAGTTGAAATATTGTTATCAATCCAACATCTGCACCAAATTAAATACGACCTTCAGTAAGTAAATTCGTATACGCACACTAGTGTTTTCATAAAATTTGTAAGTCCGGTCCTGTCGGGCCGATTCGCTTATAATTTTAGGAGCACTTTTTAATTGCTACTAAAGGGTTAAATTTCAATTTTGAAACGATTCTGAGAATTTTTTCGGTATTTTTGGGCCCAAAAACTTTTTTCAACCCCTAAAAACTACCCTTAAAATGACCCGATTGGACCCATTTTAAATAGGCTTCGTGCGATGATGCATTCCAACATGTATGCCAAATTTCGTTACAATGAATTAACTCCTTCGAAAGTTATTGCCCGCACATATAAATATATATATATATATATATATATATACACGTATATATATATATATATATATATATATATATACATATATATATAAACATTTTTAAAAATAGTGCCAAAGTGTTTAGGAGGTTATGAAACGTCGAGAAATTTTGGTCCGACCCCTAGGTCCCGCCATCCGACCAACGCCAATAGTGTATGTTGCCATATGGCAAATACACTAATAAAGATTATTTTATATTACAGTACAATCGCGATAATATAAATATGCGCTCTTATGAACGACTCAGTAATATGAACATAATTTTTGTAGAGAATTTAACGCTCTACAAAAAAAAAGTTTAAACTTTATCCTCAGAAAACTTTTGAACCAGTAAACTTAGCGAAAAATCACAAGATATCTTTTTTGTAAAGCGTTAAATTCTCTACAAAAATAGGTATGTCTCATTTTTGTAGATTCATTTGTCCTCAAGTTTTAAAATTTGGAAGAAGAAAAGGAGTTTTCCACATGTTATTTTCCATAAGAAACTTTGGTTGGAATGAGGACTATCTTTAAATTAATATTAACAGCTCAAATTTTTTGAGACCCCTGTTAAGGACTACCCTAATGTGCATGTTTCTTGCGAACCTCGATAATATAAACATACCGCTAGTATGAACTCCTCAGGATTTTTTGTGTTCATGTTACCGAGATTGTACTGTATATCTTTAATTCATTTATAATCGTAATCGTAAAAACTGGAATCGTTGCATCCCTATACCCGAAGCATCCATAGAAAAGACATTCTCTCAGTAAGAATTTTTATTTTTATTTCCAGATATTTATGGCCACCCTAAACTACTAAACTAGCGTCACTGTTGAAGCAGTCCCTATGTACTATTATTATTATCATCATCATAAAGGTCAAATATGATTGGAGCGCCGTAAGAAGCAGGTGAATGTGATTTAATTATATGTCAGAGTAAAGGTCGACGAGTTTTCCTGTCTGTCTGTCTGGCAAACTGCAATGACGTCGTTATAATAAATAACTGAAGGTCTTACGTCAAACGGCGGTGCAAATGTCACGCCGCCTCTACCTTCGACATGCCACCTTCACCAATTTATTTTAAAACTGTTCATACCTCCGGCAGCTATGACATTTTTTAGTTTGTTGTAAAAACATAAATATAGGTGGGCTATGTTTGTTGGTTTTCTGAAAATAAAAGATATAGCAGGCAGGGAGGCGCTGAAAAACAAGACGCGGAGTAGACGCCACCGAAAAAAACGTAACGACGACGCCGTGAAATTGTGTGTGTGTTTCAGTGTTGCCAGATTTTTTTTTTGCCAAGTCGGAATTTTGGAACTTTTTGAGTGAAAAAAGCGGGATTCTTTCGTCGAAAGCGGGACATAGTAAAAAAAACGTATATAATCAGAAGTTTTTAAATATTTATCTTTTTATTTGAGTTCAAATTACGTTTACGTGACAACAGATAGCAAAAATAGTCATAGAAAATGTATCAAAAAAGTTTTATTCATTAGAAAAATATGGCGTTTCAAACAATAGTCTGAAGAGTGAGTGGTACAAATTGCAACTTACAATAAGAGAATAATTATTTACGCACGGTCGAGTTACCCCCGAAAAGCGGGACTGAGCCTGTCCCGCGCGGGACATTTAATTTTGATTTAAAAATCGGGACGTCTGGCAACGCTGGTGTTTTATCATAATATTTATCAATCATCATAATTAGCTCATTATAATCTTTTGATTTCATGGTTTACTGTATATCATAGTGTTATCATGTTAATATACCGTTTAATTTAAACCATAGACAAGAACAAGTAAAGAAGCCTACATAAATATTTAATATATTAGCGACCCGGTCCGGCTTCGCCCGGATTTGTAGATTATTTATTAAAAATAACGTAATAAGGATTAATACTATGTCGGTGTAAAATAGCTTCGCAAGTCTCATCAAGCAAGTAAACCATAATTATTGAAGTTAACTTTTTTAGCGACGCATCTGTTTGAAAAGAGCAAAAAATCGAAGGGAAGTAGAACTAACAAATAAACGGGAAGTTAGTTTTTGTCTTTTAAATTCCATGAAATTGACAAGGACAGAAGTTTATAGTGTGTTGTCTTTTGATTCGCAAAATAATAAGACAAGGATGAACGTATAAAGTCGAATCTGACGTTTCCGAACAATAATTTCTGTAATTTAACGTATAAAGTTGACACAGATCATGGGTTTGTACTTATGTGGTAGGAACTCATAACATATATTTAATGTAAACTCAGAAAGGAAAATATTAAATATTATATTCTCTATTTACAGATATCAGAACAATTTTTGGACATAATGTGAGGTTATGATGTTGATATACTACAGACAATTCATATTAAAAATGTTTTTGTGTAGACTATTATAAGCGATTGGTTAGTGAAATGTTATATATTGAAAAATATGATTCTGTGAATAGGATGAGTGATACAAAAAATCTAAAATTAATATTTAAATAATTATTCCTTGTTTTAGGTTTTTTGAGTCACTCATTGTTTTAATATATAGCATTTCATTACCATAGATTATATAATTTTTATAAAAATTTAGTAACCGTTTTTAATATTTTGTTTTGATTTTATTTAAACAATTGTAATTTAATTATATATTTGAAAATTGAAAAGGACCAAAACTGTTGGTTGAAACGTCTTTTATATAAATAAAAATATTGAACAGTATTGCAAGTAATTTTATTTTGTTAAAGAAGTTAAACTTCTTATGTGAGCAAATTCAACAAACTAAATATTTGTGTAGGCTTTTCTACATTTATGCATCTAAACGACATATCAGAATCCAGAGCTTCGACCACACAACACCCGTCACTCCCACCGCACTACAACCCGTCACTCCCACCGCATCACAACCCGTCACCTCAACCGTATTGAAACCCGTCGCTTCCGGCGCATTGGAACGGACAGTCCTGATACCATGGCGTGCGACAGTTCATCGTGACGAGTTCCGGCCAGGTAGGGCGGTGCGCGCGACGGGACGTCGTATCGCGTTTAATCTAATCTCTGCATCCTTAAAACTGAAGCACGTGTACTTCCGGTGTCCGGCCATCGTTAGACGCCCGTCGGCTTTTAATGTCACTTCCGTTCGACCGACGGCCTACGCCGTTATGTTGTGTGCAACGATTAAACAGCCACTGGTCACGTGATTGCAGCGACGATTCAACTGTCAGTGTGCGGCGATTTTCAAATGTTTTTTTTTGTTGAATGATTTCACAACTTTATTTGAATGATAACGTTTTCGAGTTTGATTGAGAATAATATTTTTTTATATACAGTAAAACCCTGCTTAACGCGGGAGATGCGCTCCGATAACTTCCTGCACTATACGAAATAGCGCTAAACGATGCCATCTTAATACGTAGATAATAGACATAAGTGAAAAATTATTTTCTATTTTTTAGTGTAAAAGAAAAAACTTAAAAAAAAAATATTAACCTCCTTCAAAAAAATCACTAAAAAGATGAAAATAATGAAATTTTCAGGTCGGAGCTAATTTCATTACAAAAACTTTTAATTACATATCTACTTTTATTAAATAGGCGCCGACCTCAAAATTTCATGTGAGTTTTTTTGTAATTAAATTAGCTCCGACCTCAAAATTTCATTATTTTCATCTTTTTAGTGATTATTGTGAAGGAGGTTAATATTTTTTTTTTAAAAGTTTTTTTATTTTTTACTTTTTAGTGGTGGATTTGATTTCGCAAATTTTTAAAAACTACTGAACCGATTTAAGTAAAATATATGTGGGATCACCCTTAAGATGTGCCCTATTAAATAAGAAAAGAATCATCATAATCGCTTTACAAATGTTGGAGATATGAGGTAGCATACATTAAAAAATATGTTTTTTGACGTCATTTTAAAACGGATGAACCGATTTTAATAAAAACTATATGGGACTACCTGGGATATATACCCTTTCAAACAAAAAAAGAATTTTCCAAATCGGTTTAGTCGTCTTCGTGTAATTGGGGAACATACTTAAAAAATAAAAAAAAAAAGATTCTTACGAATTGGGAACCTCCTCCTTTTTTTGAAGTCGGTTAAAAAGTATGTAAAGATATTTTTTAATGTATTTTATTTTACATTATTATTTTCTTTATTCTGTACTATATGTAGGTATAAAGGAGAAAAAATATATCACTAAGTTATCGAGCGATCTTTAATAGTTTCTGCAATAATAATAATCGATAAATCGCGCTAATTCAGCAGTTGAAACGAAAATCTATGAGAAACTGTCAAAGAGATTTGTATCGATGAACACGCAGAGTTTTGTTTTGTTGAAATAACATTCAACAATATGGTACCTTGTTATATTTTGTATACAGGGTCATCATAAAAAATAGAACCATTAGCACACATTTGTGTCTTTTTGAACTTTTGTGCGAATAATAAATACAGTCAAAACCGTTTACGTCGACATCGTTTAGAACAGCATACCTGTTATGTTGACCAAAATCATAGGTCCCGGCTGAATGCTATATGACCGCTTTATAAAAAACACTGCTTTTTACGACATTGCTTATTACGACGTACCACATTAAGCGCCTACATTTAATGTAATATCTTCATATCTTCGGAGAATTATGTCTGTTAGAACGACCAGCTGCATTGTAAACAAAATTCGTACGCCCAGAAGTGTTCCAAACAGAGTAAAATTACAGATTTTATGAATACAAAAAAATGTTAGTGTGAATATTATTCCTATTAATATCTAGGGATTTATATGTACCTACACATTCAATAATACTACATATTTAATAAAAAAATACTTTGTACCTCGAAAACATCACTGGTTGTTACGAATGTCGGTTTTTACGACCAAATATGAGTAGCCCCTTCGATGCCGTTATAACAGATTTTGACTGTATTTTAAAATTACATAATATATAAACATTTTTCGTATTCCTCATGATTTAAATTTCCCAGCACCTATCGTGTTTTGCTAGTAAGTAGTGAGATTGTAATTAGCTGTCGTCCCATTTTTGCCTGATTATCGACATAGATTAATAGGGAAAAATTAAGCATACTTTTTCTTTTTTTAAAAATTGTTAAATAAGAAAGTTATCTATATATATATTTATATACATGTGTATATAAAAATCCCTATTGACTCCAAAACGGCCGGACCGATATTGCTGAAATTTTCAGGCAATCTTCAGATTAGCCCAACGGGATCCTGTGAAGTTTGATAGCAATGTGATCAACACGACTTTTTTTTTGAAATTTTGATTTTTCTTCGATTTTTGAACATTCAAAACTAAAAGCGATTGATTTCGCGCAAATTCAATACATGTTGTGGATTTTATGATAATGATTCTTATCTTTTATGGCTATATATAATTAGTGCTAATCCGGACCGGGCCGCTAGTAGTTAATTAAAAATTGACCACCTGATGTAGTACAAGGTGTGATTTCATTTGAGTATACAGTCAAAGCCCTCTAAGTGCACAGCTCGGAACCGAGCCCATCCTTTAAGTGCACACTTCCCCTACGATCTTTTTCATCCCCACTCTTCTAACTCCTATAGCTATCTTTATTCAATCAGATGCTATAAACAATATCTCTAAAACTCTATGAATATGATGGAAATGGAAAGTTTGAAAATAGCGCGCTTACGGTCGCACGTGATTGGTCACAGATTATTCGAAGTGGGGGCTGGGGAACGTGCACTTAGAGGGCGAGTTCGTGTGCAGTAAGAGAGCGTGTGCATTTAGAGAGCGTGCACTTAGAGGGCTTTGACTGTACTGTATTTTGCCTTGAAGAGCTCTGCAACTAGTAACTTCTAATTTCTATCGAACACCCTGTATATAAAGCAAGCGGCAGGTTAGTTGTGAATATTAAACAGGCCAGCGCTTGTAAAACATTACAAGGCACACTTTTTATAAATTTAGCTACGAAATGACTTGTCGTTTTGTATATTAATAATAATAAAAGAACGATCTGATATTGTATTTGCACAGCTTACTTGACGCGGGGAAATTACCTATATTACCGACTTGTCCTAAGTTCAGATAACGAAAAAAATATTTGACATCAAAAAAAGAGGTTCGTCCGTTCGTGGACACAGGATGGAAATTATGCTCCTTGCGTATTTAAACAACAACAAAATTATTAAATGTTAATTTTTTAATTTATTAATAAAAGATATAAAAAATACTAAATTAAAAAAACTTAAAAAAAAAAATATGAACCTCCGTCAAAAAAATCACTAAAAAGATGAAAATAATGAAATTTTGAGGTCGGAGTTAATTTTAATTACATATCTACTTTTATTAAATAGGCGCCAACCTCAAAATTTCATGTGATTTTTTAGTGTATTTGCCATATGGCAACATACACTATTGGCGTCGGTCGGATGGTGGGACCTAGGGGTCGGACCAAAATTTCTCGACGTTTCATAACCTCCTAAACACTTTGGCACCATTTTTAAAAATGTTTATATATATATGTATATATATATTATATATATATATATATATATATAAGCGTATATATATATATATATATATATATATATATATATATATATATATATATATATATATATATATATGTGCGGGCAATAACTTTCGAAAGAGTTAATTGATTTTAACGAAATTTGGCCCACGTGTTGAAATCTATCACCGCAAGAAGCCTATTTAAAATGGGCCTAATCGGGCTATTTTAAGGGTAGTTTTTAGGGGTTGAAAAATGTTTTTGGGCCCCAAAATACCGCAAAAGTTCTCCGAATCGTTTCAAAATTGTAATTTAACCCTCTGGTAGTAATTAAAAAGTGTCCCTAAAATTTTGATAAAATCGGCCTGATAGGACCGGATTTACAAATTTTATGAAAAAACTAGTTTGAAGCAATGAATTATTTACTGAAAGGTGTATATAATTTAGTATAGAGGTTCGATTCATAATAATATTGCAATTAAGAAAAAAAATGTTATTTAAGGGGTGTATTAAGGAGTAAAATTTTTTATTTTGCCCAAAAACCGACTTAAGTTCGCATAATAAAGCCACACTGCCTGTATAAGCAAATACACTATATTGTCGGCAGGGTTTTGGCACTGCGACCCGGGTTTTTTTGTAATGAAATTAGCTCCGACCTCAAAATTTCATTATTTTCATCTTTTTAGTGATTTTTTTGAAAAAATAACGGGAAGTGTGGTAAAATGGAAAATAGTAATGGTGCGAATGGCGTCTGTTATGACATAAATTCGAGAAACGGACGTTAAACGCATTATTATTATTATTATTAATAATATCGATGTAACGAGTTTTCAAAGCAATGGGCAACCTTACCCCACATATGGGTAGCCAGTTAATATTGTTATGTATATAAAGTTTATTTCAAATATTCAATTAATATGGTAATTTTATAGTTATGGCTGGCAAGTTGGCGATGTCTATCAGTTTTTTATTCAACGGCCAGTAAAATAATGTATTGTTGCGTGCCTCGGACTACGACCGCTTAACGGTTAAAAGGGGTGACGCCGGGCGAAAGTGGGTTCTTCGCCCGTTCCTCCTATACCGCGCGCCGAACTATTTATTTATTTGATGTGACCAACAGGTCTGGTCCGATAACTAGACACCAAAATATAAATACGAACAGAATAATCCTGCTTGAGTGGGTTATATATAATATACTAGCGGCCCAGTCCGGCTTCGCCCGGGTGTAAATGTATTATATAGGATATAAAAGATGAGAATCATTATCATTAAATTCTCAACGTGCATTGAATTTGCGCGAATTCAATCGCTTTTATTTGTGAATGTTCAAAAATCGAAGAAAAATCTTATTTCCCAAAAAGAAATTTAAAAAATTCTGTTGATCCGATCGCTACCAAACTTCAGAAGACATAACGATAATAGTTGGACATATAGTATCGCGAAGTTTTTTTGTAGTTATTGATCTGTTCTTTAATATTGTGGAACATATTTTTGTTCTATCATCAATAGTTTCCGCAGCGCATGCGACGAAAGATGTTTTATGGCATTTTTTTTACAGCTTGGGTTACGTTACTAAAGTTTTAGTAACGATCCCTAATATTTTCTAGCAATAAATATAGCCTATGTTACTCAGGGTGAAGATAGCTTTCTAATGGCGAAAGAATTTTTTAAATCGGCACAGTAGTTTTTGAGTTTATTCATTACAAACATACACACACACAAAAATACAAATCTTTCCTCTTTATAATATTAGTATAGATATGAAGGCTGTTTGTTAAATTAAAATTAAAAAAAATTAAAACAACACGCTTTTATGAACTAAAAAATGCAAAATAATTTAACAACAAAATTAGCTTTACTGTAAAAAGCGTGGGGTGCTATCTATTTAAATTTTCATTATAGCTCTACGTTTACAATTAGCCAGTAAATGAAAAATATATTACTGATATTAAGCACCCTACGCTTTTTACAGTAAAGCAAATTTTGTTGTCATATTATCTTGCATTTTTTTGTTCATAAAAGCATGTTGTTTTAGTTTTTTTTAAACTCTAATTTTAATTATAAGACTAAGAAACGATATTGCATTTGACTATGTGCAGCGTGTTAGTTTGCTTGCTGTAATTTTTCAAGTTTTTTTTTATCCTGAAAGTTCTGGTCAGAACAATGGGACAAACTTATTAAATAATCGTATTGTTAATTATCGGTCCTTGATAAGTGTGCAAAGTTTCAGTTTAATCTGACGTTTTGAAGTGAGTGAATTCCACCTTCAAAGATTCCGTTACAAACATACAGGGGAAGCTAATAAAAGCGTGTTAAAAAGGAAGCATATTAAACCAGCTGGTAAACCTTAATATCGCTTCTTCAGTTTTTGAAATAGACATATTTAAGACTGTCGGAACGCTCTGAATTTAAGCTACACTATGTGGCAAAAAAATGCTGTTGCAAAGGTGCCGCTGTGAGTTGATTACTCTAAATTTTGACAATATTTTTAAGATTTAAAAAACTTTTTCGAAAACGAAAGAGTCACTTTAGGTTTGTGATGGAAATAAGTACGATTAAGGTAGTAGTGTGATATTAAACACATGTGTTTTTGGTACAATTAATGTCAACTTTTTTCTAGTAAATCGTACATAAATTACAAAAGTAGTCCATTAGAGATCTAGATTTGATCCTTTATCTTCCTTATAGAGAAAGAATTTTTGCAAAATGTTGACGAATAAATCTACACTTTTGCTAGACAAAAAGCCCGAAAAAAGGAATTCTAGGGCTGTCGGAACGGTCTGAATTCAAGCCAGAAATAGAGCTTCGGCTCATTTCTGATTGTAGACTTATTCGTCAACATTCTGCAACAATTCTTTCTCTGTAAGAAAGATAAAGGACAAATCTAGGTCTCTAATGGATTACTTTTGTAATCTATGTACGATTTACTAGAAAAAAATTGGCATTAAATGTGCCAAATGTCATACTAAAACCTTATTCGTAATTAACTCACAAAATTGTTCCATCACAAACGTAATGTGACTCTTCCTTTTTCGCAAAAGTTTTTTAAACCTTCAAAATATTTCCAAAAATTAGAGTAATCAATTGACAGCGGCACCCTTGCAATAGCATCTTTTAGCCTCGTAGTTGGCACCAGCCAAAAATTGAAACGTGCGGATGATTTGAGCGAGAAAGAGCTAAAGAAGGTCATACCCACAATATGTCTTTTGCCTACCTCGCCCCTTACCGCTGCGCGTCAGCACAAACTGTATGAAAGTGATCCAACACTGTTAAAAACAAATTTCATGTCAACTTGGATTCGATTTGTACCCGGACGAAACCGGGCCGACCAGCTAGTCAATACTATACTAACAAGAAGTTAGTTTCTGATTGTCATTTGCATTGCGTCAATCAGTACCTGCAGCAAAATGCATGTCAACGCCTCCTTCGAATCTTCTTCTTTAAAGTTTGCGGGCGTCGGTCTGCGACAACGACGCGGCGTCGATTTGACAAGATTACCGTCGACACAAGTACTAGTTGTAGTAGTGCAGGCACTGGTTTACTAACTTATGTACATGTAAGTGGTGTCAAAATCCTGTTATACGTGACTTGATGCCGGCTGCTATGTCAGGGCAGGGGGTGGCGGTTGTAAGAATGGGAGGCGGTGGCTTCGATACCAAACTCACTGCCAACTTGTGTCTAGAATGCCCCCGGGCCGTTGTGTGTTCGCATATTCTGCATACACCACTATCAGGGCTGTAGCGTGACCTTGAAGTGACATTCTTCTGCAAGCTACTTTTAAGGTAGTTGTCGTGGTTAAGGCACACCGTCAGAAAATTCTTAATTTTTGTATACTTATTAAGGACATGATAATACAATTACCCTGAAAATTTGAAGTCGATCGGTCGTATATAATCCGAGATAAATTCAATTAAAAATTAGATAATTAACATTGATTGTATACGATCTCTGTAGTTCTGAACCAGTTTCTTATTCATAAAGAGCTTTGACAAGACAGATGCGAAAAGTGGAAATCACTGGCGAGCGTTAATTAAGTTATTTTTTTGTCTGAGTCCATTATATTTTTATTGTAATAATAATTATTATTATTTTATTAACTAACCAAAATAAATCAGCCGACGACACTCTCTTCTGTAGCGCGCTCCTGATTGGTCACTTTCATTAATTAATTCCTAATTAACTACGTTATCAAAAAATTCCAAATATGGATTTTTGATCTCAGAATATTTTTCTCTTTCGATCCCAACAATTGGGTGCGCGATTTCTGAGACACCCGGTATATTGATGAATCACTCACAGTTATTTCCCAATCACATTATATACTTTAGGTAAAATTAATATATTTGGAGGGTTTCATTTTCGTACCGTACTGGCTACGGCCCTGGCGTATGTTGCTCCTGTCTCTCAAAATCGCTTTACTCAACTTGACTGTCTGTTGTGTCGACATGTGTTAAATGTAAGTTGCTTTTGACTGCAATCGAACCGGTATCTTTCTCGATTTAACTGTACATACAAGGTGTTCAGAAATTAGATTTGATTAGCGAACTCGTGCGAATACTTCGCACCGGTAGTGGCCAGTTACGTAATATAATAGGCTGGAAATAAATTTTATTCCATTCTATTCAGAGACTTCAGCGCCACTACGTCACTTAATATTACCGACAACAGTTAAAAAGATTGCCATGAGATGCCGACATTTGTTTCATTTTATTCTATTCTATTCAGACTTCAGCGCCACTACGTCACTTAATATTACCGACAACTGTTAAAATAAGCAGTCACCAGATGGCGAAATTTTTTTTGTTGTTTTCTGTAATGGAACTGTTAAAATTTTTCAACTGTAATTTTTTAACGAAAACATTAGTTTTAAGATATTAAACTTATAAATATTAAGAGCACTGTGGTTGGAACAATAAAAATAAAAGAATAGTTACTTCTTACCACAACAGATTTATTCAGTGGATGTACATTTCGAGAGCTAAGCTCCCATTTTCAGCAAAACTCACAACTCAGTTTAGTGTTTTGCTGAAGATAGGAGCTCTCGAAATGTACATCCACTGAATAAATCTGTTGGGGTAAGAAGTAACTATTCTTTTATTTTTATATTAAACTTAGTTTTCGTCATTGGAGAAAAAAATAATCTCCATAATGGCGTTTCAAACATTAATTTTGATACAGTATTAAGGGAGATATTTTATACCGACAAAAAATACCTTTGAGAAATAATATATACCGATTAGAGCTACCACATTGGAATTCCGAAATTTCGCTATCCCAGACTGAACTAAGAAATTAATATCGGAATTCTGAAATTAACAAATTTTTGGCGACCAGAAAATAAGATTCAATATTATAGATTTTTTGAAAAGTATATTAGCTATCGTTTGCTATAATAATTGTTAAGATACATCCATTGTTACAATGCTATATTAGAAAATTTATTTTCAAACATCTGTCGGGGCTCAAACCTGATTCTTGACATTTTTGAGGCGGAATTAGTTATCACCATACCTTAACAGTTAATCTACACTAATATTATAAAGAGGAAAGATTTAAACTCAAAAACTACTGTGCCGATTTCAAAAATTCTTTCACCATTAGAAGCTACATTCACCCTGAGTAACATAGGCTATATTTATTGCTAGAAAATATTAGGGATCCTTACTAAAACTTTAGTAACGTAACCCATAGGTGTAAAAAAATGCCATAAAACATCTTTCGTCGCATGCGCTGCGGAAACTATTGATGATAGAACAAAAGTATGTTCTACAATATTAAAGAACATATAAATAACTAAAAAACTTCGCGATACTATATGTCCAACTATTATCGTTATGTCACAGTAACCACTTTTACATTTTAATCAGAAGCGTAGCGTGCCTTTGCGGGGCCCCGTATAAAAATTAGTTTGGGGGCCCTTCCCCCGTTGAAGTAAATGACTTAAACGGGGAAATCCCGCAGCCCGCGATAACCGATGTAGGGTGTTGCCAACTTTTGAACGCACGCTTTACGCGGGAAAAAAAGAAATTGCTTTTTTGACTTTTGTCATTTCTGAAATAAAAAAAAAATTGGGAAGTTTTTATTAATGTTTGCTTACGCACGTTGGGGGCCCCCGTGGCCCGGGGGCCCCGTATAATTGATACGGCAGATACGGCGGTAGCTACGCCCCTGATTTTAATAATCTATATAGATAAAAGACGATGTATATATAATCTATGGACTCCAAACGGGTAGACCATTTTTGATGAAATTTTCAGACAATCTTTAGATTAGCCCAGCGGGTGATCTTCTGAAGTTTGGTAGCGATCGGATCAACAGAATTTTTTAAATTTCTTTTTGGGAAATAAGATTTTTCTTCGATTTTTGAACATTCACAGATAAAAGCGATTGAATTCGCGCAAATTCAATACACGTTGAGAATTTAACGATAATGATTCTCATCTTTTATATCCTATATATTACATTTACACCCGAGCGAAGCCGGACTGGGTCGCTAGTCTTTCATAATACAGTAAATTGCAACATTAAAGTCACATCATGCGAGAGTTAATTTTATAGCTTCAATAACGCTAGACATGAACTTTCACAATAGTGAGAGTTACGAATGAATCAAGATGACATTTTTTCTATATAATTTGCATTGATTTTTCACTCGGCACTTGGTAGAACATGATTAATAATAACAAATAATTCTACAGACATAATTGTTAAATTATTTTGACGATCGTTTTGGACAATAAGTCCATCCTCAGGAATATAAAAACATATACTAAATTAGATATTTGCATTGTACCTACTTCCTACAAGAAAAGTTGACCTGAATTGTATAACTTTGGGTCAACCATAGGTCTATCTGTAAACTAGTTGCAGGGGGGGTGATAGATTTAAATCTAGTTGCACCAACTAGATTTTAACCTATTTTTGTAGAATTTTCAAGTGTTTTTAATTATTTGTTTTGAAATTTTTTCTATTCATTACTTATAGATTTATTTGGATGTAAAATCAATTCATATTTTCAATAGTCAATCCAAATAAAATCCAATTGATACTTTTAGCAGTTCCCGGATTAGTAGGTATCTAATAGAGTTGGATAACTCAGATCTGAACCGGTTCAAAGAGCCGACTCCGACAGAAGATCCGTGAGAGCCGACTCACTTTTTTTTGAGCCGACGGATCAACGGATCCGCATAACTCAGTGAAACACTTAACACACAGAAGCACGTTTTACACTTACGTATCAGTTCTTGCTTTGATGCATCTGTCAGCTCAAATGACTCATGCATCACATGTTTGGCTATGCATTCTTGATTCTATATAGGTCTGAACTAGGTAACTCAAGTGGCAGACTGCAGTAACATATTCAGAACTCGGCCCTTTTGAACCGGTTCAGTGAGCCGACTCACATACGGGATCCAGATGCAAAGATGCAGATCACTAAAAAGACCCGTTTTTCCTATCTCTAGTATCTAAGAAGTGACGGATTGTAATGATGTTACTAAACCTTTCGGCCCTTTTGTCCTTACTATGAAATGACAACCTCGCATTTTGTCATCGATTGTAGCGAAATCAGTTGTGCAAATCAACCCATTACGAATAATATACGTCCAACACTTAGCCCAGCATACCGCCTACTGTACACAGAGCACGTGTGGTCGACCCCAGTCAATATAACAACAATAAAGGCAATAACAATAACTGTGCAATGAAGATAACGATTAATGAGATATTATATATATATTGTGTTCTCAGTTTAATCCGCGGCATTTAAGGGTTAAAAACCGACCTGAGAGATATTATAATAATAACACGGCATTATGATAGAACAAAAGCGACGCGCCGAACAATGGATTCCGTCATCTGAAAGGGCAACCTGTGAACGACGCGCGCTCTATCTGGAAGTGGAAGGTCTTAGTTCTGTCAAAGTGCACGCGATGCGTGTGGGGTTGGGGGGCGGAACGCTACGCTTATATGGTAGGGCGACGGATGCAGTTCTATGGGTTTCATGATTCTTGATCCTCCGACAAAATATCCTTGACAAAAAATGCCAGATAAAATATCCCCGGACAAAATATCCCTAAGACAACGACCGTTTTAGGGGAAAAGGCAAAAACACCCAACGACCGTTTTTTTGTCCGGGATATTTTGTCGGAGGATCAAAATGCCTGATACAGTTCTTTGTAGTATTGCCGGATGGCCCGTTTTTGGCGGAACACCCGTTTTACAGCCTGCTCAGGACACGTCCCATCAACATCCTAAATAGGACGCCTAAAATCTGGCTTTTTCATTTGAGTAATAAATTTGGCGAGATTAGGTACTTAAAAAAATGGTGCGTGTGATTATGTATGCGCGGTAGAAGTTATACTTCTTTGGCGTGATCGCGATAATATACATTAACATTTTCGTTAGGGATGTACATTGATAAAATAAAATAGGATGGTTAGAGAGATAATAAATATTAAATATAGTTAACAGCTAGCCTGTTTACTTCGAGTAGTTCTTTTTTACTTTGGATAATAGGTGGACAGCTTCATCAACTTGCGCAGAAAATTACAAGATGTAAAAGTTGTTTGGTTTGAAAAGGGTCATCGATTAAACATAGAAAGAACCCCACTAGCCCCTGTGTTTAAAAATTTCAGTCACTCCAACCCCGCACAGGGGGTAGTGGTTTATTTTATGTTTAATCGATGACCCTTCCCAAACCAAACAATTTTTACCTCTTGTAATTTTCGGCACACGGTCATTGTTTAGGCATAAAAATTTAGTGGAGTTTTGGGAAGCCGATTTTTGACATGCATTTTAGGGGTTGAGGGAGGCATCGAACAAAAAAATGTTTCAAACAAATGTTGCGTATTTTTTATCGAAATATCATAATTTCAGATAAAAAAGAGGTATTCTTATTAAAAATGTCAAAGTAACCCTCATCCTTGCGCAGGGGTTCAGAGTGGGGAGTAGTTTTTGTCTCCAAACGATGTCCCCCTTGAAACTGAACAGCTTTTGTCTGAAACTTTTTTCCCGAAATTGTTGCCCTGTCTCAAGAATGTCCCATATTATTATAAAATAGACCATTCTGTATAATACGCGCCACGGTTCTAAAAGGTTCTGAAGTTAGATGCAAATGGAGGCTTGCGCAGGTACAGTCGGTTGAAAAACTACAAACTCGCGCTATATTATTATTTTTAATTTTTCTTTAATCAAAAGGTCTAATTCCTTGCATAAAGTTATCCAAAAAATGACTTTTCGTGCTTGTCTATGCAAAACTGTATTAGGCATCTTGATCAAGTGACACGACAACTGGGAGGTGGTGGGAGTCTCCCTTTCCCAGAAAACAACCAGGACGGCTCTAAAATATGCATTTACGACGTTGTTTGTGACTAACTTCAGAACCTTTTAGAACCGTGGCGCGTATTATATATGTGTCTATACGTTTTTTGGTGCCGCGCCGGCGCAGAAATCAAAGCTAGGAGAAAATGACCCGCAGTGGCCGAAACTGGGGCCGACGCCCCATCTATAGACTAACGGTGACGACGTTGACTCGACTGTGTCTAAGTTCTGACAGTAATTAAACAGGTTTGTGATGAATGTTCGCCTGTTTACAATGATTATTTGTATGACAAAACTTTGATCCGTTTCTCTGACTTCGCTTCTATTCATAGTTCATATTATATTGTAATATTATACACACACAGATCTAAACGGATTGTGCGACGCTGTTTCTCTGTCAGTGGTGCGCGTCAACAGGGGCGTTTTAATTATTTTAGCGTCTATGCAAATCGAATATATGTAGGGGCGAATCTAGGTTTTACGAGATTTAGGGCTGACTGAAATTCAATGAGGTCGGATTATTTTTGTTAGATTAAGAATACCGTCGACTCTCGATAATTTGACAGTCGTTAATTTGAATCTCTCGATAATTTGAAATTTGGTGATTTGGCCAAATAAATAATACTATAAATTAGGGGAAAATATCTCAAAATTGATTAAAAAAAAACTTAAAATTTAAAAAAAAGTCGTTTTTCACCCAAAATTCACTAAAAAAAAGTCAAAATTTACCCAAAAAAATGTCAAAATTCACTCATAAAATATCAAAATTCACCCAAAAAATATCCAAACTCACTCAAAAAATGTCCAAATTCGCCCAAAAAAATGTCAAAATTCATTCAAAAAATGTCAAAATTCACTCAAAAGTTGTCAAAATTCACCCAAAAAATGTCCAAATTCACTCAAAAAATGTCAAAATTCGTCCAAAAAAATGTCAAAATTCATTAAAAAAAAAGTCAAAATCTACCCAAAAAATTATTAAAGTTCACCCATGATTAGTTCAATTTTTGTAGACCCTCGACACATGGAGGCCTGGGGCTTAAACCCTATTAGTCTCCCTATGTAAGTCCGCACAAATCTATTATCTTCTATACATCTATTTATTTAAAACACAAGCTGTTTCCTTTCGGCATTTCTTTTCTTAAATGGAAAAAAATATGTATGGTTATGCTGCTTTCTCCAACCCAACATCTGTGAATTTCTTTTTTAAATAGGACGCCACTGACAGATCTCGTGCATTGTGAATTCGCAGACAATGGGGCATTATGATAGATAAACGCTAAGTCGTGTTGAAGTTCCTATTCAGTGCTTCGCCCTCCCAAGTCAAGTGGTTGTCAGTCTTCTGTCTTCTTCTGCCAATTGACTTACTTATAATATAATATACACATACTTAACGCATCTAGAGGCGATCTATATATAAGGGATTACGTAAATACGAGCTGGGTAGAGTAGTGGTGACAGCACTAGACTCGCATTCGGGAGGTACCGGGTTCGAATCCCGGCGGGGGCAGATGTGGCTGGGACTTTTTCCTAATGCCTCTCGCCGAGAAACGATAATTCCTGTACCGGCCATCTTGATTGAGGTTTTCCATGGTTTCCCTCAATTAATTCCAGATAAATATCAAGATGATTCCTTATTTGAGGCCATGGCCGATTACCTATTAAACTCCTAATTCAAAAATTACCTACCGTATCCTAATTTCCTATAATTCCCTCATTCGTCCATTGGTATGACATAAGTTGAAGTTAAAAAAAAATGGAGAAAATAACGGAAAATGGTAAATGGAAAATAGTAATGGTGTGAATGGCGTCTGTTATGGCATAAAGTCGAGAAACGGACGTTAAACGCATTATTATTATTATAAATAGGATCGTTTTTAAAAAAAATGAACCCTTATAGGATCACCCGTGTGTCTGTCCGTCTGGCAAGACCTTTTTTCTTCGGAACGCGTGGAGGTATCAAGTTGAAATTAATATAAAAAACTCAGGTCTACAACCCCTTGGAGCTGTGAAAAAATCAAGCTTCTAAGTCAACGGAATCAAAAGTTACAAATGTTTATGCCGCATATTTTGACAGAGAATCAAAACCTTTCCATTGAAATATGGTAAGAAGCAATGCTTTATAGCACAAGTAAAGGGAAAAATTCGAAAACCGTAAATTGGAAGTTACATCACAAAACAAATATTTTTTTCATTATTAGTAATTACGTATACTATACTATACGAAATGACAGTAGTGCTCTGAACTAAAACAAGCAGAATCTATAATAATTGTTAGAAACATTCATTGTTACAACGCTAAATTAGAAAAAAAAACATTTCTAATTTAACATTGCAACAGTGAATGTTTCTAACAATTATAGTGTATAGCTACTGCTCCTGTAGAAACGTTTTACAGACTAAAATCGTACGAAATATTTATCAATTAATGTACAAACAGAATCTTTGCCGATGCGATGTTGGAAATCAGCGTTGCCAGACGTCCCAATTTTGGCGGGACGTCCGGATTTTTAAATCAAAATTAAATGTCCCGCGCGGAACAGGCTCAGTCCCGCTTTTCGGGGATAACTCGACCGTGCGTAAATAATTATTCTCTTATTGTATGCTGCAATTTGTAACACTCACTTCTCAGACTATTGTTTGAAACGCCATATTTTTCTAATGAATAAAACTTTTTTGATTTTGATTTCTGTTTTTTTTATTCACAAGACGAATAAGACTCAACTATGTAGCGATAGGGCAAATCTGCTTTAAAATATCATATTTTTATTAAAATACATTTTCTATGGCTATTTTTGCTATCTGCCACGTAAACGTAATTTGAACTCAAATAAAAAGATAAATATTTAAAAACTTCCGATTATATATACGTTTTTTACTATGTCCCGCTTTCGACGAAAGAATCCCGCTTTTTTCACTCAAAAAGTTCCAAAATCCCGACTTGGCAAAAAAAAATCTGGCAACGCTGTTGGAAATCCTCATATTGCATTTAGTTTTGATTGACATCGATATCAACTTTAGATCTGACTCTGTTAGGTTGGCACTATGTGCGATGTTATGAAAGTTCATTACCGGTTAAGACATTAGTGCCACACAAACACACCGACATATAATATACGAACGTATAAATACATTATATTATTTATATGTGTGTACGGCTAATTGAGCGACACTCACTTCATTTCATTCGTCTAGCGTTAACTTCATATCTAACAATACACACGATCTGACGCAGACAACACACGTTGCCTTCGGGACTTCGCTACTATAGCGGGTAGAGATGGGAAAAACGGGTCTTTTTAGGGATCTGCATCTTTGCATCTGGATCCCGTATGTGAGCCGGCTCACTGAACCGGTTCAAAAAGAGCCGAGTTCTGAATATGTTAGTGCAGTCTGCCACTGAGTTACCTAGTTCAGTCAATCATATCACGACCTGTATAGAATCAAGAATGCATAGCCAAACACGTGATGCATGAGTCATTTGAGCTGACAGATGCCTCAAAGCGAGAACTGATACGTAAGTGTAAAATGTACTTCTGTGTGTTAAGTGTTTCACTGAGTTATGCGGATCCGTTGATCCGTCGGCACAAAAAAAAGTGAGTCGGCTCTCACGGATCTTCTGTCGGAGTCGGCTCTTTGAACCGGTTCAGATCTGAGTTACCCAACTCTAATAGCGGGCGAACGATTTTCATAAACACAACTTCACGCTACCATGGGCGTTCTTGAATCAATAGTAATGTAAAATTACCGGTCATTTATGATAATTTACTGGTTATTTAACCGGCTATCTATAAAACAAAAAGGCAGTTTCCGGTTTCTGTTTAATAGAACAACAAAAAACAAAACAACAGAGCAGTTTTTCATTTTAATTAACCGGTAAATTACCATTTTAAATCATAATGAGGTAATAGAAATGTATGTATCAAAAATGTAATGACGTACCTATATTAACAATATGTAAAAAACGAGAGTTGGCGAATTAACAGTCATATGAGTCATAATATCATTACGTCCGAGACAATACTATATTTTTTTCAGTGTCTCTTCAACAGTTTTGACAAAAAAAAACCCGGGTCGCAGTGCCAAAACCCTGCCGACAATATAGTGTATTTGCTTGTATAGGGCCGTGTGGTTTTATACTTTTATTATGTGAAATTAAGTTTGTTTTTGGGCAAAATAAAAAATTTAACCCCTTAATACACCCCTTAAAATAACATTGTTTTCTTAATTGTAATATTATTATCAATCTAACGTCTACACCAAATTAAATACACCCTTCAATAAATAAGTCACTGTCTGCAAACTAGTGTTTTCATAAAATTTGTAAATCCGGTCCTGTCGGGCCGATTTTATTAAAATTGTGAGGAAACTTTTTAATCACTACCAAAGGGTTAAATTTCAATTTTGAAACGATTCGGAGAATTTTTGCGGTATTTTGGGGCCCAAAAACAGTTTTCAACCCCTAAAAACTACCCTTAAAATAGCCCGATTAGGCCCATTTTAAATAGGCTTCTTGCGGTGATGGATTTCAACATGTGGCCCAAATTTCGTTGAAATCAATTAACTCTTTCGAAAGTTATCGCGCGTACACATATATATATATATATATATATATATATATATATATATATATACATATATATATAAACATTTTTAAAAATGGTGCCAAAGTGTTTAGGAGGTTATGAAACGTCGAGAAATTTTGGACCGACCCCTAGGTCCCGCCATCCGACCGACGCCAATAGTGTATGTTGCCATATGGCAAATACACTAAAAATGTGTAGCAAACGTCATTTCTGATAAGTAGGTATTATTTATGAAAATTACTATTCGCGTCTGTTTTTTCATGTACAGTAAGACCCCACTTGACGCTATACGAAACAACGCTAAGCGAGGTTATCTTAATACGTAGATAATAGGCATAAGTGAAAAAACCCGGGTCGCAGTGCCAAAACCCTGCCGACAATATAGTGTATTTGCTTGTGTAGGGCCGTGTGGTTTTATACTTTTATTATGTGAAATTAAGTTTGTTTTTGGGCAAAATAAAAAATTTAACCCCTTAATACACCCCCTAAAATAACATTTTTTTCTTAATTGTAATATTATTATCAATCTAACGTCTACACCGAATTAAATACACCCTTCAATAAATAAGTCACTATCTGCAAACTAGTGTTTTCATAAAATTTGTAAATCCGGTCCTGTCGGGCCGATTTTATTAAAATTGTGGGGACACTTTTTAATCATTACCAGAGGGTTAAATTTCAATTTTGAAACGATTCGGAGAATTTTTTCGGTATTTTGGGGCCCAAAAACAGTTTTCAACCCCTAAAAACTACCCTTAAAATAGCCCGATTAGGCCCATTTTAAATAGGCTTCTTGCGGTGATGGGTTTCAACACGTGGCCCAAATTTCGTTGAAATCA
This sequence comes from Venustoraphidia nigricollis, assembly GCA_034508555.1. NCBI lineage: Eukaryota > Metazoa > Arthropoda > Insecta > Raphidioptera > Raphidiidae > Venustoraphidia > Venustoraphidia nigricollis. Next base: position 6,411,641 of record JAVRKA010000016.1, read on the forward strand.
ATTAACTCTTTCGAAAGTTATCGCGCGTACACATATATATATATATATATATATATAATATATATATATATATATATATATATATATATACATATATATATAAACATTTTTAAAAATGGTGCCAACGTGTTTAGGAGGTTATGAAACGTCGAGAAATTTTGGTCCGACCCCTAGGTCCCGCCATCCGACCGACGCCAATAGTGTATGTTGCCTTATGGCAAATACACTAACAACCAAGAATAAGAAAAATGGTTAGTTTTTTTCTGTTTAATTTTGTAATATTTATAAAAACGTTTATCACATTAATTATTGAGGTGTTTTCGAGTGAAACGATAATTTTTTAATATGAAAATAAGATTTATTCTTTTCAGTTGAAATGCTGAACTTATTCTATTTTAAAACTGTACAATATAAATTCAATTGATAAAAATAAATTATATAATTAATTATAAATAGTTAGATAATTTTCAAACATAAAAAATATTTACAAGGTGTAACAAAATATATTACAATTATAGATTTCTTAATTGCTGATTTCGATTTTTGTTCATAAAACATTTATGAAAATCAAATAAAACCTCGAGTAAGAAGTTATGTTCGCCTTTTTCTGTTTCGTTCAGCAAGCTGTTGTCGATAGCAAGATATTGCCTCAATGACACTACTTCTTGCCTTTGAATTTCTATCAACATTTGAATAATTTTTTTATGAACTGATTCATAATTTGCGTTATAGTAGCTAAATTTTTTTTTAGAAACCGCGTAATACTGAAACAGCGTTAAGCGAGATGTTATTGTACTTCTAATAGGGATGTTGACTGTATTCAAATAAAAACATAATTTTAACGAAAAGTAGTAGTTTCTATGATAGAAATACTAAAAAACACTATATTTTTCCTTATTTTTAAGGAATTTAATTAATCTTTAATAAATAAAACCTAATAAAATCACTCTCAAGTCACGTGACAACAGACACCAATCAGAGCGCATGACGTCATATGTTCAGCCGGTGCCAAAAAACTTCATTGTTTGGTTAATATTTAGTGTGTAGTTTATTATTATTTGTTTATAGGAAACGTCAAATTACATATAACTATGGCAACTACTACGAAACAACTTTTCATCACCTCAGTTTACTAACGTTTATGAGCACAGAATACGCATCTATAGGATGGTAGCTCCCTTGTAAACTTTTGAGCCTCCTTTGGTATGAACAGATGACGTCACGCGACTAGTATTGGCGTTTTGGACTGAAATTTGAAACGGGATTTAAAATACATGATTTTTAAGGCTTGAGTTGTATTTAAATAAAAATAATAAATATTTGTGGCAATATTAGGTACTTATGCACGATTTAAAACACTTTCCCAAAAATAGTCAACATCCCTATGGTAATTTATACCTAGGTAGTTTATGAAAATGACTGTTGAATTGCTAGATCTTCTACGTTTATTTTATTTTAAGCACTAGTGTTAAATGGCTTATTTTACGACTTGTTTTGTGTCTTCGACAGTTTTCTATGTGCGCCTATGACACGAGGCGTTTTCCTTGTTACGTCACTCACACACAAGTGACACAACAATGAACATTGTTCAGGTGTACCGATATCACATATGAAGTTAGTTAACGTGTTTTCATTATCTCTATTGTTTTAATTTAATGTCTCTGTCGTTGACTTTCTCTCTTTCTCTGTTCTCTCTTTGTATGAGTGCCGTCACGTCACCGGAACGTTCAACTTCTCAATTCACATGTGATCGACCCCATAAGGGGCTAATGCTGGGTTGCACAAAACCTTGTCAAAAAATGTGATTTGACAATGACCTTAGATTGTGTTATTATCATAAGGATGTTGACTATTTTTGGGAAAGTGTTTTAAATCGTACATAAGTACCTAATATTCCCACAAATATTTATTATTTTTATTTAAATACAACTGAAGCCTTAAAAATCATGTATTTTAAATCCCGTTCCAAATTTCGGTCCAAAACGTCAACACTAGTCGCATGACGTCACGTGTTCATACCAAAGAAGGCTCAAAAGTTTACACGGGAGCTACCATCCTATAGATGCGTATTCTGTGCTCATAAACGTTAGTAAACTGAGGTGATGAAAAAAAGTTTCGTAGTCGTTGCTATAGTTATATGTAATTTGACGTTTCCTATAAACAAATAATAATAAATTACACATTAAACATTAACCAAACAATTAAGTTTTTTGACAGCGGCTGAACATATGACGTCATGCGCTCTGTGAGAGTGATTTTATTAGATTTTATATATTAAATATTAATTAAATTCCTTAAAAATAAGGAAAAATATAGTGCTTTTTAGTATTTCTACCATAGAAACTACTACTTTTCGTTAAAATTATGTTTTTATTTGAATACAGTCAACATCCCTATTACAGTTTTCATGCATGCAAGAGCAGTCTAATGTCGTATTCAAACTCCCTGTCATGTACAACATTAGATTGTATCCACACAAAAACAAATGCTTGATTTACACAGAAAAAGTTCGTTTTTCAAGTAAAATTTTGATTAAAATGCGTAGAAAAACGTCGTTTCGAAGTAAAAACTATGCATAAAACTATGTTAAATACACGTATACACAGTTTTAAAAAAATATCATTTAAATCGATCAATTGTTTTTCGAACAGAATCGAATTAAAATTCTACAATGCTTTTCTTACGGAGAAATATGTGTGTTCACAATCTAAGGTCATTGTCAAATCAAAATATTTGACAATCCTTTCTGCAACCCAGCTTAAACGAGCAATTCTTATACATAATATATATGTAGCAGCGTTGCCAGATTTTTTTTTGGCAAGTCGGGATTTTGGAACTTTTTTAGTGAAAAAAGCGGGATTCTTTCGTCGAAAGCGGGACATAGTAAAAAAACGTATATAATCAGAAGTTTTTAAATATTTATCTTTTTATTTGAGTTCAAATTACGTTTATGCGACAATAGATAGCAAAAATAGCCATAAAAAATGTATTTTAATAAAAAATATGATATTTTAAATCAGATTTACCCTATCGTTAAATAGTTGAGTCTTATTCGTCTTCTGAATAAAAAAATAAAAAAAAACAGAAATCAATATCAAAAAAGTTTTATTCATTAGAAAAATATGGCGTTTCAAACAATAGTCTGAGGAGTGAGTGTTACAAATTGCAACTTACAATAAGAGAATAATTATTTACGCACGGTCGAGTTATATCCGAAAAGCGGGACTGAACCTGTCCCGCGCGGGACATTTAATTTTGATTTAAAAATCGGGACGTCCCGCCAAAATCGGGACGTCTGGCAACGCTGATATGTAGGTATATATTTATGAATTTCGCATTCTCAGAAACGGCTTTAAAGATATAGTTGAAACTCACTTAAAATGGGTATTGGAAGACAAAAAATCGATTTAGCTAGGTCTTATTCTCGGAAAAGGTTGTTTTCCCATACTTTTGACGCTGGAAACTTGTATGGTAAAATTTCTTCCGAGCAAAGCTCTAAAGTCTAGATATTATGGATTTATAGGGCAACTGGCAGAGTAAGGAAAGATTTATTGACGAATTCTGTATAAATATATTATTATTTTTCGGTGAGTTTAAAACATTTGAATAAAAACAAGTTTAATTTAACGCTACTCGATTAATCTGTGTCTGCTTTAGTTCAATTAAAAGCCCATTTCATTAATATAACGCGCAGAGATGTACCGTGTAATGTTTGAGCAAAGGGAAGGGGGGCGTCTCTTCGACTGCCGCCGGGACGTCTCCACCTCCACAGGGACTTAAATTCTATAGAAGTATGAAGTTAGTGTTCTCTGTTTGAAAATCTAACCGCGATTATTTTTAATCTTGATTAATTAGAGCCCTCACGAAGTGACAGTTGCAATCACGGTGAGTTGGGGTGACTTTACGTTATTATATACGGTGTAACTTTGATATAACGAACCTCAATATAACGATTTCCACCGAGCTGGGTAGAGTAGTGGTACAGCACTAGACTCGCATTCGGGAGGTCCGGGTTCGATTCCCGGCAGGGGCAGATGTGGCTAGGTCTTTTTCCTACTGCCTCTCGCCGGGAAGCGGTAATTCCTGTACCGGCCATCTTGATTGAGGTTTTCCATGGTTTCCCTCAATTAATTCCAGATAAATATCGAGATGGTTCCTTATTTGAGGCCATGGCCGATTACCTATCTAACTCCTGGTTCAAAAATAACCTATCTTATCCTAATTTCATATAATTTCTTCATTCGCCCATTGCTATTATATAAGTTGAAGTTTTAAAAAATGTAGAAAATAACGGGAGGTGGTAAATGGAAAATAGTAATGGTGCGAATGGCGTCTGTTATGGCATAAAGTCGAGAAACGGACGTTAAACGCATTATTATTATTATTATTATTATTATATAACGATTTCCTCGATTTAACAAATTTTTCGAAATCCCCAATACCATTAACATGTCGAAAGCTTCTAAATTCGAAAACGGCATAATTTAATAAATTAAGTTTATGTTATAAATAAATTGAATTAACTTAATTTATTAAATTATGCCGTTTTCGAATTTAGAAGCTTTCGACATGTTAGTGGTATTGGGCGAAAGTGGACAAAATTACAGAGCTTCTGAATGAATTAATTTTATTTACAATGTAAACAGAAACACTGAACAATAAACTGATAATTTGCTCAATGTGTGATTTTACGACAAAAAAAGCAATTGCAATTATTGATAAATAGATTTTAAATGTTGACTTGAAAATTAAGTTCGTTATTATCACATTTCAATTTAATAATTTCAAACGAATATTACTTAACAGGGGTGACAGCAACAAAAAAAAATGTCCTACAAAACTTGCTTATTTTTTAAAGATCTTTTCAATAATACCACTTTCGACCTATCGTGCCATTTAAAATTCCGGAGTTCTGAACATTCTGGAGCAAACTAATAGGGAAGTCGACCTTTCCGGGTGGGAAAAATATTACCACTTGATTCTTCATCAAGGCTTTTATGATACATATTTTTTACACAACTCTCTACGACTAACCGTTTTCGAAAAAACGACTGATACGGATGGTCTGATTCACCCTGTGTATAGAATTTATTGAAATGCCACAAATGCGGATACAAACGTCAATAGATAATAATTTAAATGACCGAACTGACTTAAGGTGTCCTTTTAAAAAGATAATAATAAGATTAGGTACCAGCGTTGCCAGACGTCCCGATTTTGGCGGGACGTTCCGATTTTTAAATCAAAATTAAATATCCCGCGCGGGACAGGCTCAGTCCCGCTTTTCGGGGATAGCTCGACCGTGCGTTAATAATTATTCTCTTATTGTAAGTTGCAATTTGTAACACTAACTTCTCGGACTATTGTTTGAAATGCCATATTTTTCTAATGAATATAAAACATTTTTGATTTTGATTTCTGTTTTTTTTATTCAGAAGACGAATAAGACTCAACTATTTAACGATAGAGTAAATCTGATTTAAAATATCATATTTTTATTAAAATACATTTTCTATGGCTATTTCTGCTATCTATTGTGACGTAAACGTAATTTGAACTCAAATAAAAAGATTAATATTTAAAAACTTCTGGTTATATACGTTTTTTTACTATGTCCCGCTTTCGACGAAAGAATCCCGCTTTTTTCACTCAAAAAGTTCCAAAATCCCGACTTGGCAAAAAAAAAAATCTAGCAACGCTGCTAGGTACAGACTCTAAATAACTAATAGATACAGAAGGTAAAAATATTTATAACTCATAATTCATTGCAGGTATAAATAATTTATTTATGATTATTTTGTCTACCGAACCTCCATCATTAAAACATTTTGTGTTTAGGTAACCCAACATCTTGGAGCAGGCAGACAACGCTGTTAAAACTCGCTTGCCCTCGTTTTACCATAATGTTACACAACGTTATTCACGAGATACATAACCTACAATTTATTTTACTTATATTTTATTATTAATTACGTAGGTAACAACCTGTTACCAAAGTGTTATTCTTGACAGTTGTGACAGATAAATTATAATATACGTTTCCAACAGAAATAACAACCGGGTCTCGAAGTGGCATATGTGTGGTATGTGGACATTGCGACTAGGGATTGCAATCCAACGACATTTTCAATCCAGCTGGATTTATGCTGGATTAAAGCAAATCCAGCTGGATCCAGCATTAATCGATTTTTCAAATAATTGTAACAATTTTTTAACTCTAGAAGCTCTAATAACTATTTATCTACATTTACATCAAATACTCGTTTTTTTGGCGTTAGTAAAGTATTCTAATAGTAAGTAATAGTTACAAGTATCCGGAGTATAATTAATTATTACCACAATACATTCTTAAATCACCTAAATTGATATTCTAGATATCTGAAATAGTTATTCGTTTACTTATTTTACAAACTGTGGCGTTTCAGTTTGTTAGTCTCAATGATTTTAGAAAAAATATTGCGTTTCCAGCTTTTAAAATGTTTAGTTAACTCTTATTAGAAACAAAACTTGAATATAGATTATATTATATAATTTAAGACTAGACTTGTCTTTTAAAGAATAAAACCAATCAATTATGTAACACTTTTGTTTTACTTTTTTTAAAGTAAGATCTCAAAAAAGAAATGTTATGATGGTGTGATCTCCCAGCCTACTTTTTAAAGAACTGCAAATATACCCGAATGCGGAAAGGGCTCTCTCTACTTCTACGCTAGTTGGTTTGTGAGTCATCAAATAATCATAGATTAAAGTTAGGTTTTCACCTTTTACTTCCTCACTTTCATAAAGTGCCATTTCTTTCTTCTATATCTTATCATAATCCTTCTCAGACCTAGTTAATTACTTGTTTTTAGCTGATTGCGGATCCGCATCGCTGAATCCAGCGCCAGATGCTGGATCCAGCAAGGCCAAAAATGTGCTGGGTCCAGCTGGATCCCTAATTGCGACACGTTTTTTACATTTTCAATTTCAAAAATGAATTTTATCCTATCGTACAAAAAAACTTTTAATTCAAAAACAATTTTCAAAAAAAAAAGAATAAGAAAAAACGACAATTCCGTGGTTTTTCTGCTGTGGAATTATTTTGTCAAAAGAAAAAGTGAAGAGGGTGGGGGCACGGAGCCGTGTGTTGTTTTGGTCAGTCGTCGTTTTTCAAGTGTTTTGTGACCTCTGAGAGGGCTTGCTGCGATCACGCGAACAGCGCCGTCACGCGACCGAAGACGACGGCTACTAACAGGTGTACGCGTCGCTATACAGTTCGACCCTTATATTCGTTTTTACTTTTCTCAACATTTTTTTTGTTCTCTTAAATAATATTGAAGATCGAAAACAAAAATAAATTTTAAATCCATAGACAATTAAAACTCGTGGCGCAGTGCAAAAATATAGTGTATTTGCTAACACAGGCAGTGTGATTTTATTATACCGGGTGTCTCAGAAATTGTTGGGATCGAAAGAGAAAAATATTCTGAGCCCAAAAATCCATGTTTGGAATTTTTTGATAACGTAGTTAATTAGTAATTAATTAATGAAAGTGACCAATCAGGAGCGCGCTACAGAAGAGAGTGTCGTCGGAAATAGAAGTTTCTTGAGAAAAATAAATCAGCCGACGACATGCTCTCGGTTTGTCTGAGTACATTATTTTTTATTGTAATAATTATTATTATTATTTTATTAATTAACCAAAATAAGTCAGCCAACGGCATTCTCTCGGTTCGTCTGAGTCCACCAGTTTTTTATTTTAATAATAATAATTATTATTTTAGTAATTAACCAAAATAAATCAGCCGACGACACTCTGTTAACCCGTCTGAGCCCATCATTTTTTTATTTTTATAAGAATCATTATTATTTTACTAATTAACCGAAATAAATCAGCCGACGACACTCTCTTCTGTAGCGCGCTCCTGATTGGTCACTTTCATTAATTAATTACTAATTAACTACGTTATCAAAAAATTCCAAACATCGATTTTTGGGCTCAGAATATTTTTCTCTTTCGATCCCAACAATTGGGTGTGCGATTTCTGAGACATCCGGTATACATTTGTTTGTTTTTGGGGTAAATAAAAAATTTAACTCTTTAATACACCCCTTTAAATAATATTTGCGCGAATTTAATCGCTTTTAATTGTGAATGTTCAAAAATCGAAGAAAAATCAAATTTGCCAAAAAACAAAAAAAAAACAATAATTCTGTTGATCTAATCGCTACTAAACTTCACAGGATCACCCATTAGGCTAATCTGAAATTTCATCAAAATCGGTCCAGCCTTTTTGGAGTCCATAGATGATATGCATATACATATCGCCTTTTACGTATTCATTATACCATGGTAACAAAGACCATAAAACATATGTTTTTGGCGCGTTATCGGCACTTAGTTTAAAAACTATTTTTAGACTAAATATAACTTTTTAATTATGAAGTAAAAAAATAATAAAAGTAGTTTTGCTATAAAACTTGAATGTGATCTTTCCATTTATGTAAAAAAAAAATCATTCAAAAACCCAATTGTACCAAATATTTGACAAATATAATTCTGTTTCTAATTAATTTTTTCTAACCGAAAATACGCAAGGACTTTCGAGACAGTCTGTAGTATGACGGGATGCCGCTATGGGTAGCTATAATAATATGTAAATGTAGTTTTTCCCGTGGATGCGTGAAAGAATTAAACAGTTGAATGATTGTATCTCGGCTATAAGAAAACTCTTGAAAATTGAAAACTATTTTTCTATGCACATATATTTTATATAATCTGATTGAAAATTGTATTAATTAAGAAATAGTTGACTTTGTACACAAAATGTTTTTATATGCAAGTCTCAGCGTCGACAGTATATCGTGGAATCTACAATATGTTACTGCTGGTAATTTGTTTTGAAAATAGCGTCGGGAGAACTTTTAATATTTATTTTGTGTTTGTTTTTTTTTCTCTCAAAACTTGAATAAACATTTTTTAAATTTGTATGCTTTCATTTATTTATATAAAAAAATTAACTGAGCTGGGTAGAGTACTGGTGACAGCACTAGACTCGCATTCGGGAGGTTCGGGTTCGGATCCCGGCGGGGACAGATGTGGGTGGGACTTTTTCCTACTGCCTCTCGCCGAGAAACGGTAATTCCTGTACCTGCCATCTTGATTGAGGTTTTCCATGGTTTCCCTCAATTAATTGTAGATAAATATCGAGATGGTCTCTTATTCAAGGCCATGGCCGATTACCTATCAAACTCCCAATTCAAAAATTACCTATCCTATCCTAATTTCCTATAATCCCTTCATTCGCCCATTGCTATTAGTTAAGTTGAAGTTTTAGCAATGCAGAAAATAACAGGAAGTGGTAAAATGGAAACTGGTAATGGTGCGAATGGCGTCTGTTATGACATAAAAGTCGACAAACGGACGTTAAACCCATTATTATTATTATTATTGAGAAGGAAATATTCCTTAAAAAAAATTTGCATCCACAAGCACCCTAACTTCAGGTTCGTCACCGTCATACTAGGGATACTTGTGGAGCAAGTTGTAACTGTAACCGCGTCTCAAACCATGAAATGGGCGATTACAGTGAGTTTGGGTCGTGCGCACGGAGTACACGGAGCGACCCAATAAGCACGGCCTTTTGCATACGGCAAATTAGTGACTCAGCAATACGCTGACATGCCGGAATAGTTTTCATACTTGCCAACAGTGACGGTTTTGCCCCTCCAAGAACACCAATTATAAGGACAATTAATTTAACAGTATACTCTGGGTACTGCTTTCTGAGCTCAAAAAGAAGATCTTGATATTTTGTCCGCTTCTCAGTCTCCTTTGCGGCTATGTTCGTTTCAGCAGGGGCTGAAAACTCGATAACATACAGGTTTATCAAGGAGAACTATGTCAGGCTTTGTAGCTGAAAGTTGCCTGGTAGTACTAAATGAGTAGTTCCAGAAAATCTTGCATGACTCATTTTCGACAACGGACTCAACATCATTTGGAACATAAGGTAGAACAGGAGTTTTATCAACACCATAATGATGTCTTAGGTGGTAGTATAAAACTCTCAGAGCAGCGTTGTGGCTTATTATTATTATTATTATTATTATTATTATTATTATACCCGGGGCTACTTTGTGATTGCAGGGGTAACTTTGTGACACCAGGTCTTAAGCAACAAAATCTGGATCCGGGTACAATACCATCAACCAAACATAGTTTTGGGAAGTTACTATTTGTAGAAGGGTCTGTGGGGCCACTTAAGAAGAGAATGCAGTATCTAAATACGACTGCAAGTCTATGTGTACTGGGCGTCATTTTTGATTAAAAAACAGGTATTTTCAATTTGTCTGTATACTTTCTAGTGTGAGATTAAAACCACATTTTTTTTTTTAAATCAACTAAGTACAAGTTGTCTTATTGTTATTAACGACCACTTTGAACTACAGAGTTTAATTTTAGAATTTTTAATTTCGATGTAGTTATTACTTTAATTAAAAATCAAAGATTTCAGGGGTTACTTTGTGACATTAAAAAACCTGTCAAAAGTAACCCTCGCAATGTTAAGCAGATAAAATTCTATCAGTAATTATTTTATTGGGATTTTAACTGACATTTTAGACTAATAATGCAAATTTTTCAGATCTAAAATGCCACGGAAATATAAAAAGAAGCTTGGTTGTAGGAATTACAAAGATTACACTAATGAAAAAAAGCTCTCAAAGATATAAGACAAAATGGGCTCTGCCTACGTGTTGCTTCAGAAAAATAGGGCATACATATTTTTTGTTGACGTTATTAAGAGGGTTACTTTATGTCAGCAGTCTACTCAATAGTATTTTCATAGTAAAAAATGGCTGTCATACGAGGTTACTTTGTGACACTTTATTTAATTAATATCTCTTTTTCTGTACATAATATTGCAACCTACCACTGTGCATTCAAAAGAGTAAGGTTTAAGATTCATATTCATGTAAAATTTATTGTATTCAGTGTAATAACAAATTCAATTTAAGCAAAAAACATAAATAATTGTCACAAAGTAGCCCCGGTTTACCGGTAAAGAAATTTAAACTTTTCATAACTTACTTTAATTTTTTTCTCCGCTGACAGAAGATCTACGACACTTTTTTTTATTAACAAAATAAAATTACTTGCAATACTGTTCAATATTTTTATTTATATAACAGACATTTCGACCAACAGTTTTTTATAATGTTAAAATTTATATTCTTATAAAAACTTTTTTTTATTATTTAAATTTTTCAAACACCAGTCACCAAGATAATTAATAAAAAATTGTGAAAGTTAAACTATAGTTTAAGTAAGACTGCTGTAACTCAACTCCGCGAAACGAATGAGTTGTCAAAATTAACGCAAGTCAGACGACCTTAGTTTACCCTTTAATTATAATGAAATAAAAAATGCTTATATAAGAAATAAAAACTGAATTCTAATAACGACTGCATGTAAAGGTGATATCAGACGGTTCATTCAGCATCTTTCATTCGAAATGAAACGTCTGAACCAGTGCCGGATTAAGCCAGCGCGGGGCCTGTAGCAAATTCTGTCAAGGGGCCCTTGGTTTGCTTTAGGTTCTCAAGTTTAGGGTATTAAATAAAACAAAACTGTTACAAATAAACTTTTCTGGATTTAATATGGGCAAATTTAGAGATAACACTTTCAATATCGACTTCTTTAAGCAAATCATGCTCTATATTCAACAAAGTGAGATGATTAAGACGTTCTTGGCCCATCGTGTTCCTCAATTCATTTTTAATACGTTTTAATGTTGAAAAAGAACGTTCGCCACTGCAGTTAGTGATCATGAGAGACAAGTAAATGCGCAAGGCAATTTCTAAGTTAGGGAAACACGATTCTAAAGAATTATTTAACAAAAGTTTATAAAATTGCTGTTCCAGAGGCTCCTGTTTCTTGCTGTCAATAACAGTAGCCACGTCTGTTGTCAGTAGCTCTGCGAACTGCACTAATTCGCCACCTAGGCTGTTCTCCAAATCATCTTCGTAAGCATTGACCATACTTGAGGATTTTTCCAAAACCTCTTCTGTTGTAAGAGATTTTAGCTGTCGAAATACTTCAAAAACACTAGTAATCTTATGATATGCTTTCATACGTTTAGTTTAATATTTTTTTATTGCGGTCAGACAGGCGTTGGAGCGCGGGGCCCCCAAATTTGCGGGGCCCGTAGCATTTGCTACTCTTGCTACGTGGCTAATCCGGCACTGGTCTGAACACAAAATGAAACAATAATGAAAAATGAATTCATTAATGAACCGATCCAACAATGCTAGATATCGGCATTCGGCATCATTTATTCGCACTCTGAATAATCGAAAAATGAATCGTCTGAACACAAAAAAGAACATTCATTCGGATTCAATCATTTTGTGTCGTGTCTTATAGCGGACGGACTGGGACTACGACACCGCATAGTGAATATATTCTGTCTGTGTATGAGACAAAATGGTATTCAAGTGGAACGACCAAAACAAGCTGCTGTTTTTGGAGAATTTCAAAAATTGTCATTGTCTTTGGAACCACAAACTAGACGAATACGGACAAATTTTACAAAATCTCTAATTAACGACTTAACCTTAGACTTTGCTTCTTTTTTGCCCATTCTTCGATCAAATAATCACAAATCAAATGAATTCCAAGGCGCACAATATCATTCGGCGACATCTTCGAGGAAAAGACTGGATGAACGTTCATTTGTATGTCATTCTGTCTGTGCCGTGTGAACGCGGAATGAAACAAAACTGAACATTCAGTCAAATGAACATTCATTCGGAATGAACCGTCTGATATCACCTTTATCAGACAAAATATATAACGGACATACTTTTGTCTATATGTACGTCAAAAAAATTATATAAAAAAATAAAGTATTTTTCAGCTCGCTTCAGTGGCATAGTTTTTATGTATGAAACGAGTATATACAGTGCCGTAACTAGCTTTTTGCGAGCCATAGTCAAGACTTTCAAACTAGCCCCCCCCCCCTTTAATAATAATAAAAAAACTTACCATCCATATACGATAGTTATGAAGCTTCTATTCTTTCATTTTTTTAAAGTTTGATAACAGTCTTAATAAACAAACACTAAATAATTATATTTTTAATTGTTTCTGCCCGTAATTTTAATTTCATATTATATTTATAGCCATTCTGTATATCAAAATAAACAAAGAAAATAACTATTTTTTTAGACGTTTTCGATCTGGGTCCTGGGCAAAAGTCTCTGTTGCCCTTGCCTAGTCACGGCCCTGGGTATATGTTTTACACTATTTCGTTATTTTGCCGCTCTATAAATCGAACTGTACTATAATTATGACTCACTTCTACTATTTCGGTACCTTATAGTAGATACGTATAACCCACGCATAACATTTAATTTCGTTTACATAATTAACCACTGTCGGTTAAATGCAACAAAAAAAATGCTTTTTATCCCAGAGGGACAATTCGCTGTACCCCAGCATAAATGAACGAACGTAGGTACATTATTCTAGTGTAAGTCAGCGATTCCAAAACTAGGGTCCATAAGTGTATCCCAGGGGGAAGTAGCCTAATCTCTAGCGTAAGTACGCCAAACAGTGATTCTATAGTTAAGAATTTACTGAGAGGTATAGAGTAGTGGTGAGAGTACATCGTCCGGCAAACAGTGATATGTTGTCTGCACTACAGCCTGCAGAAGTGAAACTTACATAAAGTGTAAATATAAATGGTACATTAAATTGATATTCACAGTCGAAAAAAATTAAATAAATAAATTACGCCTGTTTTAAATGAATGGGGCTTGGAGACGATTTTGCTCCTAACAATATCATTTATTAAATGTTTAATAATAAAATATTAAATAAAACTACAGTAGTCTCCCCAATAACGCGAAAGTCCGGACCGCGATATTAGAATAGCGCGTTGTTGGGGTATTGAAGTTCATACGAAAATTAGGGTTATGGGTTTTTTTGCAAAATATACAAATACAGTCAAAACCGTTTACGACGACATCGTTTAGAACAACGTACCGGTTATATTGACCAAAATCGTAGGTCCCGGCTGAATGCTATACGACTGCCTTATAAAAAACACTACTTTTTACGATATTGCTTATTACGACATACCGCATTAAGCGACTACATTTACTCTAATATCTTCATATCTTTGGAGAATTATATCTGTTAGAACGACTAGCTGTATTGTAAACAAAATTCGTACGCATAGAAGTGTTCCAAACAGACTAAAATGATAGATTTTATGAATACAGAAAAATGATAATGATAATGTGAATATTATTCCTATTAATATCTATGGATTTATATGTACCTACACATTCAATAATACTACATACTTAATAAAAATTACTTTGTACCTCGAAAACATCACCGGTTGTTACGATTATCGGTTTTTACGACCAAATGTGAGTAGACCCTTCGATGTCGTTATAACAGATTTTGACTGTATACCCAAACTAAATATATTTCATTTTTCGATTACCGACACATACATAGGCAGTCGTCGCTTATTGTTACATATTGACGAAAAAATCGAAACCCATTTTTCAATGGGCCGCGGAGACCTTTTTTTTGAGATTCAAAGGGGTGCGGCTCACTTAAAAGATTAAGAAACACTGCACGGTCTTAGTTGTCTGTAGCTGAAAAAGTTTGTGAATCGCTGGTATAAATGAATCCCGTACGGAATTATTGTTTAAACAAATTCCCAATTAATTATAACCATTATTGATAATATCCCGTTCGATTGTTAGTTATTGTTATGCTGCAGTTTATTGTAATAATTTGTAAACAGCAAACATCCGAGCTTGTTTTGTTTGGCGTGCGCGCGTGTGTTTTGTTTGGATTGGTATAAATTAGAAGACCATAATCGATTGATAGCCAATGAATGAGACCAAACATCGGTGTCAATCAGAGCGTGCTATGTCTGTTACCAGTGACGTGTTTGAGCTATACTCAGAACGCCAAAAATGAACAAAGGTCTATATTTTAAGAACATTAGAATACAGTTAGACCCCGCTTAACAGTGTTGGATCACTTTCACATAGTTTGTGCTGAGGAACAGCGGTAAGAGGCAAGGTAGGCAAAAGACGTCTTGTGGGTGTGATCTGTAGCTCTGTTTCGCTCAAATCATCGGCACGTTTCAATTGTTGGCTTTTGTAAATGTAGGGGTAGCTAGAAGCATTTGAAATTTTAAATAAGTAAGCCCACTAATGCAGGTATTAGGCTCGGCTGTTGGTTTTGTTATTATTAAAAAGACCAGGTGGCTGTGAATCATTATTCGTGCTGATCCTGAGACTCTTCGCAGAGCTACCACTTCAATTCTAAGAAGAGCTAGACTAAAATTATGTGCAAGCGCCGAAAATGTCGAAGACCTTTAGCCAGAGACATATTATTTACCTAGCCCCCAAAATATACAATCAAGTTCCCATTGAAATCAAATCTATAAAAAATATAAAAAGATTCAATAAACATATAACCAAATGGCTAGTAACCGATGAAGCAAGGAACGCTTACCATATTCTCACCTGAGAATATGATGAGCATTCTTTGCTTCGCTACGTAATCATTGTGTAATTATTATAAAAATTATTTGTTGGGAAAAAAGGACACTTTAAGTAAACACTTATTTGTTAATTTGCTTGAAAAAGTTCCAATAAAGGGACGAAACGTCGCAAATTAACAAATAAGTGTTTACTTAAAGTGTCCTTTTTTCCCAACAAATAAATTTTATGTTAATTACCAAGGACAAAAAAGCAAAAAGTCAATTGTGTAATTATATTCAATTATTCTATTTCTTATTTTCATTTCTATCTTTCTAAATTCTCGTATTTCTTTTTTAGTGTATTTGCCATATGGCAACATACACTATTGGCGTCGGTCGGATGGCGGGACCTAGGGGTCGGACCAAAATTTCTCGACGTTTCATAGCCTCCTAAACACTTTGGCACCATTTTTAAAAATGTTTATATATATATGTATATATATATATATATGTGTACGCGCGATAACTTTCGAAAGAGTTAATTGATTTCAACGAAATTTGGGCCACGTGTTGAAATCCATCACCGCAAGAAGCCTATTTAAAATGGGCCTAATCGGGCTATTTTAAGGGTAGTTTTAGGGGTTGAAAACTGTTTTTGGGCCCCAAAATACCGGAAAAATTCTCCGAATCGTTTCAAAATTGAAATTTAACCCTCTGGTAGTGATTAAAAAGTGTCCCCACAATTTTAATAAAATCGGCCCGACAGGACCGGATTTACAAATTTTATGAAAACACTAGTTTGCAGTTAGTGACTTATTTATTGAAGGGTGTATTTAATTCGGTGTAGACGTTAGATTGATAATAATATTACAATTAAGAAAAAAATGTTATTTTAAGGGGTGTATTAAGGGGTTAAATTTTTTATTTTGCCCAAAAACAAACTTAATTTCACATAATAAAAGTATAAAACCACACGGCCCTATACAAGCAAATACACTATATTGTCGGCAGGGTTTTGGCACTGTGACCCGGGTTTTCTTAATTTTTTTTTACAAGATACAAAACGCACACACACATACACACACTGCATAATTATTAAAATATGTATTCTTAACCTATCCTAGCACTGGCCTTGCCAAGTTGGATAGGTTAATTCCAAAACATTTTGTAACTATAGCGTGTGTATAATCAATATTTTGGTGGAATAAATTATTATTATTATTATTATTATATATACAGCAACTCGGTGGACATTTTGAGCAACTAATTCAATAAAGCGATTTCTTTTTAAATGGTTTTTAAATTAGTAGGGAATTCCTACTACTACTTATCTAAAATTTCAAATGCTTCTAGCTCAGTTAGGATAGCGTTCCGGGTATATGTTCATTAGACATTTTCGACTTGAAATCACCCCAGCAATACAGTCCCAGGCTATGGCAGTCATGTCGTGGGACACCCTGTGTATATGATTTTTGTTTTGGTGTGCTCGAGAAAGGCAAAGTGCGTGCTCTTGACCCGAACGACTCTAATATTTCATTTAATTTCGAACTTTGATCTTTCTTGTTCTGCGCCGTTCAAAAAATTTAAACATCGGTTTATTGAATCATCTCTTATTAGTAACCAAAATCGGATAATTTTATAAAACGAACCCCCCTAAACTGGTAAACCGTCAATCCATCCCTGCGTGTTTTGTCCCTTTATCACTCCGCCGTCACCCCTCCAAAACACACACACATAGTCTGCCCGCTCGGCTGTCTGAAACGTGAAGCTAATTAACCTGGCTCATTTAATAATGCCTAATTGTACATATGTATGTAAATACCTGAGCCCAATCGGTCGCTTCGATTAGCAATCGTCGCCGTGAACGGATCAGCATCGACGCATCGCTCTGGCCAACTGTATCGTACCGATGGTCAGTCATGGGGGATTCCAATGACACGCTGTATAGTTTAATTAATAAACACAGCGTGGTGCTGCTGTTGCCTGCCCTCGTAAATGTGTGTGTGTGCTTTGACACAGAAGTAGATCAAGTGTTGCCAGATTGGACGACTTATCGCGAATTGGGCGATTTTCTCTACGCGTATGCGCCTTAATTTATAGGGGGACAAATCAAGTGTACCAATAGAATACTTTCAAATTCATGATTGGGAGACTATTCAGATTATAACGATTCTGCAATACGTTTGCAATAAAAAATTCCACGTTTTATTGTAAGTAATCTGAATTGGTCTTAAGGTAGTTGTCGTGGTACGATATTGTCAAAAAGTTATAGATTATACGCGCCACAAAAGTAGCTAAGTAGCTAAGTGATCTATAATTTGTACGCAAGACTGTACCCGTGGAACCTTAACCCATACAGTATTCATATGCATGTATACTTTTCTATAAATTGTTGAACTTTAAACCGTTATTTATAAATAATTAGACGGTCAAAAATTTTTCTTTATTTTTTTTTTAAACTCGATAACAAATGCATTGAAAGACTATCAGTTTTTGGAAAGTTTCTGACAATTAGTTCTTTTTTTATAAATAAGAAACTGGTTCAGAATCACAGAAATCGTATACAATCAATGTTAATTATCCTATTTTTAATTGAATTTATCTCAGATTATATACGGTCAATCGACTTCAAATTTTCAGGGTAATTGTATTATCATGTCCTTAATAAGTATACAAAAATTAAGAATTTTCTGACGGTGTGCCTTAACCACGACAACTACGTTAAATCTTATTCGATGAAGACACAAATTACAGTTTAAAGTTCAACAATTTATAGAAAAGTATACATTCATATGAATACTGTATGGGTTACGTTTCCACGAATACAGTCTTGCGTATAAATTATGGATCATTTAGCTACAAGCTAGTATACTTTTGTGGCACGTATAATCTATAACTTTTTGACAATATTGTACCACGACAACTACCTTAAACCAAATCGTTTTAATAGTTTGTTAACAGAAAACGCAAAATGTCTTCTGGGCTTGATAATAAAAAAACTATGTTGCATCGGGGGGCTTCATAGGAAAGTTTACGTTAAGCTACATGACGGAGAGGCTAAAATAGAGCCATGTGGTTTATGAACGCTCCCTAAGCGCCAAAATAATTGGCATTGGAACAGAGTGTCTCCTCTGTGTTCCTTTTTAGTGGTGTTGGTGTGTGTATGTGTTTGCAATAATTAGTAACGGAGCGTAGTTGGCTACGCGTACAATCACCAACACAAGTGATTTTAATTAATCCATCGTCGATATGTGAAGTGGGACATGACCTGGTGAAAAGGGGTGGGCGGCGCGCGCGGGGGAGAAGCCTCCGCCGCCGCTGATGTTATTATAGTTATGAGGAATGAGGAATTTCGGCTGGCATTTGCATAAATGATTGGTTCAAAAATTGTCAGCATTTTTGAACCTATCTAATTATTATTAACTGATATTGTTTACGTAGGTGAATTTTTCATATAGGTATAGTCAGGCTGGCTCACTCAGTATATTTCTATTAGAATTTGTATTTTAAATCATTCCCAAGTCACGGCAAGGCGTTTCGATTGATTCTCATTTTTGGTAACCATTGATACGTTTATATTTTAAATTGTAATCAATTTAGAGTTAACAAAATGTCATTCGAAAATTGTTTTATCATTTATAAAATAATTATTTGTATTTCAATTCGAACCAGTAGTTTCTCAGATTACCGCAATCAAACAAACAAACAAACTCTTCAGCTTTATAATATTAGTATAGATAAGTGTTTTATTTCTTTCAGATAAACCCATTTTTATTATAAAGGAACTGATATATCTAAATATAAATAAAATTATTTTAAACTCTGACGTTTTATTCCTACCGTAACAATAAGAAACAATCTGTGTCTGCTTCAGAGTCCTAATTACACAACGCCCATAAAAGAAAAATAGGATAGTTTATTTTTTATTAGTGTATTTGCCATAAGGCAACATACACTATTGGCGTTGGTCGGATGGCGGAACCTAGGGGTCGGACCAAAATTTCTCGACGTTTCATAACCTCCTAAACACTTTGGCACCATTTTTGAAAATGTTTATATATATATGTATATATATATATATATATATATATATATATATATATATATATATATATATATATATTTATATACGTATATATATATAAATATATATGTGTGCGGGCAATAACTTTCGAAAGAGTTAATTGATTTTAACGAAATTTGGTCCACGTGTTGAAATCCATCACCACAAGAAGCCTATTTAAAATGGGCGTAATCGGGGCATTTTAAGGGTAGTTTTTAGGGGTTGAAAAATGTTTTTGGGCCCCAAAATACCGAAAAAATTGTCAGAATCGTTTCAAAATTGACATTTAACCCTTTAGTAGTAATTAAAAGGTGTCCCTAAAATTTAAATAAAATCGGCCCGACAGGACCGGACTTACAAATTTTATGAAAACACTAGTTTACAAATAGTGAATTATTTACTGAAAGTTGTATATAATTTGGTATAGAGGTTCGATTTATAATAATATTGCAATTAAGAAAAAAAAAGTTATTTTAAGGGGTGTATTAAGGAGTAAAATTTTTTATTTCGCCCAAAAAATCAACTTAAGCTCGCAAAATAAAGCCATACTGCCTGTATAAGCAAATACACTATATTGTCGGCAGGGTTTTGGCACTGCGACCCGGGTTTTTTTTATATTTTTTCTTGTCATAACCAAATGCATATAAGGTATTTTATTTAAAAAGAAACCTAAAATCTTTATTAACTTGGACATGGGAATTGAAGAGTTAAATAGTTTGAATATAAACGGTTGTGTTGGTGTTCATGATCAATACCCGTTTCTTACATCATGTCCACCCGTTGCTACTGCCATAGTTTTGTTTTTATTTAACGTTTTGCGGTTTGTTCTTACGGTGAAACAAGAAGTTTGGTTTGGAGTTTTTGCATGCAGTTCAACTTGCATCCCCGTACCACCGGACCCTTGAATTGTACTTTGTTACTTTCAACACGGCGGCGACAAAAACTAGATGATGATAGAAAAGTTATGTAACTGTCTATACTACATTATACTGCCCATGCTCTAAGGTTTGTTTAAGCATCGTCTGACACGAATTTCAGGACATGACAAATAAATAATAAAATAAGAGTTTAAAAAACTAAAACAACACGCTTTTATGAACAAAAAAATGCAAAATAATTTGACAACAAAATTAGCTTTACCGTAAAAATCGTGCGGTGCTATTTACTTAAACTTTCATAATAGCTCCACGTTTACATTTAGATAGTAAATGAAAAATTTATTAGCGAATTTAAGTACTCCAAGCTTTATAACATATTATAACTATTAATGTTATCATCCATATTTTTTTTTAAGTTTAAAACTAGCAATGAAATTGGACAATTTTAAAAATTATAATCAATTTAATGACGTTTCGGTTTATTTATTAAATTTTCATCAGGCTTCTAATTTTTAATTTCTTATATCATTATAATATTTTACGTAAAGAAATTTGGAAAATATAACATTCCAAAATTTTTTAATATAATAAAATATGTATTTATCTGAAGATGACTATCGTCGAAAGCGCTCATAAATAAATAAATTATATTAAAAAATTTTGGAATTGTTTTTCTATAATAAAAGTATATCTTATACTTTTAATTTCTTGTTTTGTATGTTTTAGAAGTCTGATGAAGGTTTAATAAATAAACCGAAACGTCGCTAAATTGATTATAAATTTTAATATTGTCCAATTTCCTGCTAATTTTAAACTTAATATATTATGACATTTTTAAAACTCTCGAAAAACTTTCTAGGTAACCTCCTTTTTCAGCACTGGACTATATGTAATTAAAAGTCTTTGTAATGAAATTGGCACCAACCTCAAAATTTTATTATTTTCATCTTTTTAGTGACTTTTTTGAAAGAGGTTAATATTTTTATTTAACATTTTTTTTTTATTTTTTACTTATTAGTAGATTTAGCACATTTCTAAAAACCACTGAACCGATTTAAGTAAAATTTATGTGGGGTCACTCTGAAGGTGTGCTCTATTAAATAAAAAAAGAATCTTCAAAATCGGCTTTCAAATATTGGAGATATGAGGTAGCATATATTAAAAATACAGTAAAAACCGTTTACGACGACATCGTTTAGTACAACATACCGGTTATATTGACTAACATCATAGGTCCCGCCTGAATGGCTATATGACCGCTTTATAAAAAAACACTGCTTTTTACGACATTGCTTATTACGACATATCGCATTAAACGACTACATTTAATGTAAAATCTTCATATCTTCGGAGAATTATATCTGTTAGAACGACCAGCTGTATTGTAAACAAAATTCGTACGCACAAAAGTGTTCCAAACAGACTAAAATTACAGATTTTATGAATACAATAATAATAATAATGCGTTTAACGTCCGTTTCTCGACTTTATGTCATAACAGACGCCATTCGCACCATTACCATTTTTTCATGTACCACTTCCCGTTATTTTCTACATTATTTACAACTTCAACTTATGTAATAGCAATGGGCGAATGAAGGAATTATAGGAAATTAGGATAAGGTAGGTAATTTTTGAACTAGGAGTTTGATAGGTAATCGGCCATGGCCTCAAATAAGGAACCATCTCGATATTTATCTTGAATTAATTGACGGAAATCATGGAAAACCTCAATCAAGATGGCCGGTACAGGATTACCGTTTCTCGGCGAGAGGCAGTAGGAAAAAGTCCCAGCCACATCTGCCCCCGCCGGGATGATTTTACGAATACAGAAAAATGATAATGATAATGTGAATATTATTCCTATTAATATCTATATGGATTTATATGTACCTACAAATTCAATAATACAACAATACTTAATAAAAAATTACTTTGTACCTCGAAAATATCACCGGTAACAACCGGTGATGTTTTCGAGGTACAAAGTAATTTTTTATTATCGGTTACTATCGGTTACTATCGGTTTTTACACCAAATATGAGTAGACCCTTAAATGTCGTTATAACCGATTTTGACTGTACATATTTTTTTATGTCATTTGAAAACGGATGAACCGATATTAATAAAAACTATATGGTACCAATCGGGTAGCATTCTGAACAAAATGGCGTCGACAATTTTCAAATCGGTTTTATAATTGATGAAAATATCGGTGTACAAACATACAAAAAAAAAAACATAGAGACGAATATAGAACCTCTTTCTTTTTTGAAGTCGGTTAAAAAGAAAATGTGATGGAGACGTCCCCGTCACGCGCGAGCATAACTAGACCCTCCGGTTGGTATTTATAGCGCTGTGTGCATTATGGGTCGGTTTAGTGAACAGATGAATTCAGTGCACGTATCAGTTGTCAAGAACAACACGAGTCGGCCTCAGATATATATTATTATATTAGGTATACAGTATTAGTATTAGACAATGGTCTCCTCTCCTCCAACCAACCCCACTATTATATAATAACGTAATAATATCTGTACAGAGTGTCCGATTCTTCAGTATGCGAATTAGAGATGAGAAAAACGGGTCTTTTTAGTGATGTGCATTTCTGGATCCCGTATGTGAGCCGGCTCACTGAACCGGTTCAAAAAGAGCCGAGTTCTGAATATGTTACTGCAGTCTGCCACTGAGTTACCTAGTTCAGTCAATCATATCACGACTTGTATAGAATCAAGAATGCATAGCCAAATATGTGATGCATGAGTCATTTGAGCTGACAGATGCATCAAAGCAAGAACTGATACGTAAGTGTAAAATGTGCTTCTGTGTGTTAAGTGTTTTACTGAGTTATGCGGATCCGTTGATGCGTCGGTTAAAAAAAAGTGAGTCGGCTCTCACCCCAGCTACACAGTCCCAGGTTATGGCAGTCATGTCGTTGTATAACGATATTTCAGTTTCTTATATATTTTTAACAAATTAATGCGGTAACAAAAAATAAAAGAAATTTAATTACTTATATAATGGGATTTCTTATGTCCAACAGTGGTTACCGCAAAATTTCTATATGGCGTCTATTTGTTAGGGTCCCGTACATCAGATAAAAAAGCGGAACCCCTATAGAATCACCATCGTTTCCGTCTGTC
Organism: Venustoraphidia nigricollis; assembly: GCA_034508555.1. Classification (NCBI taxonomy): domain Eukaryota; kingdom Metazoa; phylum Arthropoda; class Insecta; order Raphidioptera; family Raphidiidae; genus Venustoraphidia; species Venustoraphidia nigricollis. Next base: position 6,435,219 of record JAVRKA010000016.1, read on the forward strand.
ACAGCTTAATTTCTCTGAATCTACTAGACGAAACAAGTCGAAATTTGGTGGACCCAATTACAGACGTATAACGTAAATAAATAAATTCCTATTTTCGGGGTTAAATTTGAGGGCCAAATTAGAAAATTAAGAAAAATATATCTTTCAATTGCACCATGAGACGTATCTATGAAAGAGCTCGTTGTGAGAAATACAAATATATATATTTTTTTTTATTATTTTGTTAGCGAAACTATTGATTCTAAAATTTTGACACAAATTGTTTTTAAGATATTCGACTAGAGTGGGGTAACTCAGATCTGAACCGGTTCAAAGAGCCGACTCCGACAGAAGATCCGTGAGAGCTGACTCACTTTTTATTGAGCCGACGGATCAACGGATCCGCATAACTCAGTGAAACACTTAACACACAGAAGCACATTTTGCACTTGTGTATCAGTTCTTACTTTGATGCATCTGTCAGCTCAAATGACTCATGCATCACATGTTTGGCTATGCATTCTTGATTCTATACAGGTCGTGTGATATGATTGACTGAACTAGGTAACTCAGTGGCAGACTGCAGTAACATATTCAGAACTCGGCTCTTTTTGAACCGGTTCAGTGAGCCGGCTCACATACGGGATCCAGATGCAAAGACCCGTTTTTCCCATCTCTATATTCGACAAACCACCCGGTATACAGACATAGAAGTACAAAGTTGGTCGCAACTTGACACAAAACTAACTACTTAAACAAGTTTTAAGTGGCCGGATGTACAGTGAAACGTCCACTGCGTCAAGTTCTACATTACCGACGGCACGTCAGGCGGTCGTCTCGCGTCACTGGTCCGATAGTGAGTTAGTGACGTCATAAGGACGTCGACCCTCGACGACTTAAATGGATACATGTAAAACACAATTTACCTGTGATTGCACTGCTGGCAGGCAAAGCACTCCAGGTGATAGACGTTGCTCCGGGCTCTCATCACCATCTCGAACGCCGGGATCACCTTATTGCACGCCGCACAATATCCCGTGTTGCCGAACAGTCTGTATAAATCAAGAAAAACATCTTTAGAAATTAAATATTAAATGGTAAATACATTTTCTTGGGAACATGGACCATAAAAAACTAAGATTCAACTTATCAAAATGCTGCAACGTTTCGTTGGCTATATTTATTAATTTCCAATTCATTGCCTGATGAAGTTGGAAATTAATAAATATAGCCAACGAAACGTTGCAGCATTTTGATAAGTTGAATCTTATTTTTTTATGGTCCAAGTTACCAAGAAAATTGATTTACCATTTTCACAACATGGATGAGAACCAAGATTTATATTTTAAATATTAAAGTACCAAATGAATAAAAAAATATTCAATGCAAGAAGCTTTTTAAAACCAAATTTTCGAAAATATTTACTTTTAAATGTTTTCTACAAAACTAATGAATTTGTAAATAATAATAATTGACATATTATACCTAGTCTTGACGGTATTACGTACAGTCCGCGCCATGGATCTGAAAGGCTCGGAAGTTAGATGCAAATGGAGGCTTGCGCAGGTACAGTCGGTTGAAAAACTACAAACTCGCGCTATATTATTTTTACTAGATTCGAGTTGTTATCGTCCATGATGTTATATGTTTATGGATCGTGGGTAATTGGACACAAATAAATGAAAATTCTAAGTTTTCTAAATTTGCTACGTTTCGTAGATTAGTTTCCTACTTCTTCAGGCAAGTTTATAGTTTAGAATCTTTGTTGATATGCTTGCAGTGAGATCATCTTGTCATTCATTTAAAAACAATAATTTAAAAATATATAAAAATTAGCAATCTACTATGGTTTTGATTTGTATTACAGCTTCGTTTCAAATCAAAACCACAGTAGATTGCTAATTTTTATATATTTTTAAATTATTGTTTTTAAATGAATGACAAGATGATCTCACTGCAAACATATCAACAAAGATTCTGAACTATAAACTTGCCTGAAGAAGTAGGAAACTAACCTACGAAACGTAGCAAATTTAGAAAACTTAGAATTTTCATTTATTTGTGTCCAATTACCCACGACCCATAAACATTATTATTTTTAATTTTCCTTTAATCTAAAGGTCTAATTCCTTGCATAACGGCATCCAAAAAATATTTTTCGTGCTTGCCTATGCAAAACTGTATTAGGCATCTTGATCAATTTACAATCAAAGAAACAACTTAACAATAGTATACTGGACTGTCATTTATAGCAGAAAAGCGACAAGACAACCAGCGATAACCAATCACCGACGAACACACGTTCTGTGTCGGTAACTGGGAGGTGGTGGGAGTCTTCCTTTCCCACAAAACAACCAGGACGGCTCTAAAATATGCATTTGCGACGCTGTTTGTGACTAACTTCAGAACGTTTTAGAACCGTGGCGAGTATTATACCGCTATCTTAGGAAACCTAGGCTTTACAGAATTGAATTGTATTCCTTCTTTCAAGTTGAAAATAATTATCCTGTAGGTATATTTATATTATATTTTTTTAAAAGCCTATATAATATTTAACAATGTTTAGACGTCGTCATTTGGAGCATTGTTGTGTCGTGCCTCCGGTGAGGTTCACAGGAGGATGGTAAACAGCGCGACATGAATGTTTATAACAGACTATACGAAAGTCTCTCCTCCTGGTGGAGCGGATGTGAGAGTGGAGAAGAACGGAAGTGACAGCTGACATCCGATAGTCTCGCGTGTGTAGAGGGACTGAGTGGGGCGGCGAACGGTGGCGGGGAGGGGGAGGTGGAGGACGAAAGCGATGATATTTTTATTGTTAATGTAAATAATAAGTCCGAACCCCTGCAGCCTTGCCGGTGTATAACATTCAATAAAAACGCTTTCTGTTCAACTTTCTCTGTTTATTATGTTGTTTACTGAAAAGATTGCCTTCAGGGTCGAACTCAGGGTTGACCCTCCTCCGAAAGAGATGTTGACTGTATTCAAATAAAAACATAATTTTAACGTTTGGTAGTTTTTATGATAAAAATACTATAAAACACAATATTTCTCCTTATTTTTAAGGAACTGAATTAATATTTAAGGTAGTTGTCGTGGTTAAGGCACACCGTCAGAAAATTGTTAATTTTTGTATAGTTATTAAGAACATGATAGTACAACTGAAAATTTGAAGTCGATCGACCGTATATAATCCGAGATAAATTCAATTAAAATTGGATAATTAACATTGATTGTATACGATCTCTGTAGTTCTGAACCAGTTTCTGATTTATAAAAAAAGAACTAACTGTCAGAAACTTTCCAAAAACTGACAGTCTTTCAATGCATTTGTTATGAGTTTAAAAAAAAATAAGAAACATTTTTTGACCGTCTAATAATTTTTAAATAACGGTTTAAGTTCAACAATTTATAGAAAAGTATACATGCATATGAATACTGTATGGGTTACGTTTCCACGGGAACAGTCTTGCGTACAAATTATGGATCACTTAGCTACAAGCTAGTATACTTTTGTGGCGTGTATAATCTATAACTTTTTGACAATATTGTACCACGACAACTACCTTAAAACATAAAACGTAATAAAGCTGTCGGAACGCTCTGAAATTAAGCCAAAAATAGGGCTTCGGCAGATAGCTGATTGTAGACTTATTTATCAACATTTTGCAAAAACTCTTTCTCTATAAGGTAAAGGACAAATCTAGGTCTCTAATGGATTACTTTTGTAATTTATGTACGATTGACTAGAAAAAAGTTAGCATTAATTGTGCCAAAAAACACACGTTTTCAATGTCATACTATGACCTTATTCGTACTTATTTCACAAAATTGTTCCATCATAAACCTAAAGTGACTCTTCCTTTTTCGGAAACGTTTTTTAAATCTTTAAAGTATTTCCAAAATTTAGAGTAATCAACTGACAGCGGCACCCTTGCAACAGCGTTTTTAGCCTCGTAGTGTGACTTAAATTCAAAGCCTTAAGGTTGTCGGAACGCTTTGAATTTATGCCAAAAATAGAGCTTCGGCTGTCAACTGATTGTAGACTTATTCGTCAACATTTTACAAAAATTCTTTCTCTATAAGGAAGATAAAGGACAAATCTAGGTCTCTAATGGACTACTTTTGTAATTTATGTACGATTTACTAGAAAAAATTTGGCATTAATTGTGCTAAAAAAACTCGTTTTCAGTGTCACACTATGACCTTATTCGTACTTATTTCACAAAACTGTTCCATCACAAACCTAAAGTGACTCTTCCTTTTTCGGAAAAGTTTTTTAAATCTTTAAAATATTTCCAAAAACTGACAGCGGCACCCTTGCAACAGCGTTTTTTAGCCTCGTAGTCTGGCTTAAATTCAGAGCGCTCCGACAGCCTTAAGGTTTTTAAATTATCGATATTCTGCTGTATATAGATTTGTAGAATGAGTTTGTAGCAAATTGTCCAACCCTGAAGCCGTCCCATAGCACAGCGATGCTGCAATCTATTTGTATTGTAAACTTACATAATATTGTTTTTTATGAATATCGCGGATTCCCTGTTCTCTACAAATATTATTACATACAATACTTTGGACACGCGTTGTCTGTTCAGCTGTCATTGTATTTTTATCTCTCTCTCTCATCTCATCTCTCCCTTCCTGTCAATCTTGTTCTTCCTGTAAATTGTTCCAACAGCGAAATCGCAAATTTATAAATTGAGGGAAAATTAGAAAAAACCGACTCGATAAAAATTCTGATTCAACTTTTTTTAAATTTATATATATTCGTAATAGAGATGGGATTCTTTAAGAGAAAATTGTCGAATTATTTAATTAAGGTAGTTGTCGTGGTTAAGGCACACCGTCAGAAAATTCTTAATTTTTGTATACTTATTAAAGACATGATAATTCAATTACTCTGAAAATTTGAAGTCGATCGACCGTATATAATCCGAGATAAATTCAATTGAAAATTGGATAATTAACATTGATTGTATATGATCTCTGTAGTTCTGAACCAGTTTCTCATTTATAAAAAAAGAACTAACTGTCAGAAACTTTCCAAAAACTGACAGTCTTTTAATGCATTTATTATGAGTTTAAAAAAATAAGAAAACATTTTTGATCGTCTAATTATTTATAAATAACGGTTTAAAGTTCAACAATTTATAGAAAAGTATACATGCATATTAATACTGTATGGGTTACGTTTCCACGGGTACAGTCTTGCGTACAAATTGTGGATCACTTAGCTACAAGCTAGTATACTTTTGTGGCGCGTATAATCTATAACTTTTTGACAATATTGTACCACGACAACTACCTTAATAAAATATCTGAACTGTAATGAGAGGAATTACGTCATTCGACGAACCTGTCAACTAATTGCATGGTAACAGCTGTTGTTTATAAACTTAAGTGGCAGTTGAATCTCAAAGAAAAAAGAAAAGAATAAATTGTTTTTTTAAGGTTTGCAAGAGGTTTATAAGAGAACTTGCTGTTTTATTAATCATAAAGAATCATTTTATTTCTTCAAGCTTTCTTAAAGTGTGCATTGCATTTCCGTTACTTGTAACCGTCCCTGTGACTACGGCTATTGCCGAGCGATCATTTTCAAAATTAAAATTGATAAAAACTTATTTAAGAAACTCTATGGGACACGAACGGTTACGCAACTTAGCTATTCTGTCTATCGAACATTACATGGTCAGAAAAATTTAAACTGTCATTAACACTTTTGCCGGACAAAAAGGCCGAAAAAAGGAATTTTAAGGCTGTCGGTACGCTCTGAATTTAAGCCAAAAATAGAACTTCGGCTGTCAACTGATTGTAGACTTATTCGTCAACATTCTGCAAAAATTATTTCTCTATAAGGAAGATAAAGAACAAATCTATGTTTCTAATGGACTACTTTTGTAATTTATGTACGATTTACTAGAAAAAAGTTTGCCTTAATTGTGCCAAAAAAACACACGTTTTCAATGTCACACTACGACCTTATTCGTACTTATTTCACAAAATTGTTCCATCAGAAACCTAACGTGACTCTCCCTTTTTCGGAAAAGTTTTTTAAATCTTCGAAATATTTCAATTGACAGCGGCACCCTTTCAATATCATCTTTTAGCTTCGTAGCGGGCACCAGTCAAAAATTGAAACGTGCGGATGATTAGAGCGAGACAGAGTTAAAGAAGGTCACACCCACAATATGTCTTTTGCCTACCTCGCCTCTTACCGCTGGGTCGCAACACAAACTGTGTGAAAGTGATCCAACACTGTTAATAATTAAAATTTTGTACTAAAACTAAAATTGTGATTTCAGTCGAATATGCTCTTTAAATTAAAAGTTTACTAGAAAATTAACTAATTATAAGAGCGTTTGTACTTCACGTGGTGATTTATATAAAAAAAAAAAAACTATAACGTTGGTTGAGCTTCTTTACAGAGATGGTGGACCCTATCCGATGAATTTGCCACGGGCCTTAAACAATATATTTACGTCACGAATGACTCACCTGAGGTAGTCCCGCTTGCAGAGAATGAGGTTCGCTTTCGTGTAGAGCGTCGAGCCGACTTCGCCGAGGCGACAGTCGCAGCAGCCGCACTTGAGGCAGTCCTCGTGCCAGAACAGGTCGAGTGCCTTCAGCAGGAAGCGTTCCGTTATGCATTTGCCGCAACCGGCACATTCCTGCTGTTGACCACCGCCAGAACCGCCGCCCACACTACCGCCGCCACCCGCTCCACCTCCTCCACCGCCCGCGTTACCCGGTTTAGACGCGTCGTTCTTTGATACGTCCATAGTCATGTTATTTCGTTTGTTTGACAGTTTTGTTCTGAAACAAATGAAATGCGTTAAATAGGGCTGTTGACTGTATTCAAATAAAAACATAATTTTAACGTCAACTGGTAGTTTCTATAACAGAAATACTAAAAAACACGACTTATGCGATTTGTTATTTTTAGGTAGAAGTTGTTTTAAATTAAATTAAGGTAGTTGTCGTGGTTAAGGCACACAGTTAGAAAATTCTTAATTTTTTTGTACTTATTAAGGACATGATAATACAATTACCCTGAAAATTTGAAGTCGATCGACCATATATAATTCGAGATAAATTCAATTAAAAATAGGATAAATAACATTGATTGTATACGATCTCTGTAGTTCTGAACCAGTTTCTTATTTATAAAAAAAGAACTAACTGTCAGAAACTTTTCGAAAACTGAGTCTTTCAATGCATTTGTTATGAGTTTAAAAAAAATAAGAAAACATTTTTGACCGTCTAATTATTTATAAATAATGGTTTAAAGTTCAACAATTTATAGAAAAGTATACATGCATATGAATACTGTATGGGTTACGTTTCCACGGGTACAGTCTGGCGTACAAATTATGGATCACTTAGCTACAAGCTAGTATTCTTTTGTGGTGCTTATAATCTATAACTTTTTGACAATATTGTACCACGACAACTACCTTAGTAAATTTAACAATGTTTCAATATTTTGTTCGTTCTTTACAAAAAACCTAAAAATACCGTTTTTTTTCTCAAACTAATCGATAAAAACCGGTTCTCTTTGTAATCAGTTCTCATCACTAATACAAACGTCCACCCAAAAATAGTTAGAATAGCGCCCTAAGACCCCAAAACGTCGAAATCTAATGAAAAAGCAATTTTCGAAAATCGAACTGAAATCAATAACTTCACGTTTTCTGAAAATTTTCAAATTAAAAATGTCGCTTAGTTTACTATTAATTATCCCAGATGATTTGAAACCGATTGATTAAATTTTGTAATGTTTAATCAAACTCGCTGATTAATTACTTAATTATTAACAGTCAAACGAAACTGCAGAACTTGTTTTAATAATTAGTCATTCAACAGTGGCGTAGTCATGGCAGTTTTTATATGGAGCGGTGCTATTATTGATGCAGAAAGGAGAAACGTAAAACCACAAAGCTTCAAAGCAAAACTTGTGCGACAAATGACAGTCTGAGCCACGTCACGTGACATTTGGTTTGACGAAGGATCCACAGGAATACAGGGCCTGGTCAAATCTTTATCCCTGTACGACAAGTGTAATAATTTTTTAATCGACAAAAAAGAGGTTATCAATTCGACGTGCATATTTTTTATATTTGTTCAACCATTACTATTTGAGGGATTAACCGATTTAAAAAAAGTCAACATCATTTTGTTCAGAATGTTTACGAATTGGTACCATATACTTTTTTTAAATCGGCTTAGTCGTTTGTAACCAACTTCAAAAAAGGATGTTTTTTGTTACCTTCAGGGTGGTCTCATGTAACTTTTTCTTAAGCCGATTAATCAATTTTTCTAGTTTACTATTAAAATATTAAAAAGGCCGTTAATTACGTGCAAACTGCGTATTGAAAAGGCACTAAAAAGTAAAAAATTAATAAGAAATTGAAGCTCCTTCAACACCATTACTATTTTCCATCTACCGCACTTCCCGTTATTTTTCTACATGTTTTTTCAACTTATATGTAATAGCAATGAGCGAATGAAGGAATTATAGGAAATTAGGATAAGGCAGGTAATTTTTGAACTAGGAGTTTGATAGGTAATCGGCCATGGCCTCGAATAAGGAACCATCTCGATATTTATCTGGAATTAATTGAGTGAAACCATGGAAAACCTCAATCAAGATGGCCGGTACAGGAATTACCGTTTCTCGGCAAGAGGCAGTAGGAAAAAGTCCCAGCCACATCTGCCCCCGCTGGGATTCGAACTCGGACCTACCGAATGCGAGTCTAGTGCTGTCACCACTTCTCTACCCAGCTCGGTCAAAAATGGTAAAATAATAAAGTTTTGAGGTCGGCGAAATTTTATTAAAAGTACATCGGTATGTAGCTACATAAAAAATTGGGGCCAACCTCAAAACTTACGCTTTTTAGTGACCTTTTTTGAAGGAACACCTTTTTTTTAAGTTATTTTACTATTATTTTTTGTGACACATTCTTGATATTTAAGTAAATAGTTTACAGATTGTAGACGTTCGGTAACTAAAGTCTGTTAAGCGCTGAGTTATCTTATAAATGTTTCTCAAGAAGACGTATAAAAAAATGATCATTAAGGTTACTGACTACCAGCTATCTGTTTCATCCGCATATTTCTATCTTAGTAGTTGGATGCATGGAAAATTCACTTAATCACGATTCGGAAATCCCAAGTTTCTATGAAAAATCTTAGTCAATCTGTGATGTTAATGCTTAAAAACAAACTAGAAATATGGTACCATTCTTCTCATATGACTTTTAGCCAAGTGTTTACAATTTATTTGATTTAAATAAATGATTTAAAATCAAATAAAAACGAGAAAACTAGAAAAATTAGTTTTACTCAAGTTTTGTACAGAAAAAATTTTGTTTGAAAATAATTATTATGCGAGCCAAATTTTTCAGTATCCTTAAGTTTAAAAACTCCATAATGTTAATTTGTCTTCCTGTAATTCGAAATCTCAAGACGTGTTGTACAGAAATATTGACAAATATTACGTTCTGTAGGGCAAAAACACAATGTTTTTAAGCAGCAAGCTAACTTTTGTGACGCTTAATCTCAGCTAATAAAAACAGAAATAAAATGAATTTTGCAACCACAGATCGAAAATTTCCCGAGAGTATTTTTTACAATCCGAGGTATCCATAACCCCAAAAACTTTAGGAACTACCAGAGGTGGACTTTCCATAAGGCTGACTAGACCCGGGCTTAAGGCAGCCAAATATTAGACCGCCGCGCGGGAAGCATGGGGAGCACGGTGTTGGTTTCGTAAGCAGGTACTTAAAATTTTTACACTGCAAAATTAGCAGAAAATGGCGGTTATTTCTAAACAACTTAAGGAGGCCAAGACTCCGCGTCTGGGAACCACTGATTTACAGCAGTAGGACGTGACGTCATGACTGAGCTATACGGAACGTAGCATCTACACGCTACGTACATAAGTTAGCGTTGCGGTCGAAGCATCTGTGCGCTTTGTGTTGCTGAAGTTGTTTGTTGTTGTTGTTGGTAGTTGTTGAAACCGGACGGATAACATGCACTAGGGTTGTTGCAGCGGGCCTCCTGGTGGATGGCGGCCGGCGCTGCGCCCTCTTCTTGTTGATGACGACCGCAGCGCCGGCCGCAATCGGACGGCCAGACAAATGACTTGCCCCGTTCACCAACTCCTTCTCGCAGCAGTCTTTTGCGGTTCCTTTTACGTAAACTATCCATGAACGAGATTTGAGATAAAACCGGAAAGGCTTTAATAATTCTCGCTAATTATGTTCCTTAAGGCCTTACATACGTCCAGTATTTTAAAAAAATCGATTTGTTTTAACAGATTGTTGTTCTTTATAGTTTAAGGCTTATTTCTGTGAAAGTCGATTGTTAAAATTCCCCATAGATCCAAAGTTATGGTAGAAAATATGACAGCCCGTCGATAATTTGGTGCACGGACTTAAAACTTTAAACGCGTTTTTCTCGAAACTACTTTTGCCATCACGATCGGCAAAACTAATAGTTTTTAATATTTTTTGATGCGATTTTTTAAAAAAATATTCGAAATTATTTTCTCTATAGTAGATTTTTGATATTTTGATTTAAAAATTTTATACAAATAATAATTAGTGTAAAATTTATGCCGTAAAACGCATTTTTTTTAAACTGCCATAAATTGCTAAGTTCTTCGAAATTCAAAATTCCGGCTCGACACACTATAACTACAACTTTATTTTACATGATCGATTATAAATTTTGCAATTCAATCAACATTTACTAGAGATATGAAGTCGACCGTGAAACAAATTTTTTTTCTTAGTGTTGTGGATCACGTGTTTTTTATATAGTATTTTTTGTGAAATAATTTTTTTTATAAAAGTTAAATGCCAATAAACAGTGTGTATGGTTTATTTTTATTAATTTCTATTGTTATCCCTACTAAAAAAATAGTTTCTTTTAGCGCCTTTTGGTCTTAATGCCTAAACTCTTTATTTTCAAACCTTCAAAATTTTAAATTCATTATTTCTATATATTTAATGACTTTTAATGGACACGCTGACAGGCAAAATTGTGCAAAATTAAAATCATTGCAACTTTTAATTTATATTTGAATTTTGATTAGAGCTTCAAAATTTATAGATAAATAGCCAGAAAGTAAACTTTTTCGATTGAAATCATGTTCTAAATACCTTCATAACATCCTTAAATCCTATCCAATAAAGACAGAAATTATAGTCTTTTAAAGTTAAATAAAATTTTAAACAGATACGTCGCTAATGAAGTTTCATTTCAAAAACTCTATAAAACGACTCAGTTGCGAACGAACCTCCAGGGATATTTAAATTCGAACGAATCGGTTGGTAACACTGGACGTCTTCTCTGAGGTCATCCCCCACCCCGCTCCTTCGTGTTAAGCAAACACATACACACGCCGTGTTTGCCTTAAGATTTGTGTCTCATGGTCTGGTAATATTAATACGAATTTATGTTCTGAGATGTTGCTCTAATCCACAGCCTTCTGCTACCCTGCAACCGCAATCTCAGACAGATGTGAACAGGGTCGCCTAGGTGTGCTTCGAAACAATGGACAGTATAAAATTAATACTAATAAAATTAATTTTGAAAAATGTATATATCAGATCCTTTTGATGTTAATAATTTATAAATATTTTAGAGGAATTAGGATCAATGAAATTAAAAGACAAATTATTATTTCACAACGTTTCGTATTAAATTAATACTTCATCAGGTGATCTAAAATAAAATAACAAGCCAATTTAACAACCAATAATAAAACAAATAAATAAATATTAAACATACCTTAATTAATAGTCTTAATAACTAGATTTAAAAAATTAATATTTATCTCCGAGAATAGTTATGTTACAGAACTGATTTTTTTCAGGTTACTCCAAAGAAGCAGTAATCCAAATTTCATATGTCTACGTGGCAAGCTTCACGATTTTGGGCATTCCCTGAGTGATTGATAGATCATCACAATTCACAAGCGTTTAACCGGTGCTGGGAGGATTCACCCCGAATGTAACTGATCGTCCGAAGACTACTCGCGTCTATTTGGTGTGATATGATGAAGTGAGGTATGTTATTGTTATATAATGAAGTATGGTATATAACTATAATATTGTATTATTGTGTCTGAAAAATATTTAAATTAAGTAGAATAAGGAAAAATATGATTTGACAAAAAATACTGGAATCCCATCAAAAACATAAATGTGAAAAAGGGCCAAGTTCGGTACAAAGAGCAAGTGGCTTTGTAGTGAGATCTAAGAAGATGTCAAGTTTTCACTTGACAAGTTCTTATGTTTTATATTATCATTACGTGTTTTTAGTGTATTTGCCATATGGCAACATACACTATTGGCGTCGGTCGGATGGCGGGACCTAGGTGTCGGATCAAAATTTCTCGACGTTTCATAACCTCCTAAACACTTTGACACCATTTTTAAAAATGTTTATATATATATGTATATATATATATATTTATATATATATATATACGTATATATATATATATATATATGTGTGCGGGCTATAACTTTCGAAAGAGTTAATTGATGTTAACCAAATTTGGCCCACGTGTTGAAATCCATCACCGCAAGAAGCCTATTTAAAATGGGCGTAATCGGGCCATTTTAAGGGTAGTTTTTAGGGGTTGAAAAATGTTTTTGGGCCCCAAAATACCGAAAAAATTCTCCGAATCGTTTCAAAAATGAAATTTAACCCTCTGGTAGTAATTAAAAAGTGTTCCAGAAATTTTAATAAAATCGGCCCGACAGGACCGGATTTACAAATTTTATGAAAAAACTAGTTTGCAGATAGTGAATTATTTACTGAAGTGTGTATATAATTTAATATAGAGTTTCGATTGATAATAATATTGCAATTAAGAAAAAAAATGTTATTTTAAGGGGTGTATTAAGGAGTCAAATTTTTTATTTTGCTCAAAAAACCAACTTAAGTTCGCATAATAAAGCCACACTGCCTATATTAGCAAATACACTATATTGTCGGCAGGGTTTTGGCACTGCGATCCGGGTTTTTTTAAAAAAAATTACAATTATTTTATATTATTATTATTAATTCTCCTAGTAACAAAATGAGATAGAGTTTGGAATCTTGAAGATATTGTTTAGCTTTTCTTTGTATGGCAAAGAATCTTTTATTATTATTATTTTATATTATAAATAAATGACTCGTCTGTGTAAACTTTGATGTCAAAACTTGGCACCTTATCAGATCTCACTTCTTATTTTCGGCAAAGCCGACAAACTAACTTGTTCTTTCGTCCAAAGTTGCCTCTTTTTTTGCAGATTTATGTTCTTGGTGGGTTGATACACTACTTGAAAGATTAAAATCAGTTGACAATATCTGTACAAAATGGCTTCCAACTTCTAGAATAAATATGAAGGTTTATTCCAAAAATGTATTTACAATAACCCCTAGGCTTTTACACTGACATAATTTAACTTAGAGACTGCAACGACAATCGAGGAATGTAGTTGTCATGCATCATAGTTTAAGAGAAATTCTTTCACTTCAAAGCAGCCACAGAATTTCAAAATTGGCAAACAAAAACACAACGTCACTGCAAAACATTCGCAAACAATGTCAGTAAAAATGTTAAGAACGAGTTTAAAAACATTAAAAACAGACGACGGCTATGTAACATAATAATATAAAACAAGTGAATAACGAGAGACAAACAATAAATGCAAAGCGACGTACTAGAGCGCCGCGGGGCGACGGGCCGTTAAACTACAGCAGCCACAACAAGTTTCAGGTCTGCAATAAACCGTCAAAGGACGACAAATAATGTTGTGCCATCGCGACGTACGCCGCCGCGACGCTTCAAAGGCAAAGAAAAACACGTACTTATGCAATACGCACAGAGATTCACCTCTATGTGACAGCATTTGGCTTGTTTGTCGACCACGCATTTTGTTTTGTGAGATGTCTTTTGTTTGACCTTGTCGACAACGGCCCGTTTAAAAAAGAAAGTATTTTTACAATTCCAAGTTGACTCGAAAACAAGTTTATGTCTATTTTAACAGTTCAAAAAACGTAGAACGTGGTTAATAATAACAGATAAATAAAAAAACTTGACAATTCTACAAAATGGCGAATTATACCAAAATAAAATAAAAACGAATTTAGTGGACTGTATTGGCTTACCTTTAGAATGATGTTCAATTCTTGCCATGGTCGGAAAAAGGGAAAGGATGGCTAAGGATTCTTTCCACGACACAAAATTGTCCATACACAATAGATAACTATTTTTGATATTAAAATAAAACAAAACAAAACTTTACACTGCTGGTTAGATCCTATTCGCAATACCGTTCAAAACACGACTAGTTCACTCATGATTTACTCGTGGGTTACAAAAACGATAAAAATGTCAAAAACTAAAACTCTAATACTTTTACTGCCCTCTATTGGGTCATTAATGGAATATAAAATAAACTAAAGCTTCTGGGACATTGAACTAAAGCGGCGTGAACAATTATTATTAAATTATTTCTCGACGATTATTTCGGACAATACGTCCATCCTCATGAATATAAACTAGCGGTACCTGTGCGAATAATTCGCACTAAAATTCGTTTCTAATTTCTCACACTATTTATAACTTTCTTCTTTTTGTTGTTTTACATTACGAACCTCAGTGACGGTTCAAGAAAATATTTTTCTAAAACTGTCATATAGAAGCGCAAGTATCGAAAACGTTGAGCTGAAGCGCCGCTATACGAAAAGTGTTTATGCGTGAATTTTGATTAAAAATTAAACAAAAAAAATTTACCGACCGTAAATCATGTTGACGTTGTATCAAAGTTAGAACCGTCAGATGGCAGCATTGCTGCATATACTGAATAAATGTATAATTGTTATAATTAATTATTTTGCAAAAACAAAATCAATAATAGATTTTTTAGTTGTTGATGTCGGTAGAGCAAGCAATTATCTATAAAATGATATAAATTTTGTGTGGAGCAATTGTGTGTTTTTTTCGAAAAAGGGAGGCAAACATCTTAACCTTAGCGTATTAATATATATGATGTTTTATATTCCTGAGGATGGACTTATTGTCCGAAACGATCGGCGAGTTATAATTTAATAATAATTTTTGTAGATTTTTCAAGTGTTTTTTTTTATTTGTGATATTAAAGACATTGCAATACCTATTTATAAGGAGTAAAACGATTTAAAATCAGATAAAAACGAGAAAGCATAATTTTACATCCATTTTTGTGCAGAAAAAATTAAATTTGAAAAATATTATTGAGTAAATCAAATTGGTCAGTATTTTTAACATAAGTAAAGACAAAATTTCAAAATGTTAACTTGCTTTCCCGTATAATCCGAAATCTCGTGACGTGCTGTAAAGAAATATTAACGAATGACACGTTTTTTGGTTCAATTTTTAAGGCAAAAATATGTCTTTTGAAATTTTTAAGGAGTGAGCCGCAACTGCTTGGAATGGATTAAGGAAATACAAAAGGTGCTGGGCTCAATAATTCGAACAGTTTGAATGGCACTAAAAATTTATTTAAAGCAACTTAAATTTCAGTTTTTTTTTGTAGAACTATTTATTATTAAAACATATTCTTTTCAGTTCAGAGATACTAAATTGATTAAAAATTTATACAGTGACAAAATGTATTGACGACTATTACGCAAATGAAAGAAACTTACATAACTAATTAATCAACAGAGCCGAACTTAAATATTTCATTTATGTTAAAATATTATAATATATAGAAGATAAAAAGAACAATACTTGGTAACGCTATAGAAGCAAGCCCAATTTTGTGAAGCTTAATGCTTAATCACAAGTCATAATAACAGTAATAAAATGACTTTTTCGACTACAGTTCGAAATTTCCCGAAAGCATATTTTACAATCTGAGGGATCAGTCGCCTAATACATCGGATCTGAGCCAAAACTGCGGAGGATGGATTTAGGAAAGAAAAAAGGTACTTGGCCCAATAATTCTAACAGTTTTGAATGCCACTAGATTTTTTAAAAATTATTTCTTTTAACTTCTTTACTTGATATACAATAATTTTATTTAAAAAAGTCTCCTTTTCTTTTGGTTCAGAGATATTGTTTAAAATATTATTCATTAAAAAAAATATTGACAATTCTATTACGCAAATAAAAAGGAAGCTTACATAACTATTCAACAGAGCCGAACTTTAAGTTTTAAGGAGGTTCGAGACAAAATCCAAAATAATAAGAACGTTTTGAAATTTTATTCACTGAAAGATGGATACACAATATGCTCACTGCCAAAATTTCATCATTTACTACACCGTTTTTGAGAAAAAAAAATTTAATTCGATCTTATTCGTGGGACTAAATGGCCATATTTCTGTTAAATACTGTAGTTTTTGTCAAAATATTACCAATGTAATGAAACTTTCGGTACTTAATAATTTGACATTTTTGAACAATTTTTTATATTTTTCAAGTTATTTTACTAGTTAATTAATTAGTTATAGATAAAAACAGATGCCAAAACAAGTCGATGACGTCGTTCGTCTCGAAAAATAGAAAAAAACATTGCAACAGTGCACAATCATAGCATGAATTCATCACAGCTGTAGTAAAATCACAAAATAGCGGGAAATTCCAACCACTTTTAGCTGTCCAAGCATCACATCATAATACAATAAATTATTCAATATTCTTTGCGATGACTGCATTCGCCATAAAATTTCAATTCCAATATTTTGTCTTTTTGATATAACTTTTTCCATTTTAATTAATTATAGACTCAAAACTTCAATTTTTATTTCCAATATACCTAATATGTAAACAATTTTTTTCATATATTTACTTAACAACGGTCAAGCGGTGCTGCATTGTTTTCGTGTAAATAACTTAATTAATCATTTCGTTGAAAACACTTTTTCCATGAAAGAAAATGTTTCTTATTAGGTTAATTAAGATTTTATATGAAGTAAAATATAATATTTATTAAAAATTACGCAGGTTACCAACATTTTTTAACTGAAAATTTGGTGGGTAAGAGTTGTCACCTTGCAAAACGACAATGGAATTTTTATAAGGTGCCCCAGATAAATAATCGGTCTCAAACCTCTTTAAGGCTGTCGGAATGCTCTGAATTTAAGCCAAAAAAAGAGCTTTGGCTGTCAACTGATTGTAAACTTATTCGTCAACATTCTCTATACGGAAGATAAAGGGCAAATCTAGGTCTCTAATGGACTACTTTTGTAATTTATGTACGATTTACTAGAAAAAAGTTGACATTAATTGTACTAAAAAAACACACGTTTTCAATGTCACACTATGACCTTATTCGTACTTATTTCACAAAACTGTTCCATCACAAACCTAAAGTGACTCTTCCTTTATCGGAAAACTTTTTTAAATCTTTAAAATATTTCCAAAAACTAGAGTAATCAATTGACAGCGGCACCCTTGCAATAATATTTTTTAGCCTTGTAGTTGGCACCAGCCAAAAATTGAAACGTGTGGATGATTTGAGTGAAACAGAGCTAAAGAAGGTCACACCCACCATATGTCTTTTGCCTACCTCGCCCCTTACCGCTGGGTCTCAGCACAAATAAAATTCAGAGCGTTCCGACAGCCTTAATATAATTTATGTTTTAATATAATTTAATGTGTAAACGTATTTTAAGGACAAATTAAAAGAACAAAGAGTACTGGATGACGCTATTGATCTAAAGATTTCTAAGGACTTTTCTGCTCAAAATTGTTTTCTCTATTTCATTGGGTGGGCGCTCGATCTTAGACAGCCTGTATATTGCTTCTTAGGTAGCGCGGCACATATTCCATTAACTCGGTTAGAAATGGGCTCCCCGCGCCCAAACACGTTCATTATTATACAATAATAATGCTAACTGGCCGCATTAGTAGGAGCGCCGCCGGGGCCGGGACTGGGAGTCTTTAACGAGACTCGTTTAAAGGAAATACTTAATGGGCGATATTATTTAATGTAAACTGGAGTTTAACAACTGCCATTAAGGACCGACTGGACGCAACCGACCGACCGCCTGCAGATAGCCAACCCGCACTACAAACTATTAAAATCATCAGATGCAGGATCGTACTTACAAAATCACTGTTGTATAATGCAACTATTTTTATAAATTGTACAGCTGCGGCATAAGAGGTGAAACTTGGAATTGGCTGAAATCCTACCTAAAAATCGCGCCCAATATGTAAAAATAAATATTGTAAATGACAAGCATTTTAAATCTGACTTTACAATCTTAAATTCTGCTGCACCGCAGGGCAGTGTGCTGGGTCCTTTAGTTTTAATTTCTACATAAACGATCTTCTAAGTTGTGTTGCTGATGCATGCACCACTTGTTATGCTGATACTCAAACGCTCAAATTTAGTTGAAGTGTCTTGGACTATCTGCTTATTTGAATGGAGGCTGAAATCCTACCTAAAAATCGCTCCCAATATGTAAAAATAAATATTGAAAATGACAATCATTTTAAATCTGACTTTACAATCTTAAATTCCTGTGTACCTCAGGACAGTGTGCTGGGTCCTTTAGTTTTAATTTCTATATAAACGATCTTCCAAGTTGTGTCGCTGATGCATGGGCCACTTGTTATGCTGATGGTCAAATGCTCAAATTTAGCCGAAGTGTCTTGGACTATCTGCTTATTTGAATGGAGGCTGAAATCCTACCTAAAAATCGCTCCCAATATGTAAAAATAAATATTGAAAATGACAATCATTTTAAATCTGACTTTACAATCTTAAATTCCGCTTTACCGCAGGGTAGTGTGCTGGGTCCTTTAGTATTAATTTCTACATAAATGATCTTCCAAGCTGTGTTGCGATGCATGCACCACTTGTTACGCTGATGCTCAAACGCTCAAATTTAGTCGAAGTGTCTTGGACTATCTGCTTATTTGAATGGAGGCTAAAATCCTACCTAAAAATCGCTCCCAATATGTAAAAATAAATGTTGAAAATGATCATTTTAAATCTGACTTTACAATTTTAAACTCCGGTGTACCTCAGGGCAGTGTGCTGGGTCCTTTAGTTTTAATTTCTATATAAACGATCTTCCAAGTTGTGTCGCTGATGCATGGGCCACTTGTTATGCTGATGGTCAAATGCTCAAATTTAGCCGAAGTGTCTTGGACTATCTGCTTATTTGAATGGAAAACTACAGCGCGTACAAAATTCCTGTATACGGTAAGTGCGTAATGTCGGCAGAACGGAACGTATTCACCCTATTCTATATGAACATTGTTTACTTGACATAAACAATATTCAGATTTTGCATACTTTATGTTTAACATATATCAGTGATTAAAAACGGGTGATTCTGAGTTATTAGCAAGGAATCTGCACCTTCTGAAATCATCTCACACACACCAAACACGCAATAGCGACCTGTTGGTGCAACGATGCAATGCGGATGTCGGTGCCACCTTTTTATGTTCTGGGCCCAAAACTATGGAATGATCTGTCTAGAGAAAGTTCATCTTTAAAAATATATGCAAATCACATTTACTCAACAAACAGTAATAATTGAAATTCTACACTATCAATAATTATTATAGAGATATATATTTTGCTTTGATTTAATATATTGTTTGACATTGTATAGCCGACAGGCTTTTATGTCCTTAAATTACATTAAATAAGTGTCTGACAAAGCGGTAAGATTGTTTGCCAAAATACATAACTGGTTTTTCAGCATTAAATTAGTTCTTAACACGAACAAAACTAATCTTCTATTATTTAAAACTAAGTAGAGCAACGTAAAAACATCTGATTGTTTATTTTTTAATAATACTAAAGTTGCTTTTTCGACTGATGTCAAATTTTTAGGCATTTTTGTAAGCAAGCATATCAATGTGTTAGTAAAACAACTTGGCAGTTGTATAAAATGCTACACGTAGGAGTAGTACATTCTCCAATTACAATACCATAAAAATGATGTATTTCGGTCACTTTTACTCAAAAATGAAATATGGGATTATTTTTTGGGGTGCTGCTAATACAGATTTAATCTTTAAAGCACAAAAAAATGTATTCGCATTCTGGCCAATATAAATGCTATAGAAACATGCAGAGGAATATTCAAGACTCATGGACTCATGACATTGCCTTCTGTTTACATCTATGAATGTATTGTGTTCGTAAGAAAACATTTTAGCTATTTTAGGAACCATCAATTGTTACATAAGTATAACACTAGGGGAAACAGTGAATTTCGTTTGCCAGATCATTTTTTAACAAGTTTTGAAAAAGGTGTGCTTTACAACGGCCTTAAACTATAAAATCATCTGTCAAATGAGATCAAATCATTGCCACTGCAAACCTTAAAAATTAATTTAATTGTAGATTTTAATACTGATGATGCCATGAAGTTAAACTTGGCGAAACGTCTATTTTTCACATAAATTTGACTATTTTAAAATAAAATTTTTTACAAGTATAACGTTAAAAATTACTTAAAGTATATTTCAAGATTATCCTTGGCTGCAATTTCCAAGAACCATTCAAGTATGTCTTAAAAAGAAAGTTAAAGAATGACCTGGTAAGCAGAGAATTTTATTGTATAAATGAATTTTTTAATGAGTAATTTTAATCTGTTTTTTATGGACTTGCCATACACTTTTTTGTCATTGTGGTAAATAAAATCTATCTATTGTCACCACAGAAACGAGTTCCAAATGTCATATTTGTTACTAGTAGTTGCCCGCGCCACCGCGCGCATTAACAGGATTTTTATTTTATTTATTATATGTCAAATGTGAATACTTTAAAAGTCGGTAGGATCTTGTCGATCAATTGGCTGGAATTTTGTAGTTTGGCAATCGAAATGAAGATAGAAACTTGTAAACAATGACGTCACTGTAATTAGTAAAGAGATGAAAACATATTGCGTTCGAATTAATCTCGAGCCGGGTTTGGTTTGGTTTGAACAGCCGGCACACATATAGAGAGAGAGGGAAGGAGATCTCTGGTGATGCCAGGTCATTAGCAGCAGCAGTAGCGGACAGTGGCGGTAGAAGCGAGGGCGGCAGGAGGGGGTGGCGGGCGTCCCTGTAACCAATGGCCGCGACTTGAAACATTGTCAGCGGTCAGCTGTGTCTAACTACGCTCTAACTTACTCCGCACATCGTGTGCAAACATCGCGCTCTACATGCATAAATACACACCGAGTCGTCGATGCGTACGGGGTGAATCGCGTAACGCGTCTCGTATCTCAGCATTTTCAATCCTGGTTGAGTTCTTATCTAGCAAATCGTTCCCAAAAAGTGGTGCTCAAGCACAATAACAATCTTTCTTATTCTGAACCGCTGGCTATCAAAACAGGAGTCCCCCAAGGTAGTAATTTGGGTCCATTACTCTTCATTTTATTTATAAATGACATTATAGAGAATTTAAATAATTATCCTACTCTGTTTGCTGATGACACCTCTGTGTCTACTTCCGCTGATAATTTATCTGATCTCTCATTACAGCTGAATAATTGTGTATCCAATATGGAAAAATATTGCCACAACAATGGCCTGGTGCTAAATAATTCCAAAACGGCTCTTATTCAGTTTCGCACTAAAGAACTGGACCAAAGTATACTAGTGAAAATTGATGGTAAATCAGTTAAACATTCAACGGAAGAAAAATTCTTAGGTGTGCATATTGATTCCAAACTAACTTGGCATACTCACATAACTGTTATCAGCAATAAGCTGGCCTCTTGTCGTTACGTCATTCGTCACCTCAGGAGAACAGTAAATACTAATATCTTAAAAACATATTATTTTGGCTGCGTCCAGTCTATTTTAAATTACGGTATTGTATGCTGGGGAAACTCCACCCATATAAATGAGGTATTAATAATGCAAAAGAGGATCATTAGATTGCTATCATTTGCAAACCACTGAGACTCTTGCCGGCCTTTGTTTAAAACACATAAAATATTAACTGTTATTTCATTATACATCTACAATTGTTTAATTTATATTAGAAAAAATATTAACATGTTCACCAAAGTTGGTGACAATAGTAATCATTTCCTTCGGAATCCTGATATGTTGACCGTTTGCAATCACAAATCTACTCTGTATGTTAAAAGTCCAAATGTAATGCCAGTTAAATTATACAATCATTTATTTGACGTATTATACAAATTTTCACAGTGCCTCAAATACCTACCCAAAAATGTTTAATAGCTCTCGGGTTACTAGAACAACTGTTTGTCGATCGTATGTAGATTTTGTGTGAGGTTCACTTCTGTAATTACAAGGCCCGTTTTTTTGGGAACGCAATGACGGCTTGATAAACGTTTTAAAGAGTCCGTTTTATCGGAGTGTTTTGAAGATAACGGGCGATGGGCATCGAGTCGTGTAGAGCAGAGTGAAGTTAGTGTGGCATTGATTGTCGACGAAGAACAATGTAGTTCTGTGAACAATACGTGTACTTCTATCTGTTAGATGCTACACTTTGGTTGTACCTGTTCACGATAGGGCTGGGTAAAACTTCTAGGCATGTATAGAAATTGTTATAAGCAGGGCCGCATTTAGAAATTGGAGGCCCTGGGGTATTCATTTGGTGGAGGCCCCTATAGTTTCTCTGGGTAAAATCGTGTATTCTTGAATAAAACGACATGATTACGCACGACATATTAAAAACTTTATTCTTGTAAAGTGTGTTGCTCACTGACAGTTTTGCGATTTTATGTAAAAAAAGCTTTGCGCGATTTCTGATTTGCGTAAGTTTTGACAATATCATCAAAGTCCATCTCGCGAAGTATGTCACTTTCCGAACTAAGAAGGATGAGATTCGACAAGCGATCTTGAGACATTGTTGTCCGCAATCTGTTCTTTATCCTTAGTTTCGACAAAGATCTTTCCCCACTGCAATTCGTCACCATCATCGATAAGTACATACGAAGTGCTACTTCTGCGTTGCAAAAAGTAGATTGTACATTGTTTTGCAAAATTATCCGATAGAAAAAAATTTCATTCGTTTCATCCGTTTTCTTTTCGTACTGTTTTGCGAAAGTGGCGAGATGAATTAATTCATTAGTCAAATTCAATTACAAATCTTCAGGATAAGAATGTACTAGATTTTTAGCCTTCAGTTCCAACTGAGATGGTTCCATTGTGGTCATTTCAGCCAAGAAACCAAATCGTTCATCAATGACTGCCAAAATAACTACATCAAATTTTTTTTCTTCATCTCTATCAGAATCGGGACTAATTTTTAAAAGAAACTCATAGTTTTTCAAATTTTTGTCGCATTGGTGGGGCCCTGGGGCCATGGCCCCGCTGGCCCCGTCCTAAATGCGGCCCTGGTTATAAGACCAAAGGTTTATGACTTACGATATCTATACATACAAATGTAACAATGCCAAGTTTTGTCCCAAGTACTGTAACCTTTTTTTTTCAATAATTTTATTTTAGTTTGCCTTTATTATATAAAGTTTCAAACTTCACGTAATAAACTGCAGGCATTGGTACATAAAATTTAATCATACACAATTAAGTTAGCAGGAAAGTGGACAAATTGATGTTAATCAATAAACCAATTATTAATTTATATATACTTTATTCTTATTAATTAATAATTTCTGCCAGATTTATTAATTTTGTAATGTTTATAAGTAAAAAAAAACCCGGGTCGCAGTGCCAAAACCCTGCCGACAATATAGTGTATTTGCTAATACAGGCAGTGTGGCTTTATTATGCGAACTTAACTTGGTTTTTGGGCAAAATAAAAAATTTGACTCCTTAATACACCCTTAAAATAGCTTTTTTTTTCTTAATTGCAATATTATTATCAATCGAGCTTCTATACCAAGTTATATACACCTTTCAGTAAATAATTCACTATCTGCAAACTAGTGTTTTTATAAAATTTTTAAATCCGGTCCTGTAAGGTCGATTTTATTAAAATTTTAGGGACACATTTTAATTACTGCCAGAGGGTTAAATTTCAATTTTGAAACGATTCGGAGAATTTTTTCGGTATTTTAGGGCCCAAAAACATTTTTCAACCCCTAAAAACTACCCTTAAAATAGCCCGATTAGGCCCATTTTAAATAGGCTTCTTGCGGCGATGGATTTCAACACGTGGGCCAAATTTAGTTGAAATCAATTAACTCTTTCGAAAGTTATTGCCCGCACACATATATATATACGTATATATATATATATATATATATATATATGTATATATATATATATATATGTATATATATATATAAATATATATATACATATATATATACATATATATATAAACATTTTTAAAAATGGTGCCAAAGTGTTTAGGAGGTTATGAAACGTCGAGAAATTTTGATCCGACCCCTAGGTCCCGCCATCCGACCGACGCCAATAGTGTATGTTGCCATATGACAAATACACTAATAAGATCCATGTTGCTATTTATATGATGTTTATTATATACCGTGTATTAAAATGCCTGATGAAGGTCAAATATATGACCGAAACGTCGCTAAATTAATAATTGGTTTATTGATTAACATCAATTTGTCCACTTTCCTGCTAACTTAATTGTGTATGTTTAAAAAAAATATGGACGCAAAATTTCCAAAATAAAAATTAATTTTTTCAAATCATACTGTTTTTTGGAGTCAGTCTCAATAATTATAACAAATCGTAAAATAAACTAATATTCAAAGTAATTTTGTTAAGATCCAGTCATCTATACAAAGGCTTCTGACTAAGTATAATTTCTACGCCTAAGTTATAATTAATATTAAAACCAAGCAATCATCGCTGTATTAAAATTCAAAAATTAAAACTAAAAGACTGACGGACGAAATCAAAATTTATAAAAGAATAATTATTTATTTAACTATTTCTGTCAACTTATAACCTTTACATAACGTATCCTACCAATCAATCACACACAATTCCACAATAACAACAACAATTCATGTCTCGACAGGTTCAGACACGTTAAATTTATCGTAAGACAATCATTATTGTTTGATGTAAAGTCATGTAAACATTTTTGTTGGTCACTGTTGTTAGTAAATTTAAAAGGTGTTCCTTAACCGTCGCTGCGAAACGAAAAGTCAAAAACCTCTTTATACCGAATTTTCAATCATTGCAGAATATATATAGAAAGTATAATTTATCTCAATTTAAAGATTTTTGTCAACTTACAACCTTTACATAACGTATCCTACCAATCAATCATATACAATTCCACAATAACAATTCATGTCTCGACAGGTTTAGACATGTTAAATTTCTCGTAAGACAATCAATGTTGTTTAATGTAAAGTAATGTAAACACTGCTGTTGGTCACTGTTGTTGGTAAATTTAAAGTAGCAGCGGCTGAGAAACGAAAAAGATGTTCTTTAACCGTCGCAGAGAAACGAAAAATCATTAAGTATGCAGACGATAATCTTACAAAAAAAAATTAGACATCGCTAAAGAGTTCGAAATTCCCACAAGTACGTTGGCCACAATTTTAAAGTTTAGAGATAAGTTTTCAGAAGAAAATGGGTTTTCTTACCTTGTTAAAACGAATCTTAGACCAACCTAACCTCTATAATAACAAACTTCATTATAACGAATTACTTGGTATAACGAATATTTTCAACGAGAATCCTACAAAGAAAAATTAGACATCGCTAAAGACTTCGAAATTCCCACAAGTACATTGGCCACAATTTTAAAGTTTAAAGATAAGTTTTCAGAAGAAAATGGAGTTTTTTACCTTGTTAAAACGAGTCTTAGACCAACCTAACCTCTAAATAACAAACGTCATTTTAACGAATTAATTGGTATAACGAATATTTTCAATGAGAATCCTACAAAGAAAAAATTAGACATCGCTAAAGAGTTCGAAATTCCCACAAGTACATTGGCCACAATTTTAAAGTTTAAAGATAAGCTTTTAGAAGAAGATGGGTTTTCTTACCTTGTTAAAACGAATCTTAGATCAACCTAACCTCTATAATAACAAACTTCATTATAACGAATTACTTGGTATAACGAATATTTTCAACGAGAATCCTACAAAGAAAAATTAGACATCGCTAAAGACTTCGAAATTCCTACAAGTACATTGGCCACAATTTTAAAGTTTAAAGATAAGCTTTCAGAAGAAAATGGAGTTTTTTACCTTGTTAAAACGAGTCTTAGACCAACCTAACCTCTAAATAACAAACTTCATTATAACGAATTACTTGGTATAACGAATATTTTCAATGAGAATCCTACAAAGAAAAATTAGACATCGCTAAAGACTTCGAAATTCCCACAAGTACATTGGCCACAATTTTAAAGTTTAAAGATAAGCTTTCAGAAGAAGATGGGTTTTCTTACCTTGTTAAAACGAATCTTAGATCAACCTAACCTCTATAATAACAAACTTCATTATAACGAATTACTTGGTATAACGAATATTTTCAATGAGAATCCTACAAAGAAAAATTAGACATCGCTAAAGACTTCGAAATTCCCACAAGTACATTGGCCACAATTTTAAAGTTTAAAGATAAGCTTTCAGAAGAAAATGGAGTTTTTTACCTTGTTAAAACGAGTCTTAGACCAACCTAACCTCTAAATAACAAACTTCATTATAACGAATTACTTGGTATAACGAATATTTTCAATGAGAATCCTACAAAGAAAAATTAGACATCGCTAAAGACTTCGAAATTCCCACAAGTACATTGGCCACAATTTTAAAGTTTAAAGATAAGTTTTCAAAATAGGATGGGTTTTCTTACCTTGTTAAAACGAATCTTAGATCAACCTAACCTCTATAATAACAAACTTCATTATAACGAATTACTTGGTATAACGAATATTTTCAACTAGAATCTTACAAAGAAAAATTAGACATCGCTAAAGACTTCGAAATTTCCACAAGTACATTGGTCACAATTTTAAAGTTTAAAGATAAGCTTTCAGAAGAAGATGGGTTTTCTTATCTTGTTAAAACGAATCTTAGACCAACGTAACTTCAGCTTTGCTATATCGAAGTTGTACTGTACTATTTTGCCCAGCCCTGACGTGTCGTGAATGTTTATCGGCCGGTCTCCGGGTTTCCTTCCTCTCTGCCTCTCGCAATCCGTGCGAACGACGACAATATTTTGCCACGTCAGGTGTCCGTTGGGCCGTCGCCCGTCCCCTCCACCACGTCCGACCCGCCATACCCAGTGTCCACAGTCTCTCTATCTGCACCGTCCACTGTTTAAACTAAGTTTGTGAACACAGATAATACACACGTAGAGCTCTCCGATACATAAGTGTTATCTCCACAGTCAATATACATACACACACACATATTATATCGTATGTCCGGCCCGCCACCACCACCACATTCACCTCAACCCGACATTTCCACCACATACTAATGCATTCACGGTGTTATAGCGCCACGGTACACTGCGATCAGCAGACGTCGTAACATAACAGTTGATTGTTGTGTTGGCGCAGGCCGTGTCGCTTATCATATTGTTACATAAGTCAGCCATTGAATGGAGACTTTGATGCACTGGAGGCGCGTAAAAGGAGATTGTTGTTTTAACCCGTCTTTCCTCGAGTGTTGCATAAATAGTATATATATTTTGCATAAATAGTCAGCAATTTTTGAAGCTTAACTTCTTTAGCGACTAGTGATTGCTGTGCTGAATCCAGCAATCCAGCTGGATCCAGCACATTTTTGGCCTTGCTGGATCCACATCTGGCGCTGGATCCAGCGGTGCGGATCTGCAATCAGCTAAAAATAAGTAATTAACTGGCTCTGAGAAGGATTATAATAAGATATTGAAGAACGAAGTGGCACTTTATGAAAATGAGGGAGTAAGAGGTGAAAATCCAACTTTAATTTATGATTATTTGACCACTCTCAAACCAACCAGCGTAGAGGTAGATAGAGTCCTTTCAGCAGGCGGGTTTATTTGCAGTTCTTTAAGAAGTAGGCTGGGAGATAACACCATCAATAACATATCTTTTTTGAGATCTTACTTTAAAAAAAGTAAAAAAATAACTGTTACCTATATAATTGGTTGACTTTATTCTTTAAAAGACAAGGCAAGTCTTAAATTATATAATATAATTTATATTAAAGTTTTGTTTCTAATAAGAGTTACCTAACTAAACATTTTATAAGCGGGAAATTCTAGAGTTAAAAATTTGTTACATTTATTTGAAAAATCCATGAGTGCTGGATCCTGCTGGATTTGCTTTAATCCAGCTGGATTAAAAATGCCGCTGGATTGCAATCCTATTAGCGACGTATCTGAAAAATGTAAGAACTCGTGGGGAAGTAGAATAAACAAACAAAGAAGCTAGTTCGTCCCTTAAATTATATGAAATTGACAAGGAGAGAAGTTTATAGTGTGTTGCATTTTGATTCACAAAATAATAAGATTAGGATCGACTTGAGTCTGACGTTTAAAATTACGAACAATTCAAGTACAAAATAATTTCTGTAATTCGACGTACAAACGGTAGGAACTCATATATTTCATGTAAATTCAGAAAGGGAAATATTAAATTTCATATTCTCTATTTTCAGATATCAGAACAATTTTCGGATTAAACATTTTTTTAAATACAAATATGAAACGTCAGTTTCGATTTGATTTAGAGTTGGGTAACTCAGATCTGAACCGGTTCAAAAAGCCGACTCCGACAGAAGATCCGTGTGAGCCGATTCACTTTTTTTTGAGCCGACGGATCAACGGATCCGCATAACTCAGTGAAACACTTAACACACAGAAGCACATTTTACACTTACGTATCAGTTCTGGCTTTGATGCATCTGTCAGCTCAAATGACTCATGCATCACATGTTTGGCTATGCATTCATTACAGGTCGTGATATGATTGACTGAACTAGGTAACTCAGTGGCAGACTGCAGTAACACACTCAGAACTCGGCTCTTTTTGAACCGGTTCAGAGAGCCGGCTCACATACGGGATCCAGATGCAAAGATGCAGATCACTAAAAAGACCCGTTTTCCCCATCTCTAATTTGATTACGCCACAGCCTTGCTGTCTCCTCGTTAGTAGATTTTTGAAACACCGGTCCCGCGTACACTATCTGCACTAATACTACACTAGTGTATTGTACGTTATTTAGTACGCATACAAACCTTCAACCATATCCATTGCAAACAGACCTCACTCAACTATGCTTGCGGTGCACCGAACGAAATCAGTGGCGTAACGAGGGCATTGCCACGCGCATTCTTTTCGCTGTAGTGTTTCCAAAAAACAGAAGAGGGTATTCAATTCGTCATGTATACAGTTTTTGTTATATATATTAAAAAATGAGAATTTTCAATTTGTTACCCTCTTATCACCAGCATCCTACCAATCAATCACACACAATTCCACAATAACAACAATAATTCATGTCTCGACAGGTTCAGATGTTGGTCACTGTTGTTAGTAAATTTAAAGTTGCAGCGGCTGAGAAATGAAAAAGGTGTTCCTTAACCGTCGCAGGGAAACGAAAAATCATTATTATATACAGTGTAACCTTGATATAACGAACCTCAATGTAACGACTTCCGCGATTTAACAAACTTTTCGTAATCCCCAAAAACTTAATGCAAAACATACCTTTACGAATTTTTTTTGTCAAAAACCTCTTTAAACCGAATTTTCAATCATTGCAGAATATAATTTACCTCTACTCAACGATTTTTGTCAACTTACAACCTTTACATAACGTATCCTACCAATTAATCATATACAATTCCACAATAACAATTCATGTCTCGACAGGTTTAGACATGTTAAATTTCTCGTAAGACAATCAATGTTGTTTAATGTAAAGTAATGTAAACACTGCTGTTGGTCACTGTTGTTGGTAAATTTAAAGTAGCAGCGGCTGAGAAACGAAAAAGATGTTCTTTAACCGTCGCAGAGAAACGAAAAATTGTTAAGTATGTAGATGACAATCCTACAAAGAAAAAAAATAGACATCGCTAAAGAGTTTGAAATTGCCGCAAGTACATTGGTCCCAATTTTAAAACTTAAAGATAAGTTTTCAGAAGAAAATGGGTTTTCTTACCTAGTTAAAACGAATCTTAGACCAACCAAACCACTATATATGCTGATGATACGACTCAATTGATTTCGACTAAAAACATAGAAAACATTGTTCCCTCGCTTATAGTTGATACCGTGGAAATGCAAGACTGGTGTAAACAAAACGGCTTGTTGCTTACTGTTAATAAAACTGTGTTAATGAATTTTCATTCCAATGTCAAAGAACTAGATCATTCTTATTATATCCCGTTAAATGGAGTATCCATAAAAACCGCTACTTACACCAAGTTTCTAGGTCTTACAATTTCTGACACTTTAACCTGGGAGCAACAAACTACTGAAACTAGTAAAAAATTGAACAAAACATGTTATTTACTATGGTAATTTCGTATAATGCTCAATAATCTTGAGGTCCTCAAAACTATTTATTATTCTCACATGCAATCAATCTGCTCTTATGGCATAATTTTTTGGGGAAAGTCTTCTTCACTACAGAGAATTTTTGTCAGACAAAAGAGAGCTGTTAGAATAATAACAATATATTAAACTTGCCCTGTGTACATTATTATGAATGTATTTGTTTTATTATGAAAAATAAAGAGTTATTCTCTAGTAATAGTGATATTCATGTCTGCAATACGAAGCACAATTCTTTATTACGGGTTAGCACAGACTAACACTGTATTAAAGTGGTGTGTACTACAACTGTGTTTGTTTTTATAATAAGCTGCCTATCTCCCTAAAAAATATTAAAAATATAAATAGCTTCAAGCGAGCTGTCAAATCCTTTCTTATTTCTAAATCTTTCTATTCCATTAATGAGTATATGTCGCAATGACAATTACTATAAATTTTTTTAAAATTTGTATTTTCTTATTTATTTATTTTTTTAAATAGTTTTATTATATTTAATGTATTTACAAAATTATGTACCAACGACGAACCTTCCTGTTTTTACAGTGTTTTTATGGGTAAAATATATTATTATTATTAGTGTATTTGCCATATGGCAACATACACTATTGGCGTCGGTCGGATGGCGGGACCTAAGGGTCGGACCAAAATTTCTCGACGATTCATAACCTCCTAAACACATTGGCACCATTTTTGAAAATGTTTATATATATATGTATATATATATATTATATATATATATTATATATATATATATATATATATATATATATATATATGTGTACGGGTAATAACTTTCGAAAGAGTTAATTGATTTTAACGAAATTTGGACCACGTGTTGAAATCCATCACCGCAAGAAGCCTATTTAAAATGGGCGTAATCGGGCCATTTTAAGGGTAGTTTTTAGGGGTTTTTGGGCCCCAAAATTCCGAAAAAATTCTCAGAATCGTTTCAAAATTGATATTTAACCTGTCAGTAGCAATTAAAAAGTGCCCCTAAAATTTTAATAAAATGGCCTCAACAGGACCGGACTTACAAATTTTTTGAAAACACTAATTTGCAGATAGTGATTTATTTATTGAAGGGTGTCTTTAATTCGGTGTAGACGTTAGATTGATAATAATATTACAATTAAGAAAAAAAATGTTATTTTAAGGGGTGTATTAAGGGGTTAAATTTTTTATTTTGCCCAAAAACAAACTTAATTTCACATAATAAAACTATAAAACCACACGGCCCTATACAAGCAAATACACTATATTGTCGGCAGGGTTTTGGCACTGTGACCCGGGTTTTTTATATATTACAAACTTCATTGTGACGAATTACTTGGTTTAACGAATATTTTCTAATTCCCTTTAGCTTCGTTATATCGAGGTTGTACTCTATTATTATGGGAAAATTTAATCCGAATTGCGTTGAATTATTGCGTCGACGCCGCTGTGCTCTGTGAATTAATAAAACGACAGTTTGCCGGACGACGTTCCACTCGGACCAAACTCTGTTTGCTTAACCGGTGTAAATTTACTTATGACTGTGATTTAGTTGCGCGATTGTAACGTCATCGTTATTCGTTTGTCTAATGTTCAAATGATGACGTCATACCGATTGCATATTACAAGTACCAAGTCCGGCCGAAACTTGGCGGCAAAGTATTTGGTAAAAAAACGAATGTTGAATTTGTTGAATAATCGAGTATGATTTCATTTAAGTCCCAAACAACTCTGTTAACAAAGAATATAAAAATAGTATATTACACCACAAGGACAGAAAGTTGAAATTCCTGTGCTGCGCGACATGATACCCGAGGCGCCCGTGTGGTGTATTCTACTTTTCTTTACACCCGGTCGAAATTCATTATCAAAATTTCTAATTATTCGTCCATCTTTTTCTTTAATTTTTACTTCATATCATTATTTAATAAAGAGTATAATAGCTATCGTCTGCTATAATTATTGTTAAGAGACATCCATTGTTGCAATGCTATATTAGAAAAAACATTTTTTTCAAACACCTGTCACCGTCTGGACTCAAACCCGAATTTTTCCACTTTCGCGGCGGAATGAGTTTTCAATTACTCCTTCATAATAAAGCATTTTGCAACACTAAATTTACTTCATGTGAATGCGAATTTTTTTAGTTATTGTTAGACATGAACCCTCACAGTAATGAGAGTTATGAATGAATCAAAGATGAAATTTCCATTATTAATTCGGTTCTAAGTCACAGAATATTTCTGTTTGGTTAGAACTGTTTAAAGGCAGAAAACGGCAATTTAATATTGCTAAAAAACGTCTGCCTTACGAGTCCGCTAGCATAATATATTAAGCGTGTTTAAAAAAAGTTGATAAGGTAAAGCGAGATCTAGAACATTTTATTAATAGTATAGAGATTTAATTTTATTTATTAACCCTTCAATTCCCATGTCCAAGTTAATAAAGATTTTTGGTTTCTTTTTAAATAAAATACCTTATATACATTCGGTTATGACAAGAAAAAATATAATAAAAAATAAACTACCCCAATTTTCTTTTATGGGGGTGTCACCTACAGGTGACACTGGGCGTTGTGAAATTAGGACTTTGAAGCAGACACAGATTGTTTCTTATTGTTACGGTAAGAATAAAACGTTAGAATTTATAATGATATTTATTTATATTTAGATATATCAGTTTCTTTATAATAAAAATAGTTTATCTGAAAGAAATAAAACACTTATCTATTCTAATATCATAAAGCTGAAGAGTTTGTTTGTTTGTTTGGTTGGTTGTTTGAGCGCGGTAATCTCAGGAAATACTGGTTTGAATTGAAAAATTATTTTTTTGTTGGATAGTCCATTTATCGAGGAAGGCTATAGGCTACATAATATCAAACTACGACCAGTAGGCACGGAGAATCAATGAAAAATGTTGCAAAAACGGGAGAAACTATTTCTTTTAAGAGCTTCCGTTGCAGCATAAACGGTTATTATAATGCCCAGTGTCACCCGTAGGTGACACGGCATATTTCCAACGTCGTAAAAAACGTGTTCAAAGTTATTTTTACCAATAAAGAAATTTGTGCAATAGCTTATTTATTTATTTATTACACGCAATAAGAAAAAATAACAATAGTTACGGTTTAGGCACTTTTATTTCACTTTTTATCGCAAGAGATTACACAAACACAGACTGCTCGAATTTCGCGTTGTTAGAAAAAAAATATTAATAGTGTTACTTATTGGCTTTGCAACAATGGTGGTGGAATTAAATAATAAAAACTCCGTGTGGTAGAAAAAAAATATTAAACTCCTGTCACCTATAAGTGACACTGGGAATTGAAGAGTTAAAAACGCGCACCTACTATAGACTATGTAAGTCGTTATAAGTTGAGTATATATTGTTCTTAGGTTATAATATTAGGGGTAAGTAGTTCAGTCATTTGTAGGAAGTTCGCCAGACCAGTGACGTTGGAATTATCTTGGAGGATTTCTTCGATGGAGCCGGGTTAGTATATAATATAGAGATCATTATTATTTGCGTATAACGAGATAACGTTGGCGGTGGGTATTGCGATCAAAGGTTTTTTACAATAATTATAAATTATAATCCATATATAACTTGAAAGTATAATTCATCTTTGTTGAAATACATTATTAAAATTACACCTTTTTTGCTGAAAATATTTATCTAAGATCTAATAACTAAAGACTTCTCATTCACAATTATCAACATTCTTATCTTGATGGTGTTTACGCTTGTGAACTTTTAAATTGCTTAACGATGTAAAGTATTTATGACAAAAGTCACACTGAAATGGTTTCTCACCAGTATGAGTTCGTTTGTGGGCATTCAAATTATTTATTCGAGAAAAATGTTTATAACAAACGTCACAGCGAAACGGTTTCTCGCCAGTATGAGTTCGTTTGTGGACATTCAAATTATCTCTTCGAGAAAAATGTTTATAACAAACGTCACACCGAAACGGTTTCTCACCAGTATGAGTCCGTATGTGAAGCTTCAAACTGCTTAACAATGTAAAGTTCTTATTACAGACGTCACACCGAAATGGTTTCTCGCCAGTATGTATCCGTTTGTGAATATTTAAACTGCTTAACGTAGTAAAGCTCTTATTACAAACATCACAGCGAAATGATTTCCCACCACCAGTATGAATCCGTACGTGATGCTTCAAATTGCTTAACAATGTAAAGTTCTTATTACAGACGTCACACCGAAATGGTTTCTCGCCAGTATGTGTCCGTTTGTGAACTTTTAAATTGCTTAACGTAGGAAAGCTCTTATTACAAACGTCACAGCGAAACGGTTTCTCGCCAGTATGAGTTCGTTTGTGGACATTTAAACCATCTAATCGAGAAAAATACTTATAACAAACGTCACACCGAAACGGTTTTTCGGCAGCATGAGTTCGTTTGTGAACATTTAAACTGCTTGACGTAGTAAAGCTCTTATTACAAACGTCGCAGCGAATCGGTTTCTCGCCAGGTTGAGTTCGTTTGTGGACATTTAAATTACTTAATTGAGAAAAATGCTCACAACAAACGTCGCACCGTTGCAGATTATTGCCAGTATGTGTCAGTTTATGAACATTTAAATCGATTAACGTAGTAAAGCTCTTATTACAAACGTCACACCGAAACGGTTTCTCGCCAGTATGTATCCGTTTGTGAACATTTAAATTGCCAAACGTAGAAAAGCTCTTATTACAAACGTCACACCGAAACGGTTTCTCGCCAGTATGTATCCGTTTGTGAACATTTAAATTGCCAAACGTAGAAAAGCTCTTATTACAAACGTCACACCAATACGGTTTTTCGCCAGTATGTATCCGTTTGTGAACATTTAAATTGCTTAACATAGAAAAGCTCTTATTACAAACGTCACACCAATACGGTTTTTCGCCAGTATGTATCCGTTTGTGAACATTTAAATTGCTTAACGTAGTAAAGCTCTTATTACAAACGTCACACCGAAACGGTTTCTCGCCAATATGTGTCTCTTTGTGAACTTTTAAATATTTTAAAGTAGTAAAGTGTCTTTTACAAACGTTACACTGATATGGTTTCTTTCCAATATGACAGCGCTCGTGTCTTTTAAAATCACTGGACTGATGAAACCACATGTCACAAACTTGACATTGATATAACTTCATTCTCTCAAGGTTTATTATCAAAGTTCTTTTTTCTCTTTGACAATTATCAAAATTTTTCATTAAAATAGAAGAACCAAGACTCCCGAAGCTCACTGATGTTTCTTCACAGCTGATTTCACTGACATCATCCCTAGATGAAGTTTCTGCTATGTCATCAGCAGATTTTGTTAGAATTGGCTCTTCCTTGACTTCGGATTTTAAAGATATCTCGTCTGTTAGTTTCTCTACAGCATTAAAAGTTATTGATCCATTCTCTTTCGAGTTAACATCCGTATTAAGTGTTGAAGATTCACACTTCACTGAATTATCCGAATTCATTTCATGGATCAAATAATCGTTAGATGAAGTTTCTGCTGTGTTTTCAGCAGATTGTGTTAAAATTAATGAATAGTCCATCAGTTCGTCTTTGACTTCTGATTTTAAAGAAATCTTGTCTGTTATTTTGACTACAGTATTAAAATTACTAGACCCATTCTCTTTCGAGTTAACATCCGTATTAAGTGTTGAAGATTCACACTTCATTGAATTATCCGAATTCATTTCATGGATCAAATAATCGTTAGATGAAGTTTCTGCTGTGTTTTCAGCAGATTGTGTTAAAATTAATGAATAGTCCATCAGTTCGTCTTTGACTTCTGATTTTAAAGAAATCTCGTCTGTTATTTTCACTACAGTATTAAAATTACTAGACCCATTCTCTTTCGAGGTAACATCCGTATTAAGTGTTGAAGATTCACAGTTCTCTGGATTATCCGAATTCATTTCATTGATCAAATAATCGTTAGATGAAGTTTCTGTTGTATTTTCAGCAGATTGTGTTAAAATTAATGAATAGTCCATCAATTCGTCTTTGACTTCTGATTTTAATGAAATCTCGTCTGTTATTTTCACTACAGTATTAAAATTACTAGACCCATTCTCTTTCGAGGTGACATCCGTATTAAGTGTTGAAGATTCACAGTTCTCTGGATTATCCGAATTCATTTCATGGATCAAATAATCGTTAGATGAAGTTTCTGTTGTATTTTCAGCAGATTGTGTTAAAATTAATGAATAGTCCATCAATTCGTCTTTGACTTCTGATTTTAAAGAAATCTCGTCTGTTATTTTTACTACAGTATTAAAATTACTAGACCCATTCTCTTTCGAGGTAACATCCGTATTAAGTGTTGAAGATTCACAGTTCACTGGATTATCCGAATTCATTTCATGGATCAATTGATCCTTAGATGAATTTTCTGCTGTTTCTGTTAGAATTAATGAATCTTCCATTACTTCGTCTTTGATTTTTATTTTCTCTGTTCCAATATAATTCGTAGACCAATTATCTTTTGAGTTGGCATCCATATTAAATTCTGAAGAGTCACAGTTCACAGTAATATCGGGATTTATGTTATGGATCAAAGGATACTCAAATTTGAGATTGGGTTATTTTTCAGATGAGTTCAATTCTTCTAAATAGTGTCGCACTGTTTTGTCAGATTGTACAACTTGCAATCGAAACTAATGAATCTTCACCAGGTAAAATATTATAATGTTCACCAGGTAATTTGTAGTATAATTGACAGACCAAATTCGGCATTTCACCATGTTTCGTTATCTGAGACAGAGTCAAAATAAAAACGATAAATTAATGCTTATGACAAATAAGAAAATAAAAAACTTACGAATAATAACAAGAACGTCTGAGAATTGAGACATATTTATACTCAAATATTTACTAGGTCCATTTATTATCAGTGGAAGCAATTAAATGATAGTGTTAAATATTTATAAAAAACAATTCATTAATCACCTATGTTTATATTGTTTTTATGTAAAAAGCCCTGATAAAACAAAAAATATAATACAGTGCTTATGCAGCCACTAAAGAATTTTTCTTACAATTCTGTTTTAATACTTATAATTTATTCAATTAGTGTTTATATAATCGACCTTATTACAGAGTGCAGAAGTGCAAAAAAAATTGTGATGTAACTACAACGGGTTTCGGACGTTCCCCTTTACTTGTACTATATAAGACATTGCTTCTTGCCAAATTTCATGATTCTATGTCAGCAGGAATTACGCTGTAGCTATTGATTCCCTTGCGAGTGTCAAAATATTCGGCATAAACGGCCTTATCTTGTGATTGCGTTTACTTAGAGGTTTGATTTTTTCACAGCTCCATGGGATTACAGACCTAAGTATTTGATATTAATTTCAACTTAAGAAAAAGAGCCTTGACAGATAGACAGACGGAAAACGAATTGATCCTATAAGGGTTCGTATTTTCCTTTTGAGGTACGGAACCCTAAAAAGATATAAACTAAAAGTGTGCTTTAATTAATTTTGATATTAGCAGTACAAAAACCATTGACACGAGATACAGGGAGTCCAAACCATGTAAAATCTCTACAGACATAATACGAGTAGATAACAGACTTAGAGCGAGGCCCCATTAGTGCGTTGCGCTGCGTTGCGTCGCGTCGTCGCAACGGAACAACGCATTGTATGCCACACTAGCGTTGCGTTGACGCTGCCCATTCATTCGCTTTACGAAATTTATCACTGTAGTGTTCGTGTGATTTATCCCATATAATGGGTCTATCTTGGACCAAGGATATGAGAAAATCTATATCAATATCCTGCTCACTCATGGTAAGATAAAAAATGTCGTTACGTTCGTCTAACTTCCTCCTCTAGCAGTGGATCACTGTCCGTCGTCGCAGCGAAGCTCTGACAACGCAGCGCAGCACCCTCCCTCCCTCCGTCGAAACGTAGCGCGCGACGACGCAACGATCTAATTGGGCATGTCATAAAAAATATATGGAAAACGACGCAGCGACGATGCAACGCAGCGCAACGCACTAATGGGGCCTCGCTCTTACTTGAACTGGAGCGCACGCCATGACCACATTGCAAGTTCATTTTGCATTCTGTCTTAAAACCAAAATATACCCAACAGCGTGACGTTGCTTGCGAAGCACAGTCGACACATTGGCCTTAAACTGCAGCAATTTATTGATATTTCTTTTATGATGTAATTTTCTTCAACACTTTTCAAGTCCGGTCATCCAGCGTAACTAAGATATTATTACCGATACATGATTAATGCTTAGATGTTAATACTGATTAAGTACACAATTTTTTGAGTTTATCCGGAACAAACAAACAAACAAATCTTTCCTCTTTATAATATTAGTATAGATGATGTTAAAAAAAAACCAGCAGTTAATGTTTATGAAACGTTTCTTATTCATAAATCATCGTTGTAAGCTAGACCGTATGGCTGATGAAGCAAACTTAAAACTAGATTTTTACTTAAAAACATTCTCTTTTTATTTCAACACCAAAATAGGACGGATTTGAGGAAAAAAAGACCACCACTGTGTATTCGAATATATCAATTTTAGGCAAATATTATCACTTTGTCATTTTACGAAGCTTTCGATTATGGTGAAATAAAAATTACTCACTCTTACATAAAAATCGTACATAAATAACTACTAAAAGCGCGTGAGCCCTGGTTCGAGTAATGAACTATTACTTAAGTGACCTGTGGTGCGACCATCTCGAATAGGTCGCATGACGTCACGACCACAGACTTTCCGCGTTAAAATACGTGAACTTCAATAATCTATTTCTCAGTCATTTATTAATGGACTTCAAGAATTTTTTCAGTGACTTATTAGTTTTGATCTATATTTTAATACCATTACGTTAAATATAGTATTAACAACATCATGGAACTTCCTCATTTTATTAAGAGCAGAGAGATTATAGAATAGAATAGAATAGAATTTATTGATCCAAAGACATACAAATACGTACAGGATACGTCAAAAAAGAAATTATTTGCATACAACGCTATACCATCGGCGGTGGGTATTGCGACCAAAGATTTTATTACAAAAAATATTAAATTATAATTCATATATAACTTCAAAATAGAATTCATGTTTGTTGAAATACATTACTAAAATTACACCTTTTCTGATAATAACTAAAGACTTCTCATTCACAATTATCAACATTCTTGCCTTGGTGGGCTCAGTGTTTACGCTTGTGAACTTTTAAATACCTGAACGATGTAAAGTATTTATGACAAAAGTCACACTGAAATGGTTTCTCACCAGTATGAGTCCGTTTGTGTTGCTTTAAATTGCCTAACAATGTAAAGTTCTTTTTACAGACTTGACAGCGAAACGGTTTCTCGCCAGTATGAGTTCGTTTGTGGTCATTTAAATTACTTAATTGAGAAAAATGCTTATAACAAACGTTACACCGATGCGGCTTTCCGTCAGTATGGATCCGTTTGTGAACATTTAAACTGCTTGACTGAGCAAA
This sequence comes from Venustoraphidia nigricollis, assembly GCA_034508555.1. Lineage (NCBI taxonomy): Eukaryota > Metazoa > Arthropoda > Insecta > Raphidioptera > Raphidiidae > Venustoraphidia > Venustoraphidia nigricollis. The sequence goes on from JAVRKA010000016.1 coordinate 6,475,119, forward strand.
GCTCTCATTACAAACATCACACCGAAACGGTTTTTCGCCAGTATGAGTTCGTTTGTGAACATTTAAACTGCTCGACGTAGTAAAGCTCTTATTACAAACGTCACAGCGCAACGGTTTCTCGCCAGTATGAGTTCGTTTGTGGACATTTAAAGTATCTAATCGAGAAAAATGTTTATAACAAACGTCACACCGAAACGGTTTCTCACCAGTATGAGTCCGTTTGTGATGCTTTAAATTGCCTAACAATGTAAAGTTCTTGTTACAGACGTCACAGCGAAACGGTTTCTCGCCAGTATGAGTTAGTTTGTGGACATTCAAATTATCCATTCGAGAAAAATGTTTATAACAAACGTCACACCGAAACGGTTTCTCACCAGTATGAGTCCGTTTGTGATGCTTTAAATTGCCTAACAATGTAAAGTTCTTATTACAGACGTCACAGCGAAACGGTTCTTCGCCAGTATGAGTTCGTTTGTGAACATTTAAATTCCTTAATTGAGAAAAATACTTATAACAAACGTTACACCGATGCGGCTTTCCGTCACTATGGGTCCATTTGTGAACATTTAATTCGCTTGACCTAGCAAAGCTCTTATTACAAACGTCACACCGAAACGGTTTTTCGCCAGTATGAGTTCGTTTGTGGACTTTTAAATTACTTAATCGAGAGAAATGCTTATAACAAACGCTACACCGATGCGGCTTTCCGTCAGTATGGGTCCATTTGTGATCATTTAAACTGCTTGACCTAGCAAAGCTTTTATTACAAACGTCACAGCGAAACAGTTTCTCGCCAGTATGAGTTCGTTTGTGGACATTTAAACTATCTGATCGAGAAAAATGTTTATAACAAACGTCACAGCGAAACAGTTTCTCGCCAGTATGAGTTCGTTTGTGGACATTTAAAGTATATGATCGAGAAAAATGTTTATAACAAACGTCACACCGAAACGGTTTCTCACCAGTATGAGTCCGTTTGTGATACTTCAAATGGTTTAACGTAGCAAAGTTCTTATTACAGACGTCACAATCAATCTTCGTATCTTCACAACTGATTTCACTGACATCATCCCTAGATAAAGTTTCTGCTATGTCATCAGCAGATTCTGTTAGAATTGGCTCGTCCTTGACTTCGAATTTTAAAGATATCTCATCTGTTAGTTTCTCTACAGCATTAAAAGTTATTGATCCATTCTCTTTCGAGGTAACATCCGTATTAAGTGTTGAAGATTCACACTTCACTGAATTATCCGAATTCATTTCATGGATCAAATAATCGTTAGATGAAGTTTCTGCTGTGTTTTCAGCAGATTGTGTTAAAATTAATGAATAGTCCATCAGTTCGTCTTTGACTTCGGATTTTAAAGAAATTTCGTCTGTTATTGTCTCTACAATCTTAAAATTTCTTGACCCATTTTCTTTCGAGTTAACATCCGTATTAAGTGTTGAAGATTCACAGTTCACTGGATTATCCGAATTCATTTCATGGATCAATTGATCCTTTGATGAATTTTCTGCTGTTTCTGTTAGAATTAATGAATCATCCATTACTTCGTCTTTGATTTTTATTTTCTCTGTTCCAATATAACTTGTAGACCAATTTCCTTTTGAGTTGGCATCCATATTAAATTCTGAAGAGTCACAGTTCACAGTAATATCTGAATTTATGTTATGGATCAAAGGATCCTCAAATTTGAGATTTCCTCTAAATAGCGTCGCAGTGTTTTGTCAGATTGGACAATTTGCAATCGAAACTAATGAATTTTCACCAGTTAATTTGTAGCATAATTGACAGACCAAATTCGGCATTTCACCATGTTTCGTTATCTGAGACAGAGTCAAAATAAAAACGATAAATTAATGCTTATGACAAATAAGAATATAAAAAAACTTATGAATAATAACAAGAACGTCTGAGAATTGAGACATATTTATACTCAAATATTTACTAGGTCCATTTTTTATTAGTGAAACCAATTAAATAGTGTTAAATATTTATAAAAAACAATTCATTAATCACCTATGTTTATATTGTTTTTATATAAAATGCCCTGATAAAACAAAAAATATAGGTAATACAGTGCTTATGCCGCCACTAAAGAATTTTTCTTACAATTCTGTTTTAATACTTAAAATTTATTCAATTAATGTTTATATAATCGACCTTGTTACAGAATGCAGTTTTGATTATCTCATAGCGATTTACATGGCGTACAGGTAGCTCGTATTATTGGTTTTTCTAAATCAATTTTCAAATTGATTTTCGACGTACTTGTAGTTTACGTCTTTCTCTACGCTCTGTTAGTTTTTTAAATGTTGATATTGGGAATGTTGAAATTAAAAAAATAATTAGATAATTTTAGTTTGTTTAAAAAGGCTATGTAAATATTTAAAACAATAGCCTTGTATTTAAATATTATTAGTGTATTTGCCATATTGCACAGACACTATTGGAGTCGGTCGGATGGAGGGACCTATAACACGTAATACTTCCAAATAGAATTAATATTTTATCATTTTTGGATCTTTTTTCTTTAATTATGCGCAGAGACCTTTCTGCGTGCCAAATTTCAAGATTCTAGGTCAACAGGAATTACGCTGTAGCTATTGATTCCCTTGCGAGTGTCAAAATATTCGGCATAAACGGCCTTATCTTGTGATTGCGTTAACTTAGAGGTTTGATTTTTCAACAGCTCCATGGGATTACTGACCTAAGTATTTGATATTAATTTCAACTTAAGAAAAACAGCCTTGACAGATAAGGGTTCCTAACTTCCTTTTGAGGTACGGAACCCTAAAATGATATAAACTAAACGTGTGCTTTAATTAATTTTGAAATTAGCAGGAAAAAAAACATTTGCACGAGATACAGGGAATTTAAACCATGTAAAATCTCTATGAAACATAATACGAGTAGATAACTGACTTACTTGAACTGGAGCGCACGCCATGACCACAATGCAAGTTTATTTTGCATTCTGGCTAAAAACCAAAATATATCCAACAGCGTGACGTTGCTTGCGAAGCACAGTCGACACATTGGCCTTAAACTGCAGCACTTTATTGATATTTCTTTTATGATGTAATTTTCTTCAAGACTTTTCTTCGACCTTTAACAATAAGTCCGGTCATCCAGCCTAACCAAGATATTATTACCAATACATAATTAATGCTTAGCTGTTAATACTGATTAAGTACGCAATTTTTTGAGTTTATCCGGAGCAAACAAACAGACAAATCTTTCCTCTTTATAATATTAGTATAGATGATGATAAAAAAAACCAGCAGTTAACTACAAGTTGTTTATGAAACGTGTCTTATTCATAAATCATCGTTGTAAGTTAGACCGTGTGGCTGATGAAGCAAACTTAAAAGTAGATATTTACTTAAAAACATTCTCTTTTTATTTCAACACCAAAATAAGACGGATTTAAGGAAAAAAAGACCACCACTGTGTATTCGAATATATCAATTTTAGCAAATATTATCACTTTGTCATTTTACGAAAAACGTAAGTAAATAACTACTAAAAGCGCGTGAGCCCTGGTTCGAGTAATGAACTATTACTTAAGTGACCTGTGGTGCGACCATTTCGGATAGGTCGCATGACGTCACGACCACAGACTTTCCGCGCTAAAATATGTGAACTTCAATAATCTATTTCTCAGTCATTTACTGATGAACTTCAAAAATTTTTTCAGTGACTTATTAGTTTTGATCTATATTTTAATACCATTACGTTAAATATATATATATATATATATATATATATATATACGTATATATATATATATATATATATATATAGATATATATATATATATGTGTACGCGCGATAACTTTCGAAAGAGTTAATTGATTTCAACGAAATTTGAGCCACGTGTTGAAACCCATCACCGCAAGAAGCCTATTTAAAATGGGCCTAATCGGGCTATTTTAAGGGTAGTTTTTAGGGGTTGAAAACTGTTTTTGGGCTCCAAAATACCGAAAAAATTCTCCGAATCGTTTCAAAATTGAAATTTAACCCTCTGGTAGTGATTAAAAAGTGTCCCCACAATTTTAATAAAATCGGCCCGACAGGACCGGATTTACAAATTTTATGAAAACACTAGTTTGCAGATAGTGACTTATTTATTGAAGGGTGTATTTAATTCGGTGTAGACGTTAGATTGATAATAATATTACAATTAAGAAAAAAATGTTATTTTAAGGGGTGTATTAAGGGGTTAAATTTTTTATTTTGCCCAAAAACAAACTTAATTTCACATAAAAGTATAAAACCACACGGCCCTATACAAGCAAATACACTATATTGTCGGCAGGGTTTTGGCACTGCGACCCAGGTTTTCGGTACTTGCGCCTCTATATGACAGTTTTAGAAAAATATTTTCTTGAACCGTCACTGAGCTTTGTAATGTAATACAACAAAAAGAAGAAACTTGTAAAGAGTGTGAGAAATTAGAAACGAATTTTAATGCGAATTATTCGCACAGGTACCGCTAGTATTTAATACTGTTTTTCGAACATCCGGTATATGTATTCAAGTGTATAACTGGAGTAAAGTGTTTAAGGGTGCAAATCGTCCGTCATAGCGGCGTGCGGGTTGAGCGGGAGGGGGGAGTGCAAGTCAATTACGATGTTATCAGCGTGTAATAGATGGCACTTATTTCCCGTCGGCTGTACTACATATTACAAACGCATACACCTTCTCACACGGGTGTGTGAGTTCCTATTGATCACCACTGCATGTAAGTGTGTTGAACCGCACTGTGTTCAACCGTTTTTAATATGTCTACAGGACCGCGATAACGGGCTTCGCCCTTGCCTCGCATTCCGCCTCCTACCTCGAACACTTTCCTCGACGTCTTCTTTGTACTCCTGTCAGTTTGACGTCATGCATATGTAAAACTACAAGATACCACTTTTGCGTTATTTATTTGAGATACTTACGCTGAGAGCTCAATGTTCAAAGATTGTTTTTTCAGGATTCCGTACTTCAACAGGAAAAAACGGAACCCTTATAGGATCACTCGTGAATCTGTCTGTCCTACTATCAAAGCCAATTTGCGACCCGAACTACTAGACCGATTGAGTTGAAATTTGGTACACATATGTAAGTCGGTGACCATAAGACGGACGTGTAACGTAAATAAACGAATTTTGAACATGGGGATCATTTTTGGGGAAAAAATTAGAAAATTAAAAAAACAATTTGCAATTTGAACCGTGAATGAAAGGGTCTCAAATATATTTTTTTATAATTTTAAAATAAATAGTTTCAAAGTTATTTAAGAAAACAGATGAACCATTGACCATTCCCCCTCCCCTCATCTCCAAAACTACTGCGCTTAAAATTTTGAAAAAAATAGGGAATGTCGGGTCTCACCCATAGTTCACAGGAAAATTGAAACGAAAATCGATTAATTATTATTGAACCCTCGAAAATTTCCAATTTCTGACTCCAAAAGGCAAAACAAAGAAACGTCTTTGCGTTGACACCTTATATAAAAGTAGGGAATAAATAGCAGTTCAATATTGTACAGTTTTCTGTCAGTTCAACAAAGTGAACATCGCAAACAGAAGAACGTCGGCGTCCCTCGGCGTCGGTTGCATTAAAAGGCACGAACCCGATAAAAAATGTCAAAATTAATGACATTTTTATTCATTCAGTTTCTTTAATAGCCGACCGCATATTGAACTATATTTTATGTGAAATTGATCAAACTCACCCTCGGGACGAATCCTTGTCTTCAAATGAGAGGGGAAGGGGGGAGCAACGCAATTTCATCGTCGCAGTTGTCGCTATTACCTCACCTTTTTTCTCTCTCACTCCGTCTGACTGGCTGTCAAAATAAATGAACGTAAACAAAAGACGATGACATGAATGGATGCGCTCTTTTGATTTGATGTTTCTCGATGCAATATGACAGACGCATTAATAATTCTCTATCGGATTTTTTAACATTTTTTTTTCATTAAAATAAACCGTTTTATTCGTAACGCCAGCTTGTTATATTTTTACAAACAGGGTAAAGATATTTTTCTAGCACAATCGCAAATTTATTTTTGCACAACATCCCCTATAAAACGACTGCTTTTCATGCCTGTATTGAGATTTGACACAAAACGATATGACATCTGATGACAGAAATTTAAACCACAGGCAGCTCATGTGTGTGTGTGTAAATAATTCTCAGAGCAAAAAAAAAAATACTAAAACACTATTCTTGATTTTACGACATTTTCTTCGTAGTAGATGTATTATCAATATTTTTTCTATATTTGAAATTAATAATATATATGTCGTATTTGTAAAAAGAAATCATGATGGAGACAAAAGAAGAAGATACAGTAAGACCCCGCTGAGCGCGAGATGTACGTTCCAATAAGTTCCCGCGGAATACGAAACAGCGTTAAGCGAGGTCATCTTAATAATTTTTGTAACATTTATTATTAAATACTACTTGTTTATCATATTAATTGTAGATTTATTAATTGCTAATATTGATTTTTGTTTATAAAACATTTTTGAAAATCAAATAAAAGTTGGAGTAATAAGTTATGTTTACGATGAGGGAGGTTCCCCATTTGACATATTTTGTTTTTTGTGAAGAAGTCATCTAATGTCGTTTGCCTTTTTCTGTTTCGTTCAGCAAGCTGTTGTCGATATCAAGATATTGCATCAATGACACTTCAGCTTACCTTAGAACTTCTATCAACATTTGAATAATTTAAACTGATCCATGATTTACGATAAAGATGCTAAACTGTTTTTTCTTAACCGTGTAATACTGAAACAGCGTTAAGCGGGAGCAGCGTTAAGCGAGGTCTTACTGTATTATTGACACTTCAACTTGCCTTTGAACTTCTATCAACAATTTGAATAATTCAGTATAAACTGAACCATAATTTTACGTTATAGTGGCTAAACCGTGAAATACTGAAACAGCGTTAAGCGGAGCAGCGTTAAGCGAGATCTTACTGTATTAATAATGATTTATGTGATACTCTACTAACATGCAGTAACAATAGTCAAGTGAAGTCAGTCTTTTTAGCGTTTTAGTACTGAGAGTTCGATCAATGTTGGCAATTCTGCAAGGGTAGTTTGTGTTGTCAAGTTTGGCAACACTGCGTCGTCCCGGTGCGTTTCAAAAGCGTGTATATATATATATCACTGTCACATCAGATATATCCTCTGTAGACAAAGCGATATGGGAGATGTATTTAATAAAGTTCAGTTTCTTTCTGCTCGTTGAGTTGGTACCGCTCTCACGTCCACTACATCACTCAAGATGGTTGCTGACCTCTGCGTGACCCAGAAAATATCAAAATTAAATTATATTTATATCTACATACGTGCTTCTCTCAGAAGGGAAATATATTAAATAAAAGTTTTGAAAAATGTTATATCTGGCCGCGTTTCAGATTTGACAGTTTATTTCATTTTGTTTTTTAGATAAAATATGATTACGTTCTCGTTTTGTATTCCCGTCAAAAACTCTATTGTTCGTATTTCAAATGTCTAAAGTTTTATTAAAAAAATACTTTGATATATTCTAATTTATCGTTCGTAAAGTTGGAGTCAAGTTAGCGATAAAAATAATAAATAATACTTACTAGCGGACCCGTGCGAATACTTCGCACCGTTAGTGGTCAGTACCGTAATATAATAGGCCGGAAATAATTTTTTCTTCATACCCTGTACGTACTTTCGGATTCGATTTTAAGGGGGTATTCTCAGGTGACCACTTCGAAAAATCGATTTTTTTTTCATATTTCAATAGTATCGAAAATATGCTGTGAAAAATAGAAACCGAGATTCCTAGTTTTAAATAAATTACAACTCATAGTCGCCGACGCGCCGTAAGCGACTTGTCGGCCTCTTGAAACTTTAAACGCATTTTTCTGGAAACATTATTTTCTAAAACTATCATGGTCCTAAAAAAAAAGTATTCAACCGATTACTTTGAAATTTATATATGTTCTTCTACACATTAATGGTTATCGGCCGTACCAAAATTGCTTATTTTCGAAAATATTTTCTTATTTTTTTTAAACGATTTTTAACAAAAAAATTAAAAAAATCACAAACAAATTGATTAATTTTGGTAGGGACAATAGCGACATACCTACTGAACAATGATCCATTCGATTTTTTTATTTCAGACAACATGAACAGCCGCTATTACCATGACCAGTGACCTGCTTTTTTTTTTAGTGTCTAATTTAATTTTAAAAAAATATATAAAAACTGTAAAATAAGAGAAAAAAAAATTTTTTTATACAGTTTAAGATACAAACAAAAACATATAAAAAAATTAAAATGATTGAACGTTATTGTCGTCTAAAAAAAAATTCCCTAAAAAGAGGTAAAATTTATGCGTTCACATGAGAATACCCCCTTAAAGCAGAAAGCCTAACATTTATGCACTGCAGGAATTACTCGCATGCCGTCTGTAACGGCGGGCCGAAACAGTTTCGCCTCGGACATTATGTTACGCGCAGAGCAGTAATTTCACCTTTCTGGCCTTACGGTGTAATATACTATTACAGTAGAACCTCGATAAGTTAAACCTCTGTAAGTTAAAAATTTTTTAATTCCCTTCCCCTGAAAGCATAAAGCCTCCATTACTTAAATCACAAAATCTCGGTAACATAAACAAATATTCTGAACATCGCCGTCGATAACTTAAAATAATATTTTGTTGACCTCCATAAGATTATCAGATGATGTTAACGACGACATTTTTTCTTCTTTACATAATATAGAAAACATAATTGATGTAGAAAATCAAAATTGCATGACACAAACAAATTACTGATTTCTTTGTTTAAATAATTGATTGTTTAAATAAATAGATAATTGATCCTAAACGAATAGATAAAAAATGTATGTTACCTCTTTTGAACTAAATACATCCTCTATAAAATTCACAAACCTCGGTAAGTTAAAAATTTTACTCTGACAACCTCTTTAACTTAAACTCTCGATAAGTAAAAAACTCGATAACTTAAATTTTTTAACGTTTCCGTTCGAACTTATCAAGGTTCTACTGTATATTCAGTGCCACTACGTCACTTAATATTACCGACAACTGTTAAAATAAATACATTGCCACCAGATGGCGACATTTGTTTTTTCTGAATATTATTCTCTGTAATTTTTAAACTGTAATTTTTTAATGAAAATATTAACTTTAAGATATTATTTACGTCATTTCAGAAACGAAAAAATAAGAACTTAGCTAGTAAATAATAAATTAAAAATATAAATTGGAACTGGACCCAAATACTACTAGCTGTTGGTGACAATAAAAATATGTTTTTAAAGTCAACTGTGAATCGCAGATGATAATATCGGATTTAATTATAAAATGAAATACCTAAAAAACAAAAGATAATAAAATTAAATGATTTATCTTTTGAAGCAATTTTAAATGTTATGTTTAAAATAAATGAAATATTTTCCAGAAATAATAAAACAAAACAAAGCGTTCCGCATATCCGAATCCGTAAATAAAATACTAAATTGGAATTGATATCCCGTCATTCCTTTGGGAGTTCGCAGAACACAAAATCTGTTATAATGAGAGCTGGCGACGGTTTTTCCTAGATGTCTACCTAAGGCAAAATAATATTAACAATAGGGATGTTGACTATTTTTGGGAAAGTGTTTTAAATCGTGCATAAGTACCTAATATTGCTACAAATATTTATTATTTTTATTTAAATACACCTGAAGCCTTAAAAATCATGTATTTTAAATCCCGTTTCAAATTTCGGTCCAAAACGCCAATACTAGTCGCGTGACGTCACCTGTTCATACCAAAGGAGGCTCAAAAATTTACACTGGAGCTACCATCCTATATAGATGCGTATTCTGTGCTCATAAACGTTAGTAAACTGAGGTGATGAAAAGTTGTTTTGTAGTCGTTGCTATAGTTACATGTAATTTGACGTTTCCTATAAACAAATAATAATAAATTACACACTAAATATTAACCAATGAAGTTTTTTGACAGCGGCTGAACATATGACGTCATGCGCTCTGATTGGGGTCTGTTGTCACGTGACTTGAGAGTGATTTTATTAGGTTTTATTTATTAAATATTAATTAAATTCCTTAAAAATAAGGAAAAATATAGTGTTTTTTAGTATTTCTATCATAAAAACTACTACTTTTCGTTAAAATTATGTTTTTATTTGAATACAGTCAACATCCCTATTCCCGGTATGTGTTCCACGTTTAAAAATCAGTGGTGCATCTCTCCTTGATAAGGCAAAAGTGTACCTTTTTTTCATGTAACAAAATGTAACGCTTTTATTAGCTTCACCTATATGTTTGTAACGGAATCTTTGAACGTGAAATTCACCCATTTCAAAACGTCAGATTAAACTCAAAGTTTGCAGACTTATCAAGGACCGATGACAATACAATAATTTAATAAGTTTGTTCCATTATCCTGACCAGAACTTTCAAGATAAAAAAAAACTTGAAAAATTACAGCAAGCAAGCTAACACGCTGTACAGTGGCGTCCGTTGCGTTGTCTATCCCATAGTCAAAGGCAATAGTGTTTTTAGTGTAATAATTAAAATTAGTGTTTTTTAAAAAAACTAAAGCAATACGATTTTATGAACTAAAAAATGCAAAATAATTTGACAACAAAAATAGCTTTACTAAAAATCGTGGAGTGCTTAATATCGGTAATAAATTTTCCATTTATTAGCTAATTGTAAACGTAGAGCTATTACGAAAATTTAAGTAGATATAGCACCCTACGCTGTTTACAGTAAAGTTAATTTTGTTGTCAAATTATTTTTCATTTTTATGACATAAAAGCGTATTGTTTTAGTTTTTTTAAACTCTAATTTTTTTTCAATATTGTTTTGCTTTACGTAAACAAAAAAAACCGTTGCCAGCTCTTAGTTATTGTAGAGGCGTATATAGAATATAATTAAAACCGCAAGATACCGGTTAGATAACAGTGTGTTTCATTTAACTCTTACGTTTATCTGTTTATTCAAGTTATGGAACTGACGGTTCTGTTTAAAAAATAAAACAATTATTTAAAATATCTACAGAGAGTTTGTAAAATTATGAACTACCTATCGTTTAGACTTTAGAACCTAGAGTTCCGGGTTCAAATCCTAGTAAAGGAATAGAGGATGATGCAACATAAGATTATTTATTTTCCTTGTTTTCAGTGAATTAATACTTTTTTTAAATCCTCTCAGCCTAAAAAAGTGATTTGAAAAAAATGTCCAAATCTCTGAAGTGATAAAGGATGGATATAGGCTATATATTATCGCGTTTAAATAAAAGCGCTTTTTGTGGAAACTCATTTTGCAACGGAAGTCGACGAAAAAACTGTTGTTAATATCAAGCGGGCGCAGCCTCGCAAGGCAAGATTGTAAAACGGTGGAGTTGAAGGCTCCACTACTGTTTTTGCTGCCGATCAAGCTATAAAACATTTATTTTATTTGCGTGTGAAGCGACGAGTAGCGTCTAGTTTTACATAAAATAATATATTAACGCGATTCTATTGGCTGTTGTGACGAAGTGACGTGTAATCATGCAATGAGAACGCATTATTTTGTCGAGTATGCAGATTTAATAAGCGAGTTGTTCGTAATAATTCTTGCGGTCATTAAATTACTCTTCTCATTTAATTCGTGTTTCGAGTGTACAATACTTAGCGTGTACAAGAGTGAGACAGTAAGTACAGTCGAACGAGGAAGGACAGAGAACGGACGACAACCACGTGATCGAGTGACGTGGCGGAAGAGATAGGATGTGACGACAAACGGACTGGAAACAACATCCCCTTCCGGTTTGCGCTGCAAATCTCATATCGCTTGTTTGTGATGTGTGTGTGTGTGTGTGTATAAAATCATATCAATGCTTTCTGCACACACTATAAAGGCACTATATGGTACACTACACCGACACTAGATAGTGCTTCCAGCATTCACATGGTTCTTACAGACCCAAGAGTCAAAGTTGTATAAAATACCGACTTAATTTCGTCAAATTATAAAACGTAAGTTTTTTATATTTTTCTTCGGAATAATATTAGAAATCACGTCGGCCAATGCCAGACACTTAATATCGTGGCAACTCCTTGCCAGACACCCTTAAACTTCAATACAATGTAACAGCCTACTTGGGGAACTATTAGAAGATGTTTTTCCAGTAGCCAGACAATTTCGACAGTTCTAACTAGTCTTGGACGATTATGAATGATATAATCAAAATATTTCGATTATGGTAACCGAGATATCATTCACTTGAATCGATTATGAAATATGAAATGTATGTGAATTAATCCCGACTCAGTACTATGTCGATTGTCGATTATGATATATCATTCGGTTTCTGCATCTGTACACATTGGAAGTCTGTGCTTGCACTGGAGAGTGGGGGTGCTTTCATTTGTTTAAACAATATTTGTCAATGCCCAATATACCTCGCTCTTCCAATCCACTGATTTTTTGGTCAGAAAACAAAAATTTGTTTCCTGAATTTTACAAACTTCATAAAAAATATCTCTGTACGCCAGCTACCTCCGTGCCTTCCGAAAGGATATTTTCAAAAACTAGTGTCATCACTAATTCAAGGAGGAACAGACTCTCACCCAAAAATTTAGACTATATTGTTTTTTTAAATACAAATCTGTGAGTTATTAATAATTAATTTATAATAATAAAGAATTCGTTTCATTTTTGTATTCAGTCATACCAGCGATTCCATTATTAATGTGTAATGTATTAAGTATATTAACAAATCGAAAATTAAGAATTGCAAAGTTAGCACATCATTCATTCATAATCGATATTTTGAATGATCATTCGCTTATACTGTACATAAAACGAAATTAATAATTGCGAAGTTTGCGCATCATTCATAATTGATAATTCGAATAATTCATAATCGATAATTCAAATCATTCATAATCGATAATTCGAATTATCATTCGATTACAAAAACCGATTATTTCGATTCATTCGATTATTGAAATGTATCGATTATGCCCCTAGCCAGACAAACATATAGTGCGAGCGCACCAGTATCTCACTCGCATTTACTGGCGCTCGCACCTACAGCTACTCTATATATTTGTCTGGCTAGGGGTTGGAACTGTCGAAACTGGCTACTGGGGAAACATCTTCTAATAGTTCCCCAAGTAACCTGTATAAAATTCAGTTTTTATACTATAACGTAACTACAGTTACAATTTATTGAAGTTTAAGGGTGTCTGGCAAGGGGTTGCCACGATATTAAGTGTCTGGCAATGGACGACGTGAGTCTATATGTTTGTCTGGCTAGGGGTTAGAACTGTTGAAATTGGCTGGCTACTGGGGATTTTGTGGGGGTCTGAAGGCATTGATTAGACGCTGATGACTTCAGATGTTGAACGTCTATAATCTACAATCTCTTTCTCTTTCTCTCCGGTATTGATCTTGCTGCTGTTTTCATGGACTATAGTTAAACCGCAGGCGCAATATAAAACACAAATACGTTACATGAATGTTATATCACATTTATTTCATGTAAAATACATCCATTCTCTAACTTTTTTCTGTTGTATTGTTAATACAAATGTTACAATGAGCGCTATTGTGTGTATTTTTTGAGGAAAAACAGCAAATTGAAAGAAAACAAATAATCAACAAACATTTTACATGTGCAATTTGTTTTGTTATAGAAAGCGTTTTTAACTGGTTTTAATTTCACACTGTTATGGCTTATTCTCGTGTTGTTTCGAGTTTTTTTTTAATTATTTCGTTTTTAAATACATTTGGGATCCCCCGAACCGTTTGTTGGAACTTACAATTTGAAGCATTCAACTCAAAACGACCGCTATACAGTCTTAAAAACAGCTATTTTATAGAATAGTGTACAAAAACTATTTTTCTAAGCGTTGAAGACAGTGTGGTTCAATGGTTGGCACGCTGTCTTCTTGACCGCACTGTCGTAGATTCGAATCCTGCCTCTGCTCATGGATGTTTGTGATGTCGCTTAGTTTTAAGTGATTATGTTATTTGATGTAATTAATACTCTAATCACCTAAGTTCAACAGTTGCATAAATTAAGGAGTTAGATGGATTTGAAAATTACAAAAAATCGATTTTTTAAATAGTACAATATGTTTAAAATATTCTCCTAAAATTTCAAATCGATCCGAGTAAAATTCTAACAGATAGACCCTTTGGAAGTTCCGCCCATCAGGCCATATGATATTTCAATTTAAGACTTTAAACGCGTTTATCTCAAAACTCAATTTTTTAAGTCGGTGGACAGGATTTCTCGAAAAGTTATGAAGCGATTTTGTTCAAATTTTGCACACATCTTTTAAATAATATTATCTAGTCATTGAACGAAGGATTTTTTTTTTATTACAACTAATTTTTTCAAGCCAATACATGGCGAAAATTTGACCAAAAAATGTGTTTTTTTGTTCAAAGTCTGTCAAAAATTCAAATTTTAATTTTTTTTTTCCTTCGTCCAATAACGAGATTTATCCATGTACTCACGAAATATTTTTGGTTTTTTGATTTTGGAGGAACCAATAATGAGTTATTCTGTCCACGGCAAGAGCATTTTTTTTTTGAGACGTCAAGGGACATGAGGTACCAACGGCTGAGTTTTCGGAATTTTTAAATAAAAATTTCACAAAATATCTACTGTCTAAATATGTATCTTTGATATGCTGAATTGTTTAAATAAAATATATGATTGTATATATTAAAAAAAAAATAGTAAAAATACCCTTTTTTTGAACCTCTGAAACCCACCCAACCCCTTAAGAAAAGAGAGAAAAAGAGGTTGGCATGGTAGGGTAAAATTGATTCATGAAATTCACAATGTAACTAACGTGTCTCAAAGTACTACGAAAACTGTCTATAAAACATTAACTACGGTAGCGGTGCGGTAGAACCGTAGAACGGTTGCCTCGTAGTCTAAAAGTCGTAGCTTTGGTGGTCGGTGTCATTAACCTCCAATATTTTAACACCTTTTAAAATTTCATTTTGGTTTTTATTAGTGTATTTGCCATATGGCAACGTACACTGTTGGCATCGGTCAGATGGCGGGACCTAGGGGTCGGACCAAAATTTCTCGACGTTTCATAACTTCCTAAACACTTTGGCACCATTTTTAAAAATGTTTAACTTTCGAAAGAGTTAATTGATTTTAACGAAATTTGGACCACGTGTTGAAATCCATCACCGCAAGAAGCTTATTAAAAATGGGCCTAATCGAGTCACTTTAAGGGTAGTTTTTAGGGGTTGAAATATGTTTTTGAGCCCCAAAATACCGAAAAAATTCTCCGAATAGTTTTTAATTTGAAATTTAACCCTCTGGTAGTAATTTAAAAGTGTCCCAAAAATTTTAATAAAATCGGGATCCAATTTACAAATTTTATAAAAACACTAGTTTGCAGATAATGAATTATTGACGAAGTGTGTATATAATTTGGTACAGAGGTTCGATTGATAATAATATTGCAATTAAGAAAAAAAATGTTATTTTAAGGGGTATATTAAGGAGTCAAATGTTTTATTTTGCCCAAAAACCAATTTAAGTCCGCATAATAAAGTCACAGTTCCTGTATAAGCAAATCACTATATTGTCGTCAGGGTTTTGGCACTACGACCCGGGTTTTTTTTTATATTCAAACCACTAAGTATGAAAAAATACGATAATGTAAATTTCACTGCTTGACATTTCAAACCGCTGTTCCCGATGACAGAAAGTTCATCTGTCGAATTTTAGTTAATGCGGCCAACTTCATACTGTCGAATTGTCGTTAACGCGGCCAATTTCATACTGTTACCCTCAATGCGCCAAAAGAAATATAGCTTCAAAAACGGTAATTAAATCTAGAAACGTATAAACTCAATATCTGAAATCATTGTCAAATTAGATTTTCCGGCAATGACTCACACTTTTTTATTGATTATTTCTTCAACTTGGGTGCAATTTTCGCAAAATAAATTCTTCCGACAATCATTGTATAGTGAACTATACGACAAAAAGGAGTATGGAGTAGCGCATAGCAGCAGTAAAGTAGATATGTATGCATTTATGTATTTGTGTAAATCTGCACTGCCGGTAAAGCTACTACGGTAGCTACCGCACATACTATAGCAACCATACATAGTACCTATATGATGAGCATGCAGTTGATACTTTAAGTCGACTTTTATCTTACTTCTAGCCATTTGATGTTTCCTTTATTCACCGTTTATGCTTGCGTTCTACGTCGCCGTGTTATGTCAGTGTTATGGCGCCGTATTTAAATGCAGACAGTTCTTTTGCAAACACTCATTCGCTCACGTTTCGTTAAGAGATAAATAGTGTAACAAAACTGTTCTTTGTGGTGGATTAAAATTGATTTATTTATAAATAACAAAATGTCAACAAACGAAATAAATACAAAACGGATAAACTAAAAAGTACAATTCTCAATAACAACCACAAAAAGAAACTAACAATGAAAAATAAACGGATTCTAGTGAAATAATAACTCAACAATAACTAATATGCACAATTATTATTGACTTTTTTAGTGTCATTTTTATTGTTATGTATGTTCTAGACACCTGATGAAGGCCAAATAAAATGGTCGAACGTCACTGAATTGATTTAACAATCTACCTGTCCACATTCCTGATAATTTTATTTTTTATATTTTTTTTGGTATTATTTAGTTTGCTTTGTTTGCGTCTTGTATGGGTCAAATCTAGTAATTGAAGTTTTGCTTCCTTCCTGTTGACCGATTGACCTAAAATTTGGTACACGCCTTTGGTTCTGATGACAATACAATATTATGATAAATTAATAAACAGATAATAGCTATCGTTTGCTATAATTGTTAAGAAACATTCATTGTTGCAATGCTATATTAGAAAAATTTCCTTTCAAACAATGGTTACCGTCGGGACTTAAACCCGAATCTTTCCACTTTCGCGGCGGAATGAGTTATCAATTACTCTACGGTGCACACAATTCAACAGTCAATTCCTCATAATAAAACAATTTGCAACACTAAATTCATATCATGCGAGACCTGGTTTTAGCTTTGGTAACGCTAGATATGAACCTTCACAACAGTGAGAGTTTATGAATGAATCAAAGATGAAATATTTTTGTCTCCATTTTTGAGAAAACTATACCGTGATAACCTTTACTAATATTATGATAAATATTGGACCGGCCCGGGTTCGTCCGGGTGCTAATCGCACATTTAAATTTTCACTCTTCTCCCGTCAACCCATTGAGTTGAAATTGAGCAGACATGCAATATTTTGCACAATGCAATATTATGGCAACTGATTAAAATTGAAAATATGTTACGTTTTCTTGCAGACGTGACAGCCGTACATCAGGCCGGAGCGTGCAGTGCATTAACTGGTGAAGCGCCTGGCTTTATCTCTACTCGTTCTTCTTTCCGACCTCCAACAGATCTCCAGTACCTCAGCCGCCCCAAGAAACGGAGACAGGTGGAAGCCAATTGCATCACACAAAATATGTTTGTAAGTATTCGAATTTTGGATATGTCCTTTTTATAATAGATGAACTAAGTATCTACCCAAGGTGCATCTCTCAGATTGGGATCTGATTTCAGGTAACAAACACAGGAAGAAAATGACTTTAGGCCCTTTCTGCAAGCTAACTGAGGACTTAAATAGAATCAACAGGCCGACACTCGGAAAGGTGATTAGGCTTTTAATCGGTCATGCTCTCCTGAGAAAACTGCAGGAATCAACGCTATGTAGATTTTGCGAAATGGAAGATGAAACAGCCACCCATATCGCGTTGGAATGTGAAGCTCTAACCTACAGAAGGACAGTCATCTTGGGCTACATTGACGAGGATGAATTAGTTCCACAGGACAATCTAGTGGCCAATCTTCGGGAGCTCCAGATTCAAATTATTTGCGAACTAGATCCACTAAAAGGGGAAGCACAAAAATCCTCTCAGGATGTGGTGCATTTGGGTCAAGAGACCACCTCATTCAATTTTAATCTTTTAATCATTTTTTTTAATCTACCCAAGGTGGCTTTGTTCCGTTGAATAGACGTCATCAAGTGGATTGCCAATTGATTTTGCCCTCAGCTGCCCAAAGAAACGGGGACAGGTGGAAGCCGGTTGCATCATACAAAAAACGTTTGTAAATATTCGAATTTTGGATATGAATTTTATAGTAGATGAACTAAGTATCCACCCAAGGTGGCCTCGTCCCGTTGGAAAAACGTCATCCAGTGGACTGTATATTTATGTTGCCCTCAGCCGCCTAAAGAAACGGAAACCGATGGAAGATTGTTTATCTTAATCGCGTGTGGAGTCGCAAGTAGGGGCTAGTTTATTATAGAAGTTCTGGACGTAGTTTTTAATGAACTGTTCAATGGTTGGTAATGCCCAGTTCCTCGTGAATGTGCCCTTAAAAGCAATTATTATTTAGGCTGCAGAAAAGATGTCAACGTCACATTTTCAACATTGGGCAAAGGTATTCCTGTAAAGAACACTTCAAAAACATACCATCGAATTACATTTTAGAAGCAATCTGTTTTGAGAAAGACAACCTCACTCATTTTGAAAAAAACGTCACGCAATCATGATACTAGAGGAAAGTCTGAGCTCTACCAACAGCGCAACCAATTTTCTGTGACTAGGATAAATATTACATCCTCTCTAACAAGAATCGATAATGCCGTTCCATCTAATATAAAAAAAACATACATTCAGTTTAAAACTTATTTAAAAAAGTATTTTACTGAGAAAACGTTTTAGTGTTCAGTTGACTTCATGTAATTTTATTGTAAATATTATAGTAATTTTATTGCAATTTTAATATATTACGAAGTTTTTTACGCCTGCTGGCACCAAAAAAAATACTACTAATACTACTACCGATTTGAAATTTTAT
Source organism: Venustoraphidia nigricollis (assembly GCA_034508555.1). Taxonomy (NCBI): domain Eukaryota; kingdom Metazoa; phylum Arthropoda; class Insecta; order Raphidioptera; family Raphidiidae; genus Venustoraphidia; species Venustoraphidia nigricollis. The sequence goes on from JAVRKA010000016.1 coordinate 6,494,052, forward strand.
TCTCGACACAACACATTTTAAATAAAATTGTTTAATGTTAATATTAATCCAAAAATATAAATTGTAGTAACGTCATTGATTATGATATTATTATTATTAGTACAATTTACCAACCATTGGCTTGCCTAAGGCCCTGATGATGAAATAAAATATTTCGAAACGTTGGCCACAATCGAAACATCGGTAAAGCTTTTTTCTTTTGATTGTTCCTCATCCAAACTTCCTTTCAACGATTACATTATTGGAACAAAACAACCGAGCTGGGTAGAGTAGTGGTACAGCACTAGACTCGCATTCGGGAGGTATGGGTTCGATTCCCAGCAGGGGCAGATGTGGCTGGGAGTTTTTCCTACTGCCTCTCGCCGAGAAACGGTAATTCCTGTACCGGCCATCTTGATTGAGGTTTTTTATGGTTTCCCTCAATTAATTCCAGATAAATATCGAGATGGTTCCTTATTTGAGGCCATATGGCGATTACCTATCAAATTCCTAGTTCAAAAAATTACCTATACCTTATCCTAATTTCTTATAATTTCTTCATTCGCCCATTGCTATTATATAAGTTGAAATAATGTAGAAAATAACGGGAAGTGGTAGATGAAAAAATAGTAATGGTGCGAATGGCGTCTGTTAAGACATCAAGTCGAGAAACGGACGTTAAACGCATTATTATTATTATCATTATTATTATTGGAACAAAACAACTACTACCAGTATGCGATATCACAGAGAGGCAGACTGTGGGGATGACGATCTTTCTAAGGGGCATCAGTTTTGCGACGAGCCGCTACTGAAACGAGAACGATGCTCAGGTAAATGATATGTGCATTATATTCCCATTAAACTACACTTAGGGGGGAATGATTCGACTGTAATCCCCCCTCGTTCTGCTTTTGCCACGTGTTTATACGGCTGTACTTTTCTTAAACTACATTTTATTCCGTACGAAAACGGAATTTTTATGGGCGTTATTTTTTTTTGTTGGTGTAAATTAGAATTTACTTTTATTTGGTGTACTCGCATTAGCACAGTTTCTTTTTATGTTTTTTTTTTATGTTGCTAACACTGATTTATCGTGTGTTTACAGTGTTTCAACACGAAAACTGACATCATCTTTCATTCAAACGCTTAATTATAGAAAGGCCTTTTTCATAACCTCCAATATTAGTAGATTTTACATACGCTTGTAGCTTACGTACCAGCCGAATTCGTTTAGTATATTTATGTGCACCGTAGAGTAATTGATAACTCATTCCGCCGCGAAAGTGGAAAGATTCGGATTTAAATCCCGACGGTGACGTGTTGGAATAATAAATTTGTCTAATATAGTGCTACAACAATGAATATTTCTTAAAAATTATAGCAGACAATAGCTATTATACTAAATAACCTCCAATATTAATATCTTTTTAACATAATACGTTTTTTACTATTAATTAATTAACCGAGTTGGGTGGAGTAGTGGTGACAGCACTAGACTCGCATTCGGGAGGTATTGGGTTCGAATCCCAGCGGGGGCAGAGTGGCTAGGATTTTTTCCTACTGCCTCTCGCCGAGAAACGGTAATTCCTGTACCGGCCATCTTGATTGAGGTTTTCCATGGTTTCCCTCAATTCCAGATAAATATCGAAATGATTCCTTATTCAAGGCCATGGCCGATTACATATCTAACTCCCAATTCAAAAATTACCTATCCTATCCTAATTTCCTATAATTCCTTCATTCGCCCATTGCTATTAGTTAAGTTGAAGTTTTAGAAATGCAGAAAATAACGCGAAGTGGTGAAATGGAAACGGGTAATGGTGCGAATGGCGTCTGTTATGACATAAAAGTCGACAAACGGACGTTAAACGCATTAGTATTATTATTATACCGTAAACCGGGTACTACTTTGTGACTGCAGGGGTAACTTAGTGACACCAGGTCTTAAGCAACAAAATCTGGATCCGGGTACAATACTATCAATCAAACATAGTTTTGGGAAGTTACTAGTTGTAGAAGGGTCTGTGGGGCCATTTATATGAAGCGAATGCAGTATCTAAATACGACTGCAAGTCTATGTGCACTGGGCGTCATTTTTGATTAAAAAACAGGTGTTTTCAGTTTGTCTGTATACTTGTAGAAAATAACGGACAGTGGTAAAATGGAAAATAGTAATGGTGCGAATAGCGTCTGTCATGACATAAAAGTCGACAAACGGACGTTAAACGCATTATTGTTATTATTATTATAATACGTTTTTTACAGACAGGGCATTTTATTTCTAAAAATTTATTTTTGGTATCGGTATAGTATATTATTTCTTAATACGGTATCAAAATTAATGTTAGATATGCCATTTTGGAGATTATTTTTCTCTCTAATGACGAAAACTAAGTTAATATCTCACACATCATCTATAAAGCGTGCCAAAAGAAAATAACAGCGGGACGAAAGAGTTTTTTCTTTATATTCGATAAATAAACTAGAGAAATTCAGAAAAAAATCCAATACATTGTTAATATCCGAACAAAGCGCTGAAATAAGCAACCAAAATTAAACATGACCGCATAACAAGCTACCTGCTGGAACGTGGTTGTATTTTTTATAATAATAATAAAAAATTGTTAGTATTTGTTTTGTTAAAGAAGTCCTAAGATGTGTTTAAGAGGAGAATTGATTTGTCCAGATCCAAAGGAAAGTTAATTTTTTATATCCTAAACACAAAGCTAAGTAGTTTCGGAATTTGATTTCTACTCAACGTATTTTCAAAGTTCTCTGCGTTTGCGGCACGGGTTAAACTGTATAAATTGAGCTGAAATTTTAAGCTAATCATTTTTTCAATATATAGAACCATTTCAGGGGGTAGCAACCCAAAAAATTTAAAAAAAATTGGCTTATACAAATAATGGCCCTTATTTTGACAAGTTGGAAATTGTGACATGCTAACCTTTGAAATGGTTCCTTACATTGAAAAAATGATTCTCTGAAAATTTCAACTCGAATGATTAAAATTCAACCGTGCAGAAAACGCTTTAACGGTTATAGGTTATCATTAGCATTACGTTCCGTGGTGTGAGTGCGTAACTTTGTCTATGACTTAACACCAACCAATTTTTATCTTAATAAAGGCCCCAGTACACAGTGGTCTGTAGTGGGCCATTGTAGACCATCGCCATTGTGTATAGGGGGTAATGGTCTGTAGTGGCGGACTATTGTGAATCGTGGTGCGCAATCCATTTGTTGTCGGTTTTTTTGACACACTTCAAAGGAATCGTGGCGTGGCGTGGCCTGCGGTGTTCACACAGTCGCCCATTATTTGGACAGGTACCTACCTACTTTTTTGTTGCGTGCTATACTATCTAAATTTTTAATCGCCCAAAATGTCAGTATCCTGGAGCAATGAAGAGACTTTTAGGTTTATAATACTATAATACTTGTAAACAGTATATAAATAAATAGCCGCGGCCGTAATTACTTCCACGTCCATCGCAAGTGTTTCGCCAGGCAAAAATGAGCCATGGGCCATTGTGTGAACACCAAGTGATAGTGGCCTACAGTTGCACATTGCAAAGCATGGTCCACTACAAACCACTGTGTACTGGGGCCTTAACATAATATCTTATATATATATGTTCATTCCAACCCTGGAACTGGCAAGAGCCAAGTTGGGTTGGAAAATTCCAGCCTTCATTTTGTATGCGCAATGTAATTCTGTTTTCTTTCTTTTTCTTGCAAGGAATAAATTTATTTATTATTTATTAGTGTATTTGCCATATGGCAACATACACTATTGGCGTCGGTCGGATGGCGGGACCTAGGGGTCGGACCAAAATTTCTCGACGTTTCATAACCTCCTAAACACTTTGGCACCATTTTTGAAAATGTTTATATATATATGTATATATATATATATATATATATATATATATATATATATATATATTTATATATATATATATATATGTGTGCGGGCAATAACTTTCGAAAGAGTTAATTGATTTTAACGAAATTTGGTCCACGTGTTGAAATCCATCACCGCAAGAAGCCTATTTAAAATGGGCGTAATCGGGGCATTTTAAGGGTAGTTTTTAGGGGTTGAAAAATATTTTTGGGCCCCAAAATACCGAAAAAATTCTCAGAATCGTTTCAAAATTGACATTTAACCCTTTAGTAGTAATTAAAAGGTGTCCCTAAAATTTAAATAAAATCGGCCCGACAGGACCGGACTTACAAATTTTATGAAAACACTAGTTTACACATAGTGAATTATTTACTGAAAGTTGTATATAATTTGGTATAGAGGTTCGATTGATAATAAAATTGCAATTAAGAAAAAAAATGTTATTTTAAGGGGTGTATTAAGGAGTCAAATTTTTTATTTTGCTCAAAAAGTTCGCATAATAAGTTCGCATAATAAAGCCACACTGCCTGTATAAGCAAATACACTATATTGTCGGCAGGGTTTTGGCACTGCGACCCGGGTTATTTATTATAGGCCCGGATGATGAAATAATTTTTTTCGAAACGTTGGCGACAAGCGAAACATCGGTAAAGCTTTTTCTTTATGATTGTTCCTCATCCAAACTCCCTTTCAACGAATAATTAAAAATGTTGATAATAAACGCACTTTCGATCGGGTAAAAAGAAAAATAGTATACACCACACGGACAGAAAAAAACTTCGCGGCATGATGCCCTTGGAGAATTTCAACTTTCTTCTCTTGTGGTGTAATACAGTATTTGCGACGACATTTCGAAATTTCCCAAGAGCATATTTTGCATTTTGAAGGACATTTAATATTTTAACAAAATAAAATTACTTGCAATATACTGTTCAATTGATTTTTTATTTTTTATTTATATAAAGACGTTTTTTTAGTCCTTTTCAATTGAAAAGGACTAAAACTGTTAGTCGAAACGTCTTCATATAAATAAAAAATCAATTGAACAGTAATCGCAAGTAATTTTATTTTGTTAATACATATATTACTGTTGGTAGAATCAATATTATTAGACATTTAATATTGTCTAGAACCGGTAGAAGACAAAACACTGCGTAATCCATAAGATTCGGGGATTGTGAACCATTCTGTAAAGGCGCACAGGGTGTCCCGATGATAAACGATCAACTTCCGATCGGCCATTCAGTCTCTGATGAACCGTGCAGTTCCAACAACTGGCTCAATCCTATTAAATATTATTTATTGAAATAGTTACCCTCTCTGTTTGGCACGTGTGGCGATTTCACTCGCTTGCACCGTTATAAATGATATAATATTATATCTCTTATCACAAGAGAAAGTGGTTTATGTCGAGAGATTGTAGATTATAGACGCTCAATATCTGAGGTCATCAGCGTCTATTGGATTATGTCGAACTGTTGATATTTTTAGGGTTCTTTAGTTTATATGCCTGCCAAAAAAAATTTTTTTTTCTAAAAAAGGGTGTCGATAGTAACGAAATGCCGCCAATATAAATCTAATCAAAAAAACTTCAAATTTGGCAACAAAAAGAACTGATATATATCGTTCTTTTCACTGTTTAAGAAATTTAGAAAAGGTTGCGTTTTCAAGTCCAGAAATAATAATAATAATAATAATGCGTTTAACGTCCGTTTCTCGACTTTATGTTATAACAGACGCCATTCGCACCATTACTATTTTCCGTTTACTACACTTCCCGTTATTTTTCTACATTTTTAAAACTTCAACTTATGTAGGTAATAGCAATGGGCGAATGAAGGAATTTTAGGAAATTAGGATAGGATAGGTAATTTTTGAACTGGGAGTTTGATAGGTAATCGGCCAGGGCCTCAAATAAGGAACCATCTCGATATTTATCTGGAATTAATTGAGGGTATAGAAAACCTCAATCAAGATGGCCGGTACAAGAATTACCATTTCTCGGCGAGAGGCAGTAGGAAAAAGTGCCAGGCACATCTGCCCCCGCCGGGATTCGAACCAGGACATCCCAAATGCGAGTCAAGTGCTGTCACCACTACTCTACCCAGCTCGGTCAAGTCCCGACATAATTAACATTTAATTGTTGCAAATGCTAATTTTTATCATTGAGGTTCAATATTACTGTCCACCCTTTATCATCTTTTATAAGAATACCATTTTTGATATACGCATGGTATTGTTCTTTTTTTGCTATAAACAAATGCCTGTTGAGAATTTTAAAATCTTTATCGACTTACCACATCAATTCTTATTCGGGCAGAAGCCACTTTGCCTTTGAGGGCAGATATTATTGTATATAGCGTTTGATTTCTCTCAACGTTAGTGTGAAAATATCGCTGCTTCCTGCCGACGTGTGGCGCTCGACTAACGGTCAATTTAATTAAAAATTGAAAGTCATAAAGCGGCAAATAATAAACCGATTCATTCGCACATCGAATGCTGAACTTAAATATTCACTGTTTGAATATCTGTCAGTGGTTTTCTTAAACTTAAGAAACAAAATTGTGGAAGCGATTTTAAAATACACGGAAACCTGCAGGAATGTGTTTATTGAATTACAGTCCAAATCTGTTATAACGACGTAGAAGAGACTATTCATATTTGGCCGTAAAAACCGATAGTCGTAACAACCGGTAATGTTTTCGAGGTACAAAGTAATTTTTTATTAAGTATGTACTATATTATTGAATCTGTAGGTACATATTATAAATCAATAGATAATTAATAGGAATAATATTCACATTATCATTGTCATTTTTCTGTATTCATAAAATCTGTAATTTTAGTCTGATTGAAACACTTCTGTGCGTACGAATTTTGTTTACTATACAGCCGGTCGTTCTAACAGATATAATTCTCCGAAGATATAAAGATATTACATTAAAAGTAGTCGCTTAATGCGGTATGTCGTAATAAGCAATGTCGTAAAAAGCAGTGTTTTTTATAAGGCGGTCATATAGCATTCAGCCGGGACCTATGATTTTGGTCAATATAACCGGTATGTTGTTCTAAACGATGTCGTCCTAAACGGTTTTGACTGTACTTAAAATTGTGAACGAAAATGGTTATTAACACGCTTTTATTAGCTTCACCTGTATGTTTGTTTGTTTGTTTGTAAAGGAATCTTTCAACTTGAAATTTACTAACTTCAAAACGTCAGATTAAACTGGAACTTTGAACACTTATCAAGGATCGATGATAATACAATATTCTGTAATAAGTTTGTCCCATTATCCCGACCAGAACCTTCAGGATAAAAAACTTGAAAAATTACAGCAAGCAAGCTAACGCGCTGTGCAGTGACGTACGTTGCGTTGTATTATTGTTTTTAGTCTTATAATTAAAATTAGAGTTTAGAAAACTAAAACAACGCGCTTTATGGACTAAAAAATGCAAAATAATTTAACAACAAAATTAACTTCATTGTAAAAACCGTGGAGTAATATCGGTAATATATTTTTCATTTACTAGCTAATTGTAAACGTAGAGCTATTATAAAAATTTAAGGAGAGAGCACCCCACGCTTTTTACAGCAAAACTTATTTTGTTGTCAAATTAATTTGCATTTTTTAGTTAATAAAAGCGTGTTGTAACAATGACAGTCGATCAAAAACAAAGCGCTATATTATATTAATGTAGCCCGTGCTTTGAATGTTTATGCCGGTCATAAATAATTTAACAACAAAATTAGCTTTATTGTAAAAACCGTGGAGTAATATCGGTAATAGATTTTTCATTTACTAGCTAATTGTAAACGTAGAGCTATTATGAAAATTTAAGAAGAGAGCACCTCACGCTTTTTACAGCAAAACTAATTTTGTTGTCAAATTAATTTGAGTTTTTTAATTCATAAAAGCGTGTTGCTTTAGTTTTTTCAACTTTAATTTTAATTGCGTCGGATGTTTAAAAAAGGATTAGAACAATGATAGTCGATCAAAAACAAAGCGCTATATTAGATTAATGTTGTCCGTGCTTTGAATGTTTATGTCGGTCATAAAAAATTTAACAACAAAATTAGCTTTATTGTAAAAACCGTGGAGTAATATCGGTATTAAATTTTTCATTTACTAGCTAATTGTAAACGTAGACCTATTATGAAAATTTAAGAAGAGAGCAACCCACGCTTTTTACAGCAAAACTAATTTTGTTGTCAAATTAATTTCAGTTTTTTAATTCATAAAAGCGTGTTGCTTTAGTTTTTTCAACTTTAATTTTAATTGCGTCAGATGTTTAAAAAAGGATTAGAACAATGATAGTCGATCAAAAACAAAGCGCTATATTAGATTAATGTTGTCCGTGCTTTGAATGTTTATGTCGGTCATAAAAAATTTAACAACAAAATTAGCTTTATTGTAAAAACCGTGGAGTAATATCGGTAATAATTTTTTCATTTACTAGCTAATTGTAAACGCAGAGCTATTATGAAAATTTAAGAAGGGAGCACCCCACACTTTTTACAGTAAAGTTAATTTTGTTGTCAAATTATTTTGCATTAAATAAAAGCGTGTCGTTTTAGTTTTTTTAACTTTAAGTTTAATTGCGTCGGAGGTTTAAAAGAGGATTAGAACAATGACAGTCGATCAAAAACAACGCGCTATATTATATTAATGTTGTCCGTGCTTTGAATGTTTATGTCGGTCATACAGACGCGACGTGGCCGACCATCGGACAGGTAGATAACGTATGCACCGACACACACCGCATACGTGCCGCGTCACCGCCATACCATTAAAAACCATCAACCGTTACCCATCTGTGTGAATTATAGCCGTGTCAATATTTGACCACAGTTTTTTTTTCATAATATCAGCTGAAAATAAAGCTGGGTAATTAAATTCATTCGGTGGAAAATATTAAATTTAAATGTGTAAACACGTATAAACGTCGCTCGCCCATATGAGATCTGTTTGTGTTTTGTTTGCTATCGCAGCAATTCAACGTGCGGACGGGATTTTTTATATTTTTTTATTATTAATTTCATTTGTACGAAGATTAATATTATTTTGTTTTATAATTTGTAGCGGTACAGTGAAACCTCTGCAAAGTCGCGTCCATATCACTATCTAAAGTAGTGGCGACAGCACTCGACTGGCATTCGGGAGGTACGGGTTCGAAACCCGGCGGGGGCAGATGTGGCTGGGACTTTTTCCTACAGCCTCTCGCCGAGAAACGGTAATTCCTATACCGGCTATCTTAATTGAGGTTTTCCATGGTTTCCCTCAATTAATTCCAGATAAATATTGAGATGGTTCCTTATTCGAGGCTATGGCTGATTACCTATCAAACTCCCAGTTCAAAATTACCTATCCTATCCTAATTTCCTATATAATTCCTTCATTCGCCCATTCGCCCATGGTGAATTGAATTGCCCTTCATACTTAAATCTACTACAGTACAACCTCGATATAACAAAGCTGAAGGGAATTAGAAAATATTCGTTATACCAACTAATTCGTTATAATGAACCGAGCTGGGTAGAGTAGTGGTGATAGCACTAGACTCGCATTCGGGAGGTACGGGTTCAAATCCGCCGGGGGCAGATGTGTTTCGGACTTTTTCCTACTGCCTCTCGCCGAGAAACGATAATTCCTGTACCGGCCATCTTGATTGAGGTTTTCCATGGTTTCCCTCAGTTAATTCCAGATAAATATCGAGATGGTTCCTTATTCGAGGCCATGGCCGATTACCTATCAAACTCCCAGTGCAAAAATTACCTATCCTATCCTAATTTCCTATAATTCCTTCATTCGCCCATTGCTATTACATAAATTGAAGTTATAAAAGATGTAGAAAATAACGGGAAGTGGTAAATGGAAAATAGTAATGGTGCGAATGACGTCTGTTATGACATAAAGTCGACAAACGAACGTTAAACGCATTATTATTATTATTATTATCCAATTTTTTTTATATATATATTCGTATTGTTTTCCTTTATTGACCACCCAGTACATTTTGAGTTCGATTTTCAGCTACATTACAATAATGAGACTAAAAATGGAAATCAAAATTTTTAACAAATAATTATGTTTCAAGGTTATTACACTATTTTTGGGACTCTCTCTCTCTCTCTCCTTCTCTCTCTTATATCTACATCTACACTAATATTATAAAGAGGAAAGATTTGTATTTTTGTGTGTGTGTGTATGTTTGTAATGAATAAACTCAAAAACTACAGTATCGATTTAAAAAATTCTTTCACCATTAGAAAGCTACATTCACTCTGAGTAACATAAGCTATATTTATTGCTAGAAAATATTAGGGATCCTTACTAAAACTTTAGTAACGTAACCCAAGGTGTAAAAAAAATGCCATAAAACATCTTTCGTCGCATGCGCTGCGGAAACTATTGACGATAGAACAAAAGTATGTTCTACAATATTAAAGAACATATCATTAACTACAAAAAAACTTCGCGATACTATATGTCCAACTATTATCGTTATGTCACAATAACCACTTTTTACATTTTAATAATCTATATAGATAAAAGACGATGTATATGTAATCTATGGACTCCAAACGGGTAGACCATTTTTGATGACATTTTCAGACAATATTTAGATTAGCCCAGCGGGTGATCTTCTGAAGTTTGGTAGCGATCGGATCAACAGAATTTTTTAAATTTCTTTTTGGGAAATAAGATTTTTCTTTGATTTTTGAACATTCACAAATAAAAGCGATTGAATTCGCGCAAATTCAATACACGTTGAGAATTTAATGATAATGATTCTCATCTTTTATATCCTATATATTACATTTACACCCGGGCGAAGCCGGACTGCGCCGCTAGTATATATATATAAACATTTTCAAAAATTGTGTCAAACTGTTCAGAAGGCTATAAATCGTCGAGAAATTTTGGTCCGACCCCTGAATCCCGTCATCCAACCGACGTTAATAGTGTATAAGCCACAAAAACTATGGAACAGTTTGGTTATTATACCAAGTGCGGTAATACAAATTTGAGGTTGCGATATTTCTGACCGACGCTGTACATCGCATTAAATACTGGCTTAATATGCAAGTTCTCCAAGTTCCAATAAACTTGTTTACAACATTAAGTATAATGTATGAATATACATATAACGTACCTACATGTGATCCCTGGGGAACGGTGGCCTTTGCCTGCCGTGGGCGACGGGGCGGACTTATGTCGTTAGTTTGTTATCGAACCGTACGGTGCGCATCGGTCAACTGAGAATACTAAATCTTGCTAATGAAACGAAACGATCGTTCTGATTTGAGACCTGAGTGTGGTCGAACTAAGTATCGTTGAAATATTGTTTGTAGTCTCAAAACAAAATACCCTAGCGATGTCCAATTTTTGATGTGATTTTTCACTTAAAGGTAGAATCTGTTGTTTAAACTACACAGAAGTGAAAGCAACATAATAATAATAATAATAATAATAATAATTTATTTGTTCCGTAGACAAAACTGTGTGGAATAAGTCAAAATTAAAAATTACAACAGTGAAAAAAAAAACAATACGACAGCATTTATGATTAAAGGTCAGAACACAAGTATTCATGAATAGAGTAAAAAGAATACTCCAATAAAAGACTCTTGACGGCTCGTTTAAAACGAGGCAAAGTACTGAATGTTTTTAAATTGGCAGGTAAATGATTGTATAATTTAACTGGCATTACATTTGGACTTTTAGCATACAGAGTAGATTTGTGATTGCAAACGGTCAACATATCAGGATTCCGAAGGAAATGATTACTATTGTCACCAACTTTGGTGAACATGTTAATATTTTTTCTAATATAAATTTAACAATTGTAGATGTATAATGAAATAACAGTTAATCTAAATGTTATTTGACATTTACAGAATAATATAAGTATATAAGACGCGCGAATGCTCTAAATTTAAAATCTATTTATAAATATTTTAGAGGAATTAGGATCAATGAAATTAAAAGACAAATTATTATTTCACAACGTTTCGTATTAAATCAATACTTCATCAGGTGGTCTAAAATAAAATAAAAATTATTGGTTGTTATTGTCTTGTTATTTTATTTTAGATCACCTGATGAAGTATTGATTTAATACAAAACGTTGTGAAATAATAATTTGTCTTTTAATTTCATTGATCCTAATTCCTCTAAAATATTTATAAATTATTAACATCAAAAGGATCTGGTATATATACATTATTTAAAATCTATATTTTAAAAATTCTTTGCGATATAAAATATTGACTTAATTAACTTTGCCCGGAGGTCGTAGATTTATTGAAGAACGCTACTTAATTACTTTTTGAAAAATATTGGAAAAGTATTATCGAAGTCTCGGTTTATTAGTCTTAGACGTTGTTTAAATTAAATTACAAATTTCTTTTTCAAAGTTTGGAACGCGCAAGGCGTAAGGAACTATAATTCTTAAAGACAGTGACCAGGCTTCTTCATTTAGCCTCTTCATTAATTACAAAAACTTTTTAATCCCCGCATTACCATTTTTTTAAATATTACCTAGCTTTTGTTATAAAACACCAATTAAGTGTTTTTTCACAACGTTCGATTAACTTATTAATATTGGTTTAAAAATCGATAACAAAAGTGAAACTCAAAGTGAAAATTTTATATCTATAACGCCCCCTTTAACCCCACCCCCCTTGGGAATTGATTTCTGCAAAACACGTTCTTAGCGGAAAAAAAACAAACCTGCAAAAATGTAAGTCTGTATATAGGTATGATGGTTCAAAAAGAACTTTTTTATCTGTAATGCCCAGCGTCGGACTGGCCATATAGTCGAGGTGGCGTTTGCCAGCCGGGCCCCAGCCTGCGCGGAGTCCCCACTGGCCTGGTTTGCGGAGCATGCCGCAAGCCCGGCGGTAGGTACGAGAGAGGGCCTACGCAAGCTAAGTCCCAGCTCTTGCGACCTAAATGTAAATTAGATCAGATAGTTCATTCATACATTAGACAGAAATGAAATAGAAAAATATCCCATCTACCATTATCCAGTCTCGGGCCCCGGGCTTGTGGGGAACCACCCGCGCCCTTCCGGCCCTGTAACGCCCCCGCAACCTTCCTTGTGAATATTCACAAATCAAAGAAAAATCAAAATTGCCAGAAAACAAAATAAAAAAACTCTGTTGATCCGACCGCTGCCAAACTTCACGGGATCACCCGCTGGGCTAATCTGAAAATTGCCTGAAAATTTCACCAAAATCAGTCCAGCCGTTTTAAAGTCCATAGAGAACATATATACATCTATTTTTATATACATATATAGATGGATTATGGATTATTTCCGTTCTAGTCCACTCTATAAGCACTAACCACATTCGAATTCTGGTCTGAATTCTCTGAATTTTTGCCTCATTACTGGTCATCTTTGATTTCTAGTCTGAATTTAACCGCATTTTCAACCAGTTACGTCACATTTTAATTCAAGGCTGATGTCGACCGAATCTTCGTCACATTACAGTAATTTTAAGGCCCCAGTACACAGTGATCTGTAGTGGGCCATGCTTTGCAATGTGCAACTGTAGGCCACTATCACTTGGTGTTCACACAATGGCCCATGGCTCATTTCTGCCTGGCGAAACACTTGCGATGGACGTGGAAGTAATTACGGCCGCGGCTATTTATTTATATACTGTTTACAAGTATTATAGTATTATAAACCTAAAAGTCTCTTCATTGCTCCAGGATACTGACATTTTGGGTGATTAAAAATTTAGATAGTATAGCACGCAACAAAAAAAAGGAGGTACCTGTCCAAACAAATTGGCCACTGTGTGAGCACCATAGGCCATCTACACCATGATTCCTTTGAAGTGTGTCAAAAAAACCGACAACAAATGGATTGCGCACCACGATTCCGCCACTACAGACCATTACCCCCTGTACACAATGGCGATGGTCTACAATGGCCCACTACAGACCACTGTGTACTGGGGCCTTAAAGATTCAATCGAATTTTCTTCCCATCACTTAGTCAGAACATTGGAATGTATAAAACAAATGCAAACTTCTGCTGCCTGTTGTTTTAATCAGAGCGTTTCTATAACAGAGTACTATCATACCGGCTTTATCTCAGTCGCCGCAGTACAGTAAAGTTCCGCTATTGGGCGCTCTTAAGGTGGTATTCTTGAGAAATAATTAGTATTATAAAGTTGTCTGCTCTACATAATGCATGCGGTGCGATAGAAAGAGATGAGAACACAGAAGACAGACAGAGACAGGCGCACATACATATACGTTCGATGCAACCCTTTAGTTAGTTAGTTAGTTGAGTTTTACATACATTAATACAGGGTCATCGCGAACGAGCTATAGCTATTTTATTTCGTAAAAAATCATAAAAATTTCTGATGATCTTTGATGACGCCACGTCTGTAAAAAAAATCGAGGTCACTTAATCTGCAGTCCGTAATTAATAATAATAAACGAAAAAATATAAATTTCTTTATCTTATACTCTTTTTTTTTATTTAATTTTTTCTCTTCTCTTTTTGTTATATTTCTGCAATAAACCAGACGTCACTATATCAATTACTAGCGGCCCAGTCCGGCTTCGCCCGGGTGTAAATGTAATATATAGGATATAAAAGATGAGAATCATTATCATTAAATTCTCAGCGTGTATTGAATTTGCGCGAATTCTATCGCTTTATTCGTGAATGTTCAAAAATCGAAGAAAAATCTTATTTCCCAAAAAGAAATTTAAAAAATTCTGTTGATCCGATCGCTACCAAACTTCAGAAGATCACCCGCTGGGCTAATCTAAAGATTGTCGCAAAATTTCATCAAAAATGCTCTATCCGTTTGGAGTCCATAGATCACATATACATCGTCTTTTATCTATATAGAGTATTAAAATGTAAAAAGTGGTTATTGTGACATAACGATACTAGTTGGACATATAGTATCGCGAAGTTTTTTGTAGTTATTGATATGTTCTTTAATATTGTAGAACATACTTTTGTTCTATCATCAATAGTTTCCGCAGCGCATGCGACGAAAGATGTTTTATGGCATTTTTTTTACACCTTGGGTTACGTTACTAAAGTTTTAGTAAGGATCCCTAATATTTTCTAGCAATAAATACAGCCTATGTTACTCAGGGTGAATGTAGCTTTCTAATAATGAAAGAATTTTTTAAATCGACACAGTAGTTTTTGAGTTTATTCATTACAAACATACACACAAAAATACAAATCTTTCCTCTTTATAATATTAGTGTAGATATACTCGTATATATAACTTGTAAAAACTCCTACCCTGGAACTGGCATCGCCAAGTAGGGTAGGAAAACTTAAACAATTAAACTGATGTTATATAAAATGTCATCACAAATAAATAAATACTTAATGCGTTTAACGTCCATTTGTTGACATTGTTGACAGACGCCATTCGTACCATTACTATTTTTCCATCTACCAAACTTCCTGTTATTTTTCTACATTTTTAATTAATTGGTGAATGGAGGGATTATAGAAAATTAGGATAAAGTAGGCAACTATGAGAGTTTGACAAGTAATCATGGCCTCGAATAAAGAACCATCTCTATATTTATCTGGAATTTATTGAGGGAAATCATGGAAAACCTCAAAAAGATCGCCGGTACAGGAATTACCGTTTTTCGGCGAAAGGCAGTAGGAAAAAGTTCTAGCCACATCTGCCGGTATTCGAATCCCATATCACCCGAATGCGAGTCTGGTGCTCTCACCACTACGTTGCACCGCTCGGTTGCGGTCCAAAATTACATAACCTTGAATTTCTTTTACAAACGCATCTGACATCAAAGGTAATAATCGGCAAGTGACGTGAATGTGTTCTCTGCTCGGTCGTAGTTCGTGCTTCCTTCTACGACCTAGATTAAAAGAAGGGTGGATAGCTGCAAGCCGCCAAGGAAGACACTGCCTTTGAAAATGTCTACTGCAGTTGTAGCAGCAATGTCAAGTAGAAATAGCAATAGGACGACGGTCTACAAATCCCGAAACCAACGTTTGGAATAATGCAAGTAGAATAAAAGAAATCACCTGGTTTCAGGTAACAAACATGGGACGAGAATGATTGTAGGCCTTTCCTCAAAGCTAAGTGATGACTTAATTAGACTCAACAAGCCGACACTCAGAAAGGTGATTAAGCTTTTAACCGGTCATGCTTTCCTGAGAAAACGCCTATATGTGATAGGGATACAGCAGGAATGAACAATATGTAGATTTTGCGAAATACAGGATGAAATAACCACCCATATCGCGTTAGAATGTGAGGCTCTAACCTACAGGAGGACAACCATCTTTGACTACATTGATGAGGATGGAATAGTTCCACAGGACAATCTAGTGGCCAATCTTCTGGAACTCATAAGAAGATCCAGATTAATTATTTGCTGACTAGATCCAGTAAAAAGGCCAAGCATAAAAATCCTTTCAAGATGTGGTATATTTGGGTCAAGAGAAAACCCTATTCAATTTTAATCTTTAAAACTGCTAAAAAATTACAACTCTAATGTGCGGTTACAAAATATCGATGAAACAATAATTTTCCAATGAAAATAGTATGATTTTACGCGGTGACCCTGTACACAGAGGTACTAGGTATAATGTTGCTAAGTAGAAGTTTGTATCAATAGTTAAGTAGCTTGGGCAGGATTAATGCGAGGTCTAGATTAGCGGAAGTGGATATGCTTGTTGCGAGTAATGCGCCTCGCCCCTCCCCCGTCCCCCGGCCCTTGTTAGCCCCCTCCCGACGGCGTCTTACGGTGCGGGTCAAACTTCTCTATACCGATAAGTTAAGGGTTGCCAGGGACATCTTAAACATTAGCCGCTCTGTATATTGCATGCCGTAGGGTGATGGAGCCAGTTCACGCGCAGAATTACCACAGTCTGTTAGAGATTTGTCACCAAGACAATTTAACCTTCGGTCAGGTGGAATAAATCTGACAGATTGAAGAGACCTGTTCTATTAAATATTTTTTCATTGACTTATGCTTGGCGACCGCGCGTTTTTGTGTCCTCCTCCTGTGATGCCGTTTACATGCAGATGTTACTATTTAAACTTCAAGTTTTAACACGAAAGTGACATTTAAGAAAATGATCTCACAGATTGGTTGCGCCCGATGTCGCGAAATTCCGAAAATTTATTTTTTTTTTTTGAAAACATTTTTCTGTTGAAGATTTAGACAGTGGCCTGAAAACAGTGCTAAACATTTCATATCTTTAGTTTTAGTACATATTGAATATTTAAAAAAACAATTGAAAAGAGACAAAGAAGAAAATTATGGTATGGTAAAAAAGTGTAAATATGTAAAAAGTTCCAACATATTGCTGTTGTGCAGATGTCTTGGACAAACTTATTAAATTATTGTATGGTAGTCGGTTCTTGATAAAGTTTCAGTTAATCTGACGTTTTGAAGTACCTAGTTAAGTATTTTTATATTGAAGGTCCTGATCAGAACAACTGGACATACTTATTAAATTATCGTATCATTGAAAAGTGTGCAAAGTTTCAGTTTAATCTGACGTTTTGAAGTAGGTAAATTTTTTTTCTGAAGATCCTGGTCAGGATAATGGGACAAACTTATTAAATTATTATATTGTCGTCGTTCCTTCATAAGTGTGCAAAGTTTCAGTTTAATCTGACGTTTTGAAGTAGGTAAGTTTTTTTCTGAAGATCCTGGTCAGGGTAATGGGACAAAATTATTAAATTATTGTATTGTCGTCGTTACTTCATTAGTGTGCAAAGTTTCAGTTTAATCTGACGTTTTGAAGTAGGTAAGTTTTTTTTTCTGAAGATCCTGGTCAGGATAATGGGACAAACTTATTAAATTATTGTATTGTCGTCGTTAGTTCATTAGTGTGCAAAGTTTCAGTTTAATCTGACGTTTTGAAGTAGGTAAGTTTTTTTTTCTGAAGATCCTGGTCAGGATAATGGGACAAACTTATTAAATTATTGTATTGTCGTCGTTCCAAGTGTGCAAAGTTTCAGTTTAATCGGACGTTTTGAAGTAGGTAAGCTTTTCTGAAGATCCTGGTCAGGATAATGGGACAAACTTATTAAATTATTGTAGTGTCGTCGGTCCTTCATAAGTGTGCAAAGTTTCAGTTTAATCTGACGTTTTGAAGTAGGTAAGTTTTTTTTCTGAAGATCCTGGGCAGGATAATGGAACAAACTTATTAAATTATTATAATGTCGTCGGTCCTTGATAAATGTGCAAAGTTTCAGATTAATCTGACGTTTTGAAGTGGGTGAATTTCACGTTCAAAGATTTTATCACAAACAAACAAACATACTGGTGAAGCTATTTAAAGCTTATTAAAAAGTGTTGGTCCTAGAATTGATCCTTGAGGAACACCAATTTCATTGTCATCGGTCCTTGATAAGTGTGCAAAGCTTCAGTTTAATCTGACGTTTTGAAGTAGGTGAATTTCTAAGATTTCAAAGATTTTTTCTTACAGACATGTGAAGCTAATAAACACGTGTTAAAAATAATCTTAAAAATGGCGTATCAAACATTAATTTTGATCCATAGTGGTATTATTTAATTCATTAATTTTGATACAGTAGGGAGATATTTCCTACCGACAAAAAATACCTTTGAGAATTAATAATATATACCGATTCAAATGTGAAATTGTGCGACTTAACATGATATTGGACTCGTATGTAATAGTGTGTGACTGAAACATGTCGGCGCGCCCGGAAGGCGGGGAGGCGCCGCAGGACCTCGCGTCCTGCGGTCGTCGCCTGTCCTCCCCGTCACTTAGTTAAGCTCCTGCATTACGTCGCCGCGACGCTCAACTGCTTTAAACAAATTACTGTATGCTTACCGTATGTGTTATGTTAACCGGTGTACGGAGGCAAAACAGGCGAAAGCTTTGCAATGAAAAGCCGGTTCGTTACGGTCTCTCGTATAATTGTTGCGGTAATTTCATTGCTTCTGGTTTTTATGACACGAAAAAGAAGTTTGTATATTAATGATAGCTCTTTTCAAGAGACAGAGAGAGAGGCAGTAGGAAAAAAGTCTTAGCCATGTCTGCCTAGTACCTCACGAATGGGAGTCTAGTATTCTCACCACTACTCTTCACCGATCGGTAACACAAACTACTTTTTAATATACATATATAGGTATACTAGCTGACCCGGCGAACTTTGTTCCGCCTTATTAAGTTCAATTTTTTATTAGGATTTTAATAGTTAGGATTCTTTCATTACTCACTCACTCACTCCGTTCATTCGCTCGAATTTATAATTATTTTTTCATTACTCACTCCGTTCGTTCGCTCGAATTTATAATTATTTGTATGATATATACCGGTAAAGTTGTTGTCGGGAGCTCACAACACGTGTTGATTTATATCTGATTTCTTAATCAATTAGAAGTGAAAACTGTCTTTATTAATTATTTATAAAATGTAAATAAATAATAATACCACTGAGAAATAATGATAAATTCACTATGAGAATAAAATTAACTTGAGAGTTGCACTGAAAAATTAAAATGATACGTACGTATAACAGTCACTGCTACGATCGAGACACTAATAAAACCAAAAAAAAAAATGGACGAAAACTGTATAGTGAGTGAGAGAAAGGAAGCCGGCTTCGTTCTCACCCCTACTCCATGATGTTTGCTGGTTGAAAAGTGACAACGGGAGACAACTGGCGCGGATAACTGATTGATTGATAGAACTATACATGAAAATTATAGTATACTACAATTATTATATTCGATTGCCATCTTGTGGATCTGTGGATGGAACAGAATAATATAAAAATCGCGATTAAAAATCAGGGGTTGATCGTATAAGAGTGAAAATTTAGAATTAAATGTATTTTTCAATGCTGAATCATGAAAGAATAAAAACTAATAATTTTGTCCAAAAAATAAAAAAAAAATTTTGGGATGGACCACCCTTAACATTTAGGGGTATGAAAAATAGATGTTGGCCGATTCGCAGACCTACCCGATAAGCACACAAAATTTTATCAAAATCGGTTCAGCCGTTTCGGAGGAGTTTGGGAACAAACACCGTGACACGAGAATTTTATATATTAGACTAGCTATGATACCCGGCTTCGCTCGGGAGTTGATATGAGATTACGTGGTAGTTGAAATAAAAAAATAAACTATGACGTAAAAAGTGAAAAAAATTATTGAAAACATTTTCTCATTATTTCCACTACTTGTTTATAAACAACATTTTTCATTTTATTGTCCGGGGTATATATATATAAATTTTTCGAATTTCCTACTCTTGAGCAAGCTACATATAGCTGACCGTGAGAGAAGCAGGATTCTTTGACGTTGATGCTACAATATTTTAAAGTTTGCCCTTGCGCTTTGTTAATTGTAAAACTAAAGGCTAATTTAATTGGAAACTGCAATCTTTTAAATTGAAATGGCAATTCAGAAGAGATCAGTGGTATTCTAGGTATAAATACTGTGTGTCGTTTGTTCTTTCCAGAAATAAGTTCAGCTTCAATGATATTATTCGATAGCTGTTTTACGATCATCCTCGTTCCATTACATAGTTTTGGGGAGTTGAGATTTCTGAGTAGTATGATTGGAGATCCAATTTTCAGACGAAGGCAGTGTAATGGCATTCCTGGTACTTGTAAAGAGTTTAGAAATTCAGTAGGGAAGTTGACACTTTCTTCAATGGATACCATCGTGTCGATCGTTCAAATCGAACTAACTCTGGCGGGCGACACCGGGCTCTTATATATTCAGAGAGCTAGGCTCTAGGATATTCGCTCACACCTTCTAGAATGTTCTCGACATTATCGTCCGCCGTAACAATAGGTTCTGCAGCTGTAGCATACGTAGTAAAGGCGCGAAATTTAAAAACTTAAATTTTAAAATGTTTTCAGAACTAATTTGAATAACTAAAATTATGTCGCTTTAACTCCAAAATATAATTTAGCTACTGCTGTATAAATACACAAAATTTAATAACTTTATTATAGTAACAAATGTAATTTAAGACTTTATTGAAATTGGAATTTTAAATTTCGCGCCATTACTACACATGCTGCAATTGCTCGCAGCGCCTTTCGAAATGCAACCCAAATAATTGTTGTTCTGAATGAAGTTCAAATACTCGACAACAGATGGCGCCACTACACTTCCAACTAAGGGTTGGAAAAGCCCTTATATCTTTGAAAACACGCCCTTTAGGTTAAAACGGGAACTTTCTTGTTCGAGGGGGGATAAAGGGCTATCACACTATATAAGTCCCTTTATCGTGCCGGGACTCCTTTTTAAGTTTTATCGGCACGGACATTTTATTAACTTAGTTTTATTATATATAATGATAATATATCTGTATATTAAACAAGCTTTTACCTTTTTCATTATCACTTATTAGTCTCAGACCATACTAAATGAATATTTGGAAGAGGGTCAAAATAGGATTACATAATTTGACACTAACAACCAACAAGTGAAAATAAAAAAAAAAGTAGGTGCGTGTAATACGCACGTTTGACGTGATACTTCTTAGGCGTGATTAAAAACTAATTTTAAATATGCATTGACATAAAATCTTTAAAAAGTTTAAGAACAATATAACGCAAAAAGTAGCCTGAAACATTTATTTGAAAACATTTTTAAAAATTTTATGTTTTTACTTTTTTCACTATGACACTTAAAACGACTATTGATTGTAATGAAAGGTTATAATTGTCTAGTATATTAAATAGTTAACAGTTGGTAGAAAATATATTTATTTTGTCCATCTGCAGTTAATTCAGTCTGGGTATGACTAGGGATGTCAGAAGTGCCAAAAAGTATCGATATATATCGTATCGATTTTTTTCCAAGCATCGATATCGGTACCGATATATTTTTTAAAAAATATCGATATATCGGTAGAAGTTAATGAAACAGAGCATTGGCACTTGAATAAATTTAATATATATATTGGCTAGCTTAATATAATCTCAAATAGCAATCAACGGACATTATTCCTAATAAATCAAGTAATAAATAATTATCTGAAATCAAAAACAACGATACAAAATTTTTTGATTATTAATCAAACGTCTAATACATTTAGGAGTAGAAAATTTTAGAGATTAGTCGAACAATTAATAAAGCCAGGGATGGCGAGCTTATGGCATGCGTGCCAGATGTTACATTCGACAGAAAATTGTTGGTAGGTACAGCATGAATTGAGGTGTAAATCGAAAAATTAAAAATATTCTAGATGTTGTAGAAATGAAATGAAATATTGCATGAATAGCTATTTTGATTGTTTATTATTCCGAAAATATTAAAAAACCGGCGAAAAAGAAACGTGTTTTACATGTGCTTTATTCACTGTTGTTGTTTTTGGAATGTACTTAACATAAAGTATGTTCCAAAAACATATGTAAAAACACATAAGTGTCTTTTTCAGTGGAGTTTTCGATATTTACGGAATAATTAAACGGCCATAGTCAGTCGCCGTAGTACATACAAGTGTTGCTATTGGAAAAAAATATCGGTTTTCGATACTCGGAATTTTATATTGAAATATTAAATATCGCCCAAAAATATCGATATATCAAATAAAAAATATCGATATATCGACATTTTTTCGACACCCCTACTTATGACCAACTTCACACTTTAGAATTTTCGTTAGCGCGGCTGACTTCATACTGTCGAATTATCGTTAGCCGTGCGCGCGGAACTTCCGTTACTCTCAACGTGTCAAAAAAAAACATATAATGCCAGAATAGTTCAACTGTTAACCAAATAGGTAGGTAACGAATTTTAAATAAAATTTAACTGTACAATCTTTATATTTTTTTATTATTCTTTGCTAATAAATATTTTCTTAGTTATTACATAGCCTTTTTAACATAGTATTTAAAATAACAGTTGTTTGTTTCAGTCATGTTTAAAATAGGAGTTAAATTAACTCCATAGTTATTCTAGCTAGAAAGCTACTTGTCTTTATAAGGCTAACTTAAAAATACAAAAAAAACAAACAAAGATCATAAATGTAAAATAAATATTTAAAAAATGGAAGTTTTGGACTCCGGTCTAAGATATTTTTCGAATTCACCGTGCTCACACTTTACACTAGTAACCTTAGTTGTCGAGCGTCAATCAAAGTATTTAAAAATAAGTACACTACTGAAAACATTTTGGGCTGGAAATTTGAGAAAAAAAAAATATATATACCTACGTGAAACCTTTTCTGCACAGTCCCCTAAATATTATCTGCCTTTCATGTGTATATATCGCGGTTGTAAAATGATCCATTTAACACTAGTGCGCAAATTAAAACAAGCGTACATTTTATGACGTTTTTTTAAAATTATTTTTGTTTGGTTTTCTACCACAAGTCTGTCAACATGTTTTGAGATCTTATTCAGTAGATTATAGAGGTGCGACAACTAAGGTCTTTAGTATAGTAATTATACACTTCATCAACGTAATAATTCTGACTAAGCCGCCAAGACAACAACGACAAAAACAGCCTCGGGTCATAACAACCCCTTCAAGAAGGACCACGTCCAAAACAACCACATAAACATGGGACATAGCAACCATGTCATAACAAAATTTTATTCTTTGTAGATTTAATTTATATTATTTTTTGTTATTTCAAGCTGGTTAAGAGTGTGGGATTTTGGTAGAATTCATTTTTTTTCTGTTATTAATCTTTAGTAAATTTATTTTCATGAAAATTTAATCGATTATTATTAATGGTTGTTCTGTCCCATGGTTGGTAGGTCCTGTGATTGTTTTTGACGTAATTGTTCTTGAAGGGGTTGTTATAACCCAATGTTGTTTTTCGTTGTTGTTTTAACTTGGTTGTTTAGTCGTACGACTAATTCTGACTATCGTCTGACTATAGTAATTGATGGACCTGAAGCCTCGGAGGGTCGATTCCTCAATGCAAGAGTGTAATGTCCCAAACGCCCAATACATCGGTAAACAATTGCGCTAAAAGTCTTCACAATTAAATAATCTTGTTCTCTGGTAGACTCAGAAATGTAATTGTCAAAAGTCATCACTATTGTTTTTTCGTCAATAAATTCTGGATGAGTTATACATTGAAATTTAAAAGTAATTTGTTCATCGGTATTCACAATATTTACGCAAATTAGATACTCTTCGGCCATAAGAAGAAAATGTATTTCGCCAGTATTAAATTTGTCTGATTGTGAGTTTCTTGAAATCAAATAGTCGTGTTTTGCAAATATGTGATCCCGATATGCGACCCCGTAGCCTCTCCATCTGCAAATGGGGATACAACAAGCAGCAGGCCTTCTAGGACACACTTCGTAATGGTTCACCATGTCTCTAAAAGTTCCAGTTAGTTCACAACCTTCATATGCGTTCAAACATTGCACGTTCTCCACCTGTTCCAATCTTTCTTCCAGAACGGTATTTCTTTCCCTTTGTGGAATTCTAGATCGACACATAGGACATAGAATCACTCTTCTGTGGCATTTTTCGCAGATATTATGGTTGTTTGCACAGGCGTATGGTCTTTCCAAAAACAATGAACATACTGGACATGTAACATCCTCCATTTTGTTAATTTAAAATCTTCTTATACTGACCCAGGAACGTAAGCTGTACGTTGTATAAATTAAAATGTTAATTTTTTTTATTTAATAGATGTGCATTAGCTGGATTTTCGTTTTAAGGTTGTTCTAGAATATACGATTTGACCACTGAAATGTTTTATAGACTTTTCGTAACAGATCGATCAGTTTTGATTAAATATAAAATAAAGAAATATTTACTTGATTTTATACGAAATTGGTAGCCAAAAACTTCTGTAAAGATAGCGAAAAAATAATATATTAAAAAACTTTTTACAGACATAGATTAAGCAAGATAAAAAATAATTCATAAAGTAATTGGAATAATGAAAATAAATCAATTTAAACACTCATCGATTGCAACGTTTCGTCTTTTCTTTAATTAAGACTTTTATTATTTTCTACAATTTTCAATTTTTATAATTGTTTTTTGTAATGCCAAATTGCATATTATATCATAGTTTTACTATCATGTAAGCATATTGAGAGCTTGAAAAAGTCTTAATTAAAGAAAAGACGAAACGTTGCAATCAATGAGTGTTTAAATTGATTTATTTTCATTATTCCAATTACCCGTGATACTGTTTTCTATTATAAAAAATAATTTTTAAAAATTTAGGTTCATACGTTATAAGCTCTGTGATAGTTGGTGGCTCACGGTCCATGATTTTATAATTAATTTATTATAATAATAATAATAAAAAATTTATTATTTTTCTCATTTTAGTGACTTTTTTGAACGAGGTTAGTCTTTTTTTTTTAATTTTTAATTAGAAACCAAATTATAATTTTTAGTATTGATTTATGAGTTACCATCATATATACCTACAGTGTGTTTCACGTTACATGAAGACATCTAAATAACTTTTTCATTTTTAAAAGCAATCATTATAAAATTTTCAGCAGTTATGCAGGCCATTAAGATGCACCTTTTTTTGTAGGAACAAAATTTTTCAAAAGTCAAAATCTAGCCAACTACGATAAAAATAAAAAGTAGGTTTTCAAGTACTCTCGAGCAAAATTTTATTTAAAAAAAGTTGTTCAGAATCACAAGAAACTCCTAAGTATGAAGTTTGATCAAAAATATTCATTTTTTAAATTTCTCAAAATATGAATGCAATCTGTAATTTATTTACTATTTTACGAATAAAATAACATATAAATTACAGGTGGCATTCATATTTTGAGAAATTTAAGAAATAAATCTTTTTGACGAAACTTAATACTTAGGAGTTTTTTGTGATTCTGAACAACTTTTTTTAACAAAATTTACCTCTATCTTGATCGCACATGAGTTTACTTGAAAACCTACTTTTTAGTTTAATCGTAGTTGACTAGATTTTGACTTTTGAAAAATTTTGTTCCTACAAAAAAGATGCATCTTAATGGCCTGCATAACTGCTGAAAATTTTATAATGATTTATCCAATTGTGTAGGCTTTCACGGCTGGCGTTGTTGCAAAACTTCTTGGTTTCCGGACTTGTACGCCGTGGTCCATTGGTATTTCTACCTGCGGTAGACATTATCAACCGAAAAGAAGAAGGTCTGCACCTAAGTAAAACTTGGACACCAGCACTGAGGCACACTAAGCTAATGAACCAACGACCAATCAGAGAAGAGCAAACTACGACCGAGTAGAGAACGACAACCAACGGTGCATAAAAGAAGAAGGAGCAGCAGTAGCCGACACACTTGCTTGTGAGCAGCCGAAAAGGACACTTCGCCCGCTACCACATCGCCTTTGATAATGTCTACCGCAGTTGTAAACGAAACGTCAGGTAGAAATACCAATGAACCACGGCGTACAAGCCCGGAAACCAAGAAGTTTTATAATGATTGCTTTTAAAAATGAAAAAGTTATTTAGGTCTCCTCATATAAAGTGAAACACACTGTATATAAATTATTTTCTCAGTTTAACATAAGACTGTTACAGTGTTCATTGAAAAAGGCCGTAGTGCTATCATATTCTTACGTTGAGAAGAGCCTCTCTTTGAGTGATTTCAATGCTTTGACAGGCCAATTGAATGATATTCGCACCTTCGTGTTTTATCAAACATCGTAAGCCGTTTATAGAGCAACAAAAGATACACAAAGAAATCTTTGGCAAAAGAAAAAAACACACACAATGTAAAGAAGAAAAAAATCGGGTCGCAGTGCCAAAACCCTGCCGACAATACAGTAAGACCCCGCTTAACTCGGGAGATACGTTCCAATAAGCTCCTGCGCTATACGAAACGCCGCTAAACGAGGTTATTTTAATACGAAATAATAGGCATAAGTGAAACAGAACCCAGAATAAGAAAATTTGTCAGTTTTTTTTGTTTAATTTTGTAACATTTATCGTTAATTACTTTTTTATCACATTAAGTAATTATAGATTTATTTATTGCTAATATCGATATTTGTTTAGCTATAAAACATTTATAAAAATCAAATAAAAGTTCGAGTAAGAAGTTATTTTAGTATAATAGCTATTGTCTGCTATAATTGTTAAGAAGCATTCATTGTTGTAGCACTATATTAGAAAAAATTATTTGTAACATTTATCGTTAAATACTTTTTTATCACATTAAGTAATTGTAGATTTATTTATTGCTAATATCGATATTTGTTTAGCTATAAAACATTTATAAAAATCAAATAAAAGTTCGAGTAAGAAGTTATTTTAGTATAATAGCTAATGTCTGCTATAATTGTTAAGAAACATTCATTGTTGTAGCACTATATTAGAAAAATTTATTATTCCAACACGTCGCCGTCGGGGTTTAAACCCGAATCTTTCCACTTTCGCGGCGGAATGAGTTATCAATTACTCTACGGTGCACACAATTCAACATTTTAAGCCTTCATAATATAGCGAATTACAATAGCTATTATACCTAATAGCTATTATACTAAAATGAATTCAGCTGGTACGTAGCTACAAGCGTATGTAAAATCTACTAGTAAGAAGTTATGTTTGTGATGAGGAACGTTCCTCATTGGATATATTTTGTTTTTTATGAAGAAGTCATCTAATGTCGTTTGTCTTTTTCTGTTTCGTTCAGCAAGTTGTCGTCGATAGCAAGATATTGCATCAATGACGCTTCGTCTTGCCTTTGAACTTCTATCAATATTTCAATCATTTTGTATAAACTGACTCACAATTTACGTTATAGTGGCTAAACTTTTTTTTAGAAACCGCGTAATACTGAAACAGCGCTAAGCGAGGTTTTACTGTATGTGATAATACAATCCGTGTGGCTTCATCATGTGAATTTATGATTGTTTTTATCAAAATAAAAAATGTAATCTCTCAATTTCATATTTGATCTCTGTTTAATCAATTCATTATCTCCACAAAATTATATAAAGCCTTCAGAAAGTATAATTCTTCATCCGCAAACAAACATTGAAATTTATAAGTCCAGCCCTGTTGAGCCAATTCTATTAAAATTTTAGGAGCACCTTTGAATTGATAGTGAATAATAATAATAATAATAATTCTTTATTTTGGATTCGTCAATACAGGGTCAAATTTCAATTCCGAGCATTTGTTTGGTATTATTTCCTAAATACACCCCTTAAAATGGTGTAATTGGATCCATATTAAATAACAGAATTCGTGCGATGATGGATTCTAGCATGTGTACCAAATTTAGTTTAAATCAATTAAGTGTGACGAAACTTATCGAGCTTACACACCTTCACACACACATACATATGATGTAAAACGTTTAGAAAAATCGGTCCGACCCTAGGTCTTGCAATCCGACCGACGCCAATAGTGTATGTGCCATATGGCAAATACACTAAAAACACATACAATATGAAGATGAAAAAGACGGAGGAGTGCAAGAAGTAGAAAAAGAAGTGTTATCATCGCTGGCGCTATGAAATATCGTTAACGGTGTGAATGGAATCTCCCCAGCAGCTCGGAGCGCATGAATGCTAAATAGGGTATTTGTGTTTGAATAAAGAAACGAAAGCAGGAGGACCGCTGAGGGACGAAGACCGGAGGGGTGGAGGGGTTGTTTATATCGCGGTCTGTCGTTTATGTCTGTTTAAGAGCGTACCACACGTGCAAGTAACATGAAATCTGTTGATGTAGTGATATAAAATTTCGAGTTGGGTCTCGGGTCATTTTGGGGCTACCGTGAAGTCATATGTCGGGAACTTTTTAGTTGCTAATTGTTAAAAGTTCATTACAAATAGTTACAAATCAAAATACAGTATAATCACGATAATATGGATATGCGCTCTTATAAACGACTTAGTAATATGAACATAATTTTTGTAGAGAATTTAACGCTCTACAAAAAAAAGTTTAAGCTTTATCCTCGGAAAACTTTTGAACCTGTAAACTTAGCGAAAAATTACAAGATACCTTTTTTGTAAAGCGTTAAATTCTCTACAAAAATATGTATGTCTCATTTTTGTAGATTCATTTGTCGCCAAGTTTTAAAATTTGGAAGAACAAAAGGAGTTTTTCCATAAGAAACTTTGGTTGGAATGAGGACTATCTTAGAGTTAATATAAAGAGCTCAAATTTTTAGAATTTTTTTTTATCAATTTGGAAACGTTTGACACCCTGGGAGTATAGAAATTTGACAATATCCCTGTTAAGGACCACCCTAATGTACATGTTTCTTGCGAACCTCGATAATATAAACATACCGCTAGTATGAACTCCTCAGGATTTTTTGTGTTCATGTTACCGAGATTGTATGCATTAAGGATGCGAATTGTTTCGGATTATTGTGGTGAGTTGGGGACTACCGAGAAGTAAAGCTCTCTTTGAGGAACTAGTCATATCTTGGGGACCTTTTGTTTACAAATTCTAAAAAGTTGGTTACAAATAGTTACCTATCAAAATATTAAGATTATAAATGATAAATTAACTGGTTAAATATCCGGTTAAATAACTATGATAATATAGTTTAAACAGCCGCGGATTATTTATTGTTATTATACGTAAAAGGTAGCCCAGAAAGTATGTAATTTTCTACGCACAAATATAAATACTTTAATTAATTAATTCTTTCGATTCTACTGTTGAAAACTGCTCTATTGTTTTGTTACTTGAAAAACCGGAAGCCGCCATTTTGTTTTATAGATAGCCGCTAATTTTACATCACTAATTTGATGACATATCCTTAACGTCGCCAAATCCGAAAATCATTGCCCGTTCTTCAAAATGTTAATTGCTCATACCTTTTTTAAGAATATCTACAGGTAACCAGAATTTCAACTCATGTTATATGGAGAAATAAATTAATAATAGAAGAAATAAAATAATCAACAACTAACCGTTTTTTTCCAATCCTCACGACACGTTTCCAATATGTCAAAAATTTGAAATATTTGAAGTGGTGACTTACCTGAAACAAAATGAAAAAAGTGTTACAAAACATTTAGATTAGTTTCATAGGGTCTTAAAACTTACATATCTCATCTCAATAATTCATATCATAACATCGACTTCGTTTCGACTCAAAACAATAAATTAATTAACTAATTGTGTAGGCTTTCACGGCTGGCGTTGTTGCAAAACTTCTTGGTTTCCGGGCTTGTACGTCGTGGTCCATTGGTATTTCTACCTGACGTTTCGTCGACAACTGTGGTAGACATTATCAAAGGCGATGTGGTAGCGGACGAAGTGTCCTTCTCGGCTGTCTACCGTAGTTGTAGACGAAACGTCAGGTAGAAATACCAATGGACCACGGCGTACAAGCCCGGAAAGCAAGAAGTTTTGCAATTAATTATCTGTTAAAAGTTTTAATATCAAGGCGATCGGTAGATCGTCGGTGTTCGTAAAAGACGATTCACAAAAAAGCTTTATTTACTGAAATACATATACACTTTGGCTTTCCATTTTTATACCAAGGGATGGCGTAACTGTGCTCATTTTTAGGGTCCGTACATTCGAAGAAAAATGGAACTATTATAGAATCACTCTTGGATTTGTCTGTCCGACTGTCACAGCTTATTTTCTCCGCGTATACTGAACGAAAAAAGTTGAAATGTAGTACATATATCAAGTTAGATAACCCAATCACAGACGTATAGTGTAAATAAACGAATAACGATTTTGGCGGTTAATTTTGGGGACCAAATTAGAAAATTATAAAAAAAAAATTTTTTTAAATGCATCATGTGACGTATATATAAACATTTCCAAAAATGGTGTCAAGCTACTTAGAATGATGCGAAATGTCGAGAAATTTTGGTCCGACCCCTAAGTCCCGCCATTCGACCGCCGCCAATAACCTGAGACCAGAATGAAGTGCAGAGTATTGAGCACCCTTAAACAACAAATCGCATGCATCCTATATATAAACATGTTATTCAACCACAATAGACAGTATCTGTGTGGAAATGTGAGAAGACGTCGTGAAAAGTGGCCGCACTAAAATGTCAAAACGCTTTATTATGGACCGGAAATAATCGTACCGAGGGAAAATATTCAATGACAAAATACACACACACTTTAGTGCACGGCGGGATTTTTTTGTAGTCGGCCAACTGTCTTTTGGTCGACATATGGCGGAAAAACGGGTCGTGGTGGGAGAACGGGCCGCTCAAATCTGAACTGTTTTTAATGTTTTTATCTATGAGAGAAAAAAAAATATTTTACGACAAGCTTTTATTGCAGTGTATTAAAAAGGATAAAAATAATTTTTAATAATTTAAGTACATAATTATAATAGCGTAAGTTGTAAACGCTATGATAGTTACGGCCCACGATTTTATAATTATGAACTTAAATTAATATAACTAAGCTTTTGTAAAGAAAAAATATTAACCCCCTTCCAAAAAAGTCACTAAAAAGATGAAAATAATGAAATTTTGAGGTCGGTGCTAATTTAAAAAAAGTAAATATGTAATTTAAAGTTTTAGTCCCAATGAAATTGGCTCAGACCTCAAAGTTTCATTATTTTCATCTTTTTAGTGACTTTTTTTCAAGGGAGTTAATATTTTTTCTTTAAAAAAGCTTTCTTGTTTTTTACTTTTTAGTGAATTTGATTTCGCACATTTTTATTAATAATATTTTGCAGTTGCTTTGTTTATAAATTATAATTAAAAAACTTCCTAACCGATTTAAGTAAAATTTATGTGGGATCACCCTGAAGGTATCCCTATTAAACAAGAAAAGAATCATCATCAAAAACGGTTCATGAATAATGGCGATATAAGGTAGCATTCATATAAAAATAAGCTTTTTTTATGTCATTTAACAATGGATTAGCCGATCTTAATAAAAACTACATGATACCAATCCGGTGGCATTTTGCACAAAATGACGTTGAAATTTTTGAAATCGATTTACAATTGATGAAATTATCGGTTCACAAGCATAGAAAAACAAAATGCAAACGAACTGAGAACTTCTCCTCCTTTTTTGAAGTCGGTTATAAAATTATTTTTTCACTTTTTCCGAAGAAAAGTCTCTAGCCACAACAGCTTGCGTCGGGAATCGAACCCGGCACCTTCCGAACGTGAGTCCGGTACTCTAACCACTACACTATGCGACCCTAACTGCATGCCTACATTTCGCTGCAGTTAGATTTGTAATCGCAGTGCAATACGAAATAATCTCGAAAATTCCCCAATCGCTTTCTACGCTAGAACTGTTTTGCATTGTGTCGTGAAATTTAATTAGCGTCCACAATATTTCGGAAACAAAACACATACGCAGCAGTGCAGTCGATGCGTTCAAATGTCAACTGTTTTGAACCGGGTTGCAGTTGTGATAAGCGGCGGGGCGCGGGGAGGCGGTCGCAATTATCGCCGTTTTGTTTCTGCAACAGACACAAACAGTAGTCGGCCGGTGTGGGTCGGGTTTGGTGGTGTAAAGGGGACGCATGTAGGGCGGCGGAGGGGGCGGGTGGCGAAACTGGTTGGGAGAATGCATTCGTATCCGACCGCTCAATCATGATTGTATCGCGGAATGCCATGGAAAATGCTATTAATGCAGCCCTAATGGATATATTACATACATACATTGATGCTACAGAATACATCAGGTCATGCAATGTACGGTTGTGGACGTTTTATACTACAGTCAAGTCTCCCTAATAGTCCAAGCGGCGAACATAAAAAATTAGAGTTTAAAAAAACTAAAACAGCACGCTTTTATGAACTAAAATGTGCAAAATAATTTACTGTAATTTACTGTAAAAAGCGTGGAGAGCTTAATATCGGTAATACATTTTTCGTTTACTTGCTAATTACAAACGTAGAGCTATCATGAAAATTTTAGTAGATAGCACTCCACGCTTTTTACAGTAAAGCAAATTTTGTTGTCAAATTATTTTGCATTTTTTAGTTCATAAAAGCGTGTTTGAGTTTTTTTAAAGTTTAATTTTAATTATGACTAAAAACAAATTGCATTTAACTATGAGGTAGGCAACTCAACATACGTCACTGTACTTACTTGCTTGCTGTAATTTTTTAAGTTTTTTTTATCCTAAAGGTCCTGGTCAGGATAATGGGATAAACTTATTAAATTATTGCATTGTTGTCGTTCCTAGATAAGTATAAAATAATTTTAACTACTATACCACGCGAACGAAGTCGTAGGCAAACCGATATTACTCAATAAAATCGGAACTATGTTTTACGCCCGCTGCTTGGACTATTAGGGAGATTTGGAAAAAAATAATGTTTTTATATGAACGTTTTTCTGTTTCGGGTTCCATTATTTGATCATTTTTCTATAAAAAGGTTTCAAGAAATGTTTCGTAGGTAATATGCTACATAATTTTATGCAGTTGTTACGAAAATAATCATCTACCAAAATGGTTTGTCCGTGACTGTAGCGACGCTGTGATGTTCAACTGTTCCTATACACACATAAATACATATTGAACAGTTATTATTAATGAATAATCAGCACTGATTCATGTTCTTCGGATTGATTGATGCACTCGACCTGGGCGGACGCTGGACGCCCTAAAGATATTCGCTCGAAATGTTGCGATTATAATTAATTTTAACAAATGATTATATTGTCACGAGTATTTTCAAAATTCAATACTAAAACAATTATTGATTTGCGACGTTTCGTCTTTTTATTAAGACTTTATCAAGCAAGTGAAAAAATAAAAGAACACAGTAAGACCCCGTTTAAAGCGAGAGATACGTTTCAATAAGTTCCTGTGCTACACGACACAGCACTAAACGATGTCATCTTAATACGTAGATAATAGACATAAGTGCAACAGAACCGAGAATAAGAAAATTTGTTAGTTTTTTTGTTGTTTAATTTTGCAACACATTAATTATAGATTTATCTACTGCTAATAAAACATTTATGAAAATCAAATAAAAGTAAGAAGTTATGTGTTTGATATATTTTGTTTTTTGTGGCCAATATTTCGTAAAAATCAATTAACTCTCTCGAAATACTTATAGATTTTGCATCTTGTCAAGTGGACGATTTATATAACCACTTTATGTAATATATTATAATTATTACCCGACTGCCAAGAAGGGTTATGTTCTTCGCGCGTATCTATGTATGTAATATTATTTATTACCTCGTATCAGCCGGACGGATTTCTAAAATTAAGGTACCATTTGATTTGCCTAATGTAAAAAAATAAAAAAAATCAAAATGGCGGATTTTAGGTGCCATAATGTGTGGTTTGAAAATATTTTTTTCTCTCCAAATCAATCCAATAGGGTATCAAAAAGAAAAATGTTAAAAGGCGATTACAAAACTATTTACAACTTATATGTTTCAATGTAATTTTTAATAGAAAACAGTATCACGGGTAATTGGAATAATGAAAATAAATCAATTTAAACACTCATTGATTGCAACGTTTCGTCTTTTCTTTAATTAAGACTTTTTCATATTATTTTCTACAATTTTCAATTTTTATAATTGTTTTTTGTAATGCTAAATTGCATATTATATCATAGTTTTACTATCATTTAAGCATATTGAGGTTAGTCACACCATTGTTTCTTTTTAGTAAATTATTTAATCCATAATGTTTAATATTTTTTATTATATGAATGTTAATTTTTGTAAAAAAATGTTAGAGCTTGAAAAAGTCTTAATTAAAGAAAAGACGAAACGTTGCAATCAATGAGTGTATAAATTGATTTATTTTCATTATTTCAATTACCCGTGATACTGTTTTCTATTATAACATATATCTGGAATTGAACTTTAAAGATGTAATTTTTAATTTATTTACTTAAATTTATTACAGCCACTAACAGATGCAAATTATTTTCCAGAGATGCTAGTTAACCAAAACCAAAAAATCTAACACTAAAACTAAAAAAGTAAATTAAAAAATTAAAAAACCGGACTGCGTAAAAAGAGAACAGAAAAGATAGAAAAAAGATCAAATTATAATATACAGTCGGAGGCATACATGTAGTAACTGCAAAATTAAAAAAAACCCGGGTCGCAGTGCCAAAACCCTGCCGACAGTATAGTGTATTTGCTTATATAGGCAGTGTGGCTTTATTTTGCGAACTTAAGTTGGTTTTTGGGCAAAATAAAAAATTTGACTCCTTAATACACCCCTTAAAATAACATTTTTTTTCTTAATGGCAAAACTATTATCAATCGAACCTCTATACAACATTCAGTAAATAATTCACTATCTGCAAACTAGTGTTTTCATAAAATTTGTAAGTCCGGTCCTGTCGGGTCGATTTTATTAAAATTTTAGAGACACTTTTTAAATATTACTAAAGGGTTAAATGCCAATTTTGAAACGATTCTGAGAATTTTTTCGGTATTTTAGGGCACAAAAATATTTTACAACCCCTAAAAACTACCCTTAAAATGGCCCGATTACGCCCATTTTATATAGGCTTCTTGCGGTGATGGATTTCAACACGTAGGCAAAATTGATATGAAACGTCGAGAAATATTGGTCCGATCCCACCGTCCGACAAATGCCAATAGTGTACGTGCCATTTGGCAAATACACGAATAATCAAGAGATCTAACAAATACAACGCATTAATGGGAGATGCAATTTGCAAATCCCGTGGCGTTGTTTCTGTCTTTTTTCAATGAAAACTCAATTTAAGTTGTAACGATTTAATTAGAAGAGACATCAATACACGATATCAGTGCATACCAGTTAGTAGCTCCCGTAGAGCTACAACAATGGCTATAATAGCAGCTGCAGGTATACAGTAGTTCACTGTACAGAGCTTAAGATAATTGTTAATTTATTCATAGGCAAGTTGTCCCCCTGAGAGCTTTCAGTTAAAGCTCCAAACGTGAGCGAGAGAGATTTCTCTTCACCCTTGCTCCCCTCGCATATTCGCTGTCGCCGTCAGTAGCGCGAAAGGGTTAAGGACTCGAGAATTCGACATATTAATTTACAGATTATTGGAAGTAGCAGATACAATCGCTTATTTTCGAAAAAATACCGAGCTGGGTAGAGTAGTGGTGACAGCACTAGACTCGCATTCGGGAGGTCCGGGTTCGAATCCCGGCGGGGGCAGATGTGGCTTGGGACTTTTTCCTAATGCCTCTCGCCGAGAAACGGTAATTCCTGTACCGGCCATCTTGATTGAGGTTTCCCTCAATTAATTCCAGATAAATATCGAGATGGTTCCTCATTTGAGGCCATGGCCGATTACCTATCAAACTCCTAGTTCAAAAATTTCCTACCTTATCCTAATTTCCTATAATTCCTTTATTCGCCCATTGCTATTACATAAGTTGAAGTTTTAATAATGTAGAAAAATAACGGGAAGTGTGGTAGATAGAAAATAGTAATGGTGCGAATGGCGTCTGTTATGACATAAAGTCGAGAAACGGACGTTAAACGCATTATTATTATTATTATTATTATTATTTTCGGAAAAATAAGATGAAGGATAATTGAGTTATCCAATTGGAAAGCGTTTTTAAACGGTTTTATGCTTCCTTTATTTGTGCCTTGTAGTTAAATTTAGTAATTGAACTTTTACCTCCTTTCTGTTGACCGATTGATCTGAAATTTGGTATACAAGTGTGGTTTCGATGACAATGCAATACTATAGTAACTAACTAACCGACCCAGCTTCGTCCGGGTGCGACCGGGTGCGAATTTTACTGTGAAATTTTGATCCACTTCCCGTTTACCGATTGAGTTTAAATTTGGCATACAGGTGTAGTGCCGATGACAATACAATATTATGGTAATTAGTTGCACGTTAGGTTGATTTTTGGCAGAAAGGAAAAATTTTTAACCTTCCGAGCACTAAGAAAAAAAATCGCAGCGTTTTGAAACTTTCAGAGTATATTTGGGACACTTTGTGGTTGAAAACGTATAGACGATATCCTTCGTTTATCCATTATATGCAAAGTTACACCAATTTATCCAAATATCCTTAAATATGCTATTTTTTAACTTTTTTTCATCCAACATTTTCATTTCAAAACAACTTTTGTCTTCGAAAGTCACTAATCACTTCTTGTAGGGAATATTTTGCAGTTTACAAAACCCTACTTTAATTTTCGGTACGATCATTATGTCCTGAGTAATTAATTATCAAAGTCAAAAAAGACTTTTTTGTTTTGATCGGCGATAACTCAGCACCAAATCATTCGTACAGAGATTTCAAGAAGGTCAAACTAAAGCTAACTGAATTTTCTAAAAGAGCTTCATAGTGGCATGACCAATGAAAATTTACCAAAGTGTTAAACGCGATAAAAAATTTGGAAACATTTTTCTTCGTTGGTGTTTGTACGATAACTTAAAAATCGCTTACGCTAAAAAAATTTAAAGTCCAGATTCGAAAACAAGACACTTTAAGCTACAATTTCCTTTTTTTTTAATTTCCTGTACGACCATTTCCCTCCAAGTTACAGCTTGTTAAAAATCACCGAAAAATTTGGATTTTTTTTTATATCTTTTAATTTCTGCAACTAATGTATATATTTAATGTAATTAAGACGCGTATGCCCTAAGTTGTCGAGCGTCTGTAATATACAATAAATTCAACACCTTAAAATGTATTATAAATTTAAATTTAAAAAACTCGCGGACGTCACTGGAGAGCCAATAACAAAACTCGTGATTTTTCATTTTGTGGCCAACAAACAACACACTACGATTAGATTAGGTAAAAGAGGCGGAATTTAAACATTTAAAATAAAAAAAAAAATGTTCGTACGACAGGAATAAGTGGGATTTAAAACCTCATATGTGTACTAACCATACATGCAGATGTGCCCACGCCACTGAACTATGCTAAGACCGAACTATAAAATATAAAACGAAACGATATTTCTATTTGTTCCAGCGTTTATATTATTGACAGGGCATTCCAAAAAAAAAAAAAAAAAACGACGACTAAAAGAAATGGTGTTTAAAATGAAATAATAGTAAAAAAACTTTTCGAAATTAAGCTTTCATTAAAATGTGTTTAAAATGGAAAAGTATTTTTTTAGGGTCTCGTGCCTCAAAAGGAAAAAACGGAACCCTTATAGAATCACTCGCATGTCTGTCACAGCCAATTTGCTCAGAATCTACTGGACCGATTAAGTTGAAATTTGATAGACATATGAATTTCTGTGACCCAAATACGGACGCATCACGTAAATAGATAAATTTTCAACATGAAGGTCATTTTTAGGAGGCAAATTAGAAAATTAAAAAAAAGAGTTTTGCAAACTGTACCGTGTGACATATCAAATGAAAGGGCATGTAATAACGATCTCAGATATGTTTTTTTATAATTTTAAAATAGTTTTAAAGTTACGTAAGCAATCGTCTCAACCAATCACAGACGTAGCCATGTTTCTAGCATTCTAGTAGCCTTGAGGGTCATCGGCTAATCATTTCCAACACAATTTAGACACAGCGAAGTTCCAAACCGGGTAAACGACGTAAGCTCGAACAAATGCCATATCTGTAAAGCTCAACAGAGGAAAAACTTTTGTTTTGTTATTTAAAAAAAAGCACATCCTGCTTCCGGTCAACTTTTTTCGTTGCAGCGCATAAAGTGGGCGGCGGGGGCTGAGGGGTCGGGGGTATCGAGTAACAGTAATCCTGTATGAAGTTATGTTTTAAATACAGAGATAAAAATATTAAAACATCTCCGGGCGATTTTCTATTTTGTATCCCCAAGTCTCGTCGGTATTACAGGCGGTATTACAGTCGGCAATCGTTTAGAGAATAACAAATGACACACGTCGTGGCGTTCTGCTTTTTTTTAAATTTTGTACATTGTTGCGAACTAATTTCACGATTTAAACGGTTAATCGTTGTTCTTTTACTTTCATATTTCGAAAGAATTGATAGATTGTAGATTATAGATGCCCGTGAACTTAGGTTATTAGCATGTTTCGTAAGGAATACTAGTGATGGAATATTTCCAGCGAAAATTGTCGAACTATTCGATTATTAAAATACCGCGAGATGTCTCGAGAGGTCATTCAAAATCATTTGAATGATTTTTATACGGCTCATATTGCAAACTTCGCACTTTCTTTACTCTTTAAAACACTGTATATAAATTGTCTATCTCGGATTGCATTTCACAGTATTTAATATATAATGACTTATGCTGGGTTGCAGAAAGAATTGTCAAATAATTTAATTTAACAATGACTTTCCGAGTACTAAGAAAAAAAATCGCAGCGCTTTAAAACTTTCAGAGCACTTTTAGGGCACTTTGAGGTTGAAAATGTATAGACGATATCCTTCGTTTATCCATTATATGCAAAGTTATACTAAATTATCCAAATATCCTTAAATATGCAATTTTTTACCTTTTTTTCATCCAACATTTTCACTTCGAAATACATTTTTTCTTCGAAAGACACTAATCACTTCTTGTAAAAAAATATTTTGCAGTTTACAAAACCCTACTTTAAATTTCAGTACGATCATTATGTCCCGAGTAATTAATTATCAAAGTCAAAAAAGACTTTTTTGCTTTGATCGACGATAATTCAGCGCCAAATCATCGTACAGAGCTTTCAAGAAGGTCAAATTAAAGCTAATTGAATTTTTTAAAAGAGTTTCATAGTGGCATGACCAATGAAAATTTACCAAAGTCCATAGAGCGTGTTTAACACGATAAAAAATCTGGAAAAATTTTTCTTCATTGGTTTTTGCACGATAACTCAAAAATCGCTTGCGCTAAAAAAAATTTCAATTCCAGATTCGAAAACGCGACACTTTAAGCTACAATTTCCTTTATTTCTATTTACTGTAGGGCCATTTCTCTCCAAATTACAGCCTGTTAAAAATTTTGATTTTTTTTATTTATATCCTTTAATTTCTGCGACTAATGTATATAAAGCATTTCCAAAAATGGTGCCAAGTTGCTTAGAATTATGTGAAACACCGAAAAATTTTGTTCAGACCCTAGGTCCCGTCATCTGACCATCGCCAATAGTGTATATGCCATAAATGGCAAATACGCTAAAAAAACTACTGAACTAATTTAAGTAAAATGTCTGTAGGACTATCCTGAGAAGATATCCTCTAAATAAGAAATTATCACGAAATCATTTTACAACAGGTGGAAATATCGCGGAACATACATGAAAAAAAAATTAAAACAAATACAAATCGAATTAAGAACGTTTCCGTCTTTAGAAGTGGGTAAAAAAGGAAATGAATTAATCAATTACAAAACTTATTCTATTTAAAAGGAACTTTAGATTAAAACTGTCCATTAACATATCTAGTCGTCTCTCATCAGCCAGCGTTGCCAGACGTCCCGATTTTTAAATCAAAATTAAATGTCCCGCGCGGTACAGGCTCAGTCCCGCTTTTCGGGGATAACTCGACCGTGCGTAAATAATTACTCTCTTATTGTAAGTTGCAATTTGTACCACTCACTCCTCAGACTATTGTTTGAAAAGCCATATTTTTCTAATGAATAAAACTTTTTTGATTTTGATTTCTGTTTTTTTTATTTTTTTTATTCAGAAGACGAATAAAACTCAAATATTTAACAATAGGGTAAATCTGATTTAAAATATCATACTATTATTACATTACATTTTCTATGGCTATTTTTGCTATCTATTGTCACGTAAACATAATAAAAAGATAAATATTTAAAAACTTTTGATTATATACGTTTTTTTACTATCTCGCTTTTTTCACTCAAAAAGTTCCAAAATCCCGACTTGGCAAAAAAAAAATCTGGCAACGCTGTCCCTCACACATGGCTTGAGTGCACTAACCACGTGCGAATGCATACATATACACAAATACACGGATGCAGGTCTATATAAACTAGACTAATTCGTATGCAAAAGCGAAACAGCCAACTGAGCGAACCATTGCTGATGTCAATTCTTTTCGCTACATTTAACATTCTCTATATTAAATTATGTTCAGCAAAAATGACGCGTCGATGTGTGCCTCAGAGAGGACGACGGTGGCGCCAGTGGCGTCGAAAACAACGACCAGTACATATAGTGAGTGCTGTTCTTATCGAGCGTTGAGGTTACCGTCTCTGGAATGAACGTTTCGTCGCAAAAATCACGAATTGACTTATGATTAGAGAACGCATTTTGTCAAAAAAATGATTTTAGATTATGATCATATATATTTGTCTATAATAGTAGGAGAGCTGTTAGACATTTTTGGGTAGGTATTTGAGGCACTGTGAAGCCCCGCTACCCTACCGCCAGGTCTGTGTTTTTGTATTCGGATATTACTAAAAAGGTATTGTACAAATTTTCACAGTGCCTCAAATACTTATCCAAAAATGTCTAGCAGTTCTCATGGCTATAAGAAAAGCATTGTAGAATTTTATACCGTTTCTGCACGAAAAATAATTGATTAAAATGATTAAAAATACCGACAAAATTATCAGGATCGTTTCAAAATGGAAATTCACTTTAGTAGCAATTAAAAAGCGCATCTAAAATTTTAATATAAGTTGCCCTACAGAACCGGACTTACGAATATGAAAACATTAGTTTCGAGATAGTTATTTTCTCAATTTAGTGTAAATGTTCGATTGATAATAAAATTGCATTAAAGAAAAAAAAAATATTATTTCGCAGGGTGTATTAAGGTGTTAAATTTTTTATTTAGCTTAAAAAACAAACTTAAGTACACATAATAAGGTCATACTGCCTGTATTACACTATAATGTTGGCAGGGTTTGGCATTGCGATCGGAGTTTTTTTAACACGCTTTTATTAGCTTCACCTGTATGTTTGTTTGTTTGTAAAAGAATCTTTGAACGTGAAATTCACCCACTTCGAAACGTCAGATTAAACTGAAACTTTGCAAACTTATCAAGGACCTATGACAATACAATAATTTTATAAGCTTGGCCCATTATCCTGACCGGGAGCTTCAGGATCAACAAATAGAAACATTACAACAAGCAAGCTAACACGCTGTACAGTGACGTATGTTGGGTTGCCTACCCTATAGTCAAA
The DNA here is from genome assembly GCA_034508555.1 of Venustoraphidia nigricollis. NCBI lineage: Eukaryota > Metazoa > Arthropoda > Insecta > Raphidioptera > Raphidiidae > Venustoraphidia > Venustoraphidia nigricollis. The sequence goes on from JAVRKA010000016.1 coordinate 6,535,882, forward strand.
TGCAAAATTGTTTTTGACTTTTATAATAAAATAATTAAAATTAAAACAGAAAAAGGAAAGCAACACATTTTTATGAACTAAAAAATGCAAAATAATTTGACAACAAAATTAGCCTTAATGTAAAAGGCGTGAAGTACTATCTACTTAAATTTTAATAATAGCTCTACGCTTACAATTAGCTAGTAAATGAAAAAATGTAGTACCGATATTAAGTACTCCACGCTTTTTACAGTTAAGCTATTTTTTTTGTCAAATTATTTCACATTTTTTAGTTCATAAAAGCGTGTTGTTTTAGTTTTTTTAAACTGTATTTTTTATGAAGTTTAAAATTAGCAGGAAATTGGACAATATTAAAATTTATAATCAATTTAGCGACGGTAAGGCTTCTAAAACATACATAACAAGAAATTAAAAATAATACAATGAGTTAATAAAATTAAAACAAACTCATTGTATTATTTTTAATTTCTTATTATGTATGTTTTAGAAGCCTGATGAAGATTTAATAAATAAACCGAAACGTCGCTAAATTGATTATAAATTTTAATATTGTCCAATTTCCTGCTAATTTTAAACTTAAAAAATTATGGATGATAACATTAATATTGTATTTTTTATTATTATTGGTACGTCTATGGCGCAATGGTTTCAGGGTTTGTAGCGCGCATTGACCAGCGGACCGGAAGTGATGTGTGCGCAAGCTTTGATCAAATAAAGATGCTTAGATCATCACACGTTTACACACGTCTTTCTTTCTCGCTCATGTCTATCCGTCACTCTGTCTGTTTGCCTGACGCGTGCTGCTCAAAATTATGCAACGTGGCACCATCTAAACATTTCGACTCCACCAGTTGCGTTAGTCTCATTAAAACACATCAATTCGCCTGTTAATAATTAAAGATCCAATACTTTCATACCTGGATTAAATAATTCTACCAGATAGCTTCAAGCCCGGCTTCGGTCGGGTCAAGTTCTGAATGGCTCTAATTTAAAAATTGCAGTTAAAATTTGAGTATAATTGTCTTAATACTCTTATACCAATATTGGTCACTAAATATATTTAGGCTGCGCCTATTCGTCCGGGTACCGGACAAATAATTTTATATTTATTAATACGGTTACCGGACAATTAAAACAAAACATAATTATACCCGTATAAATAATGATTATTTTATCTATCCAGTACCCGTATAAATAGTGATTATTTTATTTATAAAGTACCCGTATAAATAGACCGTTCCATATATTTGTCTATCTATATAATATTGATACAAAAAAAGTATTTTATGGCAAAGAGAACAGTAATTTAAGTTTTTTTATGGCAACGAATAATAATTTGTGTTAGATTCCAGTTAAGTCTACCGTACCGAAGCGTCATCTATGAAACGCTTTATCCTTAAATGGATGAAACAGCATTCAAAAAAACATCAATGACACTTCGTTTTGTCTTTGAACTTCTATTAACATTTGAATCATTTTGTATAAATTGATCCATAATTTACGTTATGGGGGCTAAACTTTTTTTTAGAAACTGCGTAGTACTGAAACAGCGTTAAGCGAGGTCTTACTGTACATAACATAGATACAGATGAAGCTAATAAAAGCGCGTTAAAAACAATTTTATCTATTTCTGTGGCATTATATAGTGTAGAACTTGATTCATCACGACTGAAATTAGACTGTTACCTTACCTACATGAAATCGATGACATTTTATATTCGTGAATTATATAAACGAGATAAAAATAAAGCATATTACAGGATAGTCTAATATAAATTAACATTTCATTGCACCCACGCGGCAATTATGAATGTTAATGAACTCAGTTGTCGAGCATCTATAATCTGCAAACTGCGACAAACATCATTTTAATTCATATAATATACCTACGCATTATTTTAATATATATTAAACGCAGACATGTTTCGCCCCCTCATATTATTAATATTTTATTCAGTGTCGACAAGACATTGTCCTATGTTGAAGGCACAGAAAAAATGTTGGTCGCAGTGCAAAACACTTTCGATGAAATAGTATAAAACTGTAAATTTAAAAAATGTGAAAACCAGCTATTTTATAGATGTACGCGGCAGCAACAGTAGTGAAACCTTCAGCAGGACCTAGCAGCGAAATTTCCAGTCCATAGAGACTGTATTTTAAAAATTAGAATGTGTTAATTATTGACACCCCTGTTTTTCCCCCTTTTTCCACTCCTTAGCTTGTCTTTACAAAAGTTTTTGGAACGAAGTTCCTTATCGCGGGTTGGCAAGGGGACCTAGCCGAGAAAAAATGTAACATGTCACGAAGAACCGTAAGACAAATGTGTCACGAAAAACCGTAAGACAAATGTGTCACGAAAAACCGTAAGACGTATAATGTATACTGGTATACGGTGATACCGGGTGTTTTTAGATTATACCGGGTGTTTTTAGATTATATCGGGTGTTTTATATTATACTGGGTGTTTTTATATTGTACCGGGAGTTTTTAGATTATACCGGGTGTTTTTAGATTATACCAGGTGTTTTTAGATTATACCGGGTGTTTTTAGATTATACCTGGTGTTTTCAGATTATACCGGGTATTTTAGATTATACCGGGTGTTTTTTAGATTATACCGGGTGTTTTTAGATTATACCGGGTGTTTTTAGATTATGCCGGGTGTTTTTAGATTATATAAAACGCGTTACGAAAAACGTCTTATACGAAAGGGACTTCGTTCCAAACGCGTGTCCCGCGACACGTTCCAAGTTTTTTATCGAATATTTTTTCCCGTTCTTTTTTGCAACAGCCACAAAAAATTTCAAACAGATACCCTCACCTCAACAATCTCGTTTCAATCAATTAATTATTTTTTAAACAGAGTCGTTTTGAACTTCTGCAATGCTTTTCGCAGTGACATACTTTCGATGGTCGAACTATATTTTCCCTGTGCTTTAAAAGGATATCTATTCTTAACTTTATATTTTTATAGAAGTAATTATAATTCGCTGCTACCAGAATAGAACTCAATTGTTTGGTTGACCGACTACTGTCAGATGTTTTAAATTGCGACGACGCAGGAGCATTGAAACGTTTGAAACACGTGTCGCATTACGATCGGAGTTTCGTGATGACGTTATTGGGCAACCTCTTTTTTACGGGACATTAACACTGTTGATATCTGTTCAACAGAAGCCACCGATATCGAAAAAATAAACTTTAGTACATCTTTTTTATTGCGTCACCAATAGCCAGGATTATTTAGGTCTAGTACTAATTCATACTTTAAGAAGGTTCGAGCGGAACTATGAGTCAAAGTAATGTTTCAATTTTTCTGTTTGTTGATTCTTCTAATAGCTATAAAAAATTACTAAATAATAAATTTATGAATTGATAACTGTTATTTATTTATAATTAAATTTTGTTTTCTTTTTGGTGAATTTTGACAATTTTTTTGGTGAATTTTGACTTTTTTTTTAGTGAATTGTGACAATTTTTTTGGTGAATTTTTACAATTTCCTGTGTAAACTTTAACAAACTATTGGGTGAATATTGACAGTTTTATGATGAATTTTTACAAAATTGGGCTCCATTTGACTTCAATAAGCCCTAGATCTCCGAAAAACTTAGATCCGTCCAGGTTGAGACATCCAGACAGACAGACACTAGAGTATTTCCATATCATAAAATGAAAATGTGATATCAAAGTTTTTAAACATCAATTTAGTTTTCATATTATATTTTTTTTGCCAATTTAAAAATGTTGCTCTTGTGTTTACTATTAAATAAGACGAAAATTATTTTTTTGTTCTAGTGGACTAAAGCAAATGCTGAAACCCTTGTACATAATTATAAAATTAAAATAATGCTGTAAATAAAGACATCGTATCTCTATCAAATCGTAGAAAATCGAAACGGAAAATAAACAATTTATGCTCAAAATTAGTAAAAGACCCAATTTAAAAAATTAAAAAAAAACTTACTTTTCTTGGTTACGTCTTATTTCGAAGGTAAATTCAATGAAATAAATATCTCGATTCTAGTTTTTGTCAGATTTTCTTCACCTTGTTTCTCGGAAAGTCGCAAAGTAGATTCATTTACCAATGCAGTTGTTAAATCGTATATTTAGAGCACTTTTCAAAAAGATAAAAATAATACTTAAGAATTTAAAACAACTAATAGATCATTTAGAAAACCAAAAACTGCATTTTTAAATATCAAATGACTGTAAATTATTAGAAGAGAAACTAGTTACATAACTTAGGACATAATATTTTAAAAGTTATTCAATATCTGTGCTGTGGGCCACAAGGGAAAATCACGTATGTCGAGTTTTTTAAGTAAAATAGGTATTTATTTTAATATAACATATTATCTTTAAAGTTCAATTCCAGATATATATTATAATAGAAAACAGTATCACGGGTAATTGGAATAAAAATAAATCAATTTAAACACTCATTGATAATTAAAATTGTAATTATTTCATTAACTAATTTGTATTTTTAATCATTTCAGTTCTGCCCGAAAAAGATTTAACGAAACGTCGCAATTTTTTAATTTAGTTTAACTATATTAAAATTGAACTTTCCAATTTCCCGTTAAAAAATAAAAAAAAACTTATTAATTATAATGGACGTGAACAATATTGAGAGAATAATATATTATAATCGGTTATTATCTTTTACAAGTATATAACTTCTATCCTTGTCAGTTACATGTAATTTAGGAGACAAACTAACTTCCCCTTTACTGGTAGTTCTACTTCTCCTCGATTTCTTACTTTTTTAAACAGATACGTCGCTAAAGAAGTTAAACTTCGAAAAGATTATAACAAGATTTTCAACTATAAATAAATCATTTCATTTATTTGAAAATTGTATACCACTTGAGCTGATTGAGCTGATGGGGTAGCATTTTTCACGGTGTTGCAGGACAAGACATTTGACTTGTCTCCGTTTTTCAAAAATGCACCACGAATCGTCTATTGTCAAACTTAAAACAGTAGAATGCACGCGAATGGATTAATTCGCATCTGTCACTCACAGTGGAATTAATAAAACGTTGTATTAAAAAGATATCAAATGAAATTATTCACGTTGAAATAATAACCGATTAATAATAATGTCAAAAGCAGAATAAACTTATCGGTCTGCTCGTGGCGTGCCATTCCGTTTACGTAATTGTTTTTAATTGAAAGTTGAAAAAGAAAAAACAGGAACTGTCAGAACTGACCGAGTTTCGTAAACGACTCGATTGTCACATTACCTGGAAAAACGAACCTACACAATTTTATTTTTTCAAACTATGCTTTGCCTATGGCTTCACTTTTGTGGACGTCAATTTTATCAGCAAATTCGCTCGCATAAATGTCGCGTTGGACGGGAAATCTAATTTTAACAGAACAGTGGGGTAATGATAATCGGGAATTTGTTCTGCAAATGATTAATCAAAGTCGCCCGATTTAGTGTTGGGTAACTCAGATCTGAACCGGTTCAAAGAGCCGACTCCGACAGAAGATCCGTGAGAGCCGATTCACTTTTTTTTGAGCTGACGGATCAACGGATCCACATAACTCAGTGAAACACTTAACACACAGAAGCACATTTTACACTTACGTATCAGTTCTCGCTTTGATGCATCTGTCAGCTCAAATGACTCATGCATCACATGTTTGGCTATGCATTCTTGATTCTATACAGGTCTGAACTAGGTAACTCAGTGGCAGACTGCAGTAACATATTTAGAACTCGGCTTTTTGCAAAGATACAGATCACTAAAAAAACCCGTTTTTCCCTTTTCTAGCCCGATTACAAAATATTGTAGTTAGTCCTTTTGTAATAATTATTGAGCGACTAGCTGCGAACCCGGCTTCGCTCGAGTCAAGTTCTGTGCGAATGCAATTGTAGGTATAGTGTGAGTATTAACTATATTAATTTTAATGTAGAAAAAAAAACCAGGTCGTGCCAAAACCCTGCCGACAATTATGTGAATTTGTTTGCTTTTGGACAAAATAAAAAATATAAGCCCTTAATACATCCCTTAAACTAATATTTTTTTCTACAGTTCAATATTTCGTCCCCGTTTGTCATCTGCACAAAATTATATACAGCCTTCAGAAAGTAGTTTTCTATTCGCAAGCGTTTTCATAAAACTTATAAATCCGATCCTGTCGAACCGATTTTATTAAAATTTTAGCAGCACCTATTAATTGATACTAAAAAGTTAAGTATCAATTTTAAATCAATTCCGAGAATAATTTCGGTATTTTTAAACCCCAAAACTATTTTCAACTCCTAAATACATCCCTTAAAATGATCGCATTCGGCACATTTTAAATAAGCTTCGTGCGGTGATTCTAACATGTAGGTCAAATTTCGTTAAAATCATTTAACTCCTTCGAAATCGAAAGTTATTGCCAAGTTACTTAGAATGATGCGAAACGTCGAGAAATTTTGGTCTGACCCCTAGGTCCCGTTATCCGACCGACGACAATAGTGTATGTGCCATTTATATCAAATACACTTAGAAAATAAATAGCACTTAGAAAATAAATAAACAACAACAAAATAACAAATGTGGCATTGTTACAATATAAATTGGCAAAATATTTTATAATATGTAACTTGTATAACGACGGTCTTCAACAGTCGTTATGCCGAGCCAATCCGAACGCGACGACGCAGTGTAACGACTTCATCAGGATATCAGGTGGGCTGCGGAAGCCGACACAACGACCCCGCGCGTCGTTGTCGACGACAGATAAGACGAGTTACCTTGCTTTGAATAGATTCCACTGTCATTATGCGGGCACTGTATTTGTGCCGAGGGTTGCCGGGCAAAATAGCCAAGTCAATTTTTAACGTTCCGCTATTGAACGTTTTCAAAAAACGGTTAATTATTGGTCTGGTTTTTGGAAAAACTAATTTTCATCAAATTTTAACGTTTTGAGGTTTTAGAAAGCTATTTTGGCTATTTTTAAATTGACGTCTGTAAGTCGGACTTAAACAGTAAATTTATCAATATCACACGAACTGAGAATTGTAAAAGATAATTGCTGGGTTGCAGAAAGAATTGTCAAATAATTTGATTTGACAATGACTCCATAAGAAAAGCATTGTAGAATTTTATTTCGATTCTGCTCGCAAAAATAATTGATCAATTGAAATGATATTTTTTTTAAACTGTATATACGTGTATTTAACATAGTTTTTTGCATAATTTTTACTTCAAAACGACATTTTTCTACGCATTTCAATCAAAATTTGACTTGAAAAACGATTTTTTCTGTGTATATCAAGCATTTGTTTTTGTGTGAATACAATCTAATGTTGCACATGACAGGGAATTTGAATCTGGCATTAGACTGGTCTTGCATGTATGAAAACTGTAATTATAATTTATATTATAACAATCTAAGGTCATTGTCAAATTCAGTTTTTAACAATGTTTTGTGCAACCCAGCAAATATGTTTTATTAAACTTTGAAAGTGTTTATTAGGCATTAAAAGCACTTATTAAGTATTTGAAGTGCTTTATAAACTTGCTGAATGCTTATAAAGCAATTTATAAAAGTAGCAAATTTACAATATATAAAGATCACACACAAAGGCATTATAAGAATAGTGTAATAATAATAATAATAATAATAATACATATTATAATTTAGAATATAATGTAAATAAGTGTTCACTCATACTATAAAAATTTTGAGAGTTTAAAGATATCACAAGCTTTTTTTTTTAATATTTTTAATGGAGGGTCTTTTCTCACAGGGTAACTTATTAAATATTTTTATAATGGAGTTCAGTAGGCTCTTGAAGACACTAGATATATGCGTTAATGTTAATACAATGTTTTCTTTTCTTCATATTAAATTAACAACTAACTTCATGGTGTCTCATTTTCGTTGCATGCAACTTCCGAAACAGAGAAAATTTTACCCTCAGTGTGCCAAAAGAAATATTACTCCAAAAATATTTAAAAAATGTCGACGTAGTCCGTTTCGCCTCGTGGTCATAGATATCTATCTGTATGTAGTACCTTATACACATTACATAGTTATATGTGTTATGTTAGGTTGGCAGCAATAATAAAAGCCGCGTTAAGCGCGCGATTGTGTAAGGGTTATGGAGCAGAAGAGACACGATAGCGCTACATAAAGGAAATGACGTCACACGCTTATTGAATACCGTCACTCACACGCTAATATATAGCTATATATATCTACAGTGTGTTCGATTATAATCTTCCTCTGTTTTTAATTTAAGGCTACAATCGTTTTTTAAGTGAACCTTTTTTTGGGCAGTTGCGCGCTCGGCTGCTGAAAAAAGCTAACGGAAATAGTTTTGAAAAATCATTCTTGGACAAAACAATTTAGAAGTTCCCTTCTCTAAATTTTAGACTGAACGGTTTAAGAGTTCCCTCGTCTACGTAATAGAAATAATTTTTTGAAAATAGCTTTTGGACAAAACAGTTTTGGAGTTCCGTCTCTAAATTTTGAACAGAATGGTTCGGCAAGCCCCCCCCTCCATATAATTTTTGAACAGAACAGTTCGGAAGTCCCTCACCATCGTCTATAGTACGTGCCATGGATCTAAAAGGCTCGGAAGTTAGATGCAAATGGAGGCTTGCGCAGGTACAGTCAATTGAAAAACTACAAACTTGCGCTATATTATTATTTATGATTTGTCTTTAATCTAAAGGTCTAATTCCTTGCATAAAATCATCCAAAAACTTATTTTTCGTGCTTGTCTATGCAAAACTGTATTAGGCATCTTGATCAATTAACAATCAAAGAAACAACTTAACAATAGCATACTGGACTGTACTTTATAGCAGGAAAGCGACAAGTGACACGACAACCAGCGATTACCAATCACCGACGAGCGCACGTTCTGTGTCGGTAACTGGGAGATGGTGGGAGTCTTCCTTTCCCACAAAACAACCAGGACGGCTCTAAAATTTGCATTTGCGACGCTGTTTGTGACTAACTTCAGAACCTTTTAGAACTGTGGCGAGTATTAAATCTAATATAAAACAATATTAGGCATTCTTTCTTTTCCTTCATTTTCGTAACCGTGCTTGTTCGTAACCGTAACGCGTCACAAGAAATTTCAGACACCCTCGCTAAAAAAGTTCTTTTTCAAAAATAGTTTTATCATTTATATCAGACGGTCCATTTTTTGTCCATTTCTGTCTTTCATTCAGCATCTTTCATTTGAAATGAAACACAAAATGAAACAATAATGAAAAATGAATTCATTAATAAACCGATCAAACAACGCTAGACATCGGCACTCGGCATGATTCATTCGCACTCTGAATGAACGAGAAATGAAGCCTCTGAACACAAGAAAGAACATTCATTCGGGTTCGATCATTTTGTCTCGTGTCTTGTAGCGGACGGACTTGGGACTACGACACCGCATAGTGAATATATTCCGTCTGTATATGAGACAAAATGGTATTCAAGGGGAACGAACAGGCTACTGTTTTTGGAGAATTTCAAAAATTATCAATGTCTTTGGAACCACAAACTCGACGAATACAAAGACAGAACAATGCGGCCAAATTCTATAAAATCGCTAATTAATGATTTAAACTTAGACTTTGCTTCGCTTTTTTGTCAATTCTTCGATCAAATAATCACAAATCAAACGGATTCCAAGACGCACAACTTCATTCGATGACATCTTCGAGGAAAAGACTGGATGAACGATCATTTCTATGTCTGTGCCATGTGAACGCAGAATGAAACAAAAATGAACATTCAGTCAAATGAACATTCATTCGGAATGAACCGTCTGATAGCACCTTAACGCAAGTTCCACTCTTTAAAAAAACCGACCACTAGTTAGGGGACGAACTGTACACATCGCTAACGAGCCTCACGCTTCATGCGTGTTGTCTATCGAGGATACCAGGAGGTGAGAAGCTGCGGCAGTGAATTGATTTCTAATCGATCATCAATATACGCGTCCCCCCGCTGATTGACAGCCATTATACACACACACACACACACACACACACACACACACACACACACACACATAGAGACATGATGCGAATATGAACTGCTTCTGTTATGCACTCGTGAGGTTATCGGTAGCCGACGAGAGAGAGAGAAAGACACTCGTTTGGTTGTCTGTCTCACTCGCACTCACCAATCGTTCACGGTTTTGCAGCTTATATCTTATTTATTGCTGTTTATAAAGCTGAACTAATGTATTCAGGTATTCAATTCTGGAGTTCAATAACCTTGCTCACAAGAGTTAGACGAAAAATTCGACTACTAGGGCCACCGAGAGCTAAAGTTATTCTGGCTCAGTACCAATTCATATTTTCAAATTATTATTATTATTTTTTTATAATAAATTCAAATGTAATTAATGCTTTTGCCAAATCTTTGGCTAGAGCCCATAGTATGCTTATTATAAGCAGGGTTCTCTCTTTAAAAATCGTTTCTTTTTTGTGCATAATTATAAAATCAAATCATAAAAATTCCTGGATTTTTATTTTTATTTAGTAAGGGGCGAGGTAGGTAAAAGACATATTGTGGGTGCGACTTTCTTTAGCTCTGTCTCGCTCAAATCATCCGCACGTTTCAATTTTTGGCTAGTGCCAACTACGAGGATAAAAGATGCTATTGCAAGGGTGCCGCTGTCAATTGATTACTCTAATTTTTGGAAATATTTTGAAGATTTAAAAAACTTTTCCGCAAAAGAAAGAGTTACTTTAGGTTTGTGATGGAACAGTTTTGTGAAATAAGTACGAATAAGGTCGTAGTTTGACATTGAAAACGTGTGTTTTTTAGCACAATTAATGCCAACTTTTTTGTAGTGAATTGTACATAAATTACAAAAGTTCTCCATTAGAGACCTAGATTTGTCCTTTATCTTCCTTATAGAGAAAGAATTTTTGTAAAATATTGACGAATAAGTCTACAATCAGTTGACAGCCGAAGCTTTATTTTTGGCTTAAATTCAGAGCGTTCCGACAGCCTTAAGTGTTTTGGTACTGGTACGAAAGGCTGCTTTTTTCGTAGTAAGTATTTCTTACCGACCATTTCTAGTTCTAGTAGGTGGCAACAGGAAGGAAAGTAAGAGCTATCGTATCCACGGCGGGCTGGCATTTAGACGATGTTAAAGTAGGCAATGTTTTAATTAGGAGGTAACCGATCATGGCCTCGAATAAGGAAACATCTCGATATTTATCTGGAATTAATTGAGGGAAACCATAGAAAACCTCAACACGATGGCCGGTACAGGAATTATCGTTTCTCGGCAAGAGGCAGTAGGAAAAGTCCCAGCCCCCACCGGGATTCGAAACTAGTGCTCTCACCACTACTCTACCCAGCTCGGTACAAATAGTAAATATCATAATATTTATTACTAACCGTTACCCGTGTCATCGCACACGTTAAAAGAAATTATGCTTTATTAAGGTAGTACCCTCGCCAAACCCGTTTTCTTAGGATTTGTTTGAAATTTAGCCAGAATAATGTTTATGTAATTATGCATCGATTGGCGCAGAATGAAATTTTTGAACAACACAGTTTCAGAGATATTAAATTCTAAAGTTCGAGTTTTTGCGGCTCTTATACATTACGGTATACGAGGTATCAAAAAATTTACCGACAAATATTTTTATATCTCAGAAACTTTTCTTCGAATCTGTTTAAAAAACTAAGGTAACGTTAACTAACAACTAAACAATTTTTTTAAAATAGTCTCATTAACAGTTACAACACAGTTTCAGAGATATTTAATAAATAATAATGGAAAATTTACCAGATCTCAGCAGAGGAAAGGTTATAAGATAAACGATCTGGCAACAACGCATATTTATCTAACCCGTGAAACAACTGTGAGGTGCGCATGCATACATACACTGTAAAAAATGGGTGTAAAATTACATTGAAAGTTAAAGGGAAATTCCCTCAATTTTCTAGATAATTGTTCATTATTATTTATTTTTAAAATATAAATATAAAAACTTGGACTTTCGCTGTGAAATTAAACAAAGTTGGTGTTTATATATGGACCAGCGATTATCCATGTAATCAGCCTTCTCAGTTTTTACAGTCTACTATAAAATATGTCAACGCTCCGACAGTGTTGCCAGATTTCTCGCTCAGATTGGCTAAAATTTCTACAGAAACTGCAAAAATTATTGGGCTTGTTGATAACGACTCTCAACTACATGTACTGTACACTTCAGCGTAAACTTTTTACTATGACTGTCGCGCGGGTACTACCTTAATAATCAAAGTGTCAATATTTTTGAAGTTGGCATTTTAAATATATGTTCATTAATGTGTTCTTGAATCGGCCAAAAGTTGAACAGCGCTGGCAGAGATATCTGTTGATAAACGTTTTTATTAAACTCTCAATCCCCCGTATCTTTCACTATCGACCCTGTCTCTGTTTAACCCGAACCCCCTTTCATTCTGGTGCCATACAATGAATACCGGCCGCTGTTGGACCATTGGGACTTGAATTTTATCTTTATCCGCTCTACTACATGTGGTGTATTGAACAGAGGGGGGCGGTGCGGGCGCCGGCTGTATTCATGTGCTGCACGGGGCGGTCATTAATCGTTTATGTCATTTATATAAACGACAGATCACCGCCACACCACCTCAATGGCGCGACCAAAAAAATGTTTTTTTTAACCACGCTTTTATTAGCTTCACTTGTATGTTTGTTTGTTAGTTTGTTTGCAATGGAATCTTTGACCGTGAAATTCAGCCACTTCACAACGTCAGATTGAACTGAAACTTTGCACACTTATCAAGGACCGATGACAATTAAATCATTTAATAAGTTTGTCCCATTATCCTGACCAAGATCTTCAGGATAAAAAAACTTGAAAAATTACAGCAAGCAAACTAACACGCTGTACAAAAGCGCACGTTGAGTTGCCTATCTCATAGTTAAATGCAATTTATTTTTTAGTCTTATAATTAAAATCAGAGTTTAATAGAGCTTAAAAAAACTAAAACAACACGCTTTTGTGAACTAAAAAATGCTAAATAATTTGACAACAAAATTAACTTAACGGTAAAAATAATAATAATAATAATGCGTTTAACGTCCGTTTCTCGACTTTATGTCATAACAGACGCCATTTGCACCATTACTATTTTCCATCTACCACACTTCCTGTTATTTTTATACATTTTTAAAACTTCAACTTATGTAATAGCAATGGGCAAATGGGGAATTATAGGAAATTAGGATAAGGTAGGCAATTTTTGAACTAGGAGTTTGATAGGTAATTGGCCATGACCTCAAATAAGGAACCATCTCGATATTTATCTGGAATGAATTGAGGGAAACCATGGAAAACCTCAATCAAGATGGCCGGTACAGGAATTACCGTTTCTTGTCGAGAGGCAGTTGAAAAAAGTCCCAGCCACATCTGCCCTCGCCGGGATTCGAACCCGGACCTCCCGAATGCGAGTCTAGTGCTGTTACCACTACTCTACCCAGCTCGGTCTAAGACTATAAGTATTTGAGGAAGACCAAGACCAATACCAGTACTGCCCTTGGTCTTGCTTTGCATTAATTAGCTGGCAATGCCTCCCGTCAAAGCAAATCATAACTTGCTTTCAGCCACCCCCCTCCCAAATCAAATCCTAGCTACGCCTCTGAATGTATTTAATGTATTTTTTTCCACATTATTTGTAACGAGAAACGAAGTAGTTTAGAAAAATAAATGCCTGAAATGAGAGGGCGACGGAAATAGAAAAAAGACTGAAGTAAGATAGTAACGGAAAACGACGTTTTTACAGTAAACAGCGCATTTTAAAATATAATCGAAAAAAGTGAAGAAATAAAAGGAAATAAAAATGTCAAACTCTGCACCTGTAGGAGCGTCCCGGAAATTAGAGTAAATTATTTATCACCTTCGGGGGATTTATGTAAAAAAAAATATATAAACGAAAAACTGCTGTTAAGTCGCTCCGGAAATGAACGTTGCTTGCTGCTGGAGTATTTCGCCGTCGACATGTTTAACACAGACACAAACAGGCAGACGTAACTCAGAGCCCTATGCTCACATAGCTCCCAGTGTGGCCAACGTAACAAACAACACATACCTGCGACTGCCGTTTTATTAATTGTTTTTCTTTTTTCCGCGACGCAAATATTACTTTATGTGTTTTTAACACGAAACATTCTTTTTCAAATCGAACGTACACTACTGGTCCCCAGTAGGTCACTTTTAAAACGCTGGATTGTAACATTACGCATAGTGATGGGGTATTTCGAATGAAAATACTTAATTAGAGTTGGGTAACTCAGATCTGAACCGGTTCAAAGAGCCGACTCCGACAGAAGATCCGTGAGAGCCGACTCACTTTTTTTTGAGCCGACGGATCAACGGATCCGCATAGCTCAGTGAAACACTTAACGCTCAGGAGCACATTTTACACTTACGTATCAGGTCTCGTTTTGATGCATCTGTCAGCTCAAATGACTCATGCATCACATGTTTGGCTATGCATTCTTGATTCTATACAGGTCGTGATATGATTGACTGAACTAGGTAACTCAGTGGCAGACTGCAATAACATATTCAGAACTCGGCTCTTTTTGAACCGTTTTTTCCATCTCTACCATGGAGTGCTCGCGAGATGTCGAAAAAATAGCGAGGTCTGTCGCCGAGAAGTGATAATTCCTGTACTGGCCATCTTGTTGAGGTTTCCCTCAATTAGTTCCAGATAAATATCGAGATGGTTCCTTAATCGATTACCTATCAATCTCCTAGTTTCAAAATTGCCTACCTTATCCTAATTTCGTATAATTACTTCATTCACTCGTTACTATTAATTAAGTTGAAGTTTTAAAAACGTAGATAATAACGGGAATTAGTAAATGAAAAAATAAAATTGGTGTGAATGGCGTCTGTTATGACAAAAAGTCGAGAAACGGATGCATTACTATTATTAGTGTATTTGCCATATGGCAACATACACTAATGGCGTCGGTCGGATGGCGGGACCTAGGGGTCGGACCAAAATTTCTCGACGTTTCATAACCTCCTAAACACTTTGGCACCATTTTTAAAAATGTTTATATATATGTATATATATATATATATATATATATATATATATATATATATATATATATATATATATATGTGTGTGTGTGTGTGTGTGTGCGGGCAATAACTTTCGAAGGAGTTAATTGATTTTAACGAAATTTGGCCCACGTGTTGAAAACCATCACCGCAAGAAGCCTATTTAAAATGGGCCTAATCTAGCTATTTTAAGGGTAGTTTTTAGGGGTTGAAAAATGTTTTTGGGCCCTAAAATACCGAAAAAATTCTCCGAATCGTTTCAAAATTGAAATTTAACCCTCTGGTAGTAATTAAAAGTGTCCCTAAAATTTTTTAAAAATCGGCCCAACAGGACCGTATTTACAAATTTTATGAAAACGTTAGTTTACAAATAGTGAATTACTTACTGAAAGGTGTATATAATTTGGTACAGAGGTTCGACTGATAATAATATTTCAATTAAGAAAAAAAACGTTATTTTAAGGGGTGTATTAAGGAGTCAAATTCTTTATTTTTCCCAAAAACCAACTTAAGTTCGCATAATAAAGCCACACTGCCTGTGTTAGCAAATACACTATATTGTCGGCAGGGTTTTGGCACTGCGACCCGGGTTTTTTTGTTATTATTTTTAGATATTTTAATAATCAAATACAGTGAGACCTCGCTTAACGCTGCTCCGCTTAACATGGTTTCAGTATTACGCAGTTTCTAACCACTATAACGTGAATTATGGATCAATTTGTAAAAAATGATTCAAATGTTGATCGAAGTTCAAAAGCAAGACGAAGTGTTATTGATGCAATATCTTGCTATCGACAACACCTTCCTGAACGAAACAGTAAAAGGCAAACGATTTTAGATGACTTCTTCATAAAAAAAAAAAATATGTCAAATGAAGAACCTTTCTCATCACAAACATAATTTCTTACGCGAAATTTTATTTGATTTTCATAAATGTTTTATGAACAAAAATCGGCTCTCACGGATCTTCTGTCAGAGTCGGCTCTTTAAACCGGTTCAGATCTGAGTTACCCAACTCTACTCCATGGTTTTTCCACTTTTAGCTGATACTGTACAAAAACGTTTTTCAGATATTTGTATAGTTATTTTATTCTTTTCAAGGCATGCGATATTTATGCGGCAAAAACAATGGGTTTGTAGTGAAATAAGTTACAATATTGATAACAAAACACGTTCGTGCCTTGAAAAGACATTTTGTTTATTTATACACATTAAACAGAGGGTTGTGAATCGACGTTTTGACATTTGAAATGACAAAAATGCAACAATGGCGCACAAGTAATTAGTTTGACAAAATTAGCCAATAAAACATCTGCAACCAGTCGTTATTTAAAATATTGAACCGATAAATAATAATGTAAAATTGCATCACTATATTCAGCTGCCAACGTCATAAAAATATTACCGTAGCGATTTTTAATTGCCTTAAATCTAATTTCGCCTTGTTGAAATCATTTGTTTTAATATACCAACAGGTTATTTATCAAAATGTTTTCTTAATTTTAACAAAGCAGAATCTGAAATTCCATAATACAGTGTAACGTTATTTCGAAGTCCCCTAGAGCTGCCCGTAAGAGTTAATGCAAAATATACCTCTACATTAGGAATACTTTTTGTCAAAAACCTTTCATAACGAATTTCCAATCATTGCAGAATATATATAGAAAGTATAATTTATCTCTATTTAACGATTTTTGTCAACTTATAACCTTTACATAACGTATCCTACCAATCAATCACACACAATTTCACAATAACAACAATTCATGTCTCGACAGGTTCAGACACGTTAAATTTATCGTAAGACAATCATTGTTGTTTGATGTAAAGTAATGTAAACTCTGCTGTTGGTCACTGTTGTTAGTAAATTTAAACTTGCAGCGGCTGAGAATTAACCGTCGCAGAGAAACGAAAAATCATTAAGTATGTAGACGAGAATCCTGCAAAGAAGAAATTAGACATCGCTAAGAGTTCGAAATTCTCGGAAGTATATTGACCACAATTTTAAAGTTTAAAGATAAGTTTTCAGAAGAAAATGGGTTTTCTTACTTTGTTAAAACGAATCTTAGACTAGCCTGACATCTATATAACAAACTTCATTATAACGAATTACTTGATATAACGAATATTTTCTAATTCCCTTCAGCTTTGTTATATCGAGGTTGTACTGTAAATGTGTCTGCATTTTATTAGTTTTCGAATATGTGTAACACTGAAGTGCAGTTCACAATAATAGAGCCCGCGACAAAAAATAGTCGTGTGAACGCGACTATCCAATAAGCAGCTGTTGATAGTTCGTGCCCCTCTCAACTAACTTTTTCCTTTGGCATTATTCTCTGCTGTTAGGCCAGAATGCGCTAGAGCGATTTGTAATGGAGATCCAAGTTGATATTCAACTCTAGTGGTCACGAAGTCTGAAAATGTGTTTTTAGTGTATTTGCCATATGGCAACATACACTATTGGCGTCGGTCGGATGGCGGGACCTAGGGGTCGGACCAAAATTTCTCGACGTTTCATAACCTCCTAAACACTTTGGCACCATTTTTAAAAATGTTTATATATATATGTATATATATATATTTATATATATATATATATATATATATATATATATATATATATATATATATATATATATATATATATGTGTGTGTGTGCGGGCAATAACTTTCGAAAGAGTTAATTGATTTTAACGAAATTTGGCCCACGTGTTGAAATCCATCACCGCAAGAAGCCTATTTAAAATGGGCGTAATCGGGCCATTTTAAGGGTAGTTTTTAGGGGTTGAAAAACGTTTTTGGGCCCCAAAATACCGAAAAAATTCTCAGAATCGTTTCAAAATTGACATTTAACCCTCCAGTAGTAATTAAAAAGTGTCCCTAAAATTTTAATAAAATCGGCCCGACAGGACCGGACTTACAAATTTTATGAAAACACTACTTTGCAGATAGTGAATTATTTACTGAAAGTTGTATATAATTTGGTATAGAAGTTCGATTGATAATAATATTGCAATTAAGAAAATAATTGTTATTTTAAGGGGTGTATTAAGGAGTCAAATTTTTTATTTTGCCTAAAAACCAACATAAGTTCGCATAATAAAGCCACACTGCCTGTATTATCAAATACACTATATTGTCGGCAGGGTTTTGGCATTGCGACCCGGTTTTTTTTTTAGTATTAAGGGAGGGGGGGTGGCTTAAAAATCATAGAAAACACATTTTCTGACAAATTCCCCGACCATTTAAAATTAAACAAAAAAAAACCGGGTCGCAGTGCCAAAACCCTGCCGACAATATAGTATAGGCAGTGTGGTTTTATTATGCGAACTTAAGTTGGTTTTAGAGCAAAATAAAAAATTTGACTCCTTAATGCACCTCTTAAAGAAACATTTTTTTTCTTAATTGCAATATTATTATCAATCGAACTTCTATACCAAATTATATACAACTTTCAGTAAATAATTCACTATCTGCAAACTAGTGTTCTCATAAAATTTGTAAGTCCGGTCCTGTCGGGCCGCTTTTATTGAAATTTTAGGGCCACTTTTTAATTGCTACTAAAGGGTTAAATTTCAATTTTCAAAGGATTCTGAGAGTTTTTTCGGTATTTTGGGGCCCAAAAACATTTTTCAACCCCTAAAAACTACCCTTAAAATGGCCCGATTAGGCCCATTTTAAATAGGCTTCCTGCGATGATGGATTTCAACACGTGGGCCAAATTTCGTTAAAATCAATTAACTCTTTCGAAAGTTATTGCCCGCACCTATATATATATATATATATATATATATATAAACATTTTTAAAAATGGTGCCAAAGTGTTTAGAAAGTTATGAAACGTCGAGAAATTTTGGTACCAACGAAATAGTGTATGTTGCCATATGGCAAATACACTAAAAAACTAATAGATTTTCCTATTCTCGGTTCTGTTTCACTTATACCTATTAGCTACGTATCTCCCGCGTTACATACAAAATGGCCCCATTATATAAGATGTACTTTTCGAATCCACCTGTATCGTTGCGGTCAGGAGTATAGAGTACAAGCGCTGTCTGTGTTTGTGTTCAGGTCCAGTTAAATAATGGAGTGGTCATTGTTGGCCGATCTGTAACGTCCCGTGACACAGCCTCAGAGCCTGTTCCCGCGGGATTGCAGGGATTAAGTTGTGTAGCCGTTACTCTATAATAATGGACGCCGCACAGTACCGTGTTGCCCAATGCCCGGTTCGATTAATTACCGTGTATTCAAACAGTGCAGTACCTGATTTTGAAGCCTAGCATCTTATAGTCCAAGCGGCGATCGTTGAAAATGGGTGATCATCTGGTGTACGTACAAAAATGTACTTTTTTGTTTTTTTTGGATTTAAATAATAAATCATCGGTCTGGCGGGTTGTACCTTGACCAATTTTTTTTTTGTAAAATGAATATATAAACCCCTATTCTTGCCACAACTGGTTGCCAGACCACCCTTAACATATTCATTTTACCAATAAGTTTTCTATATAAGGTATAAGAAAAAATTAATCGACAAATTTTTTTAAGGTTGTATCAAAAAAGTAAATTGTTTAAAATACAGTAGAATCCGTTTATTATGACTCCGCCTATATTGACCAACCGCCTATTATGACGTAATTAAAAACGAAGTTTGGTTTTCATATAAAATTCTTTGTAACAAAGTCGGATATAATGACTTCTCTTACAGTGACATGTCGCTTATTATGACCCATTTTTAATAAATTTTGTCCGTTTATAGTGACCGACATGATTTTTCGGCAATGTTCGTTGATTCCTGACAACGTTCGGCACGTGGCTTGTTTTTGTTTTGAATCTCAGTTAGTAATTGATAGTTGAACGTCACGCGTTGTTTTTAGTGATATCCTACGTAAAAAATGTCATCTCAACGTCGTAAAGCATTTACGATTGAGGAGAAAGGTGCAATAATATGCAGATTAGAAAATGGAGAATCAAACTCATCTCTCGCAAAGGAATTGGGCGTCGGTAATTCGACAATTTCAATGATTAAGCGATCGTTCAATTCAAATGTTTTGAAACCGAAGAGGCTTCGAAAATCGCGACAAGAAAATGTTGATAAAGCGTTAATTCAGTGGTTTAAAATCACGAGAAACAAAGGAATACCCGTCAGCGGCCCTATGCTACTTAAAAAAAAAGACGGTTGTTTTTTCTTCACAAAAATGCTTTGTATGACGTCCGCTTAGTATGACGTGTTTGTCAATTCCCTTCGATGTCATTATAAACGGATTCCACTGTATCATAAAAATTATGAAAATTTAACTTTGGTCATAAGATATCCCACGATAATGCCTTTTCTCATTTTTGTTACTATAAAAAACCGTAATCATGAATCATATCTTTAAATTTAATGAAACTATCAAAACAAATATTGGAATTAATAATTTTGCACAGCAATTCAACCAAAACAAGAACATGTTCAGTAGGCTATGAAAGGTCGAGAAATTTTGGTCCGACCTCTAGGTCCCGCCATCCGACCGACGCAAACAGTGTATGTGCCATATATGGCAAATACACTAAAGACAGAACAATACGGACAAATTCTATAAAATCTCTAATTAATAATTTAAACTTCGACTTTGCTTCTTTTTTGCCAATTCTTCGATCAAATGATCACAAGGCAAACGAATTCCAAGGCGCACAACTTAATTAGACGACATTTTCTAGAAAAAGACTTCATTTCTGTCATTCTGTCTGTGCCATGTGAACGCGGAATGAAATAAAAAGTGAATATTCACTCAAGTAAACATTCATCCGATTGAACCGTTTGATATCACCTTTAGCTGGCGCTCCTAGCGGCAAAATTTGGCAGTGTCATTGATGTGAGAGAATTGTCGACCGGCCTGTAAGCACGACGGACGGCAGCAAAGCTCTGAACTATTCAAAGAGGTTGTTATTTAGCTGGCGCTCCTAGCGGTATAATTTGGCAGTGCTATTGATGTGAAAGAATTGTCAACCGACCTGTAAACACGACGGACGGCAGCAAAGCTCTGAACTACTTAAAGAGGTTGTTATTTAGCTGGCGCCTCTAGCGGAAAAGTTTGGCAGTGCCATTGATGTGAGTGAATTGTCGATCGGCCTGTAAATACGACGGACGACGGCAAAGCTCTGAACTATCCAAAGATTGAGGTTGTTATTTAGCTGGCGCCTCTAGCGGTAAATTTTGGCAGTCCCATTATTGTGAGAGAATAGGGATGTTGACTGTATTCAAATAAAATTATAATTTTAACGTTAAGTGGTAGTTTCTATGATAGAAATACAAAAAAACACTAGATATATTTTTCCTTATTTATAAGGAACTTAATTAATATTTAATAAATAAAACCTAATAAAATCACTCTCAAGTCACGTGACAACAGACACCAATCAGAGCGCCTGACGTCATATGTTCAGCCGCTGTCAAAAAACTTCATTGTTTGGTTAATATTTAGTGTGTAATTTATTATTATTTGTTTATAGGAAACGTCAAATTACATGTAACTATAGCAACGACTACGAAACAACTTTTCATCACCTCAGTTTACTAACGTTTATGAACACAGAATATGCATCTATAGGATGGTAGCTCCCGTGTAAACTTTTGAGCCTCCTTTGGTATTAACAGGTGACGTCACGCGACTAGTATTGGCGTTTTGGATCGAAATTTGAAACGGGATTTAAAATACATGATTTCTAAGGCTTGAGTTGTATTTAAATAAAAATAATAAATATTTGTGGCTATATTAGGTACTTATGCACGATTTAAAACACTTTCCCAAAAATAGTCAACATTCCTATTGTCGATCGGCTTGTAAACGCGACGGACGGCGGCAAAGTTAAGCACAGCAAACAACGACGAGCGGGCGGCAGCGACGGGCGATTCTGTTGGGGGCGTGAAGATATACGAGTCCCAAGCGACGTACGGCGCGCGGTCACGGTGGACACCGGTTTAAGGGCCATAAGGATCCATCACACACCTGGCCGGACGACCGCTCTCCGGACCCCCTGGGCACAGTTAGAGATAACTAAGTTATAAATCTAACTGAGATTGTTGTGTGCTACAGTTGGCAATGCTGTGTTTGGCTTGTTTGTTTGTGTTGTGGTAGCAATGCCGTGTTACTTGTGAATACTTACCGGGCCGGCACGGTGGCGGTCCCTGTTCGACGATACATCAAGTCACCGGACTGTTACGGTATCTACTTAAACGAGTTGACCGTCTTAAATTTGTCGTCCGATTTTTGTTGAATACAGTAGGGTCGCGGTGATCGGATATTTGTTTTGCATGGTGGTGTCCAATAATTAAAGTTATACAGTACAACCTCGATATAACAAAGCTGAAAGGAATTAGAAAATATTCGTTATACCAAGTAATTCGTTACAATGAAGTTTCTTACATAGAGGTTAGGTTGATCTAAGATTCGTTTTAACAGGGTACGAAACCCCATTTTCTTCTGAAAACTTATCTTTAAACTTTAAAATTGTGGCCAATGTACTTGTGGGAATTTCGAACTCTTTAGTGATGTCTAATTTTTTCTTTGTAGGATTCTCGTCTACATACTTAATGATTTTTCGCTTCTCTGCGATAGTTAAAGAACACCTTTTTCGTTTCT
Organism: Venustoraphidia nigricollis; assembly: GCA_034508555.1. Lineage (NCBI taxonomy): Eukaryota > Metazoa > Arthropoda > Insecta > Raphidioptera > Raphidiidae > Venustoraphidia > Venustoraphidia nigricollis. The sequence goes on from JAVRKA010000016.1 coordinate 6,558,576, forward strand.
CAGCCGCTGCAACTTTAAATTTACTAACAACAGTGACCAACAGTAGAGTTTACATTACTTTACATCAAACAACAATGCTTGTCTTACGATAAATTTAACATGTCTGAACCTGTCGAGACATGAATTGTTGTTATTGTGAAATTGTGTGTGATTGATTGGTAGGATACCTTATGTAAAGGTTATAAGTTGACAAAAATCGTTAAATAGAGGTAAAATATACTTTCTATTTATATTCTGCAATGACTGAAAATTCTTTATAAAGAGGTTTTTGACGAAAAGTGTTCGTAATATAAAGGTATATTTTGCCTTAACACTTACGGGCAGTTCTAGGGGATTTCGAAAAATTTGTTGAATCAAGGATATCGTTATATTCAGGTTCGTTATAGTAAGTTAACACAGTATTTATTTAGAATAGAATATCGTATATTTATTAACCGATACAGCTGTTAAGTAGTATTCGTCAACAGAAGTAGTTTTAATAATTATAATTAATCGAATAAAATTCATTAACTGAATATAAACAAGAATTAATTAGCAGAGTCTTCAGCTCACTTTCAAATTTAGGAAAGGGCAGTAACTTCAGCAACTCAACAGGAAGATTGTTGTAAAATTTTAAAGCTGAATATTGTGGACTATTGCAATACGAACTTAAGTTGGGTTTAGGGAGTAAAAGCGAGTAAAAAATGAAGATAGACGGAGTTGTTAAAATTTTTGGTTTTGAAGTTTAACTTCTTTAGCGATGTATCTGTATGAAAAATGTAAGAAATTGAGGGGACGTAGAATGAAACAAATTACGGGGAAATTAGTTTGTCTCCTAAATTACATGAAACTGACAAGGACAGAAGTTTATAGTGTGTTGCATTTTGATTCGCAAAATAGTAAGACAAGGATGAACATATAAAGTTAGTGCTTGGGTTATGCACGACTTCAATCTGACGTTTAACGTCCATTAATGTGAGGTTATGATGTTGATATACTACGGACAATTAATACTAAAAATGTTTTTCTGTGGATTATAGTATGTAAATAAAACTATGGTATGAATGTGACGATCTGTCTATGTGAGAATTTTCACGACACAAACATCAAAGTGCCCTCTTAAAATGTATAATAATTTCGCCGTAATTATGATCGTCAATCGAAATAAAAACAATTATATTATTTTTGATACACAAAATTGTGATATTTTCAACATTGTCAAAATTTCTTAGGGATTTACATATCTTACAGAAAATAGAATTTGTTAAGTATGTATAAATATTATTAATTAGAAATTTCACATAAAAAAAATAATAAACTTGGGAATAATATTAAAAACTAAAGTAGTTAAACTTTTTGTGATTTTTATAATTTTTGCAGCTGTCACGATACTCAAGATTGAATATAATTTGTATGGCTTTCTTCTGTGAAATGAGATTGCGTGGTTGATAAAATATATGAACAACCTCCCAGTTGACGTCATTCATTAACAAGGTAACCTGTGTACCTATAAGGACCTTGAGATCTTCTATTCTTTGATTAGGTACTCGGGAATCCATTGTAACAAAAGGTACATTAGAAAGAGATGATGGGAAATGTTTAATTAATGTCGGTATTTGTTGTTATTAATTAGTGGACTGTGTGTTGTCGATAAATAACAACAAGCAGAGAGAGTGAGTGAGTGAGATGGAAAGATAATGATAGCGGCACGCATTAACAATAGATGACAACAATATTTGTTATTCTCGTCACAACAGTCAGATCGATTAAACGGTCGATTAGTTGTCGCTGGCTCTAAGCCTCCGTCCGCCCGTTCTCTCTCACTCTGTATGTTTGGAGCTCCGCTGATTCTCTGTTCCCCATCGACAGGACCTCATCAACACAAAAGACCAGTTTTTGAAGTGAAACTTTTTTAGTCGCTGTAATGTATCGAGATTGAATAATCAATGCCTTTTCAAATCATACTAATATTATAAAGAGGAAAGATTTGTATTTTTGTTTGTTTGTAATGAATAAACTCAAAAACTATTGTGCCGATTTGAAAAATTCTTTCACCATTAGAAAGCTACATTCACCCTGAGTAACATAGACTATATTTATTGCTAGAAAATATTAGGGATCCTTACTAAAACTTTAGTAACGTAACCCAAGGTGTAAAAAAAAAAATGCCATAAAACATCTTTCGTCGCATGCGCTGCGGAAACTATTGATGATAGAACAAAAGTATGTTCTACAATATTAAAGAACATATCAATAACCACAAAAAACTTCGCGATACTATATGTCCAACTATTATCGTTATGTCACAATAACCACTTTTTACATTTTAATAATCTATATAGATAAAAGACGATGTATATGTAATCTATGGACTCCAAACGAATACACCATTTTTGATGAAATTTTCAGACAATCTTTAAATTAGCCCAGCGGGTGATCTTCTGAAGTTTGGTAGCGATCGGATGAACAGAATTTTTTAAATTTCTTTTTGGGAAATAGGATTTTTCTGCGATTTTTGAACATTCACAAATAAAAGCGATTGAATTCGCGCAAATTCAATACACGTTGAGAATTTAATGATAATGATTCTCATCTTTTATATCCTATAATATATCCTATATATTACACTTACACCCGGGCGAAGCCGGACTGGGCCGCTAGTTATAAATATGAATGTAATACGGTCCTGTGAAACATTCCAGAGACACGGAGAGGACCAGAGTCCGGACTAAACCGCGTAATGCGGGCAATTCATTAGTACTGATAGCCCGTCGTGTGCTGCGGGGCAACAAACGAGGGAGAAGGAAGGGGGGTGGTGGCGGCGGCGGCACGCGTTACCCGTATGTGTACAGTGCTAAATTAGACCTTCGTTAGCGCCCTATTCGCCGTGTCTGTTTCTATATACTAGCTGTCGCTCGACGGATTGCAGTGCATACGCTTGCCTTTGAACGAGCCGGTAGCTTCTATAGACACTGCTTGCAAGATATTTTTAAATAAAACTTGTTAGCCGACATTGCCTCGACGATTTGAAAAGTTAAATGCTGGGCTAGCTGAAATGAAATTTGTCAAAAAATATGTGACTTTTTTAAGTGACAAAAATTGGTGACGCGAATCCGAAATAAATTAATAATAATAATGCGTTTAACGTTCGCTTCTCGACTTTATGTCATAACAGACGCCATTTGCACTATTACTATTTTCCATTTACCACTTTCCGTTATTTTCTACATTTTTTAAAACTTCAATATATGTAATAGCAATGGGCGAATGAAGAAATTATAGGGAATTAGGAGACGGTAGGTAATTTTAGAACTAGGAGTTTGATAGGTAATCGGTCATGGCCTTAAATAAGGAACCATCTCGATATTTATCTGGAATTAATTGAGGGAAACCATGGAAAACCACAATCAAGATGGCCGGTACAGAAATTACAGTTTCTCGGCGAGAGGCAGTGGGAAAAGGTCCCAGCCACATCTGCCCCCGCCAGGATTCGAACCCGTACCCTACACAGCTCGGTTTAAGTCAATAAATTATAAATCTAGTCATGGATCATTCTGATCCGTTTATTTTATATAGATTATTGCATGTTTGTTATTAACACTATTTTAAATATAAAAAAATTATAACAATTGCTCTACATTCAGAATAATCGCATTACTTTTGTTTTACTTCACGCACGAGTGCAAAATGGGTTATTTCACTACTGCTATATAGGCATGGAAAGAAGTTTTTTTTATCTTTAACACGCTTTTTATAAGCTTCACCTGTATGTTTATAACGGAATCTTTGAAGATGAAATTCACCCACTTCTAAACGTCAGATTAAACTGAAACTTTGCACACTTATCAAGGACCGATGATAATACAATAATTTAATAAGTTTGGCCCATTATCCTGACCAGGACCTTCAGGATAAAAAAGAAGACTAAAAATAAAATGTAAAAAATAAATAATAGTCTAAGAAAACTAAAAAACACGCTTCAACAACAAACCAAACTAAAATGTAATAAAAATTGTTTATTGTAAAAAAGCGTGGGGTGCTTATTATCTACTATTTTTATACTAACTCTACTTTTAAAAATAGCTACCAATAGAATATTTACATCAGTTGATATGAAGCAATCCACGCTTTTTTACAATAAAAAAATATTTTTTACTTTTTAGTTCGGTTTGCTATCAAAGCGTGTTTTTTTATAGTCTTAATATTTTTTGTTCCAATATATATTTTTAACGTGGAAGGAAAGTTTGGTTGAGGAACAGTTGAAAAAAAGAAGCTTTATCGATGTTTCGCTTGTGGCCTACGTTTCGGAAAATATATTTCCATCTTTAGGACTAGCCTGAGGCCCTGAAGATGGAAATATATTTTCCGAAACGTAGGCCACAAGCGAAACATCGGTAAAGCTTCTTTTTTTCAACTGTTCCTCAACCAAACTTTCCTTCCACGTGTTTTTTTATTTTTTTTTTAAACTATTATTTTAGAAATAATGCATAAGAAATTTTTTAACAATCAATTTTTTTCGACCTCATTTTGTCTATATATATATATACATATTTATAGGTACTGATTTGTGGGTTTGTTTTGTTTTCTGTTCGCCAGTTGGCTGTCGGTAAAGAAAAGCCCGTTTATTTGCGGAGAGAATCGAATTGCGAAGTCATTATGGTAGGATTTAGGACCTTATATTGTTACTGATGGCAATTCTGTTTAATGAAGACAGTCGTACCAACATTACAAACACGTGACGCCGCTCTCACTTGTTTCTTAATAGACTGACCGGACGATAAAATGAAACGAACAAATGAGAAAAAATAACCTCACTTCTTCTTGCTAATCGCCGCCATTTAATCTATGGACTGTTTTTTTCTTCTTTTGTTTACTGACGGAACAAACACAAAATAAGAGTCTTGATTTACCCACTTGATAGTAGCGTTTGAGATAAATTGTTTAAAAAAAACTCAAAAATATATAATAAGTGGCATTTTTTGTTACCGAGGAGAGAGACTTGGAACTCTTTAATATTTTTTTTTAATAATTTAATTTTCAAACATATTATATTATATTAACAAAATAAAATTATTTGCAATACTGTTCAATATTTTTATTTATATAAAAGACGTTTCGACCAACAGTTTTGGTCCTTTGCAATTTTCAAAACTGTTGGTCGAAACGTCTTTTATATAAATAAAAATATTGAACAGTATTGCAAGTAATTTTATTTTGTTAATATTCTATTACTGTTGGTAGAGTCAATATTATTAATATTAAATTATGATTTTGGCGCTCTTAAAACTGCTGCTTTGGCCAGGTGCCCAGGTTTCCCCCCACCCTAATGTAATGTATTACGCAGGTGTGTTTATAACGAGCGGCAACGAGTTTCATGTAGATTTTCGAAATGGAGGATGAAACAGCCACCCATATCGTGTTTGAATGTGAGGCTTTAACTTACAGGAGGACAACCATCTTTGGCTACATTGATGAGGATGGAATAGTTCCACAGGACAATCTAATAGCCAATCTTCTGGAGCTCATAAGAAGATTCAGATTACTTGCTGATTAGGACCAGTAAAAAGGGGAAGCACAAAAATCCTTTCAAGATTTGGTGAATTTGCGCTAAGAAACCACCCCATTCTATTTTAATCTTTAATCCTGACTGCAGCATCAGGTCATAATTATCAGCTTATTCTATTTAAAAAACTGAACGAGCATAACCTCTCACTATTTCGAGAGCTCAATATTATGCCATTAAGGAAATTATATATATGTAAAATTTTGAAAATTCTTTTTGACAACATTATTAGCTTAAATTTACAAACAAATTATTGTTTTAGAAAATTAAATGTCTTTGTACCTAGGCCTTACAAAACCATCTTTCAGAGATACTTTTTATTTACTGCACCAAATATTTTTAATAAGTTGCCTAATAATATAAAATCTGCTCAAAATAAAAATCAGTTCATTAAGAAAATTACAATTATCAATAGCCTGGAATTATTTAAAAATATCGATAAAATAACCGAATAATTATTATGTATAATTACCCAGTGTAATGTCTTATAATGTATGTAAGCTATACTGTTTTTTTTTGTTTTTTTATGTAATGAAACACGTTCTTTTCTGTCTTTGATCTCGCTACTACCACAGGACTACCTTAAGTAGCGTTAATAAATTTATGTATTAATAAAATTTCTTCTTCTTCTTCTTCTATTGTATTGTCATCGATAGTATGTAAAATTTTAAATAAATAGATTAAGTGAAAGTGGTTCAAAATCGACATGCAAAATTTAATCCTATAACAGAATGACAAGAATGTGAAGTTGAACAAAATACAACATAAACAATTTTGTTTTGTTGCCACAGAATATAAGTTTAAAGAAAATAAATGAACCCAGCAACAGTGAAAGGGCTTTCTTTCTATCAAACGCTGCCTTCTACAAATGAATCAGATTGACAAAAGTCATTGTTGTATAAAAATGAAACAATTTTCGTCAAAACGGACAGCAGTTGTGTCTTTTGTAAAACATCTCGGGGCTAAATTGGCGGCAGTCGGTGAAGCGGTGTGGGGCGGGGGAGAGGAAGAACGACAAGGGAAACAGAGATCACAGAAGGCGGGTAATGTGTCATCTCCAGTGGCGTGCGTCTGGGGGCAATTTGTCGCGACAACGTTATTACATCGTCGACAGAACATTGTTTTGTTTTGAGTTAACCCAAGAAACAAACAAGTTGGAGTTATGTATGTTGCAGACTTCTGCATTAACATCGGTAACCGCGAAGCATTCGAGTCATTTTTGACATCTGTACCCGCATCCGCAACAGTCGTTGCGGAGTTTTAGTGTATGCGGATGTGATACAAATCGTTACAAGATTAGCGGGGGTGGATCCGAGAATATTATAAATGTGAAAGTTTGTATGTTTCGATGCATCACGCAAAAACGGATGAACTAATTTGGATGAAATTTGGCACACAAATAGTTAATTACTTGGATTAATACATAGGATACTTTTTTTACCCCAGAAACGTTTTTTTCTGGGCTAAAAATAATAATATTAAATGCAAGCACCGTAACTTCCACCATCAATCTCGCCACCTCCACCATCAGCTCCGTTTTTTTTGTCATCAATCAGCCCCGACTCTTTCACCGCAATTCTCATTTCTTATGGTGGATTGAACAAAGCATTGTCAAAAATTTGATTTGACAATGACTTTAGATTGTGTGTTATACATGCAAAAGCAGCCTGTCGTTGTCAAACTCTTCGTCATGTAGAACGCTAGATTGTAGAACGCTTACGAAAGATCCCGAACGCTTACGAAAGATGCCGAACGCTTACGAAAGATCCCGAACGCTTATGAAAGATCCCGAACGTTTACGAAAGATGCCGAACGCTTACGAAAGATCCCGAACGCTTACGAAAGATCCCGAACGCTTACGAAAGATCCAACGAACGATGGCTTTTCAAACTAAATTTTGTTCAAAATGCGTAGAAAAATGTTGTTTCGAAGTACAAATTGAACAATAAACTATGCTAAACACAGTTTAAGAGAAATATCATTTCAATTGATCAATTATTTTTCGAACATGATCGTAAAAAATCCACAATGTTGTTCTTATAAAGAAATAAGTGTGGTCATTGTCCAATCAGGTTTTTCAACAATGCTTTATTTTTTCAGTTCCGTCAGTTCAGTTCAGTCGAAAGGGAGTCGCGACGCTGAATGAACGCCACTGCATAGACACTATAGAGAGAATTGAGGAATGCATGTCGACGGAGGGTTCTTAAACAGGTTACATTACAGCACATAATATAGCTCACATATAACGGAGCTATTTTATAAAGTTTGATCTATTTTAGTGTGTTTTTAATAATCTTCCATTACTAGAGACATTGTGTTAAAAAGTGCCGTGCCGTCAATACGTAATTTTGGGCTTGGAAATAGCCGAGATTCATAAGAAGCCGTTTTTCAATTTTTTTTTAATAATTTGTAAAAAGTTATTTTGTGATACTTGATGTAGGATTCTGTACTAGATTTTGAGAATGATTGTAAACTGAGGGCACAAGAGAATTGTAATACGTTAAACTAAAAAATCCAACCCCGCTAAGTTTTTTAAGGTATGATAATAATTGGAAAAAAAGGTACTTTGATGCGCAAAGATATAATAATGTTCAATACCGCTATCGGTGTAGCGAAGTATGCAATATCATAATAGTGTAGGTTCTTGAGGCACTGAAAATTTGTACAATACCTCTTTAGTAATACAGTCAAAGCCCTCTAAGTGCACGCTCTCTAAATGCACACGCTCTCTTACTGCACACGCTCTCTTACTGCACACGAACTCACCCTCTAAGTGCACGTTCCCCAGCCCCCACTTCGAATAATCTGCGACCAATCACGTGCGACCGTAAGCGCGCTATTTTCAAACTTTCCATTTCCATCATATTCATAGCGTTTTAGAGATATTGTTTATAGCATCTGATTGAATAAAGATAGCTATAGGAGTTAGAAGAGTGGGGATGAAAAAGATCGTAGGGGAAGTGTGCACTTAAAGGATGGGCTCGGTTCCGAGCTGTGCACTTAGAGGGCTTTGACTGTATCCGAGGGGCCACTCATAAAATACGTTCGTATACAGGGGGGGGGGGTCTTTCTGAGTGTGACAAGATGTGACAAGGGGGGACGGGGGGTCTACGGCAACGTGACGTTCGCTGATATTGCAATACCTTGGACTTCTGATAAATAGAATTATTATTTATTTGTTCGTTATAAAAGATATTTATTAATTTATTGAAATTTTATTATAAAAACTAAATAAATATTTTTAATTTTCAAAATTTGTGTACTATCCATTGAAATTTATTATATTCAGGGGGGGTCTTAGTTTTTGTGACGAAATATTTACAGGGGGGTCACAGAAAGTGTGACACAGCGTGACAATAGGGGGGGAGGGGGTCAAAAAAAGTTGATTGTAGCGTGACGTATTTTATGAACGGCCCCCGAATAAAAAACACAGACCTGGCTGAAGGGTACCGGGGCTTAAAGTTTTAAACTAGCAAAAAAAATTTCGCAACAAAAAACTCTTGAGCCATTTTGAAATTTTAATACTTTGAAATGTAGTATTTAAGGAGTTGAAAAATAAAAGAGCCGGATTTCTTAATCGGATCTAAAACTTAGCCAGGTGTTTGCAAAATTTATTTTTTTTAAATTTAAAAAATATATTTGATGCACATTGAAATATTGGTATATAAAAATAGACATATTAAAAAAAACAGGTCGTTTCGGTGGGATATTCCGCCTGCTAGGTGATAAAAAACTTGAGGGTCAGTTAAGCCCCGCTACCCTTAAGTCAGGCCTGTGTTTTTGTGTTCGGATATTACTAAAAAGGTATTGTACAAATTTCCACAAGGCCTCAAATACCTACCCAAAAATGTCTAACAGCTATAAACAATTGTTTATTCGGTATAAAAGCATTGCTAAATTGTAAATATTCGATATAAGGTACTCTGCAGAACAATTCTCGATACACCGCGTAGACAGCCAGTCATTTTGTCACAATTGAGTTAAAGGACGTCTTTTGCTGCTGACAACTGACGATTTAAAACCCCCTCTACCCCGCGTGCGGATAGCCGCGGGCGACCCGCTTTACCTCCGCCACCCCTACAGACACACACATTGAGACAGATGTCAGTTTCTTTTGAGATAGCAAAGAGAACAACACAACTTAATACAATAATGTGAAAGACAATATTGTTACTTGTCTTAGATACACATAACGTGAGGACACTACCGGTCAAAAGTATTTCGAAATTTAAAAAAATATTAGAAAAAAAACTTTCATAAAGACAACATATAGGGTAAGTTTTTTATATTTTTCTTCGGGATAACATTAGAAATCACGTCTTCCATTGCCAGACACTTAATATCGTAGCAACCCTTTGCCAGACACCTTTAAACTTCAATGAATTATAATTGTACTTACGGTATAGTATAAAAGCTGAATTTTATACAGGTTACTTGGGGAACTGTTAAAAGACGTTTCCCCAGTAGCCAGACAATTTCGACAGATCTAACCCTTAACCAGACAAACATATAGGGTAGCTGTAGGTGCGAGCGCGAGTAGATGCGAGTGAGATACTGTTGCGCTCGCACCTACAGCTACTCTATATGTTTGCCTGGTTAAGGGTTAGAACTGTCGAAACTGTCTGGTTACTGGAGAAACATCTTCTAATAGTTCCTTAAGTAACTTGTATTAAATTCAGCTTTTATAGTATAACGTAAGTACAGTTACAATCTATTGAAGTTTAAGGGTGTCTGGCAAAGGGTTGCTACGATATTACGTGTCTGGCAATGGAAGACGTGATTTCTAATATTATTCCGAAGAAAAATATAAAAAACTTTATAATTTGACGAAATTAAATTTTACAACTTTGCTACCTGTTACCTGCCAAAGTCACGATGACCCAAAGTACATAATCGCCCATCGTTCTTGTGCTGGAAGCATGTGCTGAGAAATTTTCAGCTTTTATAAAATCACGAAGGTCTGGCACTCACGGCCTCTTGACCTATTTGCGTTACCATCAGTGCTGTGCACAATGGAGGTTTTTCTCCAAATGTGTATTATTTCGCAAATAATACTATTGCGTTTTTCATTTAAAATGTTTCACATTTGGCCGGTAGTGTATATCAAAACCAACAGATAGACGTAGGAACGATAAAGAAGTTATATTTAAACAGAAAATATAAAACGTTTTGTTTTAATGCGATCTTCTTGTGTTTTGTTTAAGAAAACTTAATTTACTCAACGTTGAATTAATATACTGGGAAGAAGAACATATATTTAAACAGTATACAGTAAGACCCCGCTTAACGCGGGAGATACGTTTCAATAAGTTCCTGTGCGCTAAACGAGGTCATCTTAATACGCAGATAATAATATGCTTAAGTGAAACAGAACCGAGAAGAAGACAATTTGTTATTTTTGTTTGTTTAATTTTGTAACATATATTGTTAAATACTTTTTTGTCATATTGCTTATCGATTTTTTTATTGCTAATGTTGATTTTTGTTCATAAAATATTTATGAAAATCAAAAAAAAAATTATATGAGTAAGAAGTTATGTTTGTGATGAGAAAGGTTTCTCATTTGACATATTTTGTTTTTTGTGAAGAAGTCATCTAATGTCGTTTGCCTTGTTCTGTTTCGTTCAGCAAACTGTTGTCGATAGCAAGATATTGCATCAAGGACACTTCGTCTTGTCTTTGAACTTCTGTCAACATTTGAATCACTACCAGAGCCGTCTTTAAACTATTGGAGGCCCTGGGAACTTTCGGATAATAGGACCCCTATGACTATTAAAGAGGACTATTTTTTCTTAAAAAAAGAGCGTAATTACTAAGCAAATCAATAATTAAAAATATATCAATAATTTGTCGGAGTATCGGTTATCGGATGCTGATCTGGAACTAGGGGGCCCTATCGATCACGGGGTCCTGCGTGCCCAGTGGAAAAGAGAGCCCTGATCACTACTACACTTATACTTCACAATGTAATATAAGCGGTACAGTTTTCATGCATGGGATGGACATACTTTACGTAGTTTGATTGCTTCGCCGCTCCTTCAAGCAAATCGTACAAAATTATGAGCCGTTATCTACTATTTCAGAACCACAGTATTTATAGTTTTATACTTATTCGTAATTTTTTGTTACCTACCAAATGTTCAACAAATCATTCATTATTTCGCTGACACTTTTAGCCCATCACACAATACTTTAAATATTATATTTGGTGAAATAAATATGAAATTTTTCATAAATTTAAAATTATCGCCGTAAATGATTATTTATAATAGCGACTGTTTTTTTATGGGCAGTTCATATTCATTAGACGTGAATTATGTTTGGCAATAATGTGCCATAACTGTTACACGATATAATATGCCTGTCTCTGTTTAAAGTCTCTCTCCGTCTGCTCCTAGAGGGAGAGACAAAACACACACAACAGCAATCTGTCCCAATTTAGACACTAAATCCTATTGAGATGATGAACTGCTTGCTATACTTCATTCGCACAGCAAATAATCGTATACAGTGTTTGCTAACATTGCCGGATTTGATAATTCAAAGCCCATGGGCACGAAGATTATGGGGGGCCCCACGTAAGGAGATCAAGATTGGATGTAGAGTTGGGTAACTCAGATCTGAACCGGTTCAAAGAGCCGACTCCAACAGAAGATCCGTGAGAGCCGACTCACTTTTTTTTGAGCCGACGGATCAACGGATCCGCATAACTCAGTGAAACACTTAACACACAGAAGCACATTTTACACTCACGTATCAGTTCTTGCTTTGATGCATCTGTCAGCTTCAACGGCCCCTATCCACAAAATCCAACCAAAAATATAAAAAATAATCGCTTCCTTCTCTACTACACTAACCATTCGTTACTTTTTGTAATGTTTTTTTTTTAATTTTAGAGGTTTTGTAAAACGCAGTTTCTTCCTTCATATTTTATTACTGAACTAAAAAACTGCTGATCCGATTTAAGTAAAATTTACGCAAGACAAGCCTAAAAGTGTGCTCCATTAAATACAAAATGAGTCATCAAAATCGGTTCACAAGTGTTGGAGATATTAGGTGATATATATAAAAAAACTCTTTTTTGAAAACATTTAAAAACAATGGAACCGATTTAAAAAATATTATATGAGAATATCCCGTAAGCATTTTGAATAAAATGACGTCAAAATGTTTTCAAGCCGTTAACACGAAGTTATGGCTGAACAAACAGAAGAAATCTATAGGTAGTCGAATCGACAACTACTCTTTTGACAGCGTTGCCAGACGTCTTGATTTTGGCGAGATGTTCCGATTTTTAAATCAAAATTAAATGTCCCGCGCGGGACAGGCTCAGTCCCGCTTTTCGGGGATAAGTCGACCGTGCGTCAATAATAATCCTCTTATTGCAATTTGTAACACTCACTCCTCAGACTATTGTTTGAAACGCCATATTTTTCTAATGAATAAAACTTTTTTGATTTTGATTTCTGTTTTTTTTATTTTTTTTATTCAGAAGACGAATAAGACTCAACTATTTAACGATAGGGTAAATCTGATTTAAAATATCATATTTTTATTAAAATACATTTTCTATGGCTATTTTTGCTATCTGTTGTCACGTGAACGTAATTTAAACTTAAATAAAAAGATATATATTTAAAAACTTCTGCTTATATACGTTTTTTTACTATGTCCCGCTTTCGACTAAAGAATCCCACTTTTTTCACTCAAAAAGTTCCAAAATCCCGACTTGGCAAAAAAAAATCTGGCAACGCTGTCTTTTGAACTCAGTTAAAAAGTCTTGTTACATTGTAAAAACCCGGGTCGCAGTGCCAAAACCCTGCCGACAATATAATGTATTTGCTTGTATAGGGCCGTGTGGTTTTATACTTTTATTATGTGAAATTAAGTTTGTTTTTGGGCAAAATAAAAAATTTAACCCCTTAATACACCCCTTAAAATAACATTTTTTTTCTTAATTGTAATATTATTATCAATCTAACGTCTACACCGAATTAAATACACCCTTCAATAAATAAGTCACTATCTGCAAACTAGTGTTTTCATAAAATTTGTAAATTCGGTCCTGTCAGGCCGATTTTATTAAAATTTTGGGGACACTTTTTAATTACTACCATTACTAATTACTACGATTCGGAGAATTTTTTCGGTATTTTGGGGCCCAAAAACATTTTTCAACCCCTAAAAACTACCCTTAAAATAGCCCGATTAGGCCCATTTTAAATAGGCTTCTTGCGGTGATGGATTTCAACACGTGGGCCAAATTTCGTTGAAATCAATTAACTCTTTTGAAAGTTATTGCGCGTACACATATATATATATATATATATATATATATATATAAATATAAATATATATATATATAAATATATATATATATATATACATATATATATAAACATTTTTAAAAATGGTGCCAAAGTGTTTAGGAGGTTATGAAACGTCGAGAAATTTTGGTCCGACCCCTAGGTCCCGCCATCCGACCGACGCCAATAGTGTATGTTGCCATATGGCAAATACACTAATAACGTTTGTTATTGAAAAACTGCAAGCCGTCAACGAATACACACCCGGTATAAACACAAGCTACTGCAACACGTGCTACGAACATTTATTGTTGTTTTCATATCGTCAACTATAAATTATTTTCGCTAAATCTAAAAAAAATAAAACAAACAATTCTTTATATAAACTACTAAAACGCGTGCTGTTTGGTGTGCAGTACCTACTAAAATATTATATAATGTCAAAATGCCAGTCGACAAGAAAGAAAATGGAACAGAAATACAAAAAAAATATATTTGAGAATTATATAAAATAGTGTAGTGTAGTAGTTTATGTATCTTGATTATAATGCATATTTTATCTACAAGTGTAACATTATGTTAAAACGAGCTATAAGCGAGTTTTAACACACACACGTCTTAAAAGCATTACAATCGAAATATATACTATATTTTTGCACCTACCTCCTACATGTATCGCGGGACACACATAACTGAACTGAAACTTCTTATATAATTATATGATTTAAGCAATTTTTTTTCAATTAATAAGCGTGTAAAAACCGTTACCATGATTAAAGCGGCCACACATTTGAAACAATATGAAATAAGATAACATTTTACGTTACACGTTCGTGTTTCATTGAATTACCATTCTAACCTTCAAATCGCCGAGTGGCTTCGCATAAGAAGTTTAACCTCAAAAAGAACAGTTAAAAAAAATTGAACCGATTTAGGAAAACAACTTTATGAGTTTGCTTTTTTTTCTCTTCGTTTTAATACTAGACCTATAGAACATGAACAGCTGGTGACTTTAAAAAAGCTGCTTACATTTATTTCGAAACTGGGCATTACTCGGATGGTTTTATAAGTAAACAGCCATATCAGTTTTTCTCCTTTTCTCTACTTTGTTCTGTCTGGTTATAGAAACTAACATGTTTAATTGTAACGTCATTTTTTCAGCATATGAGGTCGCGAGGGGAGGGCACCTGTTTGTGATGGGCGGCTGGAAGACCATGTGACAGATCGTAGAAGGCGCTGGCTGCCAGGATCACATACGCAACCTAATATATAAAGCCGCGTTAACACTATTCGCGCAACAATCGTATCTTGTCAATTCTATTTCAATGTAAACACTATTGTTGGTCACTGCTGTTAGTAAATTTAAAGTTGCAGCGGCTGAGAAACGAAAAAGGTGTTCCTTAATCGTCGCAGAGAAACGAAAAATCATTAATTATGTAGACGAGAATCCTACAAAGAAAAAATTAGACATCGCTAAAGAGTTCGAAATTCCCGCAAGTACATTGACATACAATTTTAAAGTTTTCGTACCTTGTTAAAACGAACCTTAGACCAACCTAACCTCTATATAACAAACTTCATTATAACGAATTAATAATAATAATAGCCGCAAAGGAGACTGAGAAGCGGACAAAATATCAAGATCTTCTTTTTGAGCTCAGAAAGCAGTACCCAGAGTATACTGTCAAATTAATTGTCCTTATAATTGGTGTACTTGGAGGGACAAAACCGTTAGTGTTGGCAAATATGAAAACTATTCCGGCATGTCAGCGTATTGCTGAGTCACTAATTTGCCGTATTCAAAAGGCCGTGCTTATTGGGTCGCTCCGTGTACTCCGTGCGCACGACCCAAACTCACTGTAATCGCCTATTTCATGGTTTGAGACGCGGTTATAGTTACAACTTGCTCCACAAGTATCCCTAGTATGACGGTAACGAACCCGAAGTTTGGGTGCTTGTGGATGCAAAATTTTTTAAGGCATATTTCCTTCACAATAATAATAATAATACGTTTAACATTAATATTATCATCCATAATTTTTTAAGCTTAAAAATTATCAGGAAATTGGACAAAATAAAAATATACAATCAATTCAGCGACGTTTCGGTTTTTTTATTAAACCTTCTTCAGGCTTCTGAAACATACATAGTAAGAAATTAAAAATAATACAATTAGTTAATAAAAATAAAACAATATAAATATACCTTGATTTATATAGTTAAGAAGATTTAATAAAAAAACCGAAACGTCGCTGAATTGATTGTATATTTTTATTTTGTCCAATTTCCTGATAATTTTTAAACTTAATACGTTTAACGTTCGTTTGTCGACTTTCATGTCATAACAGACGCCATTCGCACCATTACTATTTTCCATTTTACCACTTCCCGTTATTCTCTACATTTCCAAAACTTCAACTTAACTAATAGCAATAGGCAAATGAAAGAAATATCGGAAATTAGGATAGGATAGGTGATTTTTGAACTGGGGATTTGATAGGTAATCGGCCATGGCCTTGAATAAGGAATCATCTCGATATTTATCTGGAATTAATTGAGGGAAACCATGGAAATCCTCAATCAAGATGGCCGATACAGGAATTATCGTTTCTCGGCAAGAGGCAGTAGGAAAAAGTCCCAGCCACATCTGCCCCCGCCGGGATTCGAACCCGTACCTCCCGAATGCGAGTCTAGTGCTGTCACCACTACTCTACCCAGCTCGGTTCATTATAACGAATTAGTTGGTATAACGAATATTTTCTAATTCCCTTCAGCTTTGTTATATCGAGGTTGTACTATAGTAGGTCTAAGTATGAAAGGCAATTCAATGCACGGCGGAGGAAAAGTAACCTAATTAATTTGGCACCACTGTTAAACTTGTGTAGTTTTAGCACTGTTGTAAATTGTATCGTGTGCGGTTGGCTTTAGAATGACAGCCGCAGTCACAGAGTCGAGGTTTGTGGGTCGGTTTCCACACATCAGATAGAGGTGTATAGTAATTTGTAATCAAGCAGGTCGAGCATGCGGGTGCAGCGCGAGGCAATTGTTTGTGACGTAAGCCTAATTGGACCGAGGTCTTTCTGTCCTTGTCGTTCACGTATCTGAGTGCGTATGTTTCACTTGCAGGACGCCTTCTTTTGTCCAAAGCACGTTATTAATATGCCTAATTTATACGAGAACTAAACGCACACAATGACACAAAAATATTTTAACCTCACTTTAACAAATTACGGTTTACGTGTGTTTAGGGCGCTCAATTTCCTATGGAATCCGAGACGGATTTTTTTTTTAATTTGGTATAGAAGGTATTCGTAGCACGTGTAAAAAAACTATACCTGAGAGACCGAGCTTTGCTCGGAGTAGGGCCGCATTTAGGACGGGGCCAGCGGAGCCATGGCCCCAGGGCCCCCACCAATGCGGCAAAAATTTGAAAAACTATGAGTTTCTGATAGAGATGAAGAAAAAAAATTTGATGTAGTTATTTTGGCAGTCATTGATGAACGATTTGGTTTCTTGGCTGAAATAACCACAATAGAGCCTTCTCAGTTGGAACTGAAGGCTAAAAATCTAGTACATTCTTATCCTGAAGATTTGGAATTGAATTTGACTGATGAATTAACTCATCTCGCCACTTTCGCAAAACAAGACGAAAAGAAAACGAATGAAACGAATGAAATTTTTTTCTATCGGATAATTTTGCAAAACAATGTACAATCTGCTTTCTGCAACGCAGAAGTAGCACGTCGTATGTACTTATCGATGATGGTGACGAATTGCAGGGGGGAAAGATCTTTCCCGAAACTAAGGATAATTAAAAACAGATTGCAGACAACAATGTCTCAAGATCGCTTGTCGAATCTCATTCTTCTTAGTTCGGAAAGTGACATATTTCGCGAGATGGACTTTGATGATATTGTCAAAACTTACGCAAATCAAAAATCGCCCAAAGCTTTTTTTACTTATAATCGCAAAACTGTCAGTGAGGCTGTGAGCAGCACACTTTACAAGAATAAAGTTTTTAATATGTCGTGCGTAAGCATTTGAGCGTCGGTTAAGCCTTGCTACTCTTCAGCCAGGTCTGTGTTTTTATACAGTCAAAGCCCTCTAAGTGCACGCTCTCTAAATGCACACGCTCTCTTACTGCACACGAACTCGCCCTCTAAGTGCACGTTCCCCAGCCCCTACTTCGAATAAGCTGCGACCAATCACGTGCGACCGTAAGCGCGCTTATGTCAACACATGTCATATGATTGTAAACACAGTTTGAGTTTGAACTCATTTTTAAATTCTGCGCAATGTTTCGCGCAGAGAGAGAGAGCATCTGATTGAATAAAGATAGCTATAGGAGTTAGAAGACTGGGGATGAAAAAGATCGTAGGGGAAGTGTGCACTTAAAGGATGGGCCTCGGTTCCGAGCTGTGCACTTAGAGGGCTTTGACTGTATTCGGACATTACTAACGGGATATTGTACAAATTTTCACAGTGCCTTAAATACCTACCCAAAAATGTCTAACAGCTCTCCTACTACTAGTTTTGGTTACCAATAATTTACACTGTTGTCACCACAGCTGCTACCATTTTGGTCAACCCTAAGTTAGACAGCTATTGGTAAATGTGTCATTGATTTTCGGTAACAATATTAAATCGGCGTGCATTTTTACCGTTTGATGTAATTTTTTTAGGTTGATTTGTTTAAATCGCGCGTTTAAACAGAACGATTTGACTTTTGTTTTGTTTGCAAATTTGCAATTAGTTTCCGCAAATCGAATGCGCGCTTGTTAATTAATTTTCTAATAAATTTTAAAATAGATTGCCGTGCGCGAGTGTGTTTTTGAATTTTCAATTAATAATTGGTTTCAATTTGTTTTCAAACAACAAACTAGCAGTGATTTTTGTTTCGACAAATTAATTACCTACACTCGAACTCTGCAAATGATATGCGGCTTTGTTTGTGCGCGTATGATGGAGACGGACAGGCAAATAGAGGGAGAAAAAATAGAAAAAAAAGAACCTGGCACGTGTTGCATAACGTGCAGGGTTTGCATGACGGCTAGTGCTGCACCGTTTACGAATCGTTCTTGGTATATATTCACACTGCAATATTTTACAAGCTTTTATTTAGTTTCCCGGTATCTGTCTGTCTGTAATCAAATTTTGCAAAATAAATTTGACCCACTTCCCGATTTCCGATTGAGCTAAAATTTTTCACATACCTTTGGTTCTGAAGACAATACATTGAATATTATGGTAGATTCAATATGGCCGCCACCACAAAATGGCGGATTACCTTCTTCTTTACAACTTCCTCCACATAATATATAATGAAAGGATTATGACAAGTAGAATTCTAGTTAGACTTGGGTAACTCAGATCTGAAGCGGTTCAAAGAGCCGACTCCGACAAGATTCGTGAGAGCCGACTCACTTTTTTTTGAGCCGACGGATCAACGAATCCGCATAACTCAGTGAAACACTTAACACACAGACGCACATTTTACACTTACGTATCAGTTCTTGCTTTGATGCATCTGTCAGCTCAAATGGCAAATGCATCACATGTTTGGTTATGCATTCTTGATTCTATACATGATTGACTGAACTAGGTAACTCAGTGGCGAACTGCAGAACATATTCAGAACTCGGCTCTTTTTGCGGTAAGGGCTGCTGGATTTGACGAATTTGACGTGTAATTTCTTTTTTGAGTCTCTCAGTTGTCTCAGGGTGGTTCGCATAGACCTTACTTTTCAAAAAACCTCACAGAAAATAGTCCAAACTAGTAAAATCGCAACTTTTGGCGGCCAGTTTTCAAAACGAGAGATGACACGACCTGAAAACTTGGTTTGTAACAAAGTCATTGTTTCACGTGCAGGTAACGTCATCCTGTTGCAACCACATCTCATTTAAGTCAATTCCGTCTAATTCTTATCAAAAAAAGTCTGTCAACATAGCCCGGTAACGATTGCCGTCAGCAGTCACGGCGGCACCATCATTTTCAAAAAAGTACGGTCCAATTATCCCTCTTGCCCACATGGCACACCAAACTGTCACTTTTTGAGGATGTAACGGAAGTTCTTGAATGACATGTAGATTTTCATCTTCTCAGATCCGAAAATTCTGTTTGTTAACGAGGCCGTTGCGGTGGAAATGAACCTCGTTACGAAGGATGATTTTGTTGTGAAATTTCGACTTTCATACAGTAAAATTTTCTCCATTATTGTAATGGGTTTTCACTATTAACAAACGTTCTTCCAAGCTATAACGCACCATTTTCGTAAATGTCTATGTTTTAATTAAACAAACACCAAATATGGCTGACTCAACAATTCACAGTTGACAATGGCGCGTAATTCGAAATTGAAGTTCTTGCTGAGACACCCTTTAGTAAGGGTCTCAATTTTTTTTTATAATTTCAAAATAAATAGTTATTTAAGAAATAGGATGAAAATTTACCATCCCTATCTCCGAAACTACTGAGCCTAAAAATTGAAAAAAAATAGGGAATGTCGGGTGTCACCCATAGTTTACAGGAAAACCGAAACGAAAATCTTAAGTCTTAAAGTACTCACGGAAAACGGAAGAGTACGGAACCTTCTTCTCGCGATTTCGACTCGCACTTGACCGGTTTTTCTTAAGGTGTCGAAAATTCGAAGTTACGCCACTGAATAGCTCACTTGTGGGCACGTAATACTGCATGTAAGTAGTGTAAATACATAGGTAGCTGATATATCCTGGCCTTGAAGACAAGACATCGCCGGTTCGCCCCGGCGGAGAGACGGAGACTTGGCAATCGACGCTCGGAGCGTCGCTAAACGACTCTCTCGCCACCAGATAGCGCTATTTATTGCTCTGTTTGTCTTCCATTGGCCCGGGGCCAGTGTAGCGCGCTACCATTTTACTTCCGCTTTCACACCGGTCATATTTATTGTTATCTGCGTCGATATAAATACATAAAGTGAATAACAGCTACTATCAGTGCTGTATAACAGAACTGGGCGCACTATCTTAACTGTGGTTCAAATTTAAATACAGTAAAACCCCGCTTAACGCGGGAGATAAGTTTCAATAAGTTCCAGCATTATACGAAATAGCGCTAAACGAGGTCATCTTTATAATAAAAACCCGGGTCGCAGTGCCAAAACCCTGCCGACAATATAGTGTATTTGCTAATACAGGCAGTGTGGCTTTATTATGCGAACTTAACTTGGTTTTTGGACAAAATAAAAAATTTGACTCTTTAATACACCCCTTAAAATAACATTTTTTTTCTTAATTGCAATATTATTATCAATCGAGCTTCTATACCAAGTTATATACACCTTTCAGTAAATAATTCACTATCTGCAAACTAGTGTTTTCGTAAAATTTTTAAATCCGGTCCTGTAGGGCCGATTTTATTAAAAGTTTAGGGACACTTTTAATTATTACCAGAGGGTAAAATTTCAATTTTGAAACGATTCGGAGAATTTTTTCGGTATTTTGGGGCCCAAAAACATTTATCAACCCCTAAAAACTACCCTTAAAATGGCCCGATTGGGCCCATTTTAAATATGGTTCGTGCCGTAGTGGATTCCAACATGCGGGCCAAATTTCGTTAAAATCAATTAACTCTTTCAAAAGTTATTGCCCACACATACATATATATATAAACATTTTCAAAAATGGTGCCAAAGTGTTTAGGAGGTTATGAAACGTCGAGAAATTTTGGTCCGACCCCTAGGTCCCGCCATCCGACTGACGCCAATAGTGTATGTTGCCATATGGCAAATACACTAATAAGCATAAGTGAAACACAACCGAGAATAAGAAAATTTGTTAGTTGTTTTTTTTTTGTTTAATTTTGTAGCATTTATTGTTGAATACTTTTTTATCACATTAATTATAGATCTATTATTTGCTAATATCGATTTTTGTTCATAAAACATTTATGAAAATCAAATTAAAGTTTGAGTAAGAAGTTATGTTTGTGACGAGGAAGGTTCCTCATTTGACATATCGTGTTTTTTATGAAGAAATCATTTAAAGTCGTTTGCCATTTTCGGTTTCGTTCGTTGTCGATAGCAACATATTGCATCAATGACACTTCGACTTGCCTTTGAACTTCTATTAAGGAACACATTTTTCGTTTCTCAGCCGTTGCTTCGGCTGTCAACTGATTGTAGACTTTTTCGTCAACATTCTGCAAAAAATCTTTCTCTATAAGAAAGATAAAGGACAAATCAAGGTCTCTAATGGACTACTTTTGTAATTTATGTACGATTTACTAGAAAAAAGTTGGCATTAACTGTCCAAAAAAACACACGTTTTCAATGTCAAACTACGACCTTATTCGTACTTCACAAAACTGTTCCATCATAAACCTAAAGTGACTCTACCTTTTTCGGAAAATTTTTTTAAATCTTCAAAATATTTCCAAAAATTAGAGTAATCAATTCACAGCGGCACCCTTGCAACAGCATCTTTTAGCCTCGTAGTTGGCACCAGCCAAAAATTGAAACGTGCGGATGATTTGAGCGAGACAGAGCTAAAGAAGGTCACACCCTCAATATGTCTTTTGCTACCTCGCCTCTTACCGCTGGGTCTCAGCACAAACTGTGTGAAAGTGATCCAACACTGTTAACTCTTACGGGCAGTTCTAGGGGATTTCGAACAATTTGTTAAATCGAGGAAATTGTCATATTAAGATTTGAGGTTATATCTACACTTCGTGGATCAATCCTTTATTTATTAGTAAGCTTAAATAACGATTACACTTTCACCCAACTGATTTCCAAGGTCGTTACGAAAACAGTCCGAATCTCGGATGTGTTGCATCCTAGACATTGAAGTGTTGGTCAGGCCTGTCTCAGACACCTTCTGACGCGACTGCCTCACACAAGTCTTCTTATCTCGACCACATTACATGTTTATATTCCCTTCGAGCGCACGCGATGCGGTTTCCTTCTCGCCGCCTCAACACAATCATTTCTATTGAATATTCTTTATCCCTGTTTATTCACACACACACACACACACACACACACACAGTGACTGTAAATCCGATTTTATCGGCCGCAGTTCGATTTGTGATTCTTGTTAGTGGTCCGCTGTTTACGTTTTATTGTAAACACTTCAGCAGCTTCAACAACTTTTACTTGCACAGATTCAAATCGACAGATAAAATAATTCATTTAAAAAACAACTTTTATAAAGACAAAATTTATTGCAGTGTGCTATAAAAAAAATATTAACCTCCTTCAAAAAAATCACTAAAAAGATGAAAATAATGAAATTTTGAGGTCGGAGCTAATGTCATTACAAAAACTTTTAATTACATATCTACTTTTATTAAATAGGCGCCGACCTCAAAATTTCATGTGATTTTTTTGTAATGAAATTAGCTCCGACTTCAAAATTTCAGTATTTTCATCTTTTTAGTGATTTTTTTAAAGGAGGTTAATTTTTTTTTTAGTTTTTTTATTTTTTACTTTTTAGCGGTGGATTTGATTTCGCACATTTTTAAAAACTACTGAACCGATTTAAGTAAAATTTATGTGAGATCACCCTAAAGATGAGCTCTATTAAATAAGAAAAGAATCATCATAATCGCTTTACAAATGTTGGAGATATAAGGTAGCATACATTTAAAAATATGTTTTTTGACGTCATTTAAAAACGGATGAACCGATTTTAATAAAAACTATATGGAACCACCTGGGATGTATACCCTTTCAAACAAAAAAAAAAAATTCCAAATTTGTTCAGGCGTTTTTGAATAATCAGGGAACATACATAAAAAATAAAAAAAAATAAAAAAAAAAGATTCCGACGAATTGAGAACCTCCTCCTTTTTTTTGAAGACGGTTAAAAAAGGATACAAATATTTTTTGATAATGTAAGTAAGTATATAAAAGCGTGGGTTGTAATCTCTATGATAGTCACGGCCCGCGCCTTTATAATTATGAACTTAAATTATTAAAAATTATTTTTTCTTTCTTAGTACAATGCAATAAACACTTGTCTTATAAACGTTTTTTTTTCTAATATTTTATTTTCAAAGTTTTAGGTACGCCATATTGGATCTTAAATAAGAACACACAGTTTACTGTATTCTGCCCTCTCATTTGCCACCCATATCAAGGGGGTTGTAAAAAAATAGATGATCCGCCATTTTGTGCCGGCCGCCATTTTGGATTTGGAATGAAGTCTCACTACTGATCGTATTATATTTGCCATACCCTTTTATTTGATATCCATGTGAAGGGAGTTGTAAAGCAGAAGATAATCCGGCATTTTGTGAAGGTGGCCATATTGGATCATAATATTCAATGTGCTATATTGTATTGTCTTCAGAACCAAAGGTGTGTGCCAAATTTCAGCTTAATCGAACAACGGGAAGTGAGTCAAATTTAACTTCTAAGATTCGATTACAAACCCACACCGGAACA
This sequence comes from Venustoraphidia nigricollis, assembly GCA_034508555.1. Classification (NCBI taxonomy): domain Eukaryota; kingdom Metazoa; phylum Arthropoda; class Insecta; order Raphidioptera; family Raphidiidae; genus Venustoraphidia; species Venustoraphidia nigricollis. The sequence continues at coordinate 6,582,847 of JAVRKA010000016.1, forward strand.
AGGAAAACTTAATAAAAGTTCGTAAAAACATTAGTTTTAAGATACTAGCTTAGTTTCCGTCATTAGAGAGAAAAATAATCTTCAAAATGGCGTATCAAACATTAATTTTGATACAGTATTAAAGGAGATATTTCATACCGACAAAAAACACCTTCGAGAAATAATATATACCGATAAATTGTGCAATAGAGTCTGTATTAGGGATCCTATACTTAGTAAATACTTTTTACAAAGTGCAGGATCTCGGTGTGTATATTTGAAACGTCATCATCATGTGTAACGGCTGTCTCGTCGACTTGGTTATATAATACGTAACTTTATTAATACGATAGTCTGGCCGTGATGTTTGCACAAGTCACATAAACACATCGCGGTAACTAAAGACGTCTGTAAAAGAGATAAGATCTGCTAGTTACTGACAGTGCTTAGGTACAATACTACACTGTGAGTATCTACATTGATACTTAGTACCTACGCCACTTTTGCGCTTGCAGTTTTTCTTCTTGCCTTTCATCAGAAATATTAAACCAGCAAAATACTAGTATTCTTTTTTTTACGGGAATGTGGACAAAAATTGAAACAGATTATTGCTAAAACGTTTCGTATATTTCTGTATATTTCTTCAGGCGACTGAAATAATTATAATAACCTAACAAATTTATATATTTATATTTCAGTTACTTGAAGAAGTATACAGAAATATACGAAACGTAGCAAGCCTCCGGTTCCTAGCAACTAATCAGCGAAGTCAAAAAGTCAACATAATTTTTTATTCGCGAAATATTGTGTAAAATCTAATTTTTGGGGTCTATTTTACTTCAAAAACAAGAACGGCTAAACCAATTTTGAAAAAAAAAACCTTCCAGATCATATTTAAATTAATACGCATCGATTGGCATCAGTATAATACTCGTACTAAAAACAATTTAGATATCCCAAGGGCTAACATTAATATCTTTAAATACAATCATAGCAACTTTGGGATAACTTTATACAATAAACTTCCTGACAATTATAAAGACCACACTGTTACCTCAAATGTGTTTAAAAAGAAAATAAAGGAATTCCTTCTTTCTGAAGGTTTCGATTCAATTAATGAATTTTTAAATTATAAATTTTAATGGATTACATACTTGTTCAATTTTTGACATGTCAGATGAAATGTAATTTTCCAATTGACAATAAATAATCTAATCTAATCTAACGTCGTTTATATCAATTTTTATTCTCTAGATTTCATTTTAGAAAGAAATATGTACGTACGATATACAGAAAGAGAGAAATCTCTTCAAAATAGTTTAAAAACAGTGAAATAACCTTAAAATATAAAAATTTGTTAAATTTTTTATTTCGATTTGCAGCTCCATTACAATAACTTCCCAATATTCTGGTAAGTTAAAAATAGTGACGCATCCTGAATAAATATCGCGAGCTGACGGTTTATCAATCACTGACAACTAATATATGTGTCGGTAGCTCAGTCGGTCGAGCGCTCCGCCCTCCTCTTTACCGACTATGTTTAGAGCACATAGTGCAATAACGTACTGCGGTGTTTGTTTATCAGACCGAACTAACTGTACAATATACAGTTTATTAATATCAGAGAACATAATTACTTTTCTTGTGTCGCGCATCTGATATTACGGAACCCTTTGTCTGGATGTCGGAGTGAGACGGGAGACGAAGAGAGGGCGACGGAGGACCCGTTGAGATTATTGAGATGAGTAGTTCAATGGGGTGAGACACGCTCATTCTGTATTTGTGTATGATTGTAGTTGACAGTGTCGCCGTGCGGACGCCACCGGCGCTCCGAAAATCAAGGACCAATTTTTTTGGCCGAATTAGAAACATTTGTTTTTTTTTTCGCTGGTTCGGTCCGAATTAGGTATTGCAATCCAGCGGCATTTTCAATCCAACTTGATTTGCGCTGGATTGAAGCAAATCTAGCTGGATCCAGCATTAATCGATTTTTCAAATAAATGCAACAATTTTTAACTCTAGAAACTTTAATAACTATTTATCTACATTTACATTAAATACTCGTTTTTTTGGAGTTAGTAAAGTACTCTAATAGTAAGTTATAGTTACGAGTATCTGGAGTATAATTATTAATTATCACAATGTAGTCTAAACTCACCTAAACTGATATTCTAGATATCTGAAATAGTTGTTCGTTTACATATTTTACAAACAATGTAGTCTGAGTTTCTCAGTCTCAATAATTTTAGAATTAAAATTGGGTCTTCCGTTTATAAACTGTTAAGTTTACTCTTATTAGAAACAAAACTTTAATATAAATTATATAATTTAAGACTTGACTTGTCTTTTAAAGAATAATCCCATGAATTATGTTAGGTAACAGTTTTTTTTACTTTTTAGTGTATTTGCCATATGGCAACATACACTATTGGCGTTGGTCGGATGGCGGGACCTAGGGGTCGGACCAAAATTTCTCGACGTTTCATAACCTTCTAAACACTTTGGCACCATTTTTAAAAATGTTTATATATATATATACATATATATATGTGTACGGGCAATAACTTTCGAAAGAGTTAATTGATTTTAACGAAATTTGGGCCGCGTATTGATATCCATCCCTCCCAGAAGCCTATTTAAAATGGGCGTAATCGGGCCATTTTAAGGGTAGTTTTTAGGGGTTGAAAAATGTTTTTGGGCCCCAAAATACCGAAAAAATTCTCAGAATCGTTTCAAAATTGACATTTAACCCGTTAATAGCAATTAAAAAGTGTCCCTAAAATTTTAATAAAATCGGCCCAACAGGACCGGACTTGCACATTTTTTGAAAACACTAATTTGTAGATAGTGACTTATTTATTGAAGGGTGTATTTAATTCGGTGTAGACGTTAGATTGATAATAATATTGCAATTAAGAAAAAAAATGTTATTTTAAGGGGTGTATTAAGGAGTCAAATTTTTAATTTTGCCCAAAAACCAACTTAAGTTCGCATAATAAAGCCATACTGCCTGTATAAGCAAATACACTATATTGTCGGCAGGGTTTTGGCACTGCGACCCAGGTTTTTTTTAAAGTAAGATCTCAAAAAAGAAATGTTATTGATGGTGTAATCTCCCAGCTTATTTCTTAAAGAACTGCAAATATACCCGAATGCGGAAAGGGCTCTCTCTACCTGGTTGGTTTAAAAGTCATCAAATAATCATAGATTAAAGTTCGGTTTTCACCTCTTACTCCTCACTTTGATAAAGTGTCATTTCTTTCTTCAATATCTTATCATAATCCTTCTCAGACCCAGTTAATTACTTGTTTTTAGCTGATTGCGGATCCGCACCGCTGGATCCAACACCAGATAGATCCAGCAAGGCCAAAAATGTGCTGGATTCAGCTGGATTGCTGGATCCAGCATTGCAATCCCTAGTCCGAATGTTGAAGGAGTGACAAAGTTCCAGCCAATTAGGTGACAGGATCATTCCAACTTAAAATATTGACATTTGACATAGTATTATAATTAATTAGCTGTTACCCGCGTCTTTGTGCGCGCCAATTTAACAAAAAATGTTTGTTCCGTTCGCAGAATTCATGAAAAGTTAATAATTCTATATTCCTCGCAAAGAAATACCCATGCTAAGTTTAATCTTATTGTTAGTAGTTTTGTTCCAATAATGTAATCGTAGAAAGGAAGTTTGGATGAGAAACAATCAAAGAAAAAAAGCTTTACCGGTATTTCGCTTGCGGCCTGAAGATGAAATAAAAATTTCGAAACGTTGGCCACAAAGAAAACATAGGTGAAGCTTTTTTCTTATGATTGTTTCTCATCGAAACTTCTTTTCAACGATTTGATCTCATTCTTTTTCTTTACGAGTCCATGTTTTTTTATGTTTTTTGAAGATTATTACTAGAAGCAAGTAAAAATGCTCGAGAGACTTACGTTAATAATTAATTATTTATTAGTGTTTATATTGGATTTTGTTCACATTTTCATGGGTTTTAATTTGTTTGCGCGGAACCCTAATTCTTTTTCTAAAATAAAAGTTAAAGTCAATATAAGCTCAGCCGTTTCGAATATCAGCTAGAACAAACGGGCAAAAATTTTAAAAATTGTTTTTTGATATAAGTACCGTATTTACTTTCATGTGCATTTAGTAAAAAGCTATTATTTTGACATTACAAACGCACACTTCAATTTTAATTATTTGTATAAAATAAAATTGAAATTCCTGCACTATGCAATAATTTGATAATTCCGCAGGAATCTAACGTTTTTCCAGGATAAAAAGTATCCTATGTGTTAATCCAGGTAATAAACTATCTGTGTGCCAAATTTCATCCAAATCCGTTCAGCCGTTTTTGCGTGATTAAGTAACAAACATCCAAACAACTCACATTATTAGTAAGGATATATAGATAGTGTACGCCACTGGTCCGAGCTAGACAGAGAGAGAAAACGATTTGATGAAGACGAGAGGAAGGTGACGCCGTACATGTAAGTGTGCGAGCGCGGGGACGGAGACGAAACTGCCACAGTACGCCAGATAACGGAAACATATATGACAGGGTTAAGGGGCTTTTGAAATGATGGCATATATGAACCTTAGCGGTTTCCACTTGGGGTTTTAGATACGATATATTAGTTAGTTAGTTCAGTGCTGTGTGTATGTGTTCTCTGTTGGCAATCCTGCCTGTTGTTCCAGCGATGCCAACATGACAATGCCGATATCTGATTCCCGAACATCGCGTCGCGGTGCCTTCGTCGCAGTCAATATTATGCAGACAGAAATCTTTAAACAGGTGGGTTATGGCGAGTGGGTGGTTTCATGGAACGTCACACGTTTAAGCTTTGTGTGTGTGTGAAGTTATTGTTAACTCGGTTATTATACCAACCCAACCTAACTTACTGAACCTGCGAACTAAGTTTCAGTCTCTGTTAGTTTAGTTTGCCCCCCGGGGAAGAAGGCGCTCTCGCATACAGGAAGCCCAATGTCGCCGTGTGAGTCGCGTTCCACTATCGGGCAACGAAATTCTGTCTGAAAGTCCAAACTATATACTTTTGTAATCAAAATCACGAACAGCAGTTATCAGTTGGTTGGTACGTTCGAGCTGTAGAGATCGCAGTTCTTGGCGAATTGCCTTGGGTTTGTTGATATACACTAAATTTCACTTAAGACGCAACATAGAACAATTTTATTTACACGGCAGTTATGGAAAACGTTAAGAAACAGATTGTATATTATAGATGCTCGATAACTGAGATCATTAGCGTTTAATGTCTTATGTTAGAGAAAATTTTTTCACTTAAAATGCTTCATCCATTTAACTATAACAGCCATACTCAAAGTGTGCTCCGCTAGACTTCGGGTAGGGCTCCACCGAAATAATGTCAATCTAAAGCACGAAACACCGACTTAAACAGTTGATCAAATATAAAAAAAAGTTACTTCTCCCATTAAATACGAGGTAAGTATGTATAAATGATGATTCAATCAATTATATATATATAAATATGTTTATTTTTCAGATGCCAGAATTATTTTATTGCTTTAATGTAACTTGTATAACCATTTATATTGGAAATATATCAAAATAAATTCATTATTAGTTTAGAAATAAAGTTCTGATATCCCAATAATGGTACAGGATGTTTTTAATTTGAAATATGAGAAAAAACTGCCAAAGGAACTTTAGTATAATAAAGAGTTTGGAATTTGTTATGACCTTGGTAAGGTCGTAAGTGAAATTAATAATAGTTATTGAATATTAATTAATAATCTGCAACGGAGATATTCAATTTTAATACATTTTACTAAAGGTGATATCAGACGACTCATTCCGAATGAATATTCATTTGACTGAATGTTCATTTTCGTTTCATTCCACGTTCACACGGCACAGAATGACATAAAAATGAACGTTCATCCAGTTTTTTCCTCGAAGATGTCGTCGAATGAAATTGTGCGCCTTGGAATTCGTTTGATTTGTGATCATTTGATCGAAGAATTATCAAAAAAGAAGCAAAGTCTAAGATTAAGTCATTAATTAGAGATTTTATAGAATTTGTCTGCATTGTTCTGTCTTTGTCTTCGTCGAGTTTGTGGTTCCAAAGACATTAATAATTTTTGAAATTCTCCAAAAACAGGAGCGTGTTTTGGTCGTTCCTCTTGAATACCATTTTGTCTCATACACAGACAGAATATATTCACTACGCGGTATCGTAGTCCTAAGTCCGTCCGCTACAAGACACACACAAAATGATCGAACCCGAATGAATGTTCTTTCTTGTGTTCAAACGTTTTATTTCGAATGAAAGATGCTGACTGAAAGACAGAAATGAACAACAAATGAATCGTCTGATATCACCCTAAATAACTTTTATATTGAAATTTTAAATCTACACTAATATTTAAAGAGAAAAGATTTGTATTTTTGTATGTTTGTACTGAATTAAATCAAAAACTACTGTGCCGATTTAAAAAATTCTTTCACCATTAGAAAGCTACATTCACCCTGAGTAACATAGGCTATATTTATTGCTAGAAAATATTAGGGATCCTTACTAAAACTTTAGTAACGTAGCCCAAGGTGTAAAAAAAACTGCCATATAACATCTTTCGTCGCATGCGCTGCGGAAACTATTGATGATAGAACAAAAGTATGTTCTACAACATTAAAGAACATATCAATAACTACAAAAAACTTCGCGATACGATATGTCCAACTATTATCGTTATGTCACAATAACAACTTTTTACATTATAATCTATATAGATAAAAGACGATGTATATGTAATCTATGGACTCCAAACGGGTAGACCATTTTTGATGAAATTTTCAGACAATCTTTAGATTGACCCAGCGGGTGATTTTCTGAAGTTTGGTAGCGATCGGATCAACAGAATTTTTTAAATTTCTTTTTGGGAAATAAGATTTTTCTTCGATTTTTGAACATTCACAAATAAAAGCGATTGAATTCGCGCAAATTCAATACACGTTGAGAATTTAATGATAATGATTCTCATCTTTTATATCCTATATATTACATTTACACCCGGCGTAGCCGGACTGGGCCGCTAGTATTATATATATGGCGACATAATACAATATTTGTATATATGTTCCAATAATATAACTTTTAATCTCTTTGTGATCAGACGTATTTAGTCTTCATCTTGATTAGACCAAATTTTATTGTTTTATTTATTTTATATCAATAGATCAAATCGATCATTATACTACGAAGGTAATCAAATGTAATTTATATTGTCTTGAGTGAAATTCACTGTTTCGTTTGCACGCCGCTGTACACAACTTACAGTTGGTTCTATGCAAACGCAGTTACTCGGCAGTGTTTAAAGTATTGTTGGAAACATTTATTGGATGCGATTTGCTTTTATGCTTCCACATTAAAATCTTGTCTTTATTTATTAAGTTGACTTGCTCTAGCGTAGAGTAGCGAAACTACAAGTACTTTAGAAGGTGCATTCGAAATTCGAACTTTCGTGTTATCTGATTTAATATTTAATTATACAAACTACCTAACTATATATTTTTATTTATAGGGTATAGTCAGCTCTTCCTAAGAACACACTTTATACAAAAAAAGTGACTAAAAAGAAGAAAATATTGATATTTTGAAGTTTTCATATTTTTTACTTTTTAGTGGATTTGATTTCACACATTTTTATCAATAATATTTCGTAGTTGCTTTGTTTATAAATTTCTACATTTTTTACAACTTCAACTTATGTAATATCAATGGGCGAATCAAGGAATTATAGGAAATTAGGATAAGGTAGGTAATTTTTGAACTAGGATTTTGATAGGTAATCGGCCATGGCCTCAAATAAGGAACCATCTCGATATTTATCTGGAATTAATTGAGGGAAACCATGGAAAACCTCAATCAAGATGGCCGGTACAGGAATTACCGTTTCTCGGCGAGAGACAGTAGGAAAAAGTCCCAGCCACATCTGCCCCCGTCGGGATTCGAACCCGGTACCTCCCGAATGCGAGTCTAGTGCTGTCACCACTACTCTACCCAGCTCCGGATGGACCTATTTTAATAAAAACTATATGGTACCAATCCAGTAGCATTCTGAATAAAATGACGTTGAAATTTTTCAAGTCGGCTTACAATCGATTCCACAATTTCGTTCAGGTTTCTCTAAATTCGTTTCTCGTTTCGAGACAAACGGAGAAAAATGTTCTGAACGCAATTTTGTTAGATCGCGAGCGTGTAAAGCTGTATTGTTCCAACAGTATTTGTAAATACCTTAAGTCAGTTAGTTAACGTACCTGGGCGTTAAATTCTCACCCACCTAGCGCCTGTTCTATGTCTATATAAGCCTTCCATACTCCTTGTTTAACCGCGTTTCACGGGCCGGCGAATACTCCTTGTGCTGCAACTTAAAGCTTACTAAAATGGCTTCATGGAGCACGACTGTCATTTTTATTGGCAAAGCTTTAAGTTTCCGGTTCAGTCGACAGTTGTTTAACGGCCCGTTATCTTATCACTATAATATTTTATAGTAGTTACAATCTTTCAACTCTGCATTTGTGCCTGCAAGGCAAATAAACCTTATATCAAATTTTCAATGAATGGGTACTTGGACAAAATTGGTGACTTAAAATAGCACTACATACTAATAATTAGAAATTTTGATAAAAAACGCACTTTCGACCGAATATAAAGAAAAATAGTACACACCACACGGGCAGAAGTTTGAAAATCATCAACTGCGTGACAAGATACCCGAAACGAAGGTATAGTACGTGCCCTGGATCTAAAAGGTTCGGAAGTTAGATGCAAATGGAGGCTTGTGCAGGTACAGTCGGTTGAAAAACTACAAACTTGCGCAATATTATTTTTTTTAATATTTTAAATTTTAAAAGAAATAATTCAAAGGATATTTTATGGAGCAGATAAATTAGTTAATATTTATTTTGTTTAACACGACGTTTCGTAATAATTTATTGCTTCTTCAGGTGCTCTATAAACAATAATATAAAATATAAAAATATGTTAGAAATACAAATAAAGAATTAACAATAATATTAAATATTAATATTAATATTTAATATTATTGTTACATATTTTTATATTTTATATTATTGTTTATAGAGCACCTGAAGAAGTAATAAAATCTTTGGATTATTTGTTTTAATTAAAAATAAGGAGCTGAACTTTCTGTAAAAATATTTTTAATTTTCTTTAATCTAAAGGCCTAATTCCTTGCATAAAGTCATCCAAAAAAATATTTTTCGTGCTTGTTTATGCAAAACTGTATTAGGCATCTTGATCAATTAACAATCAAAGAAACAACTTAACAATAGCGTACTGGACTGTACTTTATAGCAGGAAAGCGGCAATTGACAAGACAACCAGCGATAACCTATCACCGACCAGCGCACGTTCTGTGCCGGTAACTGGAAGGTGTGGGAGTCTTCCTTTCCCACAAAGCAACCAGGACGGTTCTAAAATATGCATTTGCGATGCTGTTTGTAACTAACTTCAGAACCTTTTAGAACCGTGGCGCGTATTATAAGTTTAGTATTGATATTTTTACGTCTTAAATTAAGGGGGTATTCTTATGTGACCACTTCAAAAAATCGATTTTATTTTTTTTTCCATATTTCAATAGTAAAACCTATCGAAAATATGTTGTGAAAAATACAGACCGAAATTCCTAGTTTTAAATAAATTACAACTCATATAGTGGCCGACGCGCCGTAAGCGACTTGTTGGCTCTTGAAACTTTAAACGCATTTTTCTGGAAACATTAGTGTCTAAAACTGTCATGGTCCTAAAAAAAAAGTATTCAACCGATTGCTTTGAAATTTATATATGTTCTTCTACTCATTAATGGTTATCGTCCGTACTAAAATTGCTTATTTTCGAAAATATTTTCTTATTTTTTAAAACGATTTTTAACAAAAAAATTAACAAAAAACACAAACTTTTTTTCTACAGTCCGCCATTGCGTTGACTGTACCGACACACAGGTAGACGTAAATGTTGAACTTGACTGTACAAGCCGTCTGTACGTCAGTAATGTTGGTAATATCGAACTAATTAAATCGCTAATCATTCATAATTGGGGATCAAACCAGCTCAAAATAACCGTTCCATGCGTGTTCTATGTATATATGTGTGTGTGTAGAGTAATTATGACCGTGACGACACAACGTTACATTAGCTGAACAATTAGCTGAATTACTGTTCGAATACCTGTGTTGCACAATAACGGCCTAGTGTAACCAGATCAAGGGAGGCAGAGCGCCGCCGTCTACCCCCGGAATACCTATACAGAATAATATATTTGGGGTATAGATGAGAAAAAAAAATTACAGAAGTAATAAATATGTCGTGTTCTGATTCCACGACAAACTTCTTACGCGAAATTTTATTTGATTTTCATAAATGTTTTATGAACAAAAATCGATATTAGTAATTAATAATCCTATAGTAATTGTAATAAAAAAGTATTTAACAATAAATGTTACAAAATTAAACCAAAAAAAAACTAACAAATTTTTTTATTCTCGGTTCTGTTTCACTTATGCGTATTATCTACGTATTAAGATGACCTCGTTTGGCGCTGTTTCGTATAGCGGAGGAACTCATTGGAACGTAACTCTCGCATTAAGTATAGAGATGGGAAAAACGGGTCTTTTTAGTGATCTGCATCTTTGCATCTGGATCCTGTATGTGAGCCGGCTCACTGAACCGCTTCAAAAAGAGCCGAGTTCTGAATATGTTATTGCAGTCTGCCACTGAGTTACCTAGTTCAGTCAATCATATCACGACCTGTATAGAATCAAGAATGCATAGCCAAACATGTGATGCATGAGTCATTTGAGCTGACAGATGCATCAAAGCAAGAACTGATACGTAAGTGTAAAATGTGTTTCTGTGTGTTAAGTGTTTCACGGAGTTATGCGGATCCGTTTATCCGTCGGCTCAAAAAAAAAGTGAGTCGGCTCTCACGGATCTTCTGTCGGAGTCGGCTCTTTGAACCGGTTCAGATCTGAGCTACCCAACTCTAATTCAATATACCTATATGATAGGAAAAATTATTACATATAAATTGCATCACTTAATCATAACGTTGGTAAATATTTTTTTCTAATCCTACTTAAATCTTTAAAAAACCAATTCGGGATGTGTGCCGTACAAAATATCGAGAACCAGTTCAGATGGCGATTTTCAGCTTTGGGAATCAATTCGGATGCAGCCATTACACACAGGTAACGTTTCCACAGAAACCGGCCATGTAGCACGTATAGGTGGTGGTATCATTGTGAGGTCACCCGCTGGAGGAATGCAAATTAACTGTAGTGATTCGCCCCATTCGAGGCCGCAACCGCACAACCGTTGACGGAATGTTTCACGGCGCGCACCAAACTATTGACGACTGCCAAGGTTAATAATGCAGATTAACCGCCAATAACCGCACCGACTAATATCTGTTAGTCTTTGAAACAATATTGCGTTCATGCTTGACTGTTTTCTCATTGGTTATCTTTAGTAGGGATATTTTGTGTCGCAAGTTGGCAACTGCATAGTTATTATAATTTATCTTCAGTAGTGCTTAAGGGTCTCGATTTTACTAAAATGTAAAAAATATTGTTTTATTGTAGAAAAGCTTGGGGTGCTTAATATCAACTAGTATAAATATTTCATTAGTAGCTATTTGCAAAAGTAGAGTATAAAAATAGTAATAAGCACCCCACGCTTTTTTACAATAAAAAATTACAGTATTTTTAGTTTTTTTGAACTATTATTTACGTTTTATCTTTTTGTCTTATTTTTTATCCTATAATGATCCTAGTCAGGACATTAAGATAAAGTTATCAAATTATTGTATTGTCATTGGTACTTAATACGTGAACAAATTTTGAAACAAAACAAACATTGGAAACGCATTTATCCACAAACTCCGGTGCTTTGATTTACACGAAAAAAAAAATCAGGACAGCTCTGTGCTGAAATGGTAACCCTTTAATTCTAGAAAGAACAATATAACAACCCACACCTTTTAATTCTAGCAAAAGCAGTGATTTTATTTCGGGTAATTTTAATTGGAGTAGTGAATAAATTAGCGTATAATATTTAAAGCTATTATAAGGTCATCGCTAGACTACCGTAGTAAAAACAGGAGACGCCGCCCCTTCCCACGTCGCTGCTGATATTATCAGGCGACATTTATTAAGGCGTTGGTTGAGACATAATTTTTATGCTGTAATTTATTATATTAATATTAACTGCCATTGTTACGTGATATTTATATATCCACCCTAACCCTATCTAAATGGTTAGACTTATTTAAAGTCTTTACTTAAAAAGTCCCCTCTCCAATCGGATATTTAAGTTCAGTGACGTCCTGAGCTATCCAAAATCGCTCTGACAGCATTCAAACGAAAAAAATAATAGAAAACAGTATCACGGGTAATTGGAATAATGAAAATAAATCAATTTAAACACTCATTGATTGCAATGTTTCGTCTTTATTTAATTAAGACTTTTTCAAGCTCTCAATATGTTTAAACGATAGTTAAACTATGATACAATATGCAATTTAGCATTACAAAAAACAATTATTAAAAATTGAAAATTGTAGAAAATAATTAATATATTAATAATATTATTTTCTACAATTTTCAATTATAAGTAATAATCGATATTTTGATGTTTTTGCTTGTTCCAATTTCCTGATAATAATCACAACTAATTAATAATATTTACACATACTTAGCAACACACTATAAACTTGTGTATTTGTCAATTTCATGTAATTTAGGAGACAAACTAATTTCTCCCTTATTTGCCATTCGCAATTTTTAAATTAGTGTAACTATATTTGTCTAATTTGTCCAATTTCCTGTGAAAAAATAAAAAAACTAATAAATTTTCATTTCTGGCTCCCTAGCAGAAATAAAGAGTTAATATTTTTTCGATGTAACATTTTTCCAGTTGTAATTGTGAATCTGACTCTGTTTCATATCTCACATGAAATCGATAACCTATTTAAACGGTCAATGTAAAAGTCGTTAATTTGCGGTTGTAAAATGATGTTCGACATTTAACGCTTCGATTGCGCACGTCGCATTCGGCAGCAAAAGCGTTAACAACAAGCACGAAGCTCACGTCCAATAAAGAGCGGTCATGGAAGGGGGATGGGGGTGCTGTGGTTGGCACGGTGTAAGCTTTATAGCGCGTGCTTTTGATAAAAATCAGTAATTAGCGGCAGTAATTATAGCAGCTAACGAGCTTTTGGGACGAGCTGCAAAGCTCACTTCAGCTTTAGACCGTCTCTTGTTGTTGTTGTTAACTGGTTACCTAGTATGGTTACCCGGTTAATGGATACTGGTAGGCAATAGAACGCACCTCCGACGGTCTGGAGAAACTATACTTTAGGGCTTACATTAGTGGGATGCATTCTCAGAAAATCTGATTTGACAATTATCTTAGATTCGCGAGAAAAGTATTCGGTATTGTCCCATTTTTCATTGATTCTTCAGATTGTATTTTTTTTTATTAGCAAAAAAGATGTGATTTGGCATCTATGGCCATTATCGCTACAAAAATAATACAAACTATATTACATAATACGTATAAATTCAATATCTATTAATAGACTAGGGTCGATAGTGTTGAAAATGGTAAAAAGTGAAAAAAAAATATAGTAGGATGAAACCCATTGGAAAACGTAGAGAATATAACAAAAATGAAAGGAAAAATAATTTACGGTCGATCTGAGGTCGGGAAGGGGAAGGGGGTGAGTTTTTAATGGTAAAAAACGGCTTATCTCGATTTCCGGTAAAACTAAAAGTTCTATGAAAAAAAGCTAAATAGCAAAGTTGTAGGTAATAAAAATATCTACAACTTTTGTTTTTACACTTTTTTCACATCACCTCAAAATTTATGTGAAAATTCAAATAACCAAGTTTTTGGTTTTTTATTTTTATCTTTTGCAAAAAAATTTATTTTTTCACGAAATTTGGTGAAAACTTACCTTTTTATGTCCCAAACACACAGTAATTTTTTTGATTTAAAATATTCATTTTTTCACCTTATTTTGACTTAATATCGAAAAAGCACCTTAATTTTCAATCGAAAATCCTCACATCAAAATATCTGCTTTTTTAAAAAAGTCGGTGGGCTTTTTATTCCTTGAAATCTCTACTTTCTGATGGTATGAAAAAAAATATACATTACTACGGTAAATGTTTTCAGAAAATGCAAATAAGTTATCTTAAAATAGCAATTAATAGGCATCTACGCATATAATTTGTAAGATTATATGCGTAGATGCCTATTTATTGCTATTTTTTGCCGGAAATCGAGATAAACCGTTTTTTACCCTTAAAAACTCACCCCCTTCCCCTTCCCCTTCCCGACCTCAGATCAACCGTAAATTATTTTTCCTTTCATTTTTGTTATATTCTCTACCTTTTCCAATGGGTTTCATCCTACTATAATTTTTTTTGGTCTCAAAAATTATCGACCCTGGTCTATAAAATATTTTCTCGGGAAATTTTGAACTATGGTCGCAAAATTCAATTTATCACTGTTTTTATCACCTATGACTCAGCGTTAAGCTTAAAAAAATATGGCTTGCAGCTTAAAAATTTCAAATATATTTTTGTCCCAAAAATAGAATCAAAAAATATTTCTTTTCAGCATGACCCAAGATTTCGAATTACGAGAAGGTAAATTAACATTTTGAAGTTTTTTTCTTTACAAAACTGAAAAATTTGGCTTGTTCGATAATTTTTTTTGAAATTTGATTTTTCATGTACAAAGATTTGAGCAAAATTTATTACTAATTTTCTCGTTTTTATTTATTTTTAAATCGTTTATTTAGATCAAATAAACTGCAAAAATTTGGCTAAAAGTCTATGAGAAGAATGGTTTATTTTGAAGCTTTAACTTTAAAAATTGAAGAAGAAAATATGTTTTTTGGACTCGAACTACCTACTTTAAACCGAAAAAGTATTGCAACATTTTGCGATTTTTGACCTTCCCCACTTATGGAATTGGAATGGTAAAAATATCGAAATTACTTCTAAACGTCTTTAAAAACTCCAGCCCATTGGGCGACAGGACCATTAAAAAATACTTGAATTTGATATAATAAGTAAAATAAGATTTCCGCTTTCGCGTGCGATGACGCGGGTAATGACTAATAATAAATGTTATATTTGCTGTTCATAATATGTACATTTTTTTCAAAAATATGTTTTTTGACCTCGGGGAACATTAGAGCGAGAAAATATTGTAAACCTTTGAAAAGTGATTTTTGACCTAAATAAATACAATTCTCCCACTTGTGGAGTTGAAATGGTAAAAAAACCGAAATTCATATATTCATCCCCCAAAAAAGAAATATTTCAGGAATGAACCGGTTGACTTTACGGGCCGGTTTGTTCGACACGGCTATTGTGCAATCGGGGATCGCAGCGAGAGCTCTCGTACGGGTCTAACGTACAAATAAATGTTTACAAATTACATCCATGTAACGCACGCAATTACACCCTTGTTCTCTGGATACACTCCGTAATGTATACAGAATGGTCCACAATACACAAAAGTTACGTTGCAAGAACTTTTTTATTGCTCATGCAGAAAAATAGTATCTTTGCAACTTTAGTTACGGTTGAAAAATAACTGTTTGCCTATTGTTTACTTCTCGCACGCAAAAAAAGTTTGGCAAACTGTACCGTGTGACATATCAAATGACAAGGCTTGTAATATTGGTCTCAAAAATATTTTTTATAATTTCAAAATAAATATTTTTAAAGTTATTTATGGAAAATACATGAAAATTGACCCCCTCCCCCTTATCACCGAAACTACCGAGCCTGAAATTTTGTAAAAAATATAGAAAATAGATCGTCCAATTGGTTGTAGTTTTTGTTAAATGGTAGCGAAAAGATATTAAATTTAATATCAATTTTGAAAGTGTTGGTAACGGTATAGTAACCAAATTAATTGTACAGTGGGATTTCAATTAATGCTTAATACATACCACGTCACATCTATCTAAAATACAACATTTTTTTGAGTGGCACTTCCTATCTCAAATTGTTAAGCACTAACTTTTTAATTATTAATTAGAATTTTCGACATTAATAATAATCAAAAACTTACATTTAATTTCAATCGACTGTAGACTTTAACAACTTGTGCAGCGCTCTTTTAAGACGAACAAAATCCACACTTTGTCCTTGTATCGTAAAAGTTTATCACAAACTGTTTTTTCAAAACTATAAAATAATAAACATCTAAAAAGTAAATCACAAATGTACAAAACAAATTTGGAAGAAAAAAATACAAAACCACTTAAAATCAACATTGTTTTAATTCTCATATATTTATGAAACGTTAGAATAATTAACACACAAAAACACACACTTAAATCCAATAAAGCGTACATATTTTTTGAAGTCCCTTAAGAAAACATAGTGACTAAAAACTAAATCAAAATCACAGAATAAGGCACGATACAGTCTATTCAGAAATCACGTTGCAACTAAACATTTATAAAACGTGAATTGTCCTGTCGATTACACAATTATGAAATCGATCATGGAATTTAAAAAACCAACAACGCTGTTTCATTTATTTCATTTTTATAAAAAAACTTTATAAATATTTATACAGAGTGTCCTCTTTATATTTTTGTCTTTTAAAATAAATATACGTTGTATCAGTTGAACTAGAAACTAACTGAATGAAATTTGTTAGGAAGTATTTTGCAAATACTTCGTATAATCGTCAATATAAACTAAAAAAAATTAATAAAAAAAAAATAGACAATGCTTTTTATTGGGTGTTCTAGAAAGCATAAAATAAAAAAATATTTTTTTTTTTTATTTTTTAACGGGAAATTGGACAAGTTAAATTTAATATAGTTAAACTAAATTAAAAAATTGCGACGTTTCGTTAAATGATTTCAACTTCTTCGGGCAGAGCTTTAACTAGTTAACCATAACATTAATAAAATTTAGATATTTAATAATACATATATTTACTTCAATAAATATTAAATAGTAAATATTTTGACAAACTGAAATTATGTAATTTTTGTTTTTTTCTAAAACAAATTTCAAACAAATAAAAAAATAAAAAAATAATTTTCCAAAGAGATGATATAAAGTAGTTACATTTTCAAAACTTAAATAATTTTGGAGCAAGGAGATGAAAATTTCTAGAATTTTGTATGAAATTTGTAGAAGGTTCTATAAGGTTTCCAGAAGGTTTCCGACCATATCTAGAGCCGATCAATTATACGTATGTACACCCAATACTTCTTACTTTATACTTTTACTATGGAAATGGTATAGTACACTTTAACTTATCGAGGTTCTACAGTACAAGTCGAATTGATAACCACTTTCCCGAAGTCGATTAAAATTTTTCGAGCGCCGCTGTTGTAAAAAACTTATCAGTGGCGGATTTTCCAGCAGACTGAGTAGGCTGAAGCCTAGGGCGGCAGATTTTAGGGGGCGGCAAATTTAACCCAAAAATTTTTGTCTTACAGAAATAAAAAAAAACAAAATATTATATACCTAAAGAAAACGATTTTCGAGAATTTAACAAAAATTTCAATATTTTAGTACTGTACTGAACACTCTAACGTCTATATGAAAAATTACTAAACGCTCTGTAAAATATACTTTTGTGACCATGAATTTTTAAAATATTCCAATAGCGTTTCAATATTACAAATTAAATTTAGTAATTTTTACTCATTTTTTTATTAGTCATTACTATAATTTTTTTCTCCATGTACCTAAATGTTAGGTTCACTCACACAATTCATTCGACGTGTAATATGTTTCAACACTTAAGTATTTTTTGTGTACAACGTATTTGCGTAGTCGTTGTTGGGTTCCTGGCATACCTTACCCCGTCTTTTAATTAGTACATAATTGAGTTTTTTTTAGCTCAGAAGTATACCCAAAAACTATTTCTCGTGTTATCTTCACTAAATCGTAAGTTGTAAAATTAATCTAGAAATTGAAAAATTTTAATCGACTTCGGGAAAGTGGCTATCAATTCGACTTGTATAGTAGAACGTCGATAAGTTAAAATTCAAGGGAAACGTTCAAAAAAATTTAAGTTATCGAGTTTTTTACTTATCGAGAGTTGAAGTTAGAGAGAGTTTGTCAGAGTAAAATTTTTAACTTACCGAGGTTTGTGGATTTTATAGAGAATGTATTTAATTCAATAGAGGTTACATAGATTTTTTATCTATTCATTTAGAATCAGTTATTTATTTATTTAAACAATCAATTATTTAAACAAAGAAATCAGTAAAGCGATTTAGTGGAAGACTAAAGTGAAAATCAATTAAGTTTTTGGCGAAACCTTTTGTGTGGAAGGCGATGTTCAAAATATTTGTTTAAGTTACCAAAGTTTTGTAAAATTAATCTAGAAATTGATACAACGATCCCCTAGTTCACAATCATAATAGACGATAGAGCACAAATCATAAAGTTGCAATTTCATAACAGAATAAATGTAATTAATATGATTGCGAACTAGAATATCGAATTTCAGAGGTCAGTAGGGGCAGCAAAAATGTAATAGCCTACTAGCGGCAAATTTGTAAATCCGCCACTGAAACTTATGCATAATGAAAGTTTTGTTTCATTCTGTATTATCAGAGTACATACATAATGTGTGCACTCTCGACAAAAACCCCACATTGCTAATTTATTAAAATAATATTGTAATTATACAAACGTCACAGACGCTTATGGTCTCTGTTGTCGAGCGTCTATAATCTACCATATCTATCTACCAACGTCACAACAGTGGATATTATTTTTACTCGGTTAAAACAAATGCGTTTCACGCGGCTTTACGACACCCCATTTAACGTAACCTCACATTCTAAACTGACGCTGCACGGAGCCGCCTCGCTTAATGTCGCCGTTAAAAATTATTATAATGCCGATTCATTAGTTTATGAAACCGTACATTTAGCCAACGCATTTAGCCTTTTATTCATTTGATTGCTGTTTTTTCGAGGACAATATTTTACCGTCCAGTCGGCGCGGAATAACAATACCTACCTCAATTTATTAATTTCCATCTAGAATTCAAAGACACTGCAGGTCTAATTCTGTATACTGAGCGAGACAAATAAAAGCTACTTGATAAAAACGTTTTAATTATTATTAATGTTATCATCCATGATTATTAAATTATTATTACTTATTCTATTGACCTTTTTTGGTGTAATTTTTATTTTAGTAGATTTTTAAGTTTTGTGCCAAACGGCACAAAACTTAAAAAATAGAATTAAGAACCACAAGTATGATGTAAAAAAAGCCGTCAAATTTAAATTAGAATATAACACTGAATTGTCTGAGGAAAAAACTAGTTTAGTAAAACATTGTATTGATAAAGATAATATTTTTGATTTTAAGAACGTTAGCATATTGCATATGGAAAAAAACTTAACAAAACGACTTTGGTTAGAGATGTTATACATAAAAAGTACGAAAAATACAGTGAACAAAAAAACTGACATTGAAAAATTAAACAAAATATATAATAACGTGCTAAAAATCAAAAATAATGAATAGTCTAAGGTTAAGTAAGAAAATAATAATGGTTATAATGTAAACAAACAAAATGAATAATACTATGTTTGAATTAATTTAGAATAACTACATGTAAACGTACTATTTTATAGAGGTTGACGTGGTAATACGTTTGTGAATAATTTTCCGCCATTATAAATAAAATTGAAGCGGTGATGTTAAAAGTATTGAAAAATTCTAATAGCATAGTGATTGAAATAAGTTTGGTTTTTAAGAAACTAAAAAACAAAATAACAGTTATAATTAATATAATAAGACTATACTGTATGAAATATGACAAGTACGATTTGGAAATATTGACTTTATCAGGATTAAGGTATGAAATTAAATGGAAATTGCGTAGTTGTAAAAAAGAATGTCAAAATATATATTAATTTTTATTACTGATGCCATAGGTCTCTGAAGATGGTTGTGAAGTGCAGCCGAAACGTTAGACCATAAATAAAAACCTGATAAGAACAATTGTTTTATTTAGCCTTCTATCCTAGAAAAAGAATTTTAAAATATGATAATTTTATATTTTTGTTTTAAGTATTATTATAGTTATTTTCATATTTCACAACTTCGTTATTTATGATCCTTGAATAACCTCATGTCATAGTCATTGAATTATTTCCAAGAATGGCTAGAAGATTCAACTGTCTGCGGTTGAACTGACATTCGATTGAAATGTCGCGGTTGAATTGTTACAGAACCATAAGTATAGGAACTTTTTAATTTCTTATTTCTAACGCTTCTAAGACTCCACTAAAAACGTCTAAAACGTATTGATGATATAATTTTTCTTGAATTTCCTATAATTCCAAATTAAGTTGGACTTCCCAAATATACACATTTTCCCAAGAATAGTTAGTTTCAATTTTATTACCCTACCTGGGGTATACGGCTCACTTGAGTTTACCTATAATGGAAATTGGGCACATTTGTTTAACGACTTTATTAAAGACGATGGCTGGGGATTTATACCTATGGCGCTTTTACAGATTTATAATTTTGGGTTTTTAACAGAGGTAACTCTGAGGCGTGGCCACAGTTCAAAAGAGGAGTTTTTATTGGTGCTCAAGAAGGTACCTAAGAAATGCGAGACGACGTGGAAACGATAAAGGCAGAAGTCAGCATTCAGTTTTTGACTTTGAACCTGGAAACATCTATACCCCCTGAGCAACTGTGGACTCGTCACCGAAGTAACGAACTTGGAGTATTTACGAAGTATTTATTAGTGTGCGGACTGGTACGAAGAATCTACTGGGTAAGTTAAACTGTCTTTTTAACCGACTTCAAAAAAAAGGAGGAGGTTCTCAATTCGTCGGAATCTTTTTTTTTATGTATGTTCCCCGATTACTCGAAGACGTCTGAGCCGATTTGGAAAAATATTTTTTTCTTTGAAAGGGTATACATCTCATATAGTTTTTATTAAAATCGGTTCATCCGTTTTTAAATGACGTCAAAAAAACATAGTTTTTAATGTATGCTACCTCATATCTCCAACATTTGTAAAGCGATTATGATGATTCTTTCCTTATTTAATAGAGCACGTTTTCATGGTGATCCCACATAAATTTTACTTAAATCGGTCCAGTAGTTTTTAAAAATGTGCGAAATCAAATCCACCACTAAAAAGTAAAAAATAAAAAAACTTAAAAAAAAAATATTAACCTCCTTCAAAAAAGTCACTAAAAAGATGAAAATAATAATGAAATTTCGAGGTCGGTTCCAATTTAATAAAAGTAGATGCCTATTAATTTTAAGTTTCAGTAATAAAATTGGTACCGACCTCAAAATTTCATTATTATTTTCATCTTTTTAGTGACTTTTTTGAAGTAGGTTATTTTTTTTAAAAGTTTTTTTTATAAAATCCGTACGCTCGATATAATCGATAAAAGACAACCCATTATGAATGACGCGGATAAAGTTTTTGACGATTTAATTTGCTTAAGAAATTTTTTACATATAGTCCCAAGATTAGCGCCGCATTAATACAGACAAACTATTAGTATTATAGTGTCACCTCGTTTTTTCAAGTAATTCAGAACACAAGACTTGAGGCAAAAGATAATAATTTTTTACTTGCTCACTTTATTGAACAACGTTTCGCCTGCCAATTTTTTTTATTTTTAAAATAAATATTATAATTAATCATCTTTAAAGTTCAATTCCAGATATATATTGTAATAGAAAACAGTATTACGGGTAATTGGTATAATGAAAATAAATCAATTTAAACACTCATTGATTGCAACGTTTCGTCTTTTCTTAAATTAAGACTTTTTCAAGCTCTAAAAAATGTTTACAAAAGTTAACATTCATATAGTCACACCATTGTTTCTTTTTAGTAAATTATTTAATCCATAATGTTTAATATTTTTATTATTTGAATGTTAATTTTTGTAAAAAATTTTTAGAGCTTGAAAAAAGTCTTAATTAAAGAAAAGACGAAACGTTGCAATCAATAAGTGTTTAAATTGATTTATTTTCATTATTCCAATTACCCGTGATACTGTTTTCTATTATTATAATTAATAATAGGAATCAGGATCACGATAATTTGCAGCCGAAACGTTATTCAATTAAGTGAGCAAGTAAAAAAAAATTGTTATTTTTTACCTCAAGTCCTGTGTTCTAGTTTAATATATCTATGTCAAGTAAAAGAGCTGGTAAATTAAATTCTGAGATAGCTTACTCCAAATGTGTAATAGCAAGGATCTCATGAACGATTGAGAAATATTTCAGTGCCTTGTTTTTAACACAAGATCTCGCTCACATTTATTCGTGTTGGGTCTGAAAATTTTAAAAATTCACCAATAAATGTTTGTATTCTCTTGTTGCAGTAAATATGGAATCTACAAATTACGCCAAGAAAATGGCAGCAATTCGAGCCGTAGATGAGAATGTCCAAAATAACACAGCGATTGGCATTGGTTCAGGATCTACCATCGTTTACGCAGTAGAAAGGTTAACAGAGTTTTTAAGAGAAAAGAACTACAAAGTGGCTTGCGGGTGTTGTTGAAAGCGGACTTTTTGTTGAAATGACATCAAAAGTGTATTTGGGAATGCAAGATGGATCTGTGACAGTAATAAAGTCTTGATAAAATGAAACATATTTTGAGCGAAAAACTCAGTTTTTAAGAGAAAAAAACTACACGGTTGCTTGCATTCCCACGTCTTTCCAAGCACGCCAGTTAATAATCAAGCATAATTTAATATTAAGTAGTCTAGATATTAATCCAAATTTGGACATTGCTATCGACGGAGCAGACGAAATTGATCAAAACTTAACATTAATAAAAGGAGGAGGTGGATGTTTATTGTAAGAAAAATAGTAGCATCTTGTGCGACAAGATTTATAGTCATTGGAGACTTTGGGAAAAAATCGCAGAAATTGGGAGATGCTTACAAAAAAGGAATACCGATTGAAGTGATTCCAAGGGCGTATGTGCTGTAGCGATGTAAATATTTGTGCCCTTAAAACAAAATAAATTATCGCGGCTATGCTATAAAATATCGAAGTTAAACATTTAGCATTGTATGACTTTCAATCGTGTTAAGAATGGAATTGACTAGTTCAGTGGTTTTTTGTTGTCCGGGCGGCTGTAGAACAGTGTAGTGATAGACACGGAGTACAAATAAGACGGCGAACGCATCTGGTCATCTTATGCATTGGTGAAAGCGAGATGCAGTACTCGTCTAGCTGTCTGCAAATATACGACGGGCAATGTAAAAGATTAGCAATTTCGTCGTCAGAGAGGTAACATCACCTCGCAAAAGCAGCGTAGAGTTGATTGTTGGAATTTTGTTAGTCATATTTGGCGTATTGAGAATTTTCGTTTGCTAGGATTTAGGATTTGGCGTTGCTTTGTTTCACTATCCCTCCGTGATTACCCTTAAGGACCTTTGGTTTATTCCACACTGATCCAAATTAGCTTGGTAGTTGTAGTTGGTGTTTATTTAATATTTGTGATTTTTTTATTGAACTTTGTAGTATTTTATCATCGGTTTGAGTTGTAAAATATTACGGATCTGAAATCTACGCTTACGAGATTGAATTTAACAACAATCGACGATTCATTGGTGGTTGATTATTTCAGTAGGCCAGTGGCGTACTGTTCGATTCTGGAAAGATTTTTTGGATTATTATTCCCGGACAAATCCGAAATAACTAGAAATAATTGTTGATATTTATTGAGCTTCCAGTGGAGTGCTGACATTCTCATAAATTTTTAGACGGATTGCTAGTCAATAGCTATTTTAATGTGTTTAGTGTTTTGAGTTTTCGTTTTAAATTTCTATGCGGTATTACCTGCGCGTGTGTTGAAAATTTTTTGGGGAATTCTTTTTAGAATTCGTTGACGTGACATTTAGTCACGTAGTTCAGGTTTACTTTTGGGCGATTTATTTATGTTGGCGTGGTTTTGTCCACGTGCGTTGTGGTTGTTGATTTTAGTCCGGTAGTGGCTCGACTTATGGTCGTGCGTTGTTGGGGTTTGTGTCCTTATTTATTTTTTTATTTTAGTGTTATACGTGGGGTATGGTGTACTTGTCTTTTATTTCACCTATTTATTTTTATTCTGATTTGTTGAAGGAGATTAGATATACGTTTTTTTGGTGCACTCAAACCTGGACCATTTGAGTAGCCTCGCCCAGTTAACGTCCTGGCGCCCTTTACAATCAGTCGGTTAGAAACTGGTGCGAATATTTATCAACTCAAAAGACCCGTCTAATTTCCTGGTTGTTATTTTTAGTAATTTGTTGTTTTAGTGGTTGGAGGACGGATTTTTATTTTAGGCTTAGGCCTGTTCTTATGCCTGTCGTGCTATTCCACTTGTGATTGGCATTTCATTTACGGGTATCCACGCCTGCGCCGCTGAGTCAAGCTAGCCGGTGCGGTGGCCGCATTGCTAACAGGTTGACATTTGCTAAACTCTTTTAGCTTCGGCTAATTAAACGTCACAGTGCATATAAAAAATAAAATTGAAAAAGATTTAGTCGATGAATTTCTTCAGAAAAGGAAGACATTTGAACTAATTTAATGATACGCAAATTGGCTGCGGCTAATTCAGTGATTTTAAGGGGCCCTTTATGGTGGTTATCACGCTTGAAACGAAAACCATACGCGAATATCTTTCGTAAATTAGCCATGTTTGAAAATCACTTTAAAAATTCACTATTAAATACCACGAAACACGATGATTTGCGCGTTTCTGGGAGTTAGTGTTTCCAAAATCGGCCATGAATCTTCTGAGAAGAGAAGCCAATGAAGTCCACCTTTCCATTTATTGTTTCTCATGAATTCTGAAGGTAGTTGTCCTCTTGAAATGGCGTCAGCTGGATTGTCTTCAGATCTAACGTGGCGCCAATCAAGGGGATTTGTTTTCTTCTGAATCTCCGTGATTCGGTTTCCGACGAAGGTTTGAAGTAGGTGGGAGGGAGTGTTGATCCAGTGAATCACTACAGTGGAATCAGACCTTTTGACCACGACATACAACTCTGATAACAATAAAGCTCCACACAGCTCTAGCCTAGGTATATTGTTTTCAAGGGTGCAACTCTTGACTTCGCACACAAAAAGACTGTTTTAATCCTACCCTCATTATCTTGAGAGCGCATATATATACAGGCGCCATAAGCTTTAGTGCTGGCATCACAGAAGCTATGCAATTGGTTTTCTGTAGATTCCGACAATACACTTATTCTTTCAAATCGCACTGTATTGAGTAAATGCAATTCTTTACAATAGGTCTGTCACTCAGTGTGAGTTTTTAATGGAACAGATTCATCCCATGAGACTTTGTCGTCCCACAGTTGCTGCATAATAATTTTTGCTTTGACTCAAAAGGCCCAGATGGTCAAAGATTTTCGCGATGCTCGACAAAATAGTTCTTTTCGTGACTTTATCCGACGCGCTTGGTTCACTTATATTGTACTCAATGACGTCATTCAAGGCGTTCCATTGTAGGCCCAATGTTTTTATACTATGGTCTTCAATGGATAATTTCTGTTTGACATCCATAGGGGGAAGACCTTCTAACAATTTTGGCTCGTTCGATGCCCACTGTCTCATTTTTAAACCACCGAAAGGAAGTAGTTCACGTAGCTCATCGCGAATCTTCAAAGCTGTTTCAATGGAGTTGGCTCCAGTTAAACAGTCGTCAACGTACATACCTTCAAAAAGCGCCTTTGCTGCTAATGGATATTTATGACCTTCATCGCGAGCGACTTGTTGTAAAGCTCGTATAGCTTGAAAGGAGAACGATGTCAATCCAAAAATAACCACATTGAATTCATATACCTTAATTACCCCATTAGAGTCGATCCACAGTATACGCATATATTTCCGATTCTCCGGACGAACAAGAAATTGTAAATACATTTTTTCAATATCTCCCGCGAGAACATATTTATAGGTTCGGAAGCGAATGAGAGTTGTAAATAGACTGTCTTGTAGAATGGGACCCGTCTTTAATTGTTCATTGAGGGATATACTAGATATGCTCTTTGCTGACCCGTCGAATACGACTCGTGTCTTGGTAGTAGTGCTAGTTTCTTTAATCACTGCATGATGAGGTAAGAAAAACCGTCACTAGAATCGATTGGCTCTTTGACTTCGGTCATGTATCCATGGTCGATGTATTCTTGCATAACTGCTGAATATTGCTTCTTAATTTCGGGATCCCGTCGCATCTTACGGATAATGCCTTGAAGTCGCCTCTCAGCCATCGTCGAGAATCATCTGGTGGCAAGGCATTTTCTTTGAATGGAAGTGCTAATACGTAACGACCCTTCTTGTCGCGAGTAAAGGTGCGGGCAAAGTGTTCTTCAGAAAAGGCTGGTATATTTGATGATACCTCCTCGATTTCCCAAAATTTGTTTAATTCGAAATTTAAATTCGTAACTTTACAAGAAAACGTAGAGATTTTTTGATTGCTGCTTGCGACGCTTCCTCCAATAATCCAACCTAATTTGGTTTTTTGCAAAATTACATTCGGGTGTTTGGGATGAATTCCTTGAATTTGACCTACGGAAAGAATCGATAAAGTTGGGCCTGAGCTTAATAGGATGTCGACTTCCTGAGGTTTGTAATATTCAGGATCTGCTAATTTTATGCCTTTAGGAATACGCAAGTTAGACGTATCTACTGGTTCCGGTGGTTGTAAACTTCCAATGTTGCTTACTGTCAAAAAAGATAATGATTGAGAATATTCGTTTATGCGTGACTTGAATTTGGCGGTTAACAGTGATTTAGTAGTAGTCGTAGTGTCTTCAATGGCGTTGATATTTACTTCGCATTTTTTAACTTGAAGGCCTAATTTTCGAGCAAATCTGGTCGTCATAAAATTTGAACTAGAGCACGTGTCCAATAAAGCTCGACATCTGTGAGCTATGCCATCCTTGTCTAATACTTCAACCACCGCAGTAGTGGGTCCACTGGTCACAAATACAGTAGGAGGGCTACCTTCCGTCCTCGTTGCCGGTGGGGCTAGGGCATTTATTGGTGCTATTGCCGTATTTACCTGCCGTGATTGTGGTGCATTAGATTTTACAACCTTCCAATCCTCACCGATTAAATACATGAGTGAATGATGTCCCTTTTGACAGGTTCTACAAACAGCTGTATTGCATAGCCTTTGGAAATCGCATTTTTTCGTCATCTGCTACCTGATTTAACACACGAGTTGCTGAGTGAGGTGCTGATGCGCTACCGAACAAGACTACAGGTATAATAAAGATTTTTAATTGATCGGTCTCATTTTCGCGCCATAAAACGAGTTGATATTGGGCATCTCGCTCATCTAATCGAATTTGTTTATACATTTTTTAAATGTCTGATAACATAACAATTTGGTGTGTTCTGAACCTAAGTAATATGTCGAAGTTAGCACTCTGAACGCCTCTGAGCGCCTACCTTTAGACAATCGTTTAGAGAAATACCTGTACTTGTTTTTGCCGAAGCGTTGTATATTATTCTAACCTTGGTAGTTGAACTCGACTCCTTTACTACGGGATGATGTGGCAAAAAACAATGTTCCCTTTTAATTTCATTTTCATTAACTTCTACCATATGTCCTAATGTGATCGCTTCGCGCATATTTTTAATGTATTTTGTTTTTAGTTCGGGATTTTTCGCGAGTCTTCGTTCTAATGAATAAAATTGTCTTTCTACTTGTGGTCGCGATTCTCCTAAGTTTTTTATTTTTTCATTGAATGGTAATCGAACAATATATCGCCCCGTGGCTGAATCACATTTAGTATTTTGTTTAAAGTGTTCTTCAACTTGAAATTCTTCCTCTGATAAGAAGGTTTCATTTCTTATTTCTTCAACCTCCCAGAATTTAGATATGCTTTTATGCAACGAATTAAATGTTAACATGCAATTATTGTTATTGGTTGATTTTTTATTGTTACCTATCTTACCAGAGAGAATCCAACCTAATTTGGTTTTATGGAGTCGAGCCTTATGACCTGCTACTGGGATTTGACCTACGCACAAGAGGTCATAAAACAATTCAACTCCTAACAACGCATCGATTTCTTTGGGCTCATGAAAACTTGGGTCGGCTAGATTAATGTGTTTTGGTATTTTCAGACTATTTTTATCTATAAATTGATTTGGTAAATAATTACATATTTGCGGTAAAACAAGAAATTCAACGTTTTCCTGATAATGGTTGTATTTTGAGTATATTTCAGCGTTTATTGAATATTTTATGCGCGTTTGTAATTGATTTAAACTTTCCACAGGTAAATCTATATTTTTGAGGGGTAATTTTAAAAGTTCAGCAAAACGTTTTGTAATAAAGTGCGACTGTGAACCACTATCTAATAATACGCGTGCTTGAATCATTTTTCCGTTTTTGCCCTTGATGTTTATTAGCGCTGTTGATAATAGTACTTGAGTGGACACCAATGCGCTACGCACTTTAATGGTTTCTGACCTACCATTAGACCCATTTATTTTTTCGTCTTGTTTAATGCCATGTTCTTCCTCAAAATGAAGAAGCGTATTATGTTTTTTACCGCATCTTTTGCAACCCGACCATTGTCATTCGTCATTTCTATGTCCCGGGTGAAGGCAATTAAAACAAAGTTGTGCGGATTTGATTTTATGAACTCTATCTTTAATTTCCATTTTTTAAATACCTCACACACGAATTAGAATTAGAATTAATAAATAGGGGCCAAACCGGTAGGCACTGCGACCTCTAAGGTCTATTGTGCCCCCCTAATGCTTCATCAGCTTTTTAGGATTCCCAGTTTATTTATGTATTCTAGTATCCTGTCTAGACTGATGTCTTTGTAATCCTTTGGTTGCATAGATGTTGCTCCAAAGTGCTGGTACCTTGTTTGCGTTACAGCTTCACACTTACAAAGTATATGGACAGCGGTTTCCTCTGCTTCATTGCACTTGCGGCAGAGTACATCGTTGGAGATACCTAACTTATTTAAGTGTTTATTAAGATGACAATGTCCTGTTAGTAAACCGGTGCCTACTGAGTTTGAGTGCTTCTGTAGTTCTTCGATGATTCCCTTGGATTGTGTCTGTGCTGGAATTTTTTCCCAGTACTGTTTGTGTTGTTCTAAGAGCCAGCTAGCTACCGCTAGCTTGGCTGTTGCCTTAGCTATTCCAAACACAGGTTCGGGCGCTATCGACTCATTATTAGATTCTTCCTTAGCTAATGAATCAGCTGATTCCTTTCCTCGGAATATTACTGTGTCCAGGTACCCAAATAAGGTTAACCCTGTTTCTACCATTTGCAAGTTGTTGCAATGTTGTTTGGCATTCCTTTACCAAGTTTGAGCATATTCTGTTGGAGTTTAGGGCTTTTAGGGCCGATTGACTATCAGAGAATATGTTGATAGTCTTTCCATAGTAATTCCTGACGATGTTTTCTTGTGCACATATTAATATGGCGCAGATTTCAGCCATGAACACGAATAGTTTTTGATCTCCGTGGCAAACCAGACATAAATTTGATCTTTGTTGAGTTGTTGTTAATGTTTGCCTTTTATCTAAATGGTTTCGTGGCCTAATTGGTAAATAAGAATTATTCGCGTTATTTGTACTCGTATTTGTTGCCGCGACCTGCAACACCTGGCACCGTTTTTCTAAGAATGTCATAAATTCGTCCATAGTAGGCATTTCGGTTCCCGACAGCGATTTTTCCCATTCTTTATGCGTATTTCTACCTTTAAAGTTATCGTATAGATTAATAACGTATCCCATTTGTCAACGGGTTCCTTTAATGACTTAAATGCGCGTAAATACGTTCGTATAGAATCTAATAATTTTCTCAACTCATCTGCAAATTCCCTCGAAATACTGGGTAATTCCATTGATGTTCTTACGTGATTTTGAATTATTACTCTTTTATTATGAAAACGATTAGTTAGTAATTTCCACGCGACTTCATATTTTCTGGGGTTGATTCTAACGCGTTGATTGCAGATATTGCCTCATGCTTTAAACATGATCTTAAATAATGTAATTTTTGAATATTAGAGAGATCGTTATTATCCGCGACCATCGATTTGAACCAGTTATAAAAATCTAACCACTTGTCGTATTTTCCGTCAAAACTTAACAGTTCGATTTTGGGTAAACGAATATTGTTTGTGTTACTAATCGCGTTCGCGCTCGCTCCCGCAGGAATATGCGTTTGAAACATACCTCGGGCACGACTTATTGTTGCATAATAAAGGGTAGAGTAGTGGTACAGCACTAGACTCGCATTCGGGAGGTCCGGGTTCGATTCCCGGCGGGGGCAGATGTGGCTGGGACTTTTTCCTACTGCCACTCGCCGAGAAACGGTAATTCCTGTACCGGCCATCTTGATTGAGGTTTTCCATGGTTTCCCTCAATTAATTCCAGATAAATATCGAGGTGGTTCCTTATTTGAGGCCATGGCCGATTACCTATCAAACTCCTAGTTCAAAAATTACCTACCTTATCCTAATTTCCTGTAATTCCTTCATTCGCCCATTGCTATTATATAAGTTGAAGTTTAAGAAATGTAGAAAAAACGGGAAGTGGTAAAATGAAAAATAGTAATGGTGCGAATGGCGTCTGTTATGACATAAAGTCGAGAAACGGACGTTAAACGCATTATTATTATATATTTATATAAATTCATCAAATTCATTTGACGTGTCGAATGCGATTGCATCTATCTTTGTTTGTATCGCTTCAAACTCATTTAAAATAGACTCGATTTTTTCTACGCGTAATTTGATTTCCAATTCTTTATTTTCATTTTCCGAATTATCTAAAAATTTTATAAATTTCGTGAACTTAGCTTTAAGAGCGGTTCGTTGATTTTTCAACTGAATCAAAGTGTTTGCCAAATTGATGCCTTATTCGTGAACTACTTATAAATTAAATATAGGCTGAAATATAGGCTTCTGCGTGATTTGTGTAACTCAACGCGTTGTCGTATAATTTTTAACAATTGTAATCAATGAACGTTTTCTCAGATGAATTGGACGTTTTCTCAAATTGATCTCCGTTTCATCCGGATTCTACGTGATTTGTGTAACTCAACGTGTTGTCGTATAATTTTTAACAATTGTAATCTATGAACGTTTTCTCAGATGAATTGGACGTTTTCTCAAATTGATCTCCGTTTCATCCGGCTTCTGCGTGATTTGTGTAACTCAACGTGTTGTCGTATAATTTTTAACAATTGTAATCAATGAACGTTTTCTCAGATGAACTGGACGTTTTCTCAAATTGATCTCCGTTTCATCCGGCTTCTGCGTGATTTGTGTAACTCAACGTGTTATCGTATAATTTTTAACAATTGTAATCTATGAACGTTTTCTCAGATGAGTTGGACGTTTTCTCAAATTGATCTTTGTTTCATCCGGCTTCTGCTTGATTTATGGGGCTCGAAGGACCATGTATTTTTTCATGATGTCAGGCACAATACTAAGACAAGTTATTACAAGCTTCGAATTGTGCGGGATTACATAAATTAATTAGTACTCCAACAATGTTAATTTTGCGAATTATAGCGTCTAATAAACGTGTAAATGAACAAATGACGTCATGAAATTTTTGTATAATTTTATTAACTTAACATCTTAAACTACAATCTTATTCACAAACGCTTATAAACTATTCTTGATGTTATGTGAACATCTTAAACACTCTACTGACTTCTAACTAACTTCCTGCTTCTGCACTAACTGTCCCTTTTAAATGTTTCTAAAACCTTTGTTAAATTATCTTTGTGGGGGTGGAAATGAAACATACAAAATTATTGGTTCTATCACGGTTAAGGGTGGGTTTATTACGCTGGGAAAACCACTGGGAATTTCAATATCTGGTTTATTTTGATTGTAGAACTTAATGAACGCACATGTTTCCAAAAGTCCCCAACTTTTACAACTATAAAACTACAAATCTACAGAACAATAAAATATCCCTTTTAAATATTCAAATCTTAATCTGCGTATTTCCTAAATGTTTATAAGGGATATTTTCGATCAATTCTCAAAACTGAACAGTAATCTTAATACTTTTACTATGTATAATGTACAATTACATTGTGTTATATAAATATTATTATTTGAAATGTAAATCAATTTAAAAAAAATACATTTTTCACAATAAAATAATTTTTACAATAATCTTTTTATGCATCTTTATATGTTTACACTACCTATTTTCCGAACAAAAATCGCAAGTACGTCAACAAAAAAAGAAATGCTTGTTATAATCAGAACACTTTTATTTTAGCGACGTTTCGGTCAATAATTATTTTATCTTCATCAGGCATCTAGAAATATCAGCAAAACGCATGTTAGTAATAGTCGAATGCTTATATGCAATACCATATTTCCCATAATAAGTACTACACAATAAACATTAAACTATAATGCACTCTACAACCGATTACAAATTAACAAGATTTGACAAAATCCACCAAACATAAAAAAAATTCAATCAGACAAGTAATGTTGTGGTGTCGTGACTATTGACAGTTCAAACGCGACATTTCAACCGACGATAGTTCAACCGAATGACAATTCAACCGGATACGTTCATAATAATATAACATTCATCGTGGCGGCACCTTTCAAGAAATTTATAAAATGCGCTTAAAGAAGTTTTACTTCAAAATGTAGCCAAGCTCGCGTTGATGTCCCACTAAAAACATTAATGTGAAAAAAGCGGCCAAGCTCAGTACAAAAAGAAGCAGGTGCGAGTACTTAATATGCACGCGCGTTTGAACACTTTTTTGGTGTGTTTAAAAACTAATTTTTAACCAATTTCAAAAAAAGAAGGAGGTTCTCAATTCGTCGGAATCTTTTTTTTTTATTTTTTATGTATATTCCCCGATTACACAAAGACGCCTGAATCGATTTGGAAAATTGTTTTTTTGTTTGAAAGGGTATACATCTCAGGTAATCCCATATAGTTTTTATTAAAATCGGTTCATCCGTTTTTAAATGACGTCAAGAAAACATATTTTTTAATGTATGCTACCTCATATCTCCAACATTTGTAAAGCGATTATGATGATTCTTTTCTTATTTAATAGGGCACGTCTTCAGGGTGATCCCACATAAATTTTACTTAAATCGGTTCAGTAGTTTTTAAAAATGTGCGAAATCAAATCCACCACTAAAAAGTAAAAAATAAAAAACCTCCTTCAAAAAAATCACTAAAAAGATGAAAATAATGAAATTTTGAGGTCGGAGCTAATTTCATGACAAAAAAAATTACATGAAATTTTGAGGTCGGCGCCTGTTTAATAAAAGTAGATATGTAATTAAAAGTTTTTGTAATGAAATTAGCTCCGACCTCAAAATTTCATTATTTTCATCTTTTTAGTGATTTTTTTGAAGGAGGTTAATATTTTTTTAATATACAAGCACATAATTTATTGAAACAAAATCTTCAAAGAGTTAACGATACTTACAAAAATTAACCTCAAATATTTGAAAACATTTAAAAATTTTTATTTTGGTTGTAAACGTTAAGAGAAATATAACTTCAAAAAGAACTGAGATCTAAAAGTTTGCCAATACGCTGTTTAACATCCGCTTCCATTTTTTTGCAATCAGGTAAAAACTGCTAAGTTTCTTTGCTGTACCTTTTTTTCAAACAGAACTCGTTTTTTGCCAACTAACGATTAGTTAAGCGACGTGTTTTTTATATTTTGCTTTTGAACGCCTTTCAACTTTTAACTGTATAATTGCGTCGATATACAAAAGCCTATACGCATCTTCCGATTTCAAAGAACACTGAATGTTTGTTTATTGGGGTGACGTTGAAGCCGCCTTTGAACTGTTACGTGTAAACATAATAAAAACCAATTGATTCGCGGAAGACCGCCGCGTTGCTGTTGCTGCTGTGACAGTATTTATTGTTGCAGCGAGTTCTTCAGAACATCGACATCTGAAGAACTTGATGTAGTTCAATGACGGTCGAGTTAAGACCGCTCGCAATATGGGGCAACAAGCTGCTCAGGCCCGGATTTACCATGCAGGCAGTATAGGCAGCTGCCTAGGACGGCAAATTTTGGCGGAAACTTCAAAAGTTTGTTCTATTCGTGGGAATTGAATTTTCCGCCTATTTCGTCGGCACGCGTACCAACATCATAAGTCGAAAATGCTCGAATCCGGAAAAGAGTGGACTTATGCTTGTCTCGATATACATAATGGTAATTGCTCAATGTATCATATACTTCATGATTACTAGAATACTGATTATAATAAAATAAAATATTTGCTTTCAAAAAGGTGCATTTTATTTATTGGAAAACTTTTGTACCAAACTTATTCCACCATTGAAGAAGTTTTGCGATGGGAGGGGGGGGGGGCGGCAATTTTCGCAACTGCCTAGGGGCGGTAAATTTCTAAATCCGGGCCTGAAGCTGCTGTAAGACAGCGAGTTTCGGTCGTCCATATAGTCCAAGAGCTATTAAGCAATTTTGGGTAGGTATTTGAGGCACTGTGAAAATTTGTACAATAATTCTTTAGTAATATCCGAATACCAAAACACAAACCTTGGTGAAGGATAGCGGAGCTTAAAGAGATTCGAGACAAAATTCGAAATAATAACAACATTTTTAAATTTTAATCACTGAAAGATGGGTACACAATATGCTCACTGCCAAAATTTCAACAGCATTCACTACACCGTTTTTGAGACAATTTTTTTTAATTCGATCTTATACTCGGGCCTAAATAGACATATTTCTTTTAAATACTGTAGCTTTTGTCAAAATATTACCAAAACAAAAAATTTTTACCGAAAAAATATTTAAAAAAAAACGGAATTATTACAAACTTTTTAATGAACAATTGTTTAACTCAAATTTATA
The DNA here is from genome assembly GCA_034508555.1 of Venustoraphidia nigricollis. Classification (NCBI taxonomy): domain Eukaryota; kingdom Metazoa; phylum Arthropoda; class Insecta; order Raphidioptera; family Raphidiidae; genus Venustoraphidia; species Venustoraphidia nigricollis. The sequence continues at coordinate 6,617,768 of JAVRKA010000016.1, forward strand.
TTTACATGTGTATTTTAACTTTTATATCTACTTGATCAAAACATTTAATAGTTATAATACTTGAAAAAGTCCCAAGCAAGGGATGAAACGTCGCTGTAAATAACAAATCAGTGTTTACTTAAAAAGTCCTTTTTCCCGACAAATCATTTTTATATTAATTACCAAGGACAAAAAAGAAAAAAAGTCACTATTTAGTAAAATCCGAATACAAAAACACAGACCTGGCTGAAGGGTAGCGCGACTTAATCGACTTAACCGATTTAGCGAACATATTGATCGCCTGGCAGGTAAAATGTCCCACCGAAACGACCTGTCTTTTTGAATATATCTAATATTAGTTACCAATATTATTCTGTTTACATTTCAACGTACTTCAAATATATTTTTTATGTCTTAAAAAATATAATTTTGCAAACACCTGGCTAAGTTTTAGACCCGAATAAAAAATCTGGCTGTTTTATTCTTCAGTTCCCTAAATACTAAGTTTTAAGGTATTAAAATTTCAAAATGCCTCGAGGATTTTTTCTTGTGCATAAATTTAAAAATCGGTTAAGTCGATTAAGCCCCGCTACCCTACAGCCAGGTCTGTGTTTTTGTATTCGGATATTACTAAAGAGTTATTGTACAAATTTTCACAGTGCCTCAAATACTCCTACTAATATTTCGTACGTGCTTTTTAAGTTTTTAGTGTTCTGTGCAAAACTTCTCGTGGCTCCAAACCGGGAAAGGATTGAAACTTTGATTAAACACGATCCAATTGGTTCCTCCATCGCCATTTTTAAGTCGATAGGTTTCGTGGAGTTATACAATTTTGATAATTTTCGTAAATGTACAAACTTTTGTGCAACTACCTTATTGCATCTATACATATAGACGTAATGTTTACAAGCAATTTATTAGAATTGACCCACAAATCGTATTCTTTGATGTTCAGAGCTGACATCTGACAGAATCTATATAACGCTCGAAGCGCCGCAACGGCAGCACGTCTGTACTATCAACACATATGCAACAGCCGGTGTGTGCGGAACTTTATTATCATTATTGTATGCAAACAAAGAGTATTTGTAACTGTTAAGGTAAGTCTTTGAACTGCAAGAATAAACATAGGCATCAGATACACCCGCTTTTTAATCGAAATGTTGAGGATTTCGCTCCGGGCTCGTCTCAGATCGTTCACTTCTGTAGATAATTAATTTAAGATACTTCTTAAATTGCCACCCACAATGCTTTGAATAATATACATTGCGCAACTTAATTAAGGGGTCAGATAAAATAATTAAAAAACAAAAAGTTATGATACTTTTAATACTTCTTTCACATTAATATTTTGATGGTTTGAATTTCAGACGATTTAAAGTAAAACTTACAAAGCTTTTTTCACACTATAGAAAAGTCAAGTACATTTGTTCAAAATCTACAATAAAGAAATAGACTTTAGAACCTAGTTGTTGTATTCATTTATGTTTTGCTCTATTGTAAATTTGATTTTAAAACAACAATTTTAATTGGTTGTCACAAATTTGAATTTTTAGGTCACATAAAGGACTCAAACTTTGAACAGTCAGTTTTTGAAAATTTGGCTGGAATCAATTTGAATTAATTTTATTTTGATATACAATTTCGGTTAGACTTCTCATTTATTATTGTGTCAAAAATTTAATATTTAATAATTTATTACTTGAATTCTAGACGTGCAAATTTTATATGTATGAAATCCTATAAATAACAAACTAAAATTTCGGCTTTTCGTCTATAAGCTGCTCTATGCATTAAATTATATAGCCCAAGGGTGGGTGACCCCCCCACCCGCAGGCCAGTTATGGCTCGCGAAAAGTTTCTATTCGGTCCACGAGATTTTTAGAAGAAATTATCAATAAATATTTTTCGATGTAATTAGTCTGTAGATAGTATTAAACGCTCATAGCAAAATGTATGTTCATAATTGAGTACTAATATTGAAACCAACATTTATTAAACATCTTTCACTTCAAACGTACCTCAAAAATACTACTTTTAGTGCACTAAGAGAAACATACCTATGTAGTGATTAACTTCTTTTTTTATTTATTTCACATTTGCCGATTAAAAAATCAGAAGGTCACAGGAATGTGCCAATTAACTACGGCTTGCGGAAAAAACGCATTATTTATCCTGACTCATGTTATAAAAAAGGTTGCCCACCTTTGATATAGCCCATAAAAACAGAATGCAGTAAGTCAAGATTAGAAAATCACCACGAAGACTTAAAAAATAGTACAGAAGATTATTGGTTACACCAGCTCATTAACGGAATATAGTGTTGTTTCATTTAAATGTAATTTTAACATTTTATTCAATTTGTTTTTATTACAAGATTGTAACAAATAGTTTTGCTATCATATTATGAAACACTTATTGTTGCAAATTAATGCGATATTAGAAAAAAATTACAATTTAAACAATGTCACATTTGTTTTTATTTTTTTATTTTTTATTTGAATAGGTAATTTATTATATAATTTATAGCCAGCACCTATAGAAAGGCACTTTTAATAAAAACTTTTGGTAGGCTTAGCAACCGCCTAATTGAAACGAGTATTATAGATTTTTAACACGCTTTTATTAGCTTCACCAGATGTATATTTGTTTGTAATGGAATCTTTGAACGTGAAATTCACCCACTTCAAAATACAATACAATAATTTAATAAGTTTTTCTCATTATCCTGACCAGGACATTCAAGATAAAAAAACTTGAAAAATTACAGCAATTAAGCTAACATGCTGTACAGTGACGTACGTTGCGTGGCCTACCCCATAGTCAAATGCAATATTGTTTTTTAGTCTTATAATTAAAATTAGAGTTTAAAAAAACTTAAACAACACGCTTTTATGAACTAAAAAAATGCTAAATAATTTGACAACTAAATTAGCTTTACTGTAGAAAGCGTGGAGTGCTTAATATTTGTATTAATTTTTTCTTTTACTAGCTAATTGTAAACGTAAAGCTATTATGAAAATTTAAGTAGATAGTATCCCACGCTTTTTACAGTGAAGCTAATTTTGTTGTCAAATTATTTTGCTTTTTTTAGTTCATAACAGCGTATTGTTCTAGTTTTTTTAAACTCTAATTTTATTTTATTTATTATCAGTCTCATCAAAATATCAAATTCAGCGGCATATATACCTAGCATACAATGTAAATATTTTATTTTCAACAAACGCGTTTTTGCATGTTTCTATGTTGAATAACTTTAATTTAATTTAGGAGTAAACAGCGCCGGCTCTGGAGTAGACGAGAGGAGCGGTTGCTCTAGGCGCCAGGTGGCAAGGGGCGCCAAAAAGCCAAATGCTTTTTCTTAATATAAAAATGATTTGTCGGGAAAAAGGACTTTTTAAGTAAACACTTATTTGTTAATTATAGCGACGTTTCGTTCCTTGCTTGGAACTTTTTTGAACGAAACGTCGCTATAATTAACAAATAAATGTTTACTTAAAAAGTCCTTTTTCCCGACAAATCATTTTTATATTAATTACCAAGGACAAAAAAGAAAAAAAAAGCTTTTTCTTAATGTTAAAGAAGCAGAAGCATAATAATTAAAGCTACTCAATTTAATTTAAATTCAACAAGTGTTGTTTGCAATGATTTTTGAAAAATTGGAACTTATTATTTTATTGACATAAAACCGACGTACAATTTACGTGAAGTGAAAGCATCGATCAAAGGGCGCTGAAAGACAACCTCGCTCTACCCTGATCAAGGGCTAGGGCCGGCGTTGGGTGTAACAAGTGCGCTTATTAGCTTAGTTGTCGAGCGTTCATAATCTCCAATAAATAAATTGAACGGTGTACTTACCGGCTATCGTCGACCGAAGAAAAACACCGCTCACAACTGCCGAAGGATGCCGCGTGACAAAGTCCACGTGTGTCCGACAGCTTCAACCAGCCGCGTAGTTCGCTGCACGTTATACGAAAAACTCGACAAGCGACCGTCACGAACAATCGAGTACGCGCTAGCTACAGTGTGACCGGGCTTACGTCACGGCGGTCAGGCGCCGACTGAAGGCGCGCGGGCCACGGGCGCCATTGGGCGAGGCCGTCACCTGGAGGCGGAGCGTCGGTGGCGTCGCGACGGCGTGTCGGGCCTCGGAGGCGGCTCGCTTACAGTGTACCCTTCACCTGAAGGTGGCGCTCTGGAGCTCGCAGCATCTCCGTGTCTCGGAGAACGACTCCTGGAGGCGGGCGTCTTCTTTTGCTTCTTACGTCGTTTATAACCGGCTTCTCTCTCTGTCCCTCTATTGTTGTTGTTGTTGTTATTGTTATTAATGTTGCAACACCTCGTTGTGGGCGGCATCTGTATCCTCCTCTTTCACCTCGTACCCCTGCTCTGTGTGTCTCGTTTTATCCATCTATCGATGTTGTATTTTTATTTTATAGAATATTGAATTTGCAAAGACTCTAAAAATAATATTTGCAATGTGATTTTTTGTTCGCCGTATAGATTAAAATATATATAATATAGAATAGAATGGAATATGTACGTGTTTTTCACACGTACATATTCTATTCTATTCTATATTAATTTTTTTTTTGAAGTTTTGAGATTAATAATTCAGCTGGGCAATCGATTTATCACTTACGCGCGGTTAGCTTTAAATATTTGAGAAGCACAATTTGCAGAGCGCAAATGACAAATGTCCATTTTAATCAAAATCATTTGGAATAAATACATTAAAAATAAAAGAATAGTTACTTCTTACCACAACAGATTTATTCAGTGGATGTACATTTCGAGAGCTAAGCTCCCATCTTCAGCAAAACACTAAACTTAGCTCTCGAAATGTACATCCACTGAATAAATCTGTTGTGGTAAGAAGTAACTATTCTTTTATTTTTATTGTTCCAACCACAGTGCTCTTAATATTTATAATAAATAGATTGTCTAATAAAGAACATTTTCTAAATGATACTTAATTTTTTCCCTTAAAATTCATTTACTTCACATATATTCTATGCTAATCATTTTTTTTTGTCTACGTTTTTGTTGTCAAAATTTAAATAGAGGAAGCATGAAATATTCCTCTTTTAATCAAAAGATATATTTAATGAACAAAAGTTTTGAACTATTTTATAATACTATGTGTAGAAATATATTTAATTTATAATAAATTTGTCGGGATAAAGGACTTTTTAAGTAAACACTTATTTGTTATTTATAGCGACGTTTCGTCCCTTGCTATAAATAACAAATAAGTGTTTACTTAAAAAGTCCTTTTTCCCGGCAAATCATTTTTATATTAATTTTTATATGAATTATGTAATGGTTTAAGTTATTATGTAAGCCGCGTACATTGATACTGTAAAGATTGTGAACGGATGCGGTAGTATTCTGTGTGGAGACGGAATAGAGGTCACATTGATTGTATTGCTGAATCGAATATACTTCATTTATTAATTGAATACGTGTTTATTTAATTTATAAATTTTATGAAAACGTTTGTGGTTAGAGAATTATACGTCTTACTGAAGGCTGTAGGTATATAATTTTGTGCAGATGATGAATTGATAAAACAGGTACGAAATATTGAAATTAAGGAAAAATATTATTTTAAGGGGTGTATTAAGGGGTTAAATTTTTTCCAAAAACAACCAAATTCATATAATAAAGTCATGCTGCATGTATTAGCAAATACACTATATTGTCGGCAGGATTTTGGCACTGCGATCCGGGTTTTTAGTGTATTTGCCATATGGCAACATACACTATTGGCGTCGGTCGGATGGCGGGACCTAGGGGTCGGACCAAAATTTCTCGACGTTTCATAACCTCCTAAACACTTTGGCACCATTTTTAAAAATATTTATATATATATGTATATATATATATATATATATATATATATATATATATATATATATATATATTTATATATATATATATATATATATATATATATATATATATTATGTGTGTGCGGGCAATAACTTTCGAAAGAGTTAATTGATTTTAACGAAATTTGGCCCACGTGTTGAAATCTATCACCGCAAGAAGCCTATTTAAAATGGGCGTAATCGGGGCATTTTAAGGATAGTTTTTAGGGGTTGACAAATGTTTTTGGGTCCCAAAATACCGAAAAAATTCTCAGAATCGTTTCAAAATTGACATTTAACCCTTCAGTAGTAATTAAAAAGTGTTCCTAAAATTTTAATAAAATCGGCCCGGCACGACCGGACTTACAAATTTTATGAAAACACTAGTTTGCAGATAGTGAATTATTTACTGAAAGTTGTATATAATTTGGTATAAAAGTTCGATTGATAATAATATTGCAATTAAGAAAAAAAATGTTATTTTAAGGGGTGTATTAAGGAGTCAAATTTTTTATTTTGCCCAAAAACCAACTTAAGTTTGCATAATAAAGCCACACTGCCTGTATAAGCAAATACACTATATTGTCGACAGGGTTTTGGCACTGCGATCCGGGTTTTATTATTCTTAGTATTATTTTCACATTCGTATCTACAGACAAGCACGGAACCCTTAAAAAGCGCTGTATACCGAGTGTTTGCTCTTTCAAAGTTATCTACAGACTGTCTTTTCAAGTCTACGTTGAGATAAATAATATTATATTATCTCATGTCTTGTCAGTGAAATGATATTTTCTTGTTTAAGTGACTGCATTTATCCAACAGCCCCGAAGCCGGTGTCACAAAGCTAAAGACTGCATAAACAACTGCTCTGCATAACTGCATAGAATTGCGCGATTCTTAACTCACTTATAGCCAACTAAAGAACGCGAGCTTGATAAAAAATTCTTAAACTGACGTCGTTGAACACAGTAAAATATTAATAATTAAAATATTGCCTAGAAGAATTATAATTAAAAACGAAATCATTAATGAAAAAAAACTTAAAAAGAACAAATATTAATCTCCTTCAAAAAAATCACTAAAAAGATGAAAATAATGAAATTTTGAGGTCGGAGCTAATTTCATTACAAAAACTTTTAAAAATAAAAGAAAGAATAGTTACTTCTTACCACAACAGATTTATTCACTATTAAATAATAAATCTGCTGTGGTAAGAAGTAACTATTCTTTCTTTTATTTTTATTGTTCCAACCACAGTGCTCTTAATATTTATACAAAAACTTTTAATTACATATCTACTTTCATTAAATAGGCGCCGACCTCGAAATTTCATGTGATTTTTTTTGTAATGAAATTAGCTCCGACCTAAAAATTTCATTATTTTCATCTTTTTGTGATTTTTTTGAAGGAGGTTAATATATTTTTTTTAAAAGTTTTTTTATTTTTTACTTTTTAGTAGTGGATATGATTTCGCACATTTTTAAAAACTACTGAACCGTTTTAAGTAAAATTTATGTGGGATCACCCTGAAGATGTGCCCTATTAAATAAGAAAAGAATCATCATAATCGCTTTACAAATGTTGGAGATATGAGGTAGCATACATTAAAAAAAAGTTTTTTTGACGTCATTTAAAAACGGATGAACCGATTTTAATAACTATATGGGACCACCTGGGATATATACCCTTTCAAACAAAAAAATAATTTTTCAAATCGGTTCAGGCGTCTTCGAGTAATCGGGGAACATACATAAAAAATAAAAACAAAAAAAGTTTCCCACGAATTGAGAACCTCCCCCTTTTTTGAAGTCGGTTAAAAATACATATTAAATTAAAATATATTAGACTAGCCGCTCCCCGCGGCCCCGCCCGCGATTGTAATGATACACGGCAACAACAACAGTAGTGGAATCTTCATCAAGACCTAACAGCTACATTTTCAGCCCATAGAAACTGTATTTTAAAATTTAGAGTGTGTTAAGGGCCCAGCTAGGGATTGCAATGCTGGATCCAGCAATCCAGCTAGATCCAGCACATTTTTGGTCTTGCTGGATCCAGCATCTGGCGCTGGATCCATCGGTGCGGATCCGCAATCAGCTAAAAACAAGTAATTAACTGGGTCTGAGAAGGATTATGATTAGATATTGAAGAAAGAAATGACACTTTATGAAAGTGAGGGAGTAAGAGGTGAAAACCTAACTTTAATCTATGATTATTTGATGACTTTCAAAACAAATTAGCCATTTCCGCATTCGGTTATATTTGCAGTTCATTAAGAAGTAGGCTGGGAGATAACACCATCAATAACATTTCTTTTTTGAGATCTTACTTAAAAAAAGTAAAAAAAACTGTTACCTACATAATTGATTGGATTATTCTTTAAAAGACAAATGAAGTCTTAAATTATATAATATAATTTATATTAAAGTTTTGTTTCTAATAAGAGTGAACTAAACATTTTATAAGCGGGAAATGCAATTTTATTTCCAAAATTATTGAGACTGAGAAACCGAGACTACATAGATTGTAAAATAGGTAAACGAATAACTATCTCAAATATCAAGAATATCAATATAGGTGATTTAAGACTGCATTGTGATAATTAATTATAATACTCCATATACTCGTAACTATTACCTATTTACTATTAGAATATTTTACTAACGCCAAAAAAACGAGTATTTGATGTAAATCCGCGCTGGGTCCAGCTGGATATGCTTTAATCCGGCATAAATCCAGTTGGATTGAAAATGCCGTTGGATTGCAATCCCTAAGTCCAGCACGATCTCAGTCGTTGCAATTCAATTCGGACACAGTTAGTGCCGGTACCGTACCAGCACCTGTGCACCTTACATGAAGTCTCTGCCATACGATATTTTAATTACAGAAATATTTCAAGGATGTTGCAAAGCATGTGAGTGTGCACGGGACGGGACGCGGGGGGGGGGGTGGAGGATACGGCGTTTAGAGACAGGAACGAACCCCTTCGGGCTGCTTGACTGCTGCCCCCCCCTCAACACACACGCGCCGCGGCTGCCTCTCTGCAAAGGAACAATCCTTTATCCTTTATACATGGGACATATAAAACTATCGCATGCCTGCTTTTACTTTGCTGCGACATTTACTACTAAATAGCGCTGCATATTCTGTGTACTTAGCTATAGTAAGACCTCGCTTAACGCTGTTTCAGTATTACGCGGTTTCTAAAAAGCCACTATAACGTAAATTATGGGTCAGTTTCAGCGTTGCTAGACGTCCCGATTTTTAAATCAAAATTAAATGTCCCGCGCGGTACAGGGTCAGTCCCGCTTTTCGGGGATAACTCGACCGTGCGTAAATAATTATTCTCTTATTGTAAGTTGCAATTTGTAACACTCATTCCTCAGACTATTGTTTGAAACGCCATATTTTTCTAATGAATAAAACTTTTTTGATTTTAATTTCTGTTTTTTTTATTTTTTTTATTCAGCAGACAAATAAGACTCAACTATTTAACGATAGGGTAAATCTGATTTAAAATATCATATTTTTATTAAAATAAATTTTCTATGGCTATTTTTGCTATCTATTGTCACGTAAACGTAATTTGAACTCAAATAAAAAGATAAATATTTAAAAACTTCTGATTATATACCTTTTTACTATGTCCCGCTTTCGACGAAAGAATCCCGCTTTTTTCACTCAAAAGTTCCAAAAATTCCGACTTGGCAAAAAAAAATCTGGCAACGCTGGTCAGTTTATACAAAATGATTCAAATGTTGATAGAAGTTTAAAGGCAAGACGAAGTGGCATTGATGCAATATCTTGCTATCGACGACAGCTTGCTGAACGAAACAGAAAAAGGCAAACGACATTAGATGACTGCTTCACAAAAAACAAAATATGTTAAATGAGCAACATTTCTCGTCACAAACATAACTTCTTACTCGAGCTTTCGTTTGATTTTCATAAATGTTTTATACACAAAAATCGATATTAGCAATTCATAAATCTATAATCAATACGAGGTTGACTCTAATTAAAAGAAGTTAATTAGAGTGGTTGTGATCCTTGATGATTGTTGGAATAAGTTTGGATAAAATCCGTGGCATAGGATCAATAAAACACAATACTGAAGTTAAAATTGCATTCTTACTAACGTTTCGGTGTGCTTTACGCCATCTTCAGAGTTCTAAAAATTATTTGTATATAATGTTAGTGTTATAAATATGAACAGGTTACAATATACAGTAGAATCCGTTTATTATGACTCCGCCTATATTGACCAACCGCCTATTATGACATAATTACACAACGAGGTTTGGTTTTCATATAGAATTCTTTGTAACAAAGTCGGATATAATGACTTCGCTTACAGTAACATGTCGCTTATTATGACCCATTTTTAATAAATTTTGTCCGTCTATAGTGACCGACATGATTCTTTACACCTTCGGCAATGTTCGTTGATTCCCGACGACGTTCGGCACGTGGCTTGTTTTTATTTTGAATCTCAGTGAGTAATTGATAGTTGAACGTCACGCATTGTTTTTAGTGATATCCTATGTAAAAAATGTCATCTCAACGTCGTAAAGCATTTACGATTGAGGAGAAAGGTGAATAATATGCAGATTAGAAAATGGAGAATCAAGCTTATCTCTCGCAGAGGAATTGGGCGTGGGTCATTCGACAATCTCAATGATTTTCAAAAACAAGGACCGGATTAAGCGATCGTTCAATTCAAATGTTTTGAAACCGAAGAGGCTTCGAAAATCGCGCAAGAAAATGTTGATCAAGCGTTAATTCAGTAGTTTAAAATCACGCGAAACAAAGGAATACCCGTCAGCGGCCCTATGCTACCTAAAAAAAAGGAAGGTTTTTTTTTCACAAAAATGCTTTGTATGACGTCCGCTTAGTATGACGTGTTTGTCAATTCCCTTCGATGTCATTATAAACGGATTCCACTGTACCTATAAAACACTTACCGAATGCTGTCAATTCGCATCAGTATTTTGTCGTAAAATTGAAAACATGGTGAATGGTTTCACAGTATATATAAAAGGTAAGATGTTTTTATCACAAACAACATCTTACCTTTTATATATATTGTGAAACCAATCACCATGTTTTCAATTTTACGACAAAATACTGATACGAATTGACAGCATTCGGTAAGTGTTTTATATATTGTAACCTGTTCATATTTATAACACTAACATTATATACAAATAATTTTTAGAACTCTGAAGATGGTGTTAAGCACACCGAAACGTTAGTAAGAATGCAATTTTAACTTCAGTATTGTGTTTTATTGATCCTATGCCACGGATTTTACCAAACTTATTGCATCTATAATCAATGTGATAAAAACGTATTTAACAATACATGTTACAAATTAGGAAAAAAACTAACAAATTTTCTTATTCTCGGTTCTGTTTCATCTTACACCTATTATCAAGATGACCTCATTTAGCACTGTTTCGTATAGCGCAGGAATTTATTGGAACGTATCTCTTGCGTTAAGCGGGGTCTTACTGTACTTCTATTTTTAGTAGTAAATATCTGCATATTTTCTAATGTCTCTTAATTCCTCTGTCTATCTTTTTAGGCTAAACTTTTTTTTAGAAACCACGGAATACTGAAACAGCATAAAGCGGAGCAGCATTAAGCGAGGCTCAAAGGCTGTTTCCGTACAGAACTTGGCCCGAGCGAAGCCGGGCTCGTAGCTAGTAGTTTAATATAATATGTTTTGATAAAACAATGCAACATATGCTGCATAGACATAGAACAGTGATAATTGACATCCGATAGTACTGTGACAGGATCGCAGTGAGCTTCAACGCATACGCATGCCAAAACAATCGAATAATAGATATTGTTTGTGATATAATTATATTACATTCAGCTTTACCCCAGTAGCCGCTCCATTACTCTCTATTCCTCTCTCTCTCTACTCTCTGTTCAGCTCAGTCCGTCTCACTCACTCTTAATTAAAAATAATAATACGTCTGTCAAACAGAAAATACATTTAATAGCAAATCTGTTTCGGTGGGCAGTTTTGTGTGTGTCAGGAATATGAATTATCTATAATGTAAAAAGGTAAAGTTTGATTGTTTTTCGAGGATAATCACAAAAACTTCTAAACCGATTTTTAATTTTTGAAGTATAACTTCTTAGACGGTACTGTCTCGACGATTTTAATAGTAAAATCAAACGAAAACTGCTAAATAAACGTGAAGCAATCAGACAAATCCAGATAAATCTTTTTTTGAAATAATATTTCTTTTGGCGGATTGAGGGTAAAAAATATTAAAAGAAAAGTATTAATAACCCGGGTCGCAGTGCCAAAACCCTGCCGACAATATAGTGTATTTGCTTGTAGGTATAGGGCCGTGTGGTTTTATACTTTAATTATGTGAAATTAAGTTTGTTTTTGGGCAAAATAAAAAATTTAACCCCTTAATACACCCCTTAAAATAACATTTTTTTCTTAATTGTAATATTATTATCAATCTAACGTCTACACCGAATTAAATACACCCTTCAATAAATAAGTCACTATCTGCAAACTAGTGTTTTCATAAAATTTGTAAATCCGGTCCTGTCGGGTCGATTTTATTAAAACTGTGGGGACACTTTTTAATCACTACCAGAGGGTTAAATTTCAATTTTGAAACGATTCGGAGAATTTTTTCGGTATTTTGGGGCCTAAAAACAGTTTTCAACCCCTAAAAACTACCCTTAAAATAGCCCGATTAGGCCCATTTTAAATAGGCTTCTTGCGGTGATGGGTTTCAACACGTGGCCCAAATTTCGTTGAAATCAATTAACTCTTTCGAAAGTTATCGCGCGTACACATATATATATATATATATATATATATATATATACGTATATAAATATATATATATATATATATATATATACATATATATATAAACATTTTTAAAAATGGTGCCAAAGTGTTTAGGAGGTTATGAAACGTCGAGAAATTTTGGTCCGACCCCTAGGTCCCGCCATCCGACCGACGCCAATAGTGTATGTTGCCATATGGCAAATACACTAATAACAGAGGAATCTTTTTTTTTAATTTCATTAGCATTAATAGTTTTCGAGTTATTTGCAAAAAATTAGAACCCGTTTGTTGGAATTCCTTAATTATTAACAACTTTTGCAATTGTTTATGTGCGGAATTCAAACAATAGGGATGCTGACTGTATTCAAATAAAAAAACATAATTTTAACGAAAAGTAGTAGTTTCTATGATAGAAATACTAGAAAACACTATATTTTTCCTTATTTTTAAGGAATTTAATTAATATTTAATAAATAAAACCTAATAAAATCACGCTCAAGTCACGTGACAATCAGACACCAATCAGAGCGCATGACGTCATATGTTCAGCCGCTGTCAAAAAACTTCATTAGTATAAGATATACTTTTATTATAGAAAAACAATTCCAAAATTTTTATAATATAATTTATTTATTTATGAGCGCTTTCGACGATAGTCATCTTCAGATAATACATATATTATTTACAACGTAAACTGTTAAAATTTAAAAAATTTAAATGTCACAATGGCTGATTATTTATCCAAGGTTACGGAAAGTTAAATAATCAATAACATAAGTTATAATAATTTATAATATGTTTATATAAGATATTATTTTCTGCTTTGTTAAAGATCAGGTTCAAATTCTTTTCTGTATTTAAATATATATTATTTTTAACTATTTCAAATTTTTCTAGTTCGTTTAAAATTAAACCTTTTTGCGATTTATGTAAAATTTTGAAAAAATTATTGCAATCATACGAATGTTCTTTATCTGTTATATGGAAGGCGAAACTTGATTTATGATTATTAAAATTTTTTATGTCATTAATATGTTCTGAAATTCTATTTTTAAATTTTCGTCCTGTTTGACCAACGTATTTGGCTCTACAATTACATTCCAGAGAATATACACCACTACATTCTAAATCATTAATTGGTTCTTTATTACTAACTAATAAACTTCTAAGTGAATCTTTATTATGGAACACTATATTAGTTGAATATTTTTTGAATATATTAACAAATTTTAACATATTTTTGTTTATGAAAAAAAAAACTTCATTGTTTGGTTAATGTTTAGTGTGTAATTTATTATTATTTGTTTATAGGAAACGTCAAATTACATGTAACTATAGCAACGACTACGAAACAACTTTTCATCACCTCAGTTTACTAACGTTTATGAGCACAGAATACGCATCTATAGGATGGTGGTAGCTCCCGTGTAAACTTTTGAGCCTCCTTTGGTATGAACAGGTGACGTCACGCGACTAGTATTGGCGTTTTGGACCGAAATTTGAAACGGCATTTAAAATACATGATTTTTAAGGCTTGACTTGTATTTAAATAAAAATAATAAATATTTGTGGCAATATTAGGTACTTATGCACGATTTAAAACACTTTCCCAAAAATAGTCAACATCCCTATTGCACATTTTTCTAGAGGTGATTACGAATCCAATGAGTTATGACACGTATTTAAACTCGCAGTAGCAAACATTAACACGTTTCTCAACTTGTGAATCAGATAACAGGGACCAAAGAGTCAAAAGTCAAAAACTCTTTATTCGATTAAGATATTTAAATAACGTTTTCGTACAGCGCTTAGGAGTTAGGTGTGGTTTCTTGGTATCTGAGGTCACCTGAATCAACTGGCGTCATCAAAATCAAGCTAAACTGAATAAATTCCGCTCGTAATTAATAAGTTGACTGTTTATCAGATTATATAATAACACAGTAATAATTCATTGAAGCAAACGAAGGACCTGTTTTAATTAATACAAGTTTATCGAATGCTTTTTGCGCATTTTATTCATTAATCAAGTTAATAAAAAGCTCAGTGCTGTGTTACCATACTACGTACGTGTGGCTTGTGTGTGCTTTTGTCGTGTCCACTACGTCCAGTGCAAGCCGGCGCATAGTACACAGTATACAGTGTAACCTTAATATAACGAACCTCAATATAACGATTTCCTCGATTTAACAAATTTTTAAAAATCCTCTAGAACTGCCCGTAAGAGATAATGCAAAATATACCTCATCATTACGAATACTTTTTGTCAAAAACTTCTTTATAACGAATTTTCAATCATTGCAGAATATAAATAGAAAGTATAATTTACCTCTATTTAACGATTTTTGCCGACTTATAACCTTTACGTAACGTATCCTAATCAAACACACCCAATTCCACAATAACAACAACAATTCATGTCTCGACAGGTTCAGACACGTTAAATTTATCGTAAGGTAATTACTGTTGTTTGATGTAAAGTAATGTAAATACTGCTGTTAGTCACTGTTGTTAGTAAGGCATAATTTACCTCTATTTAACGATTCTTGTCAACTTATGATCTTTACATAACGTATCCTACCCATCAATCACATACAACAACTTATGTCTTGGCAGGTTCAGACACGATAAATTTATCGTAAGACGATCATTGTTGTTTGATGTAAAGTAATGTAAACACTGCTCTTGGTCACTGTTGTTAGTAAATTTAAAGTTGCAGCGGCTGAGAAACGAAAAAGGTGTTCCTTAACCGTCGCAGAGAAACGAAAAATCATTAAGTATGTAGACGAGAATCCTACAAAGCAAAAATTAGACATCGCTAAAGAGTTCGAAATTCCCGCAAGTAAATTTTAAAGTTCAGAGATACATTTTCTTCAGAAGGAAATGGGTTTTCTGACCTTGTTAAAACGAATCTTAGACCAACTTAACCTCTATATAACAAACTTCATTATAACGAATTACTTGGTGTAACGAATATTTTCTAATTCCCTTCAGCTTTGTTATATCGAGGTTGTACTGTATGTTTTGTGTGTCCGGCAGCGCGCGGTGTTAGATGGCGGCAGATGGGCCGACAATCACACGCCGACGGCCTGGGCGACACGTGTGCCTCGCTAATATACAAATTACAGACGATTCGCCGCCGACGCCGAATCATGTGTCATGGGATCCTCTACAACTCCATGCTGTCACCGAGAATCAGACTACAGGGTTTAGAATAAAATAGAATAGAATAGAATAAATGTATTATCTGAAATAGCCAACAAACTACCTGTATAGAATCAAGAATGCATAGCCAAACATGTGATGCATGAGTCATTTCAGCTGACAGATGCATCGAAGCAAGAACTGATACGTAAGTGTAAAATGTGCTTCTGTGTGTTAAGTATTTCACTGAGTTATGCGGATCCGTCGATCCGTCGGCTCAAAAAAAAATAAGTCGGGTCTCATGGATCTTCTGTCGGAGTCGGCTCTTTGAACCGGTTCAGATCTGAGTTACCCAACTCTAATATTTAGATTAGTTTTGATCTACTAGGAATCAGAGCTGGGCAGTAGTTAACTACGTAGTTAACTACTTTTTTTGGAAAAGTAGTTGTACTCTAACTACTTTTCTCCACATAGTAATCGTACTCAATTATTTTCAATATCTATCAAGTAATCACAAAAAGTAGTTAAAAATGTAGTTAACTACTTAGTTCTAACTACTTTAGGTAGTTTAAGTACTTTTTTGTAATCTAACTACTTATTTTGGATTTTAACTACTTTTAAAAATATTTTAGTACCTATATTATATTTAACCGACGTGTTAGAACAAGTTCTTATTCGTTATGCATTTTTCTAGACTCTAGAACACGATCAGATTTTTTTTTAAATAATGAAATATCAGTTGCTTGAGTTTTAGTTTGAAATACAACGTGGAACTGGTAATCGCATCGTTGCTATTTGCAAAATTTAATAAAAACACGTTTCGGCTATGATATCAGCCCTTTTCAAATGAATATAAATAAAAGATCCTACAAAAAATAATAATCACTGAAGAAAACAAAAATAGCATTAAGTTAGAAACAATTAACAGCCTAGACTGTCAAAAAGAAAGATTAAAATATACAAAACTTGATGGCAATTGACAGTAATATACCTATATATTTTTTTAAATATCGTTTTTGGACATTCTAGGTTGTAAATTGTTTTTTGTAGAATTTTTGATTTATATTCATTTGAAAAAGACTGACATCTTGGCCGAAACGTCGTATTGTTATTAAATATAAGTTTTTATTATTTAAAATAATTTTCATATATTATATGTGCAGATTGTACGACATAAATAAAGAGATTTATATTATTATTATTATTATAGTAGTTAAAAAAGTAGTTAAAATTTTAACTACTAACTACTAGTAGTTAGTAGTTTAACTACTTTTAAGAACGAGTAGTTTAACTACTAAGTAGTTTAACTACTTTTTTACTTAAGTAGTCAGTAGTTATACTCAACTACTTTTGTCAAGTAATTTGCCCAGCTCTACTAGGAATATTATGATTACGATTGTTGATCGATTGGTATAGGATCCCAGCGTCGGATGTTTATACATACTGGAGGAAGGAGTTGGGTACCGTCATTGATATATTAGATTCGCAAACACAGGGATCGGTTTAAATTAAACCCTTCACGTGAGATGTGAAAACCCTCCGCCATCCCATGCCTTGCCGCCCGACCGCCAAGTTACAAATACGCAAAATGTGTGTATATTTCGAAATCCAGTTGCTACCGAAACCATCCACTATTCGTGTTGTTTTTATTAACGTCAATACGCTACTTCAAATGTCACTTGACAATTCCAAATATCGAAATTTAAATAAGATAAATTTTTGAACATTTATCCGCTCAGTGACGTAGATACGAGGATGGGGAGATCAAAGGTTCGGGAGCTCTCTTAGAACTTGAATTAAATCAGCGTTGCCAGATTTTTTTTTGCCAAGTCGGGATTTTGGAACTTTTTGATTGAAAAAAGCGGGATTCTTTCGTCGAAAGCGTGACATAGTAAAAAAACGTATATATTCAGAAGTTTTTAAATATTTATCTTTTTATTTGAGTTCAAATTACATTTACGTGACAACAGATAGCAAAAATAACCATAGAAAATGTATTTTAATAAAAATATGATATTTTAAATCAGATTTACCCTATCGTTAAATAGTTGAGTCTTATTCGTCTTCTGAATAAAAAAAAAAAAAAAAAAACAGAAATCAAAATGAAAAAAGTTTTATTCATTAGAAAAATATGGCGTTTCAAACAATAGTCTGAGGAGTAAGTGTTACAAATTGCAACGTACAATAAGAGAATAATTATTTACGCACGGTCGAGTTATCCCCGAAAAACGGGACTGAGCCTGTCCCGCGCGGGACATTTAATTTTGATTTAAAAATCGGGACGTCTGGCAACGCTGAATTAAATATAGTTCGATTTCTTTTGATACAACCTTAAATAAAATTAGAGTTTAAAAAAGTAAAACAACACGTTTTTATGAACTAAAAAATGCAAAATAATTTGACAACAAAATTAGCTTTACTGTAAAAAGCGTTGGGTGCTATCTATTTAAATTTTCATAATAATTCTAGGTTAGCTAGTAAATGAAAAATTTATTACCGATATTAAGCACTCCACGTTTTTTATAGTGAAGATAATTTTGTTGCCAAATTGTTTTGCATTTTTTAGTTCATAAAAGCATATGGTTTTAGTCGTTTTTAAATTCTAATTTTAATTATAAGACTAAAAACAATGTTGAAATGATTTTAGTATAGCTGTTTATTGTAAATAATTTTGTGGTTTGGAAAATCAGCTATGTTTTTTATTTAAAAAAAAAAAACTATTTTTTGACAATTGTCATACATTTAAAATACACATTTAAAAATTTTCGCCAAGCCCTCGTTATAGTACGCGTCATGGACCTAAAAGGCTCGGAAGTTAGATGCAAATGGAGGCTTGCGCAGGTACAGTCGGTTGAAAAACTACAAACTTGCGCTATATTATTATTTTTAATTTTTCTTTAATCTGAAGGTCTAATTCATTTCATAAAAAAATATTTTTCGTGCTTGTCTATGCAAAACTGTATTAGGCATCTTGATCAATTACAATTAAAGAAACAACTTAACAATTGCGTACTGGACTGTACTTTATAGCAGGAAAGCGACAAGTGACAAAACAACTAGCGATAACCAATCACCGACGAGCGAACGTTCTATGTCGGTAACTGGCAGGTGATGGGAGTCTTCCTTTCCCACAAAACAACCAGGACGGCTCTAAAATATGCATTTACGACGCTGTTTGTGACTAACTTCAGAACTTTTTAGAACCGTGGCGCGTATTATACAGCTTTTGTATCTCGAAAATTGTAAATTTTTTATTGGGATCGTGTTTTGTTACTTTGATAGCACATGGCCATTGGTCAGACCTATAATAATCGGTTCGAAGCTCACGGAATGTTTCCCAAACAGCCTGTATACGGTGGAACCTGGTCGAACCCTAGCTTCCAGTACAAACAGTGCATGTTGAAGGGGGGGGGGGATGAGAAGCGTCCTGGCGGCTGCCGCTGCTGTTCTACTGTCATCTGCATACACTGCATGCTTAACTTGCAGTGCTGCCAACATCAAATATTGGTTTAATAATTGCAAACACCCTGTTTCGTATTAATTATTTGTAGGCGAGATCAAAGTAAACTGGCTTATGCCAAATATTTTCTTGCATTTTAATAAACACAAGAAAATAAATGATTAATGAAATTTAGGTAAAGTGAGTGCCCCACGCTTTGTAATTCAAACAGCGTAATTTAACATGTAAGGTCCATATGTTGGTTGAAGTCCTTGTGAATTCACAGGGACTTCAACCAACATATTGACTATACATGTCAAATTTCGCTGTTTGAATAAGAAAGCGTGGGGTACTCACTTTACCTAAATTTCATTAAGTAATCATTTATTTCACAGTGTCTCACGCTTCTAAGCGTTATTGAAGAGACATATTTTCCGCTTTAAATATATGCGTGTTTTTTAGATTTTTTTGGAACTGGAAATTTTTAATAACTTGTCTGTTATTTTTAACAAGCATACGTTTAACCTAAATTGTGAGTATGATTATTTTAACTTTTAAAAAATGGTTTCTTTGTAATATAAACAATAATCATAATAACAAATACAGTCAACTGCGAGTTGAAATCATACGTGGAGAGGGTTCCGTATCAACCATTTTCCGTGAGAATTTTAAGACAGGATTTTTGTTTAGTTTTCCTGTAAACTATCAGTGATGTCCTATAATCCCTATTTTTTTTTGTAATTTTAAGCTCAGTAATTTCAGGGTTAGAGGGAGATGCTCGATTTTCGAAATTTTCTTTAATATCTTTCAAGTTATGCATTTTAAAATTATTGAAAAAATATAGGTACATGTATTTCTCATAACAAGCCCTTTTATTTGACATGTCACATAATGTACTTGAAAATATATTTTTTTTAATTTTCTAATTTGACCACTAAAATGAACCTCAAAAATCGGAATTTGTTTATTTACACTCGTGATTGGATCATCTAACTCTCTCTCTCTCTCTCTCTCTCTCTATATATATATATATATATATATATATATATATATATATATATATATATATATATATATATACCAAATTTTCCAGATAAGATTCGAAGAAAATTAAATAGCTGAGAGTTGTGACAGACACGAATGATTCATAAGGGCTCCGTTTTTTTTTCGAATGTACAGAATCTTAAAAAGGGATGACAAAAATCGTTATTAAAAAATAAACGGAAATCGATCAATAAGACGTGTGTTTTAAATATATAGATGTCCTTTTTTGTAGAAACTAAAATCGGCATGAGTCACTTTCTCTTGTGGCCACAGATTTGTGTACAACGATGGGGCGACACACTTGTTTGTTAATTCGAGAGCTTGTTAGATCAATGAAATACCGATCCTTTCTCTACGATGGTTAGTTTAAGACATCGCAGATTATGAGACGGGAAATCCCCTGGCAGTCACAAATCACCTCTACCCCTCGTCTCCGACCATAATGGTCTTAGTTCGAATTTACATTGTCCTATTAATATAATAATATAATCGTAAGCTTTAAACTTGAGCTATTAAAAATTTTTCGCACACCATATTTTTTTTTTCAGGTCGCTAGCTTAGAAACACTGTAAAGCAAGTTTCACTTTTGTAGTCTTATAAATAACCTTTGAGTAGTGCAGACGCCACCAACAAAAAAAATATAATGAGCCTCATCCTCATAAGCTCACATAAGAAGTTTAACTTCTTTAGTTTTTAATATTATTTCTAAGTTAATTTATTGTTATGTCAAACTAATTAATAATATTTACACATACTTAGCAACACACTGTAAACTTCTGTCGTTGTCAGTTTCATGTAATTTAGGAGACAAACTAACTTCCCCTTTCGGGGACAATTCTACTTCCCCTCGAATTCTTAGTCTTTTCAAACAGATACGTCGCTAAAGAAGATAAATTTCAAAAACTTAAATATGAAAAAAGGACTCAAGATGGATACCTACAGAAAATAATTGAGATCTAAAAGTGTTAAATTAAATTAAATTTTTTTTATTTTGGAATATTGAAAAAAAAAATCGAAATTTAGAATAAAATTGCAAAATTTCGAAAAAAATTCAAAATGGAAAAAAAATATTGAATTTTCGAAAACATTCAAATTTTTGCAAAAAGTTTGAAATGTCAAAAAAAAAAACAAAATTTGGTTCGATTTTGTGGGGGTACATGGCCACGTGTCAATAGTGTCTGTTTAGACAGCCAAAGAGTAAAAAGTTTTTACACTTTTGTTGTCTACATCAGTTATTTCAAACTGAAAGCAGTTTTTACTAAAAACTGCTTTCAGTTTAGAATTGTTGATACAAAGCTTTAATAACCATGGCAGTTGGAGACCTCAAAAATTACTATTTATATTATTTTAACGAATTAATAGAGTGAGATTTGTCCTCTTGCTATTTTCGCATCTCTCTGCAACTGTTGAATGTATGCGTCGTCCGCCTTTAAAAAATACACGCGGCAACTAAAGCTAGCCATCCACCAAAGACGGTGCGACAAAAATAACTGACATTAAATTATTTTTCGTGCTTGTCTATGCAAAACTGTATTAGGCATCTTGATCAATTAACAATCAATGAAACAACTTAACAATAGCGTACTAGACTGTACTTTATAGCAGGAAAGCGACAAGTGACGCGACAACGAGCGATAACCAATCACTGACGAGCGCACGTTCTGTGCCGGTAACTGGGAGATGGTGGGAGTCTTCCTTTCCCACAAAACAACCAGGACGGCTCTAAAATATGCATTTGCGACGCTGTTCGTGACTAACTTCAGAACCTTTTAGAACCGTAGCGAGTATTACATGTCCAAACTTCTAGTATTCTAAGAACCTTGCAGCACTGTTTTCGGTGAACGACCGGCTTTAATGATCAAGAGTGCTACGAAGCGGAGACTGAATTTACTTGCTTTAACAGTTAGGTCACGTTGTCCCACCAGACTAAAGTCCCGCCAACTTAAACAGGGAGAAAGAGAGAGACTCATTACACCTTCGGGACATTGTGATAAATCCATGAAATCCTTCCTAAACGCCCGCTAAGACGCAAACCGCTCATGGCAAATAAACCGCATAAAATATACGGCAACTTTTTAATGCTACTTCATCTCTTTTCTTTAATCCCGCGCGACTTCGTTTTGTCCCTCAGCCACCGTTCCGTGTCTGTAATGACGATATATATTCCAAATCCGATAATAACCGATGCGTTAGATTCTTACTAAACTTTTTCACGCGACTGCATGAAGACAAGAAAAGTGGGTACTTATTACGGGCGTTTGAAGTTATGCTTCTTTAGTATGATTAAAAACTAATTTTTAATATACATGCACATACGAAGTTGACTCTAATAAAAAGATTAATTACAGCGATTGTGAACCTTAGTATTTGTTGGAGAAAGTTTGGATAAGAATTGGTGGCACAAGATCAATTGAGAAGCAATACTGAGTTTAAAATTGCATTTATTTACTGACGTTTCGGTGCACTTCGTACCATCTTCAGAGTTTCTTAAAATTATTTGTATTATAAAGTTCGTAGCTTTTTTTTAAATTAATATAAATAAGGTTACAATTTAGTAAAAACTTATCAAATGCTGTTAAATCATAACAGTATTTTGTCGAATAAAAATAAAGTTTGTGAACATCTTCTTTACCGAAAATGTGAATATCAATTATCGCGATCACGTCAAAGAAGTATAACTTCTGCCGCACGCAATAAGTACACGCACCACTTTTTTATTTTTCATATTTCTCGTGTCAGCATCTATGCCAATATGAAATTTTTCAATTCAAAACATCGTCGATTTCTACAATTTTGCCCCCTCTCCTAATTTATGTTTGGTGGAAGAAGCAAATTAAAATTAGAGTTTAAAAAAACTACCACAACACCCTTCTGTGAACTAGAAAATGCAAAATAATTTGATAACAAAATTAACTTTACTCTAAAAGCGTGGGGTGCTATCTACTTAAATTATCATAATAACTCTACGTTTAAATTTAATAAGTAAATGCCGTATTAATGCCGATATTATGCACTCCATGCTTTTTACAGTGAAGCTAATTTTGTTGTCAAATTACTTTGCATTTTTTAGTCATAAAAGCGTGTTGTTTTAGTTTTTTTAAACTCTAATTTTAATTATAAGACTAAAAAACAATATTGCATTTGGCTATGGGGTAGGCAACGCAACGAACGGCAAGGTACAGCGTGTTAGCTTGATTGCTGTAATGTTTCAAGTTTTTTTTATCCTGAATGAGACAAACTTATTAAATTATTGTATTGTCATCGATCCTTGGTAAGTGTGCAAAGTGTCCTTTTAATCTGATGTTTTGAAGTAGGTAAATTTCACGTTCATAGATTACATTACAAACAAACAAGCAAACAAACAAATATACAAGTGGAGCTGATAAAAGCGAGTTAAAAAGCGAATCAAAATGGCAGTCATCGTCAACTGAGTCACTAAAACATCACGCAGCCGCAGTCGCCAATCGTGCTTGATTACTCGGTGTCTGTGTTAACAGTAAGACAGAAGTTGGTGCGTAGAATAAAATTCCCACGATGAAATAAATATCAATAAGTGGCTTTGGCCTAAGTACAATGTGTTTATTTAGTGCCGTGATTTGTTTTTCTTTTCATCTAAATTTGAAGACCGTGCGGTTAATATAACTATAAAGTGTGCTCCCGGTCAGGTAAGACTGCTAATGCTTCTTAAATAGCCTGTATATTTGTATGTTTTAATTCAGAATCGTTTATTAATATATTTCTACCCATAACATGAAACAAAATTTAATTATAAATGGATATTCTATAAAAATATTTTTTTAAGTAACATATTTCTATAATGGCATAATCAATGTTATATTATTACTACACGTGTTATTTTTTTAATAAATTTTTAGTGCATTAGCAGAATAACTAGTTAAGTAAAGTTTGTAATAGGTATGAAGCAGTTTTATTTACAAAATTAAATATGATTGTCCGTATTTAAAAAATATATGAATACGTATATATTAATTATAGCATTTATAGTTTTGATATCATAGTGTGAAACACTCATTGTTGCAAATTAATGCGATATTAGAAAATGTTTATTACAATTCAAGCAATGTCACTGTCGGGATACGAACCCGAATCTTCCACTATCGCGGCGGCTAAATTACCAGCTATTCTACAGTGACACATTTCTAAACAATCAACACTTCCCTACTGAAGCACATTTGCGACGGTATTCCATATCCTTCGTAAGCTAATTTTTATATTAGACACATTAGAACCTTCACTCGACCGAGAGCCAAGTATTACGATTTAAAAATGATGTTTTCTGTTATAGACAAGGAGTTGTGACGAAATGTCAATGGCATTTGACAAAGATGGTACACCAAGCCGAAAAAACTCATCAATTTCAGACGCAAATAGTACAGTCAACGACAAATCTACAACGCAATTTGGAGCAATTACATGCTTTTGACTGAAAACCTCATCATGGGAGTTCTATTCAGAGGCCGTCTGGGGACTCTTTGATCGGTAACACATCACTGAGAAGTGGGAATCTTGTGGAACTTCATGGCTTTGTATCTGACTTGAATGTCAACAGACGAGAGAAGGAATCCGAAATTTTTAATTCAGCAACGAAAGTCAGACAGACAAATGGATGATATTACTCGATTTCCAGTAGAATGCGCCGGTGGAGAAGGCACATATATCAAAACTGAGAAGAGTAAATTTGAAAATGGAAGATTAGCAAATTTTAATTCTGGATCAAACGAGGCAATGGTAACCAAATTCAAAATAAAAGACGAGCAAATGGATGATTCATCAATTTTCGCAGAGTCTGCTGATAACACATTAGAAACTTTACCTGGGGATGACGGTAATGAAATAAGCTGCGAAGACTCAAATATCGAAATGCGCGAATTTAAATTTGTTGAAGTCCTAGATGCTAACTGGAAAGAGAATGAACTTGCAAATTTGAACTCCGCAAACAAAAGTGTCGAGGAAATGTCTTTAAAATACAAAATTAAGGACGAACCGATGCACAGTTCGTTAATTTTGACAGATTGTATTAACGACTCTGTAAACGATAATTCTAAAGATAGCAGTGAAGTAAGCAGCGAAGATTCAAAAATCGATATTGACCACTCTTCGGCAAAATCCTCAGGTCCACGCTCTTCTGAAAAGCGGAGAAATACATGTGACGTTTGTAATAAGTGCTTCACTAGATTGAACCATTTAAATACTCATAAACTGGTACATACTGGTGAAAAACCATATCAGTGTGACGTTTGTAATAAGCATTTCGTTTCATCAAATAATTTGAAAGTTCATAAACGTATACATACTGGCGAGAAACCTTATAAATGTGACGTTTGTAGGAAGTGTTTTACTCAGTTAATCAATTTATATACACACCAACGTGTACATACTGGTGAAAAACCACATCAGTGTGACGTTTGTAATAAGAGTTTCATTACATCAAAAGATTTGAAAGTTCACAAGCGTGTACATACTGGTGAGAAACCTTATAAATGTGACGTTTGTGAAAAGTGTTTCACTCAGTCAACCAATTTATTCACACATAAACGAATACATACCGGTGACAGACCACATCAGTGTGACGTTTGTAATAAGCGTTTCATTTCATCGAAAGACGTGAAAGTTCACAAACGTATGCATACTGGCGAGAAACCTTATAAATGTGACGTTTGTAAAAAGTGTTACACTTCATCATACAATTTGAAGTCTCATAAACGCTTACATACTGGTGATGAACAATAATAAGCTTACCTTTGGTTTAAAGTTCAAGCGATTTAACAACTTTCCAAGAAAAAGTGTGTCATATACTATATTCTTTTTTTTTCTGGCAAAAATTTTGATAATGGATATAAAAAAAAGATACTCGTAAACTAAATTTGTGTGTCATTTAAATCATAAAGCTAATGCTGGACTGCACAATAAATTATCTAAATATATAAGCTGCCTTAGATTGTGCCTGCAATGAACATAGTTATATTTTTGGAGTAGATGGCGCTAGAGAGAATTAGATTCACTAAAACTATTTTTTCTATTATTTTTCATACAAAGATAAATACTTTCTTATGAATTATTATCAAGTTGGCATATTGATTCATTGTTAATACAAAACCATATGACTTTACCACATTAATTCTTTCTACACTTGCTTAATGTAGGGTTGCCATTTCTAAAATTTGGCAACCAGGACAAGACGCGTGAAAACCCCGGATTTTAAAGCCCAGAACCCGGACATGTCAACAGGTTTTTTTAAACATAGTCAGTGTAATAAAAAACAGTTGAAAATGTCACAAATCACCTTTTTATTTATTTTCAGACCTTAAAATTAAATTTAGTCATCTTTTATCATCATTTTAAATGTACCTAACAAAACATAATCTTATTACAGTTTGTTACAAATTGTTTTAACAATCAGTTAGAATATTTTTATTCTTAAATTTTTAAACCCGGACTACAAATGAAGCCCCGCCTGGACGCTCCCCGGATGCCCTCTAAACTAGGACAAATCCGGGGAAACCCGGACGGATGGCAACCCTAGCTTAATGTAACTTAATAAAGAATCAACTAATTTACTTCCAAAATATCGACAACATGTTTGTATCAAATTTTAATCGTGCTTCACCCTGCGACCTGCAACATTGTAAGGCCTAGTTTACATTGGTAGTAGAACACACTCAAAGTTACTAGATTAATAAGGTTGGGCGTAACATTGAAAAGGGTGCGGGGAAGCAGGCTTGTGACGTCACACGAAACCTTTTTCTCATCTGTCAAACGTTCATTTTAATTGAAAAATCAAGACAGGTTTCGAATGACATAAGCAATAGAATAGAATATCTTTATTCACAGAGCTAATGTTACAAGTAGATGTGATTGTCAATTAAAATTACAAATAAAAGAATTACATTAAAATCAGCGATAAGTAAAATTTTACGCTGCATATTTAATTACCAAGTGGTTGTTGATTGCGCGAAGTCTTTGTACGAATACAGTGGTTCGTTAGATAATTTTCGCCTTATTTCTTTTGAATCAAGGTTAATTGGCAAGTTTGTTACACTAATGGGAAGTTGATTATATAACTGAAGTGCAAAATAATTTGGACCATTTGTCAGCTTGTTGCGATTGCAACCAATCGCAGACATGACCACATTTATAGCCTTTTACGCCAAACTCCTTCTTAACCAAACCATTATACTTCTTGTAGAATAACAAAGATAGCTATTTTCCTCTAGGAGAGCTTATAGAAAATGAATATCACACGTCGTCGTAGATACATAGATTATAGATTATAGACGCTCAACATCTGTCGTCATCAGCGTTACGTAGGTCGTCGTCATTGTATTGCTGCGAGAAAGTGCTTAATAGCAGCTATGTCTTGTTAAATGAAGTTGATGAAATTTTGGAAAAACAAATTGTTAGGAAAAAAAGAATATGGTTGTCAGTTTAAATAGAGTAAGATCTATTATTGCAAATTATCCTCAAATGATCCGAAAGGGGACAAATTATAATACTGAAATATGAAACCAGAGAATTTTGAAACACTTTTGAATCTACTTACCTTCGTTATAATGAAAAAAGACACTCACACTGCGCTCGTCAACTCCATTATCTCAGACTGTTTGATGACGGCTAGTTATCTAATAGTAACTAGTGATGTAATATTACTGTTTCAGTAATCTAATACTCACACTACCAATGTGAACTAGGTTTAAGTGTTATCAATTATCAATACTAATCGTAATGTCAAAAGTTACATAATGAAAGAAATAGCCATAACTGGCTTTGATCTAAGTACAATGTGTCGGTTGTGTCTATCGAATGGCGTTACGGGATTAGACTTGTTTTCTTTTTCAACTAGATTTGAAGACTTACTAGCTAATGTTATCATGAAGTGTACTCCCGTTCAGGTAATACTTTCGAATCAGCTGGAATAAAGTTTAAACTTATTATATTTTTTTTATCTAAATAATTTATTTCAGTATTTCTATACATAACATTAAATTAAAATTTATTATAAATGTACATTCAGTAAAGTGGGCAGTACACAAATATTTGATATTTTATTAAGTAACATTTTTATAATGGCATAATAAATGTTTGCTTTTCACCTTGTTCATTTATTTATTTTTTGTTTTTTAATAAATTTTTGTCATATTATATAGTAGCAAAATAGGTTAAACTTTAAAGACAAAGTAATAAATTATAAAACTGCCAAATTAAATATTATTAATTCTAAAAAAAAATTTCCTGATTTAGGACAGAAATTATGATGAAATGCCAAATTTTATCTGACTGAAACGCTACATAAGGATAGAAAAAAGTCGTCAGTTTCAGACACAAATAGGACAGTTAGAGAAAACTATTTAGAACAAATACATGCTTTAAACAAAAAAAAAAGCTCGAGAGTCATTCAAAGGTCGTAAATTTGAATTTCAACAGGCGAGAGAAGGAATGAGAAAATTTTAATTCCGCAAGCAAAATCAAAAACGGGACAAATGGATGATAATTCACCTTTTCTAGTAGAATCCGCCGGTGACGGAGAAAAAACTGTGTCTAAGAGTGGAGAGAGCACTTATATCAAAATTGAGGATAATTTTGATGTGGGAAGATTAGCAAATTTTAACTCTGGAACTACCAAGGAAATGTCTACAAAATTGGAAATAAAAGACGAGCCAATAGACGAAAATTCATCAATTTCCATAGAGCCAACAGTAGAAACTTTACCTGGGAATGGCGGTAATGAAATCAGCTACGAGGACTCAAAAATCGAAACCCGTGAATTTAAATTTGTTGAGGTAATAGACGCCAACTGGAAAGAAAATAAACTTGCAAATTTGAACTCCGTAAACAAAAATGTCGAGGAAATCTCTTTAAAATACGAAATTAAAGACGAACCGGTGGACAGTTCGTTAATTATGACAGGTTGCATTAACAACACTGTAAAATATTTTTCTAAAGACAGTCGTGAAATCAGGTGCGAAGATTCAAAAATCGATTATGATCACTCTTCGGGAAACTCCGCAAGTCAGCGTTCTTCTGATTTAGAAAAGTATTTTGAAACATCTGAAAGGCGAAGCAAAATATGTGACAATTATGAAGAGCCGTTGTGTAAGTTGAGCCATTTAAATACTCATAAACTGATACATACTGATGAGAAACCATATCAGTGTGACGTTTGTAATAAGAGTTTCATTACATCAAATAATATGAAAATTCACAAACGTATACATACTGGCGAGAAACCTTATAAATGTGACGTTTGTAAAAAGTGTTTCACACAGTCTTGCAATTTAATTAGACACAAACGTATAATACATACAGGTGAGAAACCGTACAGTTGTGACGTTTGTAATAAGTATTTTAGTACATCGGGTAATCTGTTTACTCACAGTATAATACATACTGGTGAGAAACCCTATCAGTGTGACGTTTGTAATAAACGTTTCATTGCGTCAGATGATTTGAATCATCACAAGCGTATACATAACGGCAAGAATCCTTATAAATGTGACGTTTGTGAAAAGTGTTTTACTACATTGGGCGGTTTAAATAATCATAGTTTAATACATACTGGTGAGAAACCATATCAGTGTGATATTTGTAATAAGAGTTACATTGCATCAAAAGATTTGAAAGTTCACAAGCGTATACATACTGATGGGAAACCTTATAAATGTGACGTTTGTAAAAAGTGTTTCTCTCAGTCAACTACATTATGTGTACACAAACGTATACATACCGATGAGAAAACGCATTTGTGTGACGTTTGTAATAAGCGTTTCATTGCATTAAAAGATTTGAAAGTTCACAAGCGTATACATACTGGTGAGAAACCTTATGAATGCGACGTTTGTAAAAAGTGTTTTACTACATCGGGCAGTTTTAATAGTCATAAAATGATACATACTGGCGAGAAACCACATCAATGTGACGTTTGTAATAAACGTTTCATTGAGGCAAAAAATTTGAAAGTTCACATGCGTATACATACTGGTGAGAAACCTTTCAAGTGTGATGTTTGTGAGAAATGTTTCACGCAGTTAATTAATTTATATACACACAAACGGATTCATACAGGCGAAAAACCACATCAGTGTGACGTTTGTGATAAGCGTTTCATTGCAGCAAAAGATTTAAAAGTTCACAAGCGCGTTCATACCGGCGAGAAACCTTATAAATGTGACGTTTGTAAAAAATGTTTTACTAGATCAAGCAGTTTAAATACTCATAACATGATACATACTGGTGAGAAACCACATCAGTGTGACGTTTGTAATATGCGTTTCATTGAGTTAAAAAATTTGAATCGGCACAAACGTATACATACCGGCGAAAAGCCTTATAAATGTGATGTTTGTGAAAAGTGTTACACTTCACCAAAGAATTTGAAGTCTCATAGACGTATACATACTGAAGAGAAACAATAATATTTTAGCTTCGAATTCAAGGCTGTTAGTTCACGCAATTTAGACTTTATAGCAGAAATAAAGGTGGATTTTTTTGACATTGAGCTCTGAAAGTGTTAGAAATAAGGTACTATTTTTCGTACGAGTAACGATATTGAAAATAAAGGAAGGAAAGTCAATACAGGAGTAGTTTTTCGACCAAATCGAGGTTTTGGATCAAGGTAGGAACTTTTTAGGCTCTTATTTCTAAGGCCATTGGGAGTTCATTTTCAAAAAAAACAATTTTATTTCTGTTTTTCATTAAATTTCCCTGCACTATGTATAGCTCAAGCGATTTAAAAACTTTTGTGGCAAAAATTTGCATAATTAATCTTTAAAAAAAGATACTGGTAAAGTGTCTGTTATTTAAATAATAAAACTATTATTAGATTGCGCAACAAATTTTCTGAGGTCGTTGTCATAATTTGTGTTAATTGATGAAAATAAAGACACATTTAAAAACCCTAGATGAATTTTGATTTTCTACTTTCATTTTTTTGGAATCGCTTGATTTTGGAACCTACTCGCCAGTTTGGCTTCAGGATATTCATTTCTATTTCTTTTTTTTTCGCCAGTCAATAATTAAAGTACGTTATCAAGACAAACCACTAGCCGCTTCAATCCTCAAAATCGGTCCTGCAGTTTGGAAGTTACGATAGAACATCCATATAAACGGACGTCAGATTTTTCTTTTCTTTTTCGCAGTCGAGTAGTGACGTAGATATTTTTTGTTTCACTAAAGCAATCATCTTTCAACCATACTTTTCGAGTAGATATCAAATTGTTGAATTCAAAACGTGTCTGTCATGCACGAACTAATGCGACTATCCGTTCAACCTCAATTGGAAACAAGTAACAACCCACCGCACCGATATGTTTAAATAATCGAGTCAGTCAACTAAAACATGGCGCATCAGACATCTACGACCTAGCGGCTTGCAGCACTTCAAGGCCTAGTGTTATTAGTAGCAGACTTTTTCCCCAAACCACTATTCTGTCATTTCCGTAACCATCTTCACCAGGGGTGCTCAGGCTTACAGTGGCAACATATTCAAGCTTTAGGGTATCATGGAGATATTAGAGCATGGTGACACGACCACGGACAAGAATATTTTATTGTTTCGTAGTTTTCAGAGCACGATTATTGGCATAGTTGAGTTTTAGTTTTTAAACTTTATATTTTTTTTATTTTTATAAAGCTTCACAGCTTTATTCATTCATTTTATCTTTCTATAAAACCAGTAAGTACGTATAGTTTTTGTAATTAGTGTCTTAATTAGAACCTTGCAAATGATCTACACATGACCCGAAAGAGTATATTTTCTGTTCGAATAATGACGCCAAGGAATTTTGTAATCTTTGGAATTTAGTTACCCTTATTATAATAATAGAGTAGAGCGCGTGCACTCTGGTGGGTAAAGAAGGAGTAGAGTAGAATTTACCAGAAACTATCTATTGTACTCTACTTCCACTACGCATGCTATATTAGTAGTTTACTACTGACAATACCAATGTAAACTAGACTTAAGTGTTGCAAGTTACGAATAATTAAGCATGTGTTACTGATGTTAAAATTCAAATAATTAGAGAAATAGCGATAACAGGCTTTAGTTCAAGTACAATGTGTCGATTGTGCTTATCGAAGGGCGTTACGGTACTTAGACTTGTTTTGTTTTTCAACACAATTTGAGAATATACTACTTTAAATAATCATGATGTGTCATCCCGTTCAGGTAAGACAATTTCTCTTGAGTTGGAATAAAGTTCGTAAATGTTTGTTTTTTTTAATACTAATTAGCATATCAGTGTATTTCTATTCATAACATTAAATTAAAGTTGATTATTAGTTCAAGCTTTAAACACAAAGTAATAATGTATGAATTTTTTTTACTAAATTGAATATTATACTCAATATTTAAAAAATTGTTTTTTTTTTAGTAATGAAATGCCAAAAAATCTGACAATGGTGGTATAATAGGGTAATGCAAATAGTATTGTCTGTGAAAATTCTGCAACGCTATTTGAAGCAGTTACATGCTATTGCAAAAAAAAAATAAGTTCGCGGTTCTAGCCGTCGGAGGAGTCTTTGATCGGTAACAAAAATGCAAACATCACTGTGAATGCTGAATTCTTTGATTGCTAACACTAATGCTGATATCATTATCAACTACGAATATGTGGAACTTTATGTCGTCGTGTCCGACTTGAGTGTGAACAGGCGAGAGAAGGAATGTGAAATTTTTAATTTTGCAAGCAAAATCGAAGACGACAGACCAGTGGATGATTCACCATTTCCATTAAAATGCACCGATCATGGAGAAAAAACTGTGTCTAAGAGTGGGGAGAACACATATAAAAATTGAGGACAGTAAATTTGATGTGGGAATTTTAACTGTAGAGCTACAAACGAAATGTCTACAAAATCGGAAATAAAAGACGACCCAATGGACGAAAATTCATCAGTTTCCTAGAAAGACCTAATCAATTTCAGACGCTAATAGTACAGTCAGAGAAAACTCTGCAAAGCTATTTGGAACAAATACATACTTTAAACAAAAAAAAAAAAAAAAAAAAACTAAGCTTGAGAGTTTCATTCAAAGGTAGTCTTTTTGACGGTCAACAGGCGAGAGAATGAATGTGAAAATTTTAATATCAAAGGCGGAACAAATGGATGATTCACCATTTCCAGTGGAAACTATGTCTAAAGGTCGCGAAAGCACCTAAATCAAAGTTGAGGACTGTAAATTTGAAGTGGGAAGATTAGCAAATTTTAACTCTGGAACTAACGAGGAAATGTCTACTAAGCTAGAAATAAAAGACGAAGAAATGGGCGATAATAATTTACTAATTTCCGCAGAGTATGCTGATAACACGGTAGAAACTTCATCTGAGGATGACGGTAGTGAAATTGACTGCGAAAACCGAGAATTTAAATTTGTTGAGGTAATAGACGCCAACTGGAAAGAGAATGAACCTGCAAATTTGAACTCCGCAAACAAAAGTGTCGAAGAACTGCCTTTAAAATGCGAAATTAAAGAAGAACCGATGGATAGTTCGTTAATTCTGACAGATCGTATTAACGACACTGTAAACGATTTTTTGAAAGACAACAGTGAAATAAATTGCGAAGATTCAGGAATCGATTTTGGTCACTTTTTGGCAAATTCCACAGAGCTGCGTTTTTCTGATGCAGGAGAGTATTTTGAAACATCTGAAAAGCGAAGCAAAATATGTGACGTTTGTAAAAAATGTTTCTCTCAATTGAGCCATTTAAATACTCATAAATTAATACATACTGGTGAGAAACCATATCAGTGTGACGTTTGTAATAAGTGTTTCATTTCATCAAGTAATTTGAAAGATCATAAGCGTATACATACTGGCGAGAAACCATTTAAATGTGATGTGTGTAAAAAGTGTTTCACTAAATCGTCCAATTTATGTAGACACAAACGTATCCATACAGGAGTGAAACCACACATGTGTGATGTTTGTAATAAGTGTTTCATTGATTCAATAAGATTGAATCGTCATAAACGTATGCATACTGGCGAGAAACCTTATAAATGTGATGTTTGTAAGAAGTGTTTCACACAGTCATACAATTTATTTATACACAAACGTGTACATACAAGGGAGAAACGAATTTAGTGTGACGTTTGTAATAAACATTTCATTGCATCAAAATACTTGATAGTTCACAAGCGTGAACCTACTGGCGAGAAACCTTATAAATGTAACTTTTATAAAAAGTGTAGTGACAGTCTAAGGTGACAAGGTCGTTGTATTATTCTGTTTTATTTATTGAAATTAAATGAAGACAATACTTTGAAAAATTAGACACGGTTTGATTTTCTAAACTTGCATTTTTGTTGAAACATTTTAATCTTGTAATCCAGTCGCCAGTTTCTTTAATTTGGATCATCTACACGATATTCATTTCTATTTCTTGTTCTTTATTTTTTGCTACTCGATAAATGGCGTTTATCATCCGCCATATTGAACCTATGGTGACATAATATACTTTAAAACGCGTACGAAACCAAGGCGAATCGATAGGCATTTCAGTTGTCTAAATCGGTCCTGCAGTTTAAAAGTTTCGAGGGAACATTTTAATCTACGTAGGTACATCAAACTAAAGTCCCTTCTTCTCAGTTGGGTATTGACGTAGTTATTTGTGGTTTCAAATAAGCAATCATCTTCCAACCATATTTGTTGAGTCACCAGGTATGCCAATATCAAATTGTTGAATTCAAAACGTGACATTCAACCACAATCACTCTACCTAGTGCTGGATTTGATAACTCAAGGTTAAAATGAAAAACTTTTTTTTTAATTAATGAAAACTGCATTGTGAATTAGATATTTAAACAAGCTATTAAAATTTTAAAAAAGGTATTTTTTATAATTTTAGATTGAAAAATTGGTGACAATTTTTTACTGATGATTCATTTAAAGTATCGATGGTAGAGTGTACTATTCCCTATACTCCACTGGACAACATTTTTAGTACTCTCCTTCCACTATTTCAGAGTAATGTAATAGTAAGGCACTATAGATGTGAGTATTCTCATCCGCCATATTGTGTCCTTGCTTGTCACGCGTAGTAAGACAACATATGACTAAAGTTAACAGATAAATTATATTTCATAAAAGAAAAATGATTTGAATGTTTGTCAAGATTTTTTAAAGGTCCTGCTGTTGTTTGTACGCGTTTACCCGTACGCAAAAGTGCTTTAAAGTGGAAATATCAATGTGACAACTGTACAGAAGTTGACAGACAAAATTGCGGTAATTATTTATTTTTCATCACTGTACTATGCAGAATAGAAGAATTATTTGTTAATTGTAATGACTATTGTTTTTATTGCGCGCTATTAAAAAAATTGCGGAAATGTCAGAAAAGAAATCTGCCTTTGGCAACGACACTTCAATTTTATCAGCTGAAATACGAAACAAATTAAATAAAAAATATTGGATACAAGTTGAATTATTTATTATAAAAAAAAAAGATATACATTAAATAAAATACATTATGGAGAAGCATTTCAATTTTTTTTTCTTTGCTGACGCCGTTCCATAAACTATTTTGCGAAATTTGCTATTTTCAATGAAGTTTTTCAAACAGTAAGAACGGACGTTAAAAAAATGCCGGATAATTCTCCCTTTCACATTGTAACATTCCGGAAAAAATATATCAATATTGTCCACTAAACATTTTCCCAATTCGAATTTTCCCTGTCTCCGCACTTACAGCCGCTTTTTTTTCTTTTTTGAGAATACAGTTAAACGTATTTTTCTTACAGACACATTTTGAAGAATCACAATTTGAAAATCGTCGACAGGATGGATGGAAGAAATTAAAACGGAAATTCTAATTGGGAAAATGTTTAGTGGACAATATTGAAATATTTTTTCCGGAATGTTACAATGTGAAAGGGAGAATTATCCGGCATTTTTTAACGTCCGTTCTTACTGTTTGAAAAACTTCATTGAAAATAGCAAATTTCGCAAAATAGTTTATAGAACGGCGTCAGCAAAGAAAAAAAAAATTGAAATGCTTCTCCATAATGTATTTTATTTAATGTATATCTTTTTTTTTATAATAAATAGTTCAACTTGTATCCAATATTTTTTATTTAATTTGTTTCGTATTTCAGCTGATAAAATTGAAGTGTCGTTACCAAAGGCAGATTTCTTTTCTGACATTTCCGCATTTTTTTAATAGCCCGCAAAAAAACAATAGTCATTACAATTAACAAATAATTCTTCTATTCTGCATAGTACAGTGATGAAAAATAAATAATTACCGCAATTTTTTCTGTCAACTTCTGTACAGTTGTCACATTGATATTCCCACTTTAAAGCACTTTTGCGTACGGGTAAACGCGTACAAACAACAGCAGGACCTTTAAAAAATCTTGACAAACATTCAAATCATTTTTCTTTTATGAAATATAATTTATCTGTTAACTTTAGTCATATGTTGTCGTACTACGCGTGACAAGCGAGGACACAATATGGCGGATGAGAATACCTATATCTATAGAGCTCTAGTAATAGTAAATAGTACTATCACAGTAGTCTACTACTGACAATGCCAATGTAAGCTAGGCTTAAGTGCTACCATTTACGAATAGTTAAAACATGTGCTACTGATGTTAAAATTCAAACAATTGGAAAAATATTGATAATTGGCTTTAGCCTATGTTGTTTGTCGGTTGTGCGTATCGAGTGGCGTTACGGTATTATACTTGTTGTGCTTTTCAATACAATATTTGAGAATCTTGTACTTAATGTAATCATGATGTGTCTTCCCGTTCAGGTAAGACCGCGTCTTTTGAGCTGGATTAAAGTTTTTAACTGTTTAGTCTAATTTCTATACATAATATTAACTTAGTGTTATTAATTTACATTTGATAAAGATGATAGTATAGAAATATTTCAGGTTTTGTTAAGTTTAACGTAAGATTTAGTCACATTAAATCTATATGTGATTTTACATGGTATTTTTTATAATTTGTCAATTAAGTAGTAGAAAAATAACAGAATAATAAATTGGTATGAAAAAGTTTTTTTTTTTACAAAATAGAGTTATTGTTAATACTCAAAAAAATTGTTTTTAGTTTCAGTTGTGATGAAATACCAAATTACTGTTAAAGAAGTACACTAGGCTGACGCAAATAGTACAGTCAGAGAAAATTCTACAAAGCTATTTACAGAAATTACATGCTTTTGACAAAAAAAAAACTAAATTTGAGAGTTCCATTCAAAGGCCATCTGAGTATTGTTTGATCGGTAACATAAATGCAGACATCATTCTGTATGTGGAATTTCATGTCGTGTCTTACTTTGAGTGTCAACAGGCGAGGAAACGAATGAGAAAATTTTATTTCAGCAGACAACATCAAAGACGGACAAATGGATGATAATTTTCCATTTCCAGTGGAATGCGCTGGTCACGGAGAACAAAAGGGTGGGGAGGGTATCTACATCAAAACTGAGGATAGTAAATTTGAAGTGGGAAGATTAGCATACTTTAACTCTGGAACTAACGGGGAAATGTCTACTAAACTGGAAATAAAAGAAGAGGAAATGGACGATGATAATTCAGTAACTTCCGCAGAGTATGCTGATAATACAGGAGAAACTTTATCTGAGCATAGCAGAAATGGAATCGGTTGCGAAGACTCAAAGATCGGAATCGCCAACTGGACAGAGACTGCACCTACAAATTTGAATTCAACCAACAAAAGTGTCGAAGAACTGCCTTTAAAATACGAAATTAAAGACGAACCGATGGACACTTCGTTAATTCCGACAGATCGTATTAACGAAATAAGTTGTGAAGATTCAAAAATCGATATTGGTCCCTCTAAGGGAAATTCAGTAGATCTGTGCTCTTCTGATACAGGAGAATATTTTGAAACATCTGAAATGCGGAGCAATATATGTGACGTTTGTAAAAAGTGTTTCTCTCAATTGAGCCATTTAAATACTCATAAATTAATACATATTGGTGAGAAACCATATCACTGTGACGTTTGTAATAAGTGTTTTACCTCATCAAATAATTTGAAAGATCATAAGCGTATACATACTGACGAGAAACCATTTAAATGTGATGTTTGTAAAAAGTGTTTCACGAAGTCATCCAATTTATGTAGACACAAACGTATACATTCAGAAGTGAAACCGCACATGCCTAGATTGGAACATTTAAATAATCAGAAAGTGATACATACTGGAGAGAAACCAAATCAGTGTGACATTTGTAATAAACGTTTCATTGATTTAAAAAATTTGAAAGTTCACAAACGTATACATACTGGTGAGAAACCTTACGAATGTGACGTTTGTAAAATGTGTTTCACACAGTCAACCAATTTATATAGACACAAACGTATAATACATACTGGCGAGAGACCGTACAAATGCGACGTTTGTAACAAGCATTTCAGTACATCGGGTAATCTAAATACTCACCGCAGAATACATACTGGTGAAAAACCATACCAGTGTGACGTTTGTAATAAGAGTTTCGTTGTTTCAACCGATTTGAATCGTCATAAGCGTTTACATACGGGCGAGAACCCTTATAAATGTGACATTTGTGAAAAATGTTTTACTACAGTGGGCAGTTTAAATCATCATAACATGATCCATACTGGCGAAAAACCACATCAGTGTGACGTATGTAATAAACGTTACATTGCATCGAAAGATTTGAAAGTTCACATGCGTATTCATACTGGCGAGAAACCTTTTAAATGTGATGTTTGTAAAAAGTGTTTTACTCAATCAGCCAATTTATCTAGACATAAGCGTATTCATACAGGAGATAAACCACATCAGTGTGATATTTGTAATAAACGTTTCGTTGCATTAAAAGATTTGACAGTTCACAAGCGTATACACACCGGCGAGAAACCTTATAAATGTGACATTTGCAATAAGTATTTCACTACATTGGGCAGTTTTAATACTCATAACATGATACATACTGGCGAGAGACCATATCAGTGTGACGTTTGTAACAAGCGTTTCATTGAATCAAAAAATTTGAAAGTTCACAAGCGTATACATAGTGGCGAAAAACCTTATAAATGTGATGTTTGTAAAAAATGTTACACTTCTTCAACCAATTTAAAGTCTCATAAGCGTACGCATACTAGTGAGAAACTATAATAATTTTACCTTTGAATTAAGGTTTGTGTCAGTTCAAGACAGATAAAAAGTTTCCAAGACAAAAGTTGTACTGTATATTATGGTGTTTTAGTATCTTCAAAAAACCATACTCGTAAAGTAAATTTATATGTCATTTAAATCATAAGTGCAAATTATATTTAAGAATGATACCAAAGAATTTTGAAACTCTTTTGAATTTATTAACCCCTATTGTAATGCAAAATTCCAGCCAATTGGGCGACAAGAGCATTCAAATATTGACATTTGATATATTATAATAAAAAACTTCCAGAAAAAAAGAAAAGCGGATTTCTTTTATTTTCAAAAATTTCCGAAACTATAAAGACATGCATGACAATCGTCCTCTTTGCTCTATTATTTACACGAGTGCCAATAAAGTAGAGGGAGCACTGTTGAATGGAGGACGAGGGAAAATTTTTAGTAGTCTACTTTCACCATCTTAGACTGTTTGAGAACTAGTGTAATAGAACTCAATCTCGTACACTACTACTGAAACTGCCACTGTATACTAAGCTTAAGTCTTACCATTTACGAGTTATTAAGGCATGTGCACGTGGTGTTAAAATTAACACAATTAGAAAAATATGGATAACTGGCTTTAGCCTATGTTTAGTTTGTCGGTTATGCTTATCGTGTGACAGTACGGTATTAGACTTGTTTTGTTTTTCAACACAATTTGAGGATCGTGTACTTAATGTAATCATGATGTGTCATCCCGTTCAGGTAAGACCACTTCTTTTGAGCTGCAATTTTTAATTGTAATTATTTTTACTTTAATTAGCATTTCAATGTATTTCTGTTCATAATAGTAAGTCACTATTTATAATAAATATATATTCAATGAAGTTGATAGTACAAAAATATTTAATTTTTTTGTTACGTAACATTTAATGGCATATATTTTTTAAATTGTTTTGTAATATTAAGTATTAAAAGCAGGTGAAGTTGCAAGGACAAAATAATAATATTGTATGAAACATTTATTTTACAAAATTCAAATTTGTCATTACTTAAAATTGATTTTTTGTTTTAGTTCAGAAGCTGTGATGAAATGCCAAATGTCTTCTGACAAAGCCGTTACAATCGTACAATAGAACACTTTGTAACGCTATTTGAAGCAATTACGTGTTTAACAAAAAAAAAAAGAAGCACGAGAATTCCATTCAAAGGTCGTTTGAGGGTTCTTTGATTGATGGCACATCATTGTGAAGTGTGAATTGTAAAATTTCGTAAATTTACGTCTGACTTGAGAAGAAGAAGGAATGTGAAATTTTTATTTTAACAAGCAAAATTAAAGATGACAAATGGAAGATAATCCATCATTTCCAATAGAATGCGCCGATGACGAAAAAAAAACTGTATCTGCGAGTGGAGAGGGCAGATATATCAAAATTGAGGACAGTAAATTTAATGTGGAAAAATTAGCTAATTTTGGCTCTAGAACCAACGAGGAAATGTCTACAAAACTGGGAATGGAAGACCAGCAAATGAGCGATGACAATTCACAAATTTCCGCAGAGTATGCTGGTAACATAGTAAAAACATTACCTGAGGAAGGCGGAAGTGAAATCGGCTGCGAAGACTCAAAAATCGGAATTGCTGACATTAAATTGGTTGAAGTCCTAGATGCCAAGTGGCAAGAAAATGAATTTGCAAATTTTGACTCAGTAGACAATGGCGTCGAGGAAATGCCTTTAAAAATTGAAATTAAGGAGGAACCTATGGACAGACCGTTATTTCTAACAGATCATATTAACGACACTGTAGACGATGAAATGAGCTACGAAGATTCAAAAATCGATAATGGCCACTTCTCGGGAAACTCAGCAGGTTTGCCCTTTTCTGATGTAGGATGGTATCTTGAAACATCTGAAAGACGGAACCAAATATGTGACATTTATAAAGAGCGCTTGTCTAAATTAGACAATTTAAATACAGATAAACTTATACATACTGGTGAGAAACTACATCAGTGTGCCGCTTGCAATAAGCGTTTCATTTCGTCGGCCGTATTGAATAGTCACAAGTGTATTCGTAAAGGCGCGAAACCTCATAAATGTAATGTTTGTGAGAAGTGTTTTACAACATCGGCCAGTTTAAAAACTCATAACATGATACATACTGGTGAGAAACCTCATCGGTGTGAATACTGTGATAAGCGTTTCATTACATCATCAGATTTGAAAGTTCACAAGCGCATTCATACTGGGGAGAAACCTTATAAATGTGATGTTTGTGAACGGTGTTTTACTACATGGGGCAGTTTAAATAGTCATAAAATGAGTCATAAAATGGCACATACCCGCGAGAAACCACATCAGTGTGACGTCTGTAATAAACGTTACAGTGCATCAAATGATTTGAAAATTCATATGCGTAGGCATACTGGCGAGAAACCTTATAAATGTAACGTTTGTGAAAAGTGCTTTACAACATCGGCCAGTTTAAAAACTCATAACATGATACATACTGGTGAGAGACCTTATCAGTGTGACGTTTGTAATAAGCGTTTCATTGCATCAACAGATTTGACAGTTCACAAACGGATTCATACAGGCGAGAAACCTTATAAATGTGATGTTTGTGAAAAGTGTTTTACAGCATGGGCCACTTTAAATACTCATAAAATGGTACATACTGGTGAGAAACCATATGAATGTGATGTTTGTAGTAAACGTTTTGCTGAATCGAAGACTTTGAAATTTCACAAACGTATACATACTGGCGAGAAACCTTATAGATGTGACGTTTGCAATAAATGTTTTACTAGATTGAAAAGTTTAAATAATCATAACATGATCCATACTGGTGAGAAACCACACCAGTGTGACGTTTGTAATAAGCGGTACATTGCATTACAAGATTTGAAAGTTCACAAGCGTTCACATACTGGCGAGAAACCTTATAAATGTGATTTTTGTGAAAAGTGTTACACTTCAGGAAGCAATTTAAACCGGCATAAACGTGTACATAGTGGTGAGAAACCTTATGAATGTGACATTTGTAAAAAGTGTTTCACTCAGCCAAGCAATTTAAATATTCACAAACTGTTACATACTGATACTTATCAATGTGACGTTTGTAAAAAATGTTTCACTCGCTTAAACAAATTAAATACTCACAAACTTACACAACATACTGACGAAAAGCGAGATTAAAGTGACGTTTGAATTAAGGATTTTGACTTGGGGTTTTTAACCCACTACCGTATCAGTAGTAGTTTGTTTTTTGTTTTTGTTTTTTTAATAATAAAATGTTAAACGACAATTATTATTTCTTATTCAAATAAAATAATGATTTAATTTTTGATATTTAAGAAGAAAATAATTAAAAACTCGGGTCGCAGTGCCAAAAACCTGCCAACAATATAGTGTATTTGCTAGCACACTGAATTTGTTTGTTTTTGGAGAAAATAAAACATTTAACCCCTTAAAATAATATTGTTTTCTCAATTTCAATATTGCGTCCCTGTTTTATCAATGAAGAAGTTTCCATTTTTTCATGGATTAATTATAAAAATTTAAGTAAAAGTAAACAAAAATGTGAAAAAAATCATTAAAATATCTGTAGAAATGAAAAAGTTATGTGACTTTGAAGCTGCGCTTGCAAGATTAATTTCATTCTAGCGTATGACGTCACTTCATCTAGACGTAATATCTGAATCGTGTTTTGTTTATTACACGATGGCTGAGGTTAAAAAATATGCCTACACAAATATTGTATTGTCCCTATGCAGGGCCGGTCCTAGGCATGGGCAAACCGAGCACTTGCCCAGGCCGCCAAGTTCGGAGGGGGCAACATTTTCCAGAAAGCGTTCTTCAAGAATCGAAATACTTTTTCGAGATTATCGAAAGCGAACTTCTATACTTGCCCAGGGCGCCAAAATCGCTTGGACGGCCCTGTCCCTATGTGTCAAAGCACGACAGTTAAAAACCCCAATAAAAAATCAGTCTAACGGAATATGAGTATTCAAAATCTTTTGAGAAAACAGGAGGTGGTAATATACTTTAAACGACTGTATATGAACTGTTTTAGCTGGACTCTGATTTATCCATAGTGACATGTGTAATAATACTCGTGAATCCTGGGAATACGAGTATGTTAAGGAACCAACTTTAGATACAAACAAACCTTAAATCTAAAATGTTTCTCCAATTCAGTTGGAAATCGATCACTAGTAATTTCATTTTTGGCAACAGTTCTCAATGTTTCGAACATATGTTGAACAGTCCAGCAGAACGAATTCTGCGAAGTACAAATATATGGGATTCCGCAAAGAAGGTCAGAACTAAATGCTGACTTATGTTGACAGCACTAAAAAAATTTTTAAGTTTTTTAGTGTATTTGCCATATGGCAACATACACTATTGGCGTCGGTCGGATGGCGGGACCTAGGGGTCGGACCAAAATTTCTCGACGTTTCATAACCTCCTAAACACTTTGGCACCATTTTTAAAAATGTTTATATATATATATGTATATATATATATATATATATATATATATATATATGTGTGTACGGGCAATAACTTTCGAAAGAGTTAATTGATTTTAACGAAATTTGGGCCACGTATTGAAATCCATCTCCGCCAGAAGCCTATTTAAAATGGGCGTAATCGGGCCATTTTAAGGGTAGTTTTTAGGGGTTGAAAAATGTTTTTGGGCCCCAAAATACCGAAAAAATTCTCAGAATCGTTTCCAAATTGACATTTAACCCGTTAGTAGCAATTAAAAAGTGTCCCTAAAATTTTAATAAAATCGGCCCAACAGGACCGAACTTACAAATTTTTTGAAAACACTAATTTGTAGATAGTGACTTATTTATTGAAGGGTGTATTTAATTCGGTGTAGACGTTAGGTTGATAATTTTATTACAATTAAGAAAAAAAATGTTATTTTAAGGGGTGTATTAAGGGGTTAAATTTTGTATTTTGCCCAAAAACAAACTTAATTTCACATAATAAAAGTATAAAACCACACGGCCCTGTACAAGCAAATACACTATATTGTCGGCAGGGTTTTGGCACTGCGACCCGGGTTTTTCATTTTTGGCAACAGTTCTCAATGTTTCGAACATATGTTGAACAGTCCAGCAGAACGAATTCTGCGAAGTACAAATATATGGGATTCCGCAAAGAAGGTCAGAACTAAATGCTGACTTATGTTGACAGCACTAAAAAAATTTTTAAGTTTTTTTTTCAGTTCGTATGGGTGGTGAAA
Source organism: Venustoraphidia nigricollis (assembly GCA_034508555.1). NCBI lineage: Eukaryota > Metazoa > Arthropoda > Insecta > Raphidioptera > Raphidiidae > Venustoraphidia > Venustoraphidia nigricollis. The sequence continues at coordinate 6,662,456 of JAVRKA010000016.1, forward strand.
ATACATACGAATAAAATTCAAATTTGTTGTGGAAACAGTAAACAAACAACTAAATTTAATTGGATTAAAATATTGTGTCGAAAAAATGTTATATCATAAGGTAAAATAATAATTTGTTTAACAAAATGCTTGGAAATGGAAATAATTCACCGCGACAAGAAAAACTGGCAGTGGTCAATTGTTGCGACGAATTAAGAACGAAAATAAATACACTGAATAAAACAAGTCATCACAAAAGTCACTAAAATATTTTCTGTATGGGTACATTCTATTACAAAAACAGTAAATAAATATACATTTTGCGAATAAAATTATGTCAATTATTAGTTCTGTGGTGTGAGGAAATTAATATATTAAACAACTCAACTTCTCCCGAATGTCATCTAAATTGTAAAAAATGCCAATCTACAGTTACAATAAACTGAATAAGTATTATGTACATATTTCTTAGTTGTTTTATGGATATAAAATATTATTACCATAAAAATTTATATATTAATCTCTGAAAAATCAGTTTTGAAGAAGTCTGGCCTTTAATTCTGACATTCAAATGTGAATAACTTTGGAACGGCGACTTTGAATTAATTGCGAATTATTATTGTATAATATATATATAGTTTTATTATTTTATAAATGCAAACTGGAGTTCATATTGGCATGTATAGAGCGAGGTAGGCTCTAGATGTCCCAACAGGACACACGATTCCAATCCCGCAATTAATAGTCGTACCGGATTACAGGATTAACGGGAATGTGACACGACTCTGCCTGTGGGACTCTCATTCTCTCTTCTCTACATTTTCTCTCTCTCTCTCCTCTGTGTCGTTTACATATTTGATCTGCGACTATAAATTATCGGATGAATATAATCCCGAAATCCCACTCACCTCGATGTGTGTGTGTGCGAGAGAGACGCTCAGTTTATATGTATGAAAGAGACAGACGACACTTCTATATAGTGTGTCATTGTAGAGGGACACATAGATGAACGTTTCGCTTTAAGGTCGATTCACATATTATATATGAACTTGTCTAGGCAGGACCCTCTTTTCCATTGGACGCTCTGGGTTAGTGCCCAGGGTCCCGCGATCGATGGGGGACCCCCGAGTTCCTGCCAGATTAGCATCCGATAACCGATACTTCCGACAAATGTATATTTTTTAATAATGTATTTGTTAATTATCGATTTGCTTACTAATTACGCTGTTTTTTTAAGAAAAAATTGCTCTTTTTAATAGTCATATGAGCCTCATGATCTGAAAGTGCCCAGGGCCTCCAATAGGTTAAAGACGAAACTGTGTCTAGGGCAGCTTCTTTGATAGCCCATCAATAGGTATATAATCACGATGTACTGAGCTGGGTAGAGTAGTGGTGACAGCACTAGACTCGCATTCGGGAGGTACGGGTTCGAATCTCAGCGGGGGCGGATGTGGCTGGAACCTTTTCCTACTGCCTCTCACTGAGACACGGTAATTCCTGTACCGGCCATCTTGATTGAGGTTTTCCATGGTTTCCCTCAATTAATTCCAGATAAATATCGAGATGGTTCCTTATTCAAGACCATGGCCGATTACCTATCAAACTCCCAGTTCAAAAATTACCTATCCGAATTTCCTAAAATTTCTTCATTCACCCATTGCTATTAGGTAAGTTGAAGTTTTAGAAATGTAGAAAATAACGGGAAGTGGTAAAATAGAAAATAGTAATGGTGCAAATGGCGTCTGTTATGACATAAAAGTTGACAAATGGACGTTAAACGGATTATTATTAATCCCGATGTGAAAATTTAATATCTCTAGAACACTCTGCAATCTTCATATCAGAACATTTTGCGTAAAGGGTAAAAACGTGCAAAAATGCTGAAGTGAAAAATTTACCTATATTTCACCCCTTCATCTCTCTAAAACTGTTAAGCGTAACAAAAAAAATTATTAGGCCAGTGTTTGGAAAATTTAACGTACTGTAAACTGTACGTTGGATCTCTATAAATATTTTTTTTTACTTTACTCACATGTGACTACCTTATTTTTTTCTGTTAGCTGTTTTAATTAATAAAATAAACGAGTTTTGAGAATTATGAAGGATGGTGTATGATAAGTTCGTATTATTACGCATTATAAATCAAGACGCTTGATGAAAACCAAATAAAATGTTCGAAACGTTGCGGAATTGATTGTGTGCGTTTTTAACAATCTACTGTCCACATTCCTGATAATTCTATATTTTTATTTAATAATCATGGATGATAACATTATAATAATGATAATAATTAGTAGGTATTATTAGTGTATTTGCCATATGGCAACATACACTATTGGCGTCGGTCGGATGGCGGGACCTAGGGGTCGGACCAAAATTTCTCGACGTTTCATAACCTCCTAAACACTTTGGCACCATTTTTAAAAATGTTTATATATATATATATATATATATTTATATACGTATATATATATATATATGTGTACGCGCGATAACTTTCGAAAGAGTTAATTGATTTCAACGAAATTTGGGCCACGTGTTGAAATCCATCACCGCAAGAAGCCTATTTAAAATGGGCCTAATCGGGCTATTTTAAGGGTAGTTTTTAGGGGTTGAAAACTGTTTTTGGGCCCCAAAATAGCGAAAAAATTCTCCGAATCGTTTCAAAATTGAAATTTAACCCTTTGGTAGTCATTAAAAAGTGTCCCCACAATTTTAATAAAATCGGCCCGACAGGACCGGATTTACAAATTTTATGAAAACACTAGTTTGCAGATAGTGACTTATTTATTGAAGGGTGTATTTAATTCGGTGTAGACGTTAGATTGATAATAATATTACAATTAAGAAAAAAATGTTATTTTAAGGGGTGTATTAAGGGGTTAAATTTTTTATTTTGCCCAAAAACAAACTTAATTTCACATAATAAAAGTATAAAACCACACGGCCCTATACAAGCAAATACACTATATTGTCGGCAGGGTTTTGGCACTGCGACCCGGGTTTTTTATTTTAATCATCAAGCTTTAACTCCGATTTTGAAGTTATTAAAAATAAATTTTAAATCCCAGTTTAAAATGGGGTCCCCATTAGACTGAAATAACCTCTAAATCCCCCAAAAAATTATAATGAGCCTCACCCTCAGAAGCTCACATAAGAAGTTTAACTTTTTAATATTATTCCCAAGTTTAATTTTTTGTTATGTGAAACTAATTAATAATTAGCGACACGCTATAAACTTGTGTCTTTGTCAGTTTCATGTAATTTAGGAGACAAACTAACTTTCCCTTTAGGGCTCAATTCTATTTCCTTCGATTTTTTATTTTTTTCAAACAGATACGTGGCTAAAGAAGTTAAACTTCAAAAAAACCTAGATATGCCCCTGGTACGAACAGAGTGAATCCCTTATGGCGTACCACACTCGAAGTAAAATCGCCGGCGTAAGAAACGGGTCGCAATATCCGATACCTCAACCATCTCAATCTGTGTCAACGACTGGGTCCCCCGTTCCGACGCCGACACGTGACCTTACCTACCTGTCGGTAGTTCCCCATGTCGATACATAAAAATGCGTCGTTCGTTTATTTGTATTATTTAGCTGTGCGGCCGGCCGCCTGTGCTGCTGTCAGATAAAATATAAAGCATTATTAATGCGTCAAAACCAATCCTCAAATTTATAATTGTGTATTTTGTTTCAACTGCAGAGTTGCACGGTTTTTGTTTCATAAACGTATTTGTTTTGTTTTATATTTGTGTTGTGTAAATGCAGTGGGCTATATATATATGCTATGTTAGCCAATTATTAACGGGCACAAAACAAGCACAAAAACTAACGCTATCTATTATATTGGCGCGCTTTCAAAAAACCCTATGTTTCAAAATAATAATATATTTAATGTCATTTTCTGGCGGACAAAACGTGACATTTTGTTATTATTTTAACTGATTTTGATTCTTAAAACTTTTGTATCAAACTCCGCCCAAATAAGGAGAGATTTTATAGGAGAAGCCTTCATTAGTCTGCAGCTGTCTGTGGAATTGTAACTCTGAAACGGATCAATCGATTTCAATGTGGTTTTTTTGTTTAAAAGTGGATGATTTCGAGAAGGTTCTTTATCGTCTATGGAGCCATATTTTTTAAATTTTGTTTTGGCAGTTTTTTATAAACAATTGAACACTTCCAATTTTATTTGTGTTATAGTATGTTATTTTTTGGGTAAAATTTTAAAAGAATAATTCTTTCAAATTCTAAAATTTTGCACAAAAAAAAAGTAATTTAAATTTAAATTGTAATAATAATAAAAAAAGAAGAAATGGCCGTACGCGATAAAGGTAACCTTACTTTACAATTATTTCTTCTAATTTTTCAAATCAGCTAAAATTTTAGCAGCTATCATACCGACAGTGAGACGCCATTTTTTCAACAGGACCTTCTAAAATTTCATTAAATATATTCTACTAGCGGCCCGGTCCGACTTTTACGTATTAAAGATAATAATAAATAATAGAAAAAAAATTATGATGTATCTACATATTTACGATTTTCGGTTTTTTCCCTTTACGTGTGCTATAAGTCATAAGACATTCTTGCTAAATTTTACAATTCTAGATCAACTGGAAGTACCATATAGGTTTTGATTCCCTTTCGAGTTTCAAAATATGCGGCATAAACGACCTTATCTTTTGACAGACAGACAGACAACCTTTTGAAATACGAAACCCTAAAAAATAAACTGTTTTCAAATAAAAACATATTTTTAACGTTAAGTGGTTGTTTCTATTATAGAAATATTAAAAAACAAAATATTTTTCCTTACTTTTAAGGAAATTAATTAATATTTAATTATTAAAACGTAATTCAATCACTCTCAAGTCACGTGACAACGAACACCAATCAGAGTGCATGACTTCACTTGCTCGTAAACATCATCAGACGCTGTTCACGCTGTCAAAAGGCTTCGTTGTTTGGTTAATATTTAGACTGTGTGATTTATTATTATTTATTTATATGTAGGAAACGTCAAATTACATGTAACTATAGCAACAATTACGAAAAAACCTTTCATCACTTTACCAGTGTTTATGAGTGTATGATGTCACGGCAGTAACGTGACAAGTATTGGCGTTTTGGTGCGAAATTTGAAACGGAATTTAAAATACACGATTTTAAAAGCTTGAGTCGTATTTAATTAAAAAGAATAAACATTTGTGACTATATTAGGTACTTATTCACGATTTAAGACACTTTTCCAAAAATAGTCAACATCCCTATTGCAGGGACCTCATTCCCCTCGTTCATTCAAACGAGTAAATTACCTCACCGCTCGCTTCACTCATGCACAATAATAACTAGCTGTGATTTTTTACTCGTCGCCAAGTAGCAGAAGTTTACGATGTTAAAATAAGCGAAGGTCCGTTACTTCGTTATATTTAACAGCCGAGCATCGGTGCGTGAAGACGGCGGCCGTGCGTTGTTTTGTTTGGAGCGTGAGAAGAGGTTTGCACCGTCGCCGCCAGCCGTCGACGGTGGCGGCACTCAAGTCTTAATTTATGCACCAGATAACAACATTAATACTTTAAGTTTACTTTTCTTTTATTCGCCGAAACGAGATAAAAGAATGAGCAGAAAATTGGAATGAAATTTTTAAAACAACACTTCCTTGATTAAGGGGGATCCCGGATGCTTTTGTAAAGGTAGTTTTTCCGATCTGATACGATTATGTGCTCCGATGTCGTCCGATCTCACATTGGTCTCGATCTGCAGTTGCAGTTAGAGATGGGAAAAACGGATCTTTTTAGTGATCTGCATTATTCTCAATTAATTCAGCAAATACGTAGCTATAAGCGTATGAAAAATATCTACTAATATTAAAATATTTGGTGTTGACAATTTACCAATATTAAATTGTCGTTTTCCGCATTAAAACAGTCCTAAGACGATACAGAAAAGTTCTGTGACTTAGGTCCGTATTAATAATGGAAATTTCATCTTTGATTTTCCGCATTTGGGTAGTAATAAGGGGGTGACTTTCACATTTTTTGACGCCGAAAAAAATAGGGACCAACATTATTTTCGTCAGAACTTAGTTAGTTTTGATGCTAGGGACTTTTATAAAAAATAAAAATAAAGTTTCTTTCAAGCACTTCAAAAAATGTTCCATGAGTTTCGCCGAAAAATGCATTGTATTTTGGTAACTTCACGTTGAAACTTTAAATTTTGACGAATAAGAACCAACCTTCAACAAGGTAGTACTCCGTTTGTATTGGGTCTACAGACACTAAACTCACCATTATTTTTGTTTTTTTATAAGCTACATTTTTACTAAGAATGATTTTTTCGATAAAATACTTACTTTTTCAGTTATTCGGAAAAAACCATCTGAAAACGTGAGTTTATTGGTTGAAAAATTGACACACTCGTGAATAAGTCGAAAAGTATGGACTTTCAGAAAAAAACTTTATAGAACAAAAGTTGCTTAGAATTAGTCAACCTATCCATTTCCTTACTTATTTTCAACGAAACATTTTTCATCCCCGAGAAGGGCTGGCATCCACCCCGTAATCAAGAGTGGCAAAATTATTTTTTTTTGACTTTTTTATTTGAGCTTTTAACAATCCAGTCCAACAGTTTTTATGAAGATTCATTGACTGGCCCTGGATTCCGAGGTATAAACCTTACGGCACTCCACTATATAGTAATAAGATATTAAATTCAACAACACTTCTTGAATTTTCTTTTATTACCGGTTTCCCCTTAAAGTAGAATCCGTGGAGAGCCACGCGTGCTCTCGGCTGTTGAGTGTAATTTACTGAGCTTCTGATTAGTTTTTAATTATACTTAATGATTTATGCAGCCGTGCCTTTTTTTGTAATTTTAAAATGAAAAGAATAGACTCTTGGCCCATTCGGTGGAGCAGGCAATTCGTGGGTGAGGGGAGCGGGACGCAGACGGAGGAGGGTGTATTAATATTACATGAACGATGCTGCACGCTCATAGCTGTGTGGCGATTTCATTTTTACGTTAAACTGTTTTTAATCCACATTGAATTACAGCTGTGTACACTTTAGCTGCCGTCTCTAAATGCATTCTTTACCGTTATTCGATGCATAGAGTGGTTTCCACTTTCCAGACGAAAAACTGAAATTATAGTATGTTGTCCTGCTACAGACCTCACTAGCATTGAATTGAGAAGTGTTGGTACGTTGAAAAATTGGGATTATACGTTTTTTTTATGTGAGAAATCCAAATAGAAAATATTGAAAAAAAATTTGGTTGTAAATTATAAAAAATAATTCTAGATACCGACAATAGCGCCAAATACCGGATCCAACTAAAGCTACGAACCATTCCGATGACCCTATAGGTAAGTAAAAAAAAGTTTAATCAAAATCGGCAAAGCCGTTTAGGAGGAGAAGAAAAACAAACCCACGCACTCTAGAATTTTATATATAAACTCCATCTCCTCCCGTTAAAATGTGAAAATCTAAAAACCCCGAAACACGGCAATATTCATTAATGATGAATAGCTACAATTCCAATTTTCATTTTCTTAACTTTAAAAAACCTATACCCTCACATAAACTTTCATCCCCCCTCGTTTCCCCCCTAAAAAGTGAAAATCCAAAAACCCTGAAAAACATCATTATTTATTTATGATGAGCATTCCAATTCGTACCTCTAAAAAAACAATATACAAACTTTCTCTCCCGTTTCCCACCCTGGATTTTTTTTTATTTTTCGTCTGGTCCTTTAGTTAGCGTTTACTTGAACCTTTCAGTTTTAAGAATAGCGTCGAGAGAGCCGTAACCGTTTTTAGGCGATGGGAAAAGATTGGAGGTCAAAAATTCAGGTATCCAATGTTCTTAAAATGGTTCAAATGCACCTATTGAAATAGACTTTGTGCTATATAGACATGGAAAAAACAGGTCTTTTTAGTGATCTGCATCTTTGCATCTGGATCCCGTATGTGAGCCGGCTCACTGAACCGGTTCAAAAAAAGCCGAGTTCTGAATATGTTACTGCAGTCTGCCACTGAGTTACCTAGTTCAGTCAATCATATCACGACCTGTATAGAATCAAGAATGCATAGCCAAACATGTGATGCATGAGTCATTTAAGCTGACAGATGCATCAAAGCAAAAACTGGTACGTAAGTGTAAAATGTGCTTCTGTGTATTAAGTGTTTCACTGAGTTATGCGGATCCGTTGATCCATCGGCTCAAAAAAAAGTGAGTCGGCTCTCACGGATCTTCTGCCGGAGTCGGCTCTTTGAACCGGTTCAGATCTAAGTTACCCAACTCTACTTTGTGCGGGATTACATTACAATTGTGTACTGAATTTCGTTCAAATGTATTCGAGAGATATCACCCTAACACACACAGTCGTTTGCGTGTGTCACTCGTTTGTGAGCGCATTTGTGTCACTCTTTTAATTTTCGTTTCATTCATTTTACTCCTCAAAGCGTTGATGTGTCGCCTAAGAAAAAAATGGTTCATGCAAGAGAAGTGATTTGTGCACGTTTGTTGTAAAGCGAGGTTTTACCGTGCATAATATACGCATCTGACTTGCTAATGCTTCAATTCAGGTTGGATAATTGGTCGGCTTTATTCTGACGGACGGACAGACAGAGCGGGTGTCGAGGCTCCTCAGTAATCCGTATGGTTCCTAATCTACACGCATGGAGCGGGCCTGACGCATCGTTGATAGCCGCGCTGCATCACGGATCTACAGGATGATCAATAACCGACGTAGCCGTTAGAAATCGTCTGTAATAGTCTATATATGATTGAAAAGTTATAATATATGAGCACAGTAACCCCTCGCTTAACGTGGGAGTATAATATACGAGTATAATACGCGCCACGGTTCCCTAGTTCAATCGAAGAAGTCCTGAGCTTTGAAAATACTTCACTTTCTGGAATTTATTAACTTAAAATTGTGAACTGTCGAATCATAAAGCGATAAAATATTAATTTAAGACGTAAAAATATCAATACTAAACTTATAATACGTGCCACGGTTCTAAAAGTTTCTGAAGTTAGTCACAAACAGCGTCGCAAATGCAAAATTTTAGAGCCATCCTGGTTGTTTTGTGGGAAAGGAAGACTCCCACCACCTCCCAGTTATCGGCACAGAACGTGCGCTCGTCGGTGATTGGTTATCGCTGGTTGTCTTGTCCAGTACGCTATTGTTAAGTTGTTTCTTTGATTGTTAATTGATCAAGATGCCTAATACAGTTTTGCACAGACAAGCACGAAAAATAATTTTTTGGATGATTTTATGCAAGAAATTAGACCTTTAGATTAAAGAAAAATTAAAAATAATAATATAGGGCGAGTTTGTAGTTTTTCAAGCGACTGTATCTGCGCAAGCCTCCATTTGCATTGAAAGACTGTCAGTTTTTGGAAAGTTTCTGACAGTTAGTTCTTTTTTTATAAATAAGAAACTGGTTCAGAACTACAGAGATCGTATACAATCAATGTTAATTATCCAATTTTTTATTGAATTTATCTCGGATTACATACGGTCGATCGACTTCAAATTTTCAGGGTAATTGTATTATCATGTCCTTAATAAGTATACAAAAATTGAGAATTTTCTGACGGTGTGCCTTAACCACGACAACTACCTTAAACAAAGATCTTCCAATACTAATTAATTTTAAATCAGAATACTTAATTAAAAATTTTAGTATCCAACTTATATAAACCCAATAATAATTTTTTTTGTTGGTTCTGCAAATGTCTCCGTAATATCAAGAGATCACGTAACTTCTAAACTATGTAACCTCTAAATGGCTTTTATAATCCTTTACGACAATTATTGAAGGACAATAAAATTCAGACGTCCTAGAATCATCCTGTGCAACGTGTTATCCTTGTCCCGACATCATCCCGCAGGACCGCTGCTGTTACAATAATGTTACGTTGTTCTCCTTGTTCTGATGCCAGACTAATATAGCGAAGCACCCGGATGCATTTGTTCATTTAGAATTAAGAACTCACTATGTTAACCGGATTCCTCCATTCGACTTAATACTAGACTCTAGAGCAGCGTTTCCCAAACTGTGGGCTGCGACAAAATCTTGACTGTATATTTTTATAAACTAATACTGGGCTGTAGAAATATGTATTAAATACCGTATGACCGCGATTAACGTGGGAGATACGTTCCGATAAGTTCATGCGCTATACGAAACAGCACTAAACGATGCCATCTTAATATGTAGATAATCGGCATAAGTGATACAGAACCAAGAATAAGAAAATTCGGTAGTTTTTTTTTTGTTTAATTTTGTAGCATTTATTGTTAAATACTTTTTTATCACATTAATTGTACTTACTAATATCGATTTTTGTTCAAAACAAATTTATGAAAATCAAATTTAAGTTCAAATGAGAAGTTATGTTTATAATGAGGAAGGTTCTTCATTTGACATATTTTGTTTTTTGTGAAGAAGTCATCTAATGTCGTTTGCCTTTTTCTGTTTCGTTCAGCAAGCTGTTGTCAATAGCAAGAGATTGCATCAATGACACTTCGTCTTGCCTTTGAACTTCTATCAACATTTGAGTCATTTTGCAGGAACTGATCCATAATAATTTACGTTATAGTGTCTAAGCTTTTTTTTAGAAACCGTGTAATACTGAAACCGCTATATGAGAATTTAATATTTGTTGAACACCCTTTTCAGAGCTCTTACCAGCAAATATTTTTAGACAAAAACTAATATCCTGTAAAGAATTACTTCTGTAGGATTTTTTAATTTTTACTACTCCGTGGATAGGGCTACAGCTCCTATATGAGAATTTAATATTTGTTGGGCACCCTTTTTACCAGAGCACTTGACGTTAAATGTTTTCAATCAAAAAGTATTATTTAGGAAAAAATTACTTCTGTATGGTTTTCTAAGCCCATGGATAAATCTCCAGGCCTGATATGAAAATTTAGCATTTATGGAACACTATTTTTACCTGAGCACTTGACGTCAAGTGTTTTTGTCTTGAGAAAAAATGCTTCTGAAGGGTTTTCCAAGTTTTTCTACTCAGCTAGATGGCCCATGGATATGTCTATAACAGCAATATGGGAATTTAATATCGACCACTTGATCGACGATGTTAACCCCTCTTTTCCACTGAGCACTCTGGGCAAGTGCCCAGGGCCCCGCGATCGATAAGGCCTCCTACTGCCTGCCAGATCAGCATCCAATAACCGATAGTAACTGCCGACAAATATATCGATATATTTTTTAATAATGTATTTGTTAATTAATGATTTTTCTAAAAAAAATATTTTCTGTAATAGTCATAAGGGCCCCATTATTCTAAAGTGCCCAAGGTTTCCAATAGGCTAAAGACGGCCCTGACTAGTTATACATAACGTGTTACGCAAAGCGAACGAAGTTGCATAAGAAGTATTCACTTCAAAAAAATCTCACTGTCTTTAGCAATGTGAATGCGCAATCTGTTTCATGTTAGAAAGAGAAAGGTAAACACAGAGTGAGAGAAATGGATGAGTGGCTCCGTTTTAACGTTGCAAATAATCCGCAAGTGTCTGAAAATGAGCCGTTTAGTTTAACTTTGTTATGTCAGTTTAGTCAGCTCTGTCAGTCAGTCTGATATGGTTAATACCTGCTTTCATACATTACATTACATAATATACTAACGCTGTTACGTGCCCTCCAATGCGAGGATGTCCCTAAAGTTTCTGCGCATTTTGGTGAAATAGGACGAATGGAGAAGACATTTCTTCAAGCGGGATCACAGAGAAAAATTTATTTGTAGCAACTACTGATGATGCAATAGCGAAACGTTTAGTTTGTTAAATTATACAGGGTGTCTCAACCGACGTTGGCTAACATGGGTAACTTTGTTATTAGTGGAGATAGAAAGTCGGTTAAATGGGCAAAGTAGTGCAGAAAATTGGGCTCATTAACGTCCCGTCGAAAAAACAATTGAATATTGACACCCTATGAATTTATTCAGAAAATAGTGAAAATTGCCATTTATCAATATATTGATAATATTCAAATTTTGCTTATTTTTCTGAATAATTTGACATAGCATATCCTATATCTAAACCAATCAGAAGCTACAAATTGACCAAAATAGCTTTTTGACGTTATCCATACCGATCAAAGTATGCCGTGTAAAACAAAATTTGTTGAAACAAATACATATCGACAGGTTAACAATCTGTCGAACGATCGCTACAGTTTTGCTAATTCATTTTGTTTGATTTACTGTCTAAGATGGCTCAAGCATTCTCAAATTTGGAGAATCAGGCTATTTTTGCGCATACATTCAGCGTAACAAAAATACCACTTGGGCTCAAGCAGAATACTTGAACCTTTGTCCAGAAAGGTGACAGCCTTATTCAATAACTTTTAGGAACTTAAATAGAAATTTAAAGCTATACGGTTCATTTTCAAAGAAAAAAAGGCAACATTCAACACTGTGAAGAAGAATTAGTTTTAGCAAACTTCCCGACGCAAAACGAGGGGTGTTATAAGTTTCATCGCTATGTATGTGTGTGTCTGTGGCACCGTAGCTCTTAAACGGGTGAACCGATTTGGATGCGGTTTTTTTTTAATTTTAAAGCAGGTTTTCTAGCTGTGGTTCTTAGACATGTTTTATCAAAATCGGTTTAGCCGTTTCGAAGTCATCAACTCTTTTCTTAGCTGCGGTAGGGATCTTAGACGCACAATGGGTATTTATTTGTTTGTTTTAGGGTTTTTTTAATTGAACGCAAGCTACAAATGGATAGTTAATTGGAAAAAAACGAGTAAATCGTCAAGCGACGTGACGATTTCACGAATCAAAGACGGACATACGTATTTGTGTAGTTTAGACTAGGAAAGGACCAGAGCACGTATAATGTACGTATTATTGATTATAATACTCAGAATAACATATCTTTATTATTACAGTAAGACGCCGCTTAACGCGGAAGATACGTTCCAATAAGTTCCTGCACTATACGAAACGGCGCTTAACGAGGCTAATAAGCAATAAGCATATTTGAAACAAAATCGAAAATTAAAAAAAATGTTAGTTTTTTTTTTGTTTAATTTTGTAACATTTATTGTTAAATACTTTTTATCACATTAGACTATAGAAACGTGTACAAGTACCGATTTCACTGAGATTTGGTACAAGGGTATTTTTTTCTTTGTGCAGCATTCGACCTGTTATTTTATACGTTTAATTAAAATAGCTACTCGTGTTTGCTATAAATAAATTGAAGGGATTATTTTGTAATTAACAAAGAATAATAAAAGTTGACGTGGAAATGAAAGAAGAAGACGAAGAGACACGGAAAAACAAGGAGAGAATAAATCATTATTAATCGCCGGCAGAACAAACGAAGCACTCGACATTTGCATGACAACACCAGTAAAACCGTGTATGACAAGCGGACTTTGCCATTGGCAGTGCCGTCCGTTATATTTGAAGCAATTTAATTATAGATAGAATTCAATAATAAATCTCAGGTATTTGGATTAATAATACAAAACAATCGTGTTATTGTTAATCTTGCTACGTTTCGACTACTTTATTAGTGTATTTGCCATATGGCAACGTACACTATTGGCGTTGGTCGGATGGCCGGACCTAGGTGTCGGACCAAAATTTCTCACTGTTTCATAACCTCCTAAACACTTTGGCACCATTTTTAAAAATGTTTATATATTATATATATGTATATATATATATATATATATATATATATATAAGCGTATATATATATATGTGTGCGGGCAATAATTTTCGAAGGAGTTAATTGATTTCAACTAAATTTGGCACACGTGTTGAAATCCATTACCGCAAGAAGCCTATTTAAAATGGGCCTAATCGGGATATTTTAAGGGAAGTTTTAGGGGTTGAAAATTGTTTTTAGGCCCCAAAATACCGAAAAAATTCTCAGAATCGTTTCAAAAATGAAATTTAACCCTCTGGTAGTAATTAAAAAGTGTCCCTAAAATTTTAATAAAATCGGCCCTACAGGACATATTTAAAAATTTTAAAAAAGACTAGTTTTCAGATAGTGAACTATTTACTGAAAGGTGTATCTAACTTGGTATAGAGGTTCGATTAATAATAATATTGCAATTAAGAAAAAAAATGTTTTTAAGGAGTAAATTTTTTATTTTGCCCAAAAACCAAGTTAAATTCGCATAATAAACCCACGATGCCTGTATTAACAAATACACTATATTGTCGGCAGGGTTTTGGCACTGCGACCCGGGTTTTTTTTAATCTTAATAATACACTACCAGAACCAAAAGGTCGTTATAATAGGTAGTAATTCCTTTTATAGCTATGTTAAGTCGGTTACATCACGTAACCGACTTAACATAGCAAAAGTTTCGTATGTCCATGTTTCTGATTTCATAAATGCAGTACAAAAACAGTAATGTTTGCATTGATTCACATGAATTTTATGATATAATCGACGTATATTTTGTTTAAATATGAAATAGGCACATCAGTTCTTCGAAATTACGGGAAAATGTGCCTTTGAGACTGGAAAACTCCTTTCGGGGATAAAGTGTCCTTGTCTTGTTTGGGGAAAAATTTATCCTGAGATTTCTAGAAATGAATTTTTTTTACTGTGGCTCTGGGGCAGCGTTGCCAGATTTTTTTTTTGCCAAGTCGGGATTTTGGAACTTTTTGAGTGAAAAAAGCGGGATTCTTTCGTCGAAAGGGGGACATAGTAAAAAAAACGTATATAATCAGAAGTTTTTAAATATTTATCTTTTTATTTGAGTTCAAATTACGTTTACGTGACAATAGATAGCAAAAATAGCCATAGAAAATGTATTTTAATAAAAATATGATATTTTAAATCAGATTTACCCTATCGTTAAATAGTTGTCTTATTCGTCGTCTGAATAAAAAAAAAATAAAAAAAACAGAAATCGAAATCAAAAAAGTTTCATTAGAAAAATATGGCGTTTATTCGACGACCTCAAATGTTGAGCGTCTATAATCTACAATCTCTCTCTCTCGCACACCCTATATGTGTGCCGAAATTGACAAACCTGTAAAGAGAAAAGATTACAGTAAGTTTATTGGGAGTATTTTCGCTAACGAGCCGTCACTGGACAGAGACAACGAGTTAAATTTAACAAGCTCCATTTATTTCGTTTCGAAAAGCGTGTATTCCTTTTCTTTTCACCACAAATTTTAAAGTGCAATACAGTGACTTTATTTGATTATACTACGTATATCTACGACTGCAAAGCAAAGGGCGTTATGTCAGATTTTACGTACATAAAAACATGATACAGTCGTCTCTTTCTAGGGGACCGTGGCACTTATTAGATGATTAAACATTCTCCTCTATTCAAAACCAAGAGAGAAAACTAATTTTAAAGGCGCAGAAAACTTGTTTTTCACCTAACAATTTTTGCGTACGATAATCATTGATAAATTTATTTTGATTTATTCTAAAATCTGAAAAAATACAGTGCACTAAAAATAGAGAATATAATATTTAATAGAAGTGTTTGAAGCTATTACGGCTGTTCTTGTATGATATACTTAAAAGGTTTTTGGAAATTGCAGCCAAGGATAATCTTGAAAAGTACTTTAAGGTAGTTGTCATGGTACAATATTGTCAAAAAGTTATAGATTATATGCGCCACAAAAGTATACTAGCTTGTAGCTAAGTGATCCACAATTTGTACGCAAGACTGTACCCGTGGAAACGTAACCCATACAGTATTCATATGCATGTATACTTTTCTATAAATGGTTGAACTTTAAACCGTTATTTACAAATAATTAGACGGTACTTATTAAGGACATGATAATACAATTACCCTGAAAATTTGAAGTCGATCGACCGTATATAATCTGAGATAAATTCAATTAAAAATTGGATAACTAACATTGATTGTATACGATCTCCGTAGTTCTGAACCAACTAACTGTCAGAAACTTTCCAAAAACTGACAGTCTTTCAATGCATTTGTTATGAGTAAAAAAAAAATAAGAAAAAAATTTTGACCGTCTAATTATTTATAAATAACGGTTTAAATTTCAACAATTTATAGAAAAGTATACATGCGCATATGAATACTGTATGGGTTACGTTTCCACGGGTACAGTCTTGCGTACAAACTATGGATCACTTAGCTACAAGCTAGTATACTTTTGTGGCGCGTATAATCTATAGCTTTTTGACAATATTGTACCACGACAACTACCTTAAACTTCAAAAATTCAACATAAACCACTTTGGAGTACCGTTATAGATTTTCTGTGTTTTATATATACATATATAATATAATATAACATTGCAGAAACATGAAAGGACTAAAGTATTGTCGTCGGAGCGTGTTTTTGACGCGGGTTCAAGTGGCAGCGTGCCGTCGCCCGGTACGGGAGTTGATTCCAGCACCTCTTTCTCCTCCAATTTCGTTTGCTTGCCCGGCGTCGCGGCGACCAGAAAGAGAGAGAAAGCGAGAGAGGATGATGAGGAAACTTTGTGAAATAACTTGTTAAGCTTAATTACCTCTTTCTCTTAATTAACAAAACAGTGACGCATACGTAACGAGGACGAGAATGGAACGAGAAGCAGAAACGAGTGCGAGTGAGATAGAGTACAGTCCGATTCTTTAACAAGCGATTGAGTTCTTTGTTTGAATTGTTGACACTGCGTCAGAGACTTAACTCTGTTCTGTGTGTAAGTGTGTGTATATTGTATTTAAATTAGTGTACACAGCGAATGCCTTAATTGCGTCTGCATGGTGTTTGTTGAATTAATGATAGACGCACTCACTCACTACTCACTCGTTTGTTTCACTTCGAATGTCTAGTTTGTGGAGACTATAGGTACAAGAAGCACGAACTCAAATGGGAGAATAGGGATGTTGACTATTTTTGGGAAAGTGTTTTAAATCGTGCCTAATCGTACCTAATATTGCCACAAATATTTATTATTTTTATTTAAATACAACTCAAGCCTTAAAAATCATCTATTTTAAATCCCGTTTCAAATTTCGGTCCAAAACGTCTATACTCGCGCGTGACGTCACCTGTTCATACCAAAGGAGGCTCAAAAGGTTACACGGGAGCTACCACCTATAGATGCGTATTCTGTGCTCATAAACGGTAGTAAGCTGAGGTGATGAAAAGTTATTTCGTAGTCGTTGCTATAGTTACATGTAATTTGACGTTTCCTATAAACAAATAATAATAAATTACACACTAAATATTAACTAAACAATGAAGTTTTTTGACAGCGGATGAACATATGACGTCATGCGCTCTGATTGGTGTCTGTTGTCACGTGACTTGAGACTGATTTTATTAGGTTTTATTTATTAAATATTAATTAAATTCCTTAAAAATAAGGAAAAATATAGTGTTTTTTAGTATTTCTATTATAGAAACTACTACTTTTCGTTAAAATCATGTTTTTATTTGAATACAGTCAACATCCCTATTGACAGAATCTGTCCACTTAATCACACATATTATATTTTCTATTTTTTAAGTTTAAATTCTTTAGTGATATATCTGTTTGAAAAAAGTAAGAAATCGAAGGGAAGTAGAACTACAAGGGGAAGTTAGTTTGTCACCTAAATTACATGAAACTGACAAGGACAGAAGTTTATTCACAAAATAGTAAGACAACGATGAACGACTTGAATCTGACGTTTAACAATTGAAGTAGTTATTAAAATAAAATAATAGTAAAATAATTTCTGTAATTTAACGTCCAAACGGTAGGAACTCAAAAAATATATTTCATGTAAATTCAGAAAGGAAAATGTTAAATATCATATTCCCGATTTTCAGGTATCAGAACAATTTTCGGATTAAACGTCACATAATGTGATGTTATAATGTTGATACACTACAGACAATAGGATATTTGCATGTAACTTGTATTTAGTTCAAATATTATTTTTTGTAATCTTTATTACAATTGATTAAATTCCAAATAGTTTTTTTAAATTTTTGCTAAATAATAAATATCAATTAAACAAAAATGTATAGAAAGATTAATAATCTTCCTGGACAAAACAATGTCTGCTACATGTTTCGATAGCATGGGCTATCATCATCAGGCAACATGAATAATTATTTTAACGGACACAGATGAGGTTTGCGTATTTGATTTTTTAGTGTATTTGCCATATGGCAACATACACTATTGGCGTCGGTCGGATGGCGGGACCTAGGGGTCGGACCAAAATTTCTCGACGTTTCATAACCTCCTAAACACTTTGGCACCATTTTTAAAAATGTTTATATATATATGTATATATATATATATATATATATATATATATATATATATATATATATATATATATATATTATATATATTTATATACGTATATATATATATATACATATTTATATGTGCGGGCAATAACTTTCGAAGGAGTGAATTAATTTTAACGAAATTTGGCACACTTGTTGGAATCCATCACCGCACGAAGCCTATTTAAAATGGGCCCAATCGGGTCATTTTAAGGGTAGTTTTTAGGGGTTGAAAAAAGTTTTTGGGCCCAAAAATACCGAAAAAATTGTCAGAATCGTTTCAAAATTGAAATTTAACCCTTTAGTAGCAATTAAAAAGTGCTCCTAAAATTATAAGCAAATCGGCCCGACAGGACCGGACTTAGAAATTTTATGAAAACACTACTTTGCGTATACGAATTTACTTACTGAAAGTCGTATTTAATTTGGTGCAGATGTTGGATTGATAACAATATTTCAACTAATAAAATTATTATTGTAAGGGGTGTATTAAGGGGTTCAATTTTTTTTATTTTATCCAAAAACAAACTTAAGTTCATTTAATAAAGCCACAATACCTGTATTAGCAAATACACTATATTGTCGGCAGGGTTTTGGCACTGCGACCCGGGTTTTATTATTTTTTTCGGACACTTAGACAGTAACCTCGTGGTTCATTTTAAACAAAATTTTATTTTATCGTCATGGAATTTAATGTCCAGTTTTAACTATCATCTCAAGATTTTCACGGTTTTTCAGTATAGTTGTTGCTATATAACCAGAAGCGTAGCGTGCCTTGGCGGGGCCCCGTATAAAAATTTGTTTTGGGGCCCTTTCCCCGTTGAAGTAAATGACTTAAACGGGGAAATCCCGCAGCCCGCGATAACCGATGTAGGGTGTTACCAACTTTTGAACGCACGCTTTACGCGGGAAAAAAAGAAATTGCTTTTTTTGACTTTTGTCATTTCTGAAATAAAAAAATTGGGAAGTTTTTATTAATTTTTGCTAACGCACGTTGGGGGCCCTCGTGGCCCGGGGGCCCCGTATAATTGATACGGCAGATACGGCGGTAGCTACGCCCCTGTATATAACATGTAATTTCAACTTCATAAAAATATTTTCAAAACTCAACGATGAGAACTTAATATCCTCGTTTTTAATTTTTTTGTGACTTTATCATTAAGATATGTAAGACCACCCCTCTTTTTTTTGTAAAATAATTACTCATGTTGCCTGATGATGATAGCCCATGTAGCAAACATTGTTTTTAAATACAATATATTCATCTTGTCTTCCTGGACAAGATGATATTAATCAAATTTCGATAAATAATTACGGCAAGGTTAAGAAGGAGTACACCATCAATAAACATGCATGCTCCTGATTGGTCACTTTCATTAATTAATTACTAATTAACTACGTTATCAAAAAATTCCAAACAAGGATTTTTGGGCTCAGAATATTTTTCTCTTTCGATCCCAACAATTGGGTGCGCGATTTCAGTGACACCCGGTATAACTGTGCGGGAAATAACTTTCGAAGGAGTTTTTCGAGCAGAATAATTTGATTTTAAATTCCTACAATGTTTTTCTTATAGAGAAATATGTGTGATCACAATCTATGATAAATTGTTAAATCAGTTTTCTGACAGGGCTTTCTGCAACCCGGCATTACTATAACATGTCTACCCAGTCGACACTGTGACGCTTCACCATCGTTCGCTAAACAAACCGACCGACTGTTGGCAGTTTGAAGGAGTTTATATTTATTGAAATATTTGGCACTAAATTTGTGAAAAAACGATGTTTTAGAAGAAAAAGAACATTTCTCGCCATAATATACGTGTTTACAGGCCGTGTTCCAGATGGTAGCATCTGTTGTCGTTCGGACAGTTGAGCGCCGCTTTGGAAAATGGGGAGGACTTGGAGCACAGGACCGGACTTAGACAGTTTTGTTCTATATTTTGGTTTTATAGATAGAGTAGCGACTCCGATGCAAATTTAACAGTATGCCCGGTAAGGATTCGCTCGTGTAGATTTAATTTTTAGTGTATTTGCCATATGGCAACATACACTATTGGCGTCGGTCGGATAGCGGGACCTAGGGGTCGGACCAAAATTTCTCGACGTTTCATAACCTCCTAAACACTTTGGCACCATTTTTAAAAATGTTTATATATATATGTATATATATATATATATATATATATATATATATATATATATATTATAGAATGCTAATTCCCGTCGTAAAAGCGAGGTCTAGAGTACCCGGATCCATAGCGACAACTCCCGTAACTCTAGGACAACATTTGGCTTCAAAAATTGAAAAATAAAAATTTGAGCGTGTATGACCCCCTTTAGTGTTTGAATTTCATTATACATACGAATGCAACCCCAGATCGTTATTGTTTTTAAAGAAAATAAAAGAAATTGTTTATTACTAAACAACAGCCAAGGTTACAGAATTTAGTTTTTATAGAAAAAAAGTATAACAGCTGAGGATGATAAATTTTATATTACAAAAATTTGTGTATAATGACAGACGAACTTGCGTTGAAAGACAGACATTGGTTTCAAATGGCACGTTGTGAAACAGAGAATCTATGTTTTTGTATAGTGAGAGAGAACGGTGAGGATATATACAGAATATTCTTGTCTAGTTACGTTTGGTTTAAGCCGCGTATTTTGTAGATAATTGTGAGGAGTCAGTCGTCCAGCGGCCTATTTGCCGTTCGGATCGGCTATGTGATTTTTAACACAGCAAAATAAAATGAAATATTATTATCGCCAATAATCAATTACTTATCTCGCAAATTTCGATTGTTATTATCTGTCGCTAACCTGGAGGTGTATCGTTCTAGTTGCCGTTATTGACTCCAGTTTTATCGTACCTATCCAGAGATTCTATCCCGTTTATCGTAATTCCCGTATTTTCCTGGATTTCTGGATTTTTGTATAAATTCGATTGTTATTGATTGTTGTGATTGCTGTTAGGAAGTGTAGCTTTCCGTGTTGCCCATTATATACCTGGATTTAGGAGCGTTTTTCGAATAGGGAATATTTACCGTGAATTATTCATCAAGGATCTTTTAGATTTTCGTACTTGTGTGGATCTGGATTCTGGAATACAGGAATACATTCCACAGTTTTCTAAAACTGTGTTACAATTCTATTTTACTTCGAACATTCCTGTGCATCGGTTCCGTTTTGAATAAAATTTATTTGGCGACCTATTCCAGACTGTCCTGTCGGACTAAATAAAATTTCAGTTCGGGATTTAGGACCGAGAAAATATTCAAGGAATGTGCATTAAGTTCAGTTAAGCCACCCTTCTACATGGTGTCTACCTTTAAGAATTATTACGTGATTTTGCACAATCTCTAACCTGCCAGGGTTATCCCGTAGGATTCAGTTTTAAGTTTTTCCAGGATTTGTTGCATACAGTTTATTGATTTGGTACCTGCATTCCTTATACGTTACGATCTTACGGTTAATTACCGGATTTATAATTGGATGGTTGTTACGGTTATCCCAACCAAGATTAACGTCCCCGTGACGACGCCGACGTCATATACAGGGTGTTCACAAAATTACGTGTTTACTTTTGCTGTGTTTTTGTTTTTTATTTTCTTTGTGTCGTTTACGCATATCTCAATCAGGATCTATTCCTATGACGTCAGAGATACTATATACAGGGTGTACGAAAATTTGCGGATTAATTATCGCCCTGTGAACTGTTTCTATTTATCGCAACCCAATCTTAAGTGTATCTTGACGCTAAGAATTTAATATACCGGGTGTCCGATAATTCCCGGATGAAGTATTTTGTAAGATATGTGTTTGCGTTCTAGTCAAAAGTTTTTAACGTGTTATTGATGTTGTTTCGTTTACCGTGTCTGGTGTCTTGCCCTTCCAGGGTGGTAGTTGAACCATTTGGGTCTAAGCCTCCTAGTCTGGACTATCTAGGTGTGGCTATTTACGATTCGTGTCTTGGCGCCCTGGTAACTCAGTCGGAGAATACGTAAATGTTTTTTTTGAATATCATAACCGATTTTGGTCAGCTACGTGTTTTCGTGTCTTGTGATTGTTAATTTTCCGAGTGGTAGGTGGTAGGATTGTTCTGGCCGTTTTATGGTTATTCCGTTGGGATGTTTTTTTGAGAACTCATTATTTTGTGCTGTCTTTTGTGTCGTGTGGTAGGTGGTGGATTTTTTAGCGCCTTTTAAGGCATTTTCTTGATTATAGTCTATTGGCGTTTCGTATTGTGTTTGGATATTTCTTAAGCGATTATTTTCTGAAGTTTTTTAAACTAACCCCGGCCCAGCGCCAGCTGAAGCTAGCCGCGCAACCGATTAAATTCGGATTCAGTTTAAATGGTTCTTCGGTGTTACAAATGAAAAATATTAACCCTACACCAAGTTTTATTGAACTTCGAACAATTTCGAATAAATTCGAAAATTTCCGAATATTTTCGAACAACGCCGAACGACGCCTATAATATATATATATATATATATATATATATGTTTACGCGTGATAACTTTCGAAAGAGTTAATTGATTTCAACGCAATTTGGGCCACATGTTGAAATCCATCACCGCAAGAAGCCTATTTAAAATGGGCCTAATCGGGCTATTTTAAGGGTAGTTTTTAGGGGTTGAAAACTGTTTTTGGGCCCCAAAATACCGAAAAAATTCTCCGAATCGTTTCAAAATTGAAATTTAACCCTTTGGTAGTGATTAAAAAGTTTCCCCACAATTTTAATAAAATCGGCCCGACAGGACCGGATAATACAAATTTTATGAAAACACTAGTTTGCAGATAGTGACTTATTTATTGAAGGGTGTATTTAATTTGGTGTAGACGTTAGATTGATAATAATATTACAATTAAGAAAAAAATGTTATTTTAAGGGGTGTATTAAGGGGTTAAATTTTTTATTTTGCCCAAAAACAAACTTAATTTCACATAATAAAAGTATAAAACCACACGGCCCTATACAAGCAAATACACTATATTGTCGCCAGGGTTTTGGCACTGCGACCCGGGTTTTTTTATTTTTAATCGCTGGATCTCTTTCACCGATTTAATACGTGATACACTCACTTAACTCGTTCGTTATATTTAATTAACATATTTTTCAGTCGATCCGCTCATTCGTTCAAATATTTCATTTACTAAACGCTAGTCGTGGTTCCGCACGCTAGAAATGTTTTATTGTACGCTCGGCAACGACAACAGTAGTGGAGCCTTCCGTTCCACCGTATTGCAGTCTTGTCTCGCAGGGTTTTAGGTGCAGATAGACGGCATATAAATATTGATATGCTCTTTTATAAACCGACTAGTCCGGTTGTAAAATATATGCTTCTTACACAAACGGGCTAATACCTCCAGTCGGTTTATATACGGACTAGATCTTTTATATACGGCCTGCTTCAGATAGATAGATAGAATTTATTCAAAAAAGGCCAAAACCAAAGAATATGTTATACATAAAATTGTACATTGTAATTAAATAATTAAATGTATACAGTCTGTACCGTATATATTTTTTCAAAAATTATTTTAAAGTATAATAATAATAATAATGGGTTTAACGTTCGTTTCTCGATTTTATGTCATAACAGACGCCAGTCGCACCATTACTATTTTTTCATCTACCACTTCCCGTTATTTTCTACATTTTTTACAACTTCAACTTATGTAATAGCAATGGGCGAATGAAGAAATTAAAGGAAATTAGGATAAAGTAGGTAATTTTTGAACTAGGAGTTTGATAGGTAATCGGCCATGGCCTCAAATAAGGAACCATCTCGATATTTATCTGGAATTAATTGAGGGAAACCATGGAAAACCTCAATCAAGATGGCCCGTACAAGAATTACCGTTTCTCGGCGAGAGGCAGTAGGAAAAAGTCCGAGCCACATCTGCCCCAGCCGGGATTCGAACCCGGTACCTCCCAAATGCGAGTCTAGTACTGTCACCACTACTCTACCCAGCTCGGTAAATTATTTTAAAGTAAATAAATTAGTCTAATTTACAACCCAAGATAGGATATATCGAATGAAAATTGTCGAGCTGTTTTATTAAAATATCTCGAGATGTCTTGCAGGGTTATTCACAATCATTTGAATGATTTTTATACGACTTATAACACAATCTTCAGTAGTAAATTATTATATTACTATATTATTTCTTTATTCTTTAAAACACTGCATGAAATTGTCTCTCTGCATTTCACAGTATTTTATATGATTACTTAGTCTTTTCTGACAATCGAAACCGAGAGCAAAATTTATTCTAGAGTTGAAACGTTCATTCATTCAAGCCTGTTATTGCGGTGATACATCAGCTGAAGGAACCATTTCGGATGAATCATTCGATTATAAAAATCATTCGAATAGCAACATTTCGATTATCAAAATCATACGATTGTAAAAATAATAATAATAATAATAATAATAATAATAAAGCTTTATTTAGGGCCATGTATAGCCTAAGCCGTTTGAACATGCCCTCTCTAAATTAAAATTTAACATTTAAGATATGATACACATAAACAATAATTCATATTAACATAAGACTAAAGACCAATATGAATAAGATAGCGAACTATTTATACCTAAGATATTAAGATATTAAATTATGCACATTTATAAAAAGGAAAACATAGCATAAAACATAATATAAAACATAACATGCAGATTTAATCGTATTTATAATTTTGTAGCAGTGCCTCTTTACATTTGTCAGTAAAGTGTCTTTTGTTTTTAATGGATCTGATGCTGCTTGGTAATTTATTCCATTGTTTTGGACCCTCAACTATAAATGATGACGATCCCAGTGCGGTATGGCATGATGGAATAATCAGATCGAAATCATTCCGGGTTTGGTAACTGTGAGATTCACCGAGATATAAGAAATGATCATATAAATAATCAGGCTTTTTTGTGTTTAATATGGAGTGCATCAGTCCCAGCATATGCAATAAACGTAAATCCGCCATATCGAGTATAGAGAACTTTTTAAGTATGGGATGAATTCTCTGTCTCCTACCAACATTAAATGCGAAACGAATGCATGAGTTTTGAACTTTTTGAAGTTTGTATGCCAACTGATTATTTAGACCAGAATACACCGTATCACCATATGCAATTATAGAAATGATTAACGCATTCACTAACTTTAATTTAACCGTTTGATCTAAGATATATTTATAGTGATATAGGTATTTTAGTTTCACATATGCCCTTTGACAAAGCTGGTTTATATGAGGTTTCCAGTGCAAACTGCTATCAATAACAAAACCTAAGTCTTTGGCAGAATCACTATACTGAATGACAGTATCACAAACATTAACCAAGGGGGCACTGTCGAAGATTGAAAGGTTGCATTTGCTAGCGAATGGTAATGAAATAGATTTTGCCGGGTTAATTTGCATACAATTGATAACAGACCACTTTTTTACGAATCCAAGATCACTGTTCAGTTTGATTATAGTGGACTGTATTTCCGATTTTGGACATGCAATCAGCAACTGTGTATCGTCGGCGTATTGAAAAATATAGCTATGGCACACCATAGAATGAAGGTCTGATACGTAGATGTTAAAAAGAGCAGGGCCAATCAAGCTTCCCTGTGGAACACCACTGCGTATGACAAGTGGCTGTGACACCTTAGCAACACCGTCTTGATCTATCTTAGTTCTTTGATTTCTGCCACTTAAATAATTTTTGAACCACTGTACAGAGAGATGAGAGAAGCCCAGCGAATGCATTTTTGCAATTAATAGATCATGGTTCAACAAGTTAAAAGCTTTAGTGAAATCCAATAGCACCAAAATTCCAACATTCCCAATATCAATGTTTTTTTGCATAAGACTGACCACATTAGTCATGATTGTAGTTGTGCTGTTATATTTACGAAAGCCACTTTGTGTTTTGGAGAGTATTTTATTATCTTCAATATATACATTTACTTGATCCAGAATGATACGTTCTAAAATTTTAGAGAGTGCGGGTAGTATGCTAATCGGACGCAGGTTTTTATACTATTTACGACATTAGTCAACTGATGTTCTATGAAGTACTGCATGCAGGTCTCTCTCTCAAGACTGACCATCGAAACCGAGAGCAAAATTTATTCGAGAGATGAAACATTCATTCATTCAAACCTGTTTATTGTGATACATCAGCTGAAGGAACCATTTCGGATGAATCATTCGATTATAAAAATCATTCGAACGTTTCGATTATCAAAATCATTGGTCAACTGAAAAACTTGATTCGAAGTAGAGATGGGAAAAACGGGTCTTTTTAGTGATCTGCATCTTTGCATCTGGATCCCGTATGTGAGCCGGCTCACTGAACCGGTTCAAAAAGAGCCGAGTTCTGAATATGTTACTGCAGTCTGCCACTGAGTTACCTAGTTCAGTCAATCATATCACGACCTGTATAGAATCAAGAATGCATAGCCAAACATGTGATGGCATGAGTCATTTGAGCTGACAGATGCATCAAAGCAAGAACTGATACGTAAGTGTAAAATGTGCTTCTGTGTGTTAAGTGTTTCACTGAGTTATGCGGATCCGTTGATCCGTCGGCTCAAAAAAAAGTGAGTCGGCTCTCGCGGATCTTCTGTCGGAGTCGGCTCTTTGAACCGGTTCAGATCTGAGTTACCCAACTCTAATTCGAAGGAATTTGAAGTCAAAGGTGCAGCGTGTTTGAGTGGTGGTGGGGGATTGAGGGTGAGACGTCATCAAGTCAAACGCAGCAGTCAATCATCGCAGCGACCGTAAAACAAGAACGAATCGTATAATATGTATAAAGAAACAAACCAACATCGCAAACAAACAGCCGAACAGAGGCACATAAACCTTGGCACGTCCGGCTATACCTGCCCAATGCCAAATGCCGCTGCAGTATTTGTAAATTGTAATACGAAATGGATTTTTGTTTCCGATTAAATTACAAAAGCAAACATCAATTTTATACAGCAACGCAACCCAATAACCATATATTAGTTCTGTGCTGGGCTTCTTGATCAGTGGCGGCTCGGTATGTGTGAAACACAGTGGCGTACACAGAGTTCCGTCGTGCACTTTCCTTGTGATATACTTTGCATGGTGAATATTAAATTGCAAAAAATTCCAGCTAATTAGGTAACAGGATCATTCCAACTTCAAAAATATTTACATTACGTTATATTATAAAACACTAGCGGCCCAATCTGGCTTCGCCCGGGTGTAAATGTAATATATAGGATATAAAAGATGAGAATCATTATCATTAAATTCTCAATGTGTATTGAATTTGCGCGAATTCAATCGCTTTTATTTGTGAATAATTTTATTTGTGTGTAATTTTAGTCTGTTTGGAACAATTCTGTGCGTACGAATTTTGTTTACAATACAGCTGGTTGTTCTAACAGATATAATTCTCCGAAGATATTACATTAAATGTGGTCGCTTAATGCGGTATGTCGTAATAAGCAATGTCTTAAAAAGCGGTGTTTTTTATAAGGCGGTCATATAGCATTCAGCTGAGACCTATGATTTTCGTCAATATAACCGGTATGTTGTTCTAAACGATGTCGTCGTAAACGGTTTTAACTGTATATAATAATAATAAATAAAAGAAAATTTATGTTGAAGCGTGCGATGACGCGAGTAACGACTGGTAATAAATAAAAAATAAAGAAAACTCCAGCCAATTTTTGACCTTGAAGATTTCAGTGATAAGGCTTCGTTGAGCGCTAGTATTTCTTTCCTATCAACATGGCGCCCGAGCGGGGGCCTTGGTTATTAAATTTGCTATTCATTTGCATCGTTTTTACACGCTTTGTCAGCTACGTAACTAGTTTATTTTTGACAGATCTTCAGAAGATTGGTCGGAACAGACATCCTGACAGACGCGTACCGAAACTGCCTTTTGTTTTTTGTTATCATGGTTACACCGTTTAAATACTCGTGCGTAAAAAGTTACGCTTCGAAAACTGAAATATTCAACTCCTGATGCCGTCCCGTGCATCGTCTACGGAACAGAACCGTCAGTGGTAATAAATTAAACGCTTTAAAACACGGACGATGGCGGTCGGTAGCGCTTCACCGACGTCTAATTTAACATAAAGTTTGCGCATAAGTAAGCTTAGTGTTTAGCTATGATGTAAAATTGGTTGTATATCGGAACAGCTCCCTGTACAGTCGTTCCCGGGCCCTGCAGCGAACGCGGGGGGTAACGGGAGCGCTGACGTGGAAAAGGCGCCGCGAGCTAGAAGGTCACTTTTGCCAACTCAATATTTAACCCACTAACTGAATGATTCGATCAGTTTGATTACAGTGCGAGGTCCCGCTAATCGGGTTCTCATCTAGTTGGCTGCCTCTTGTAATCCAGCATCGCTAACGCTGGCGCAAGTACCGGTAAGGGAGAGAAAATTCAGTTTCTGTTGTTTTTACAAATTTTTATTTAGTTTCACCTGTCTGTTAAATTTAAAGTTAAATTTAACCCACTTCACGGCTAGCAGATATCTGATACTTGATCGATATTTATTTAAATGTCCTCTGCGCATGAGTCAAATACTGACACCTCTTCCAACGCTATTTTTAACACCTCAAAGGTAAAATTAATAACTGTATTATACTTACTCGTTTTGATGACTACCAAATAAATAGTATTGGAATTATTTGTGTTGGATTTTGACGTGTTTTGCGACGAAGATGTAACAGAAATTTTTAAATATGTTTTATTCTTTTTTTGCCCATTGTGACCTCCAATCATGTATTCGTAGAGCAACTATTCAAAAGGCATCTATGGATTTCTGGTGTGTTCTAGTAAATTTCGTATTCAACGATCAGCGCAAATATAATTTTTGCTTCTTTTTCTGCACTGGTCGTTGAATACGAAATTTACTAGAAAACACTAGAAATCCATAGATGCCTCACGAATAGTTGGCCTATGAATACGTTACTGGAGGTCACACTGGACAAAAAAAGAATAAAAAGCTATCTGCCATATATCTTTATCTGGAGGTCAGCTATCCAGAGGTGTGAAGACATCGGTCATAATTGGGCAACATCGATTAATGGTGTCCAATAATCAAAATTGCGAGCAAAACGAATGCCCGTCAGCACGATCCCGCTGTATTTAACTCTTTAAGACCTTCAAGACCGAGATCTTGGCATGGATTTAATTTTCATGTGTCAACTAAATTAAAAAATTTCCTCTAAACGCATCAGCCAGTGTAAGCAATTTTTATTTAATATTATAAATTTAATAATTATCTAATTATCAATAGGTATAAAAGATGAGAATCATTATCATAAAAACGTGCAATTGAATTCAAGCGCTTTTAATTGTGAATGTCTAAAAATCGAAGAAAAATCAAAATTGTCAAAAAAAGAAAATCTGTTGATCCGATCGCTATCAAACTTTATAGGATCACTCGCTGGGCTAGATAGATAGTGTAGCGCGGCCCCAATTGTTACGCCACTGGACATGACATAGGCTTCTCGAACAAACTGACAGAAGTTTCTGGAATGATCGAGAACGGAAATGTGCACGCCTATAAATACAGTGCATCTGGTGCGCGACGGGCATTCAGTCAGAAACAGTGAGTGTGTCGATAGCTCACAACAGAAGTGATCACGCGGCATTCAGCAGACATAAATAATCATAGTTACATAATTAAAAGTATATATATTACGATGTGTGTTTGTGTGTGTTAATAATCGTGTTTGTGTATATCAGTTATTGTTGAATTATTATTTATCAGAATCCGTTTATTTTTCATTGTTAGTTTCTTTTTGTCATTGTTATTAGAGAAGTACTTTTTAGTTTATTTCCTCTGTATTTATTTCGTTTGTTGTAAATAAATCAGTTTTAAACCACCTCAAAGAACAGTTTTGTTACAATATGGAATCTTAGGATTGAATCTCAATCAATTGTTTTAGCAATAAATAACTCTATAACTGTAAGATAAGCCCTGGTTTCTAAAGACAGTGGTACCGTAATATAACGGTCATAAAATTGCGGTGAATGACGTAGCAAAAAATGTGTGCACAAAAATAAGTGGGTGTGCTGCTTTGTTACGTTTTTTGCGAAGTCATTCACCGTTATATTACGGTCGCTCTATTATCATTGAAAACTAGGGTTTTAGATAGTGAAATCTGGTAGTTAAATATCACGTGACATTAACAGACTGACAGTAGAGACATACTGTAAAACGGATAGCGCTTCTGCTATCGGCGACGTTTCTCTTCTGACGTTCGAACGTTTGCTGACGCGGTTCCACCATTGCGGAGTGCCAACCACCTGTACGCCGCGCTCCACTCACTGTAATTACGTTTGTACAAACCGCATCTCACTCCATCGTACCTCTTCCCACCTTCTCCTTTTAGTCCTCCGAGTGACTGTCTCACTCATGCCACGATGTGAAGGGTACAGTTGCCTACCGATTAGTGACGGAACGCAAAAGTGACATATTTTGATCAAATTCGTGCGATATTTGCAGGGGCGGATGAACAAAATCGGTCTTGGTCTTGCAATTCTGCAAGACCAAGACCATACTTATACTAGCAAGACCAAGAACCAAGACTGAATGAAGGATACTAGAATATAATAATATATCAATAAACTGGGACCCCTAAAAAACCGATGGACCATTAGGGGAGCACAATAGGTTGCTGTGTCTACCATTTGACCCCTACCTTTAATTCTAATTCTAAGACCGAATGAACAAGACGCTAAAATATTTCCTGTATGCTTGAATTATATTTCAAAAATAAATACCAATGGACCACGGCGTACAAGCCCGGAAACCAAGAAGTTTTACAACAACGCCAGCCGTGAAAGCCTACACAATTGGATAAAAAGTATTTGTATTTAAATACTTTTAATGAGCATTTTTTACAAGTCTGGCTATTTGTTTGCATGATTGCATAATATTACATGCCAAAAATAACCAAAGCACACCTAGCAAACAAACAAACAAACATACAGGTGAAGCTAACAAAAGCGTGTTAAAACAGTGCATCGCCGCCGCACTGTTTCGGAATACTTTTCGAACTCGGTGAAGTTTTGGGAATTGATTTGCAACTCTATCTTATTTACTGCGTCGGAGTTTTTATATATATTTGTCGTTGAGAAAGTAATACCTACTCCCAGTAATGAACGCTGTGGAAAAATGTGGTATTTAGCAGATTGGTTCACCTGAGCACCGCCAGGCGGCCAATTTATGTAAAACACAACACAGCTGTTCCCAATATATGAGAACGCCCATGCCTCCCCCCTCGATTTTATTATCAACTTTATTTATGCTTACGGATAATATTTTTATAATATTTTCGGTAATAAATAAAATCGTCTTCTTCTATATAGCTTCCATCTATATTTTTGGGACCGTAACATAAAGTGGCTTTTTGCGAATTTATTTGTAGGTGTATCAAAATTTGCTAATTTTAAACAGTGCACAGCAATGTTGCCAGATTTCTTTTGCCAAGTCGGGATTTTGGAACTTTTTGAGTGAAAAAAGCGGAATTCTTTCGTCGAAAGCAGGACATAGTAAAAAAACGTATATAATCAGAAATTTTTAAATATTTATCTTTTTATTTGAGTTCAAATTACGTATACGTGACAACAGATAGCATAGAAAATGTATTTTAATAAAAATGTGATATTTTAAATCAGATTTACCCTATCGTTAAATAGTTGAGTCTTATTCGTCTTCTGAATAAAAAATAAAAAAAAACAGAAATCAAAAACAAAAAAGTTTTTTTCATTAGAAAAATATGGCGTTTCAAACACTAGTCTGAGGAGTGAGTGTTACAAATTGCAACTTACAATAAAAGAATAATTATTTATAAGAATTACTTATTCATGATATTTCTGTGAAGATTTAACTTCTTTTAAAGTTTCCTTTTTCTCTTTAATAAAGATGAAGAACTCTTCACAGGATAGCTGTAGTCCACACTTGTCTGTGGCCCCCGCCCGCGCTTCCTCAGCACGCTGCACGCACGGTCGAGTTATCCCTGATGAAAAGCGGGACTGAGCCTGTCCCGCGCGGGACATGTAATTTTGATTTAAAAATCGGGACGTCTGGCAACGCTGGTGTACAGTAAGATCCCGTTTACCGCAGGGAATACGTTCCAATAAGTTCCTGCTCTGTAGGAAATTGCGCTAAACGAGGTCATGACGTAAGTGAAATAGAACCGAAAAAAGAAATGTTTTTTTTTTGTCTAATTTATTTATTGTTAAATACTTTTTTATCACATTAATTGTAGATTTATTAATTGCTAATATAGATTTTTGTTCATAAAGCATCTATGAAAATTAAAAATTTAAAAAATCCCCGACACAAAAAAAACATATAAAAAGTTAAAAAATAAAATTTCTGGGCCTGGTCCTTTAACTTTAATATTTAAATACTTAATTAGTAATATTTTGTGATTCAAGCGTCGTCGAGTTTTAAAGTTTTCAGAAGGAAATGGGTTTTCTTACCTTGTTAAAACGAATCTTAGACCAACCTAACCTCTATATAACAGACTGCATTATAACGAATTACTTAATATAACGAACATTTTCTAATTCCCTTCAGCTTCGTTATATCGAGGTTGATCTGTACTATATTTTGCACAATAACTACATTTCTTTGAAATAGTTTACGATTTATTACAACTTCTCATGCGAGTTCATAAGAAGTTACACTTCAGTAATTCGAAACAATCGTCCAACAAGGACTACGGTAATAATAATTCTAACGACACTAAAAGCTGAAAAGTTTTCCTCTAAAAGTTTTTTTTTTGAGTTTATAATTTCTCATTAAACTTTAGTGATAAATTCTTATTAAAACACTTTTAAGCAAGCGGCATAATGCAAATAGTCGAGTGCATATTTAATTAACGAGTGGTGCGTTATTCTTTTAACGATCTCGATAACGACTGTATTTAAGTCCTAACGAGTTTTATTTGAACACAAAAGTACTATAAAATCTGAATACATGATTGTAATATCACAATTGGGAGCTTAGTTAAAACTTTCAAATGCTTCCGTTAAAATTGGCTTTTCTAATTTAACCCTCATCGAATAACTGCAAGAGTGCCGAGGTCGATGTAGAGTTGCGGTACGCAGGGCCGGACTCGCTCATTTTTGCAAGAGTTGATTTTTAAGATTCCGTACCCAAAGAGTGCTAACGGAAATCCTGTTATAATACTCGCCACGGTTCTAAAAGGTTCTGAAGTTAGTCACAAACAGCGTCGCAAATGCATATTTTAGAGCCGTCCTGGTTTTTTTGTGGAAAAGGAAGACTCTCACCCAGTGGCGGATTTACCAGCAGGCTGAGTAGGCTGAAGCCTAGGGTGGCAGATTTTAGGGGGCGGCCCAAAAATACAGAAATAAAAAAAAAACATATACATAGAGAAAATGAGTTTCGAAAATTTAACGAAAATTTCAATAGGTATTTTAGAAAAAAATAGGCTTTCCGAAAATATGTATGTTAAGTCATGTCTTGTCATTCTTGCTGTCAATATAACACATTTCTCTTTAAAAATGGCATTTTGGTAACATTTTAACACAGTCGGCAAAGCAATTTGATATTATATCAAAAACATTTAATGACATAAGATGTTCGTCTTTATAATTACTTAAAAGTCAATTCAGATCAGGCTTGGAATAATGGGACAAACGACTACATGAACAATTCATCTACAGCAAAACTCTCTTTTTTTCTTTGTCAACTGTGTTAAAATGTTATCGAAATGCCATTTTTAAAGAGAAATGTGTTATATTGACAGCAAGGATGACAAGACATGAGATTGCGAACTAGGGTATTGAATTTCAGAGGTCAGTAAGGGCAGCAAATATTTAATAGCCTACTGGCGGCAAATTTGTAAATCCGCCACTGCTCTCACCACGTCTCAGTTACCGGCACAGAACGTGCGCTCGTCGGGGATTGGTTATCGCTGGTTGTCGTGTCACTTGTCGCTTTCCTGCTATAAAGTACAGTCCAGTACGCTATTGTTAAGTTGTTTCTTTGATTGTTAATTGATCAAGATGCCTAATACAGTTTTGCATAGACAAGCACGAAAAATAATTTTTTGGATAACTTTATGCAAGGAATTAGACCGTTAGATTAAAGAAAAATTAAACAATTAAAAATAATAATATTGCGCGAGTTTGTAGTTTTTCAATCGACTGTACCTGCGGAACCCTCCATTTGCATCTAACTTCAGAACCTTTTAGAACCGTGGCGCGTATTATACTAAGGCTCAGTTATCTATACGTCTGTCTGTCACAGGATTGTATCTTTTGAACCGTAATAAGTGGACACTTGAAATTTTCACAGAGTGTGCATTACTACGGCCGCTATCACAACAAATAATAAAAATAAAATAAAGTTAAAAACTATTTTATTTTTCTATAAACGTCAAAATAGTGCTTACTAGCGGCACCGGACGAAATCTCTTAAAAGCTATTAGTTCGGGCATTTCTGCGCCTTAGTCGTTTTTCATAGACATGTCCTGAATGAAATACATTGAACAATATTCCTAACAGCAATTAATATACAAAGTATATTATTTTTAATAAAAATTCAATTGGAACGTTCTTAGTTTGCCGCATCAAAAAAAATGTCCGTCCCTGGTTCGAACCCTTTCGCTATTTGTTCCGCAATCGTGTGAATCGGACAGAGGGGAGTCGTTTTTATAAAACAGTTCTCAACTGACTGCCCCAACGCTGCCGCGTCGCTCCCCAATCTGGTCGATCGCTTGTCAACTCGACAATCAACCCAATATACCTAGCGTCACAGAAGAGAATTATTACAGAAGCGACACTCACTACGACCGTTGACCTTGGATATACTTGTACGATACGGGATGTTTAAAAATAACACCAAAAAACTATGGGAGGTGATTCCTTTATTCATTTTAAGGTAGTTGTCGTGGTTAAGGCACACCGTCAGAAAATTCTTAATTTTTGTATATTTATTAAGGACATGATAATACAATTACCCTGAAAATTTGAAGTCGATCGACCGTATATAATCCGAGATAAATTCAATTAAAAATTGGATAATTAACATTGATTGTATACGATCTCCGTAGTTCTGAACCAGTTTCTTATTTATAAAAAAAGAACTAACTGTCAGAAACTTTCCAAAAACTTACAGTCTTTCAATGCATTTGTTATATACTTAAATCACAAAACCTCGGTAACTTAAACACATATTCTGAACATCGCCCTCCAAACAAAAGGTTTTACCAAGAACTTAATTGATTTTCACTTTAGTCTTCCACTAAATCGCTTTACTGATTTCTTTGTTTAAATAATTGACTGTTAAAATAAATAAATAAATAATTGATTCTAAATGATTAAATGAATAGATAAAAAATGTATGTCACCTCTATTGAACTAAATACATCCTCTATAAAATCCACAAACCTCGGTAAGCTAAAAATTTTAGTCTGACAACCTCTCTAACTTCAACTCTCAATAAGTTAAAAACTGGATAACTTAAATTTTTTAACGTTTCCCTTGGATTTTAACTTATCGAGGTTCTACTGTATATGCTCTTTCTCTATATTTCTATGTCTATGGTTTCCACAAATTTTGTACCAGGCTAAAGTAAAACCATTCAGTTTATTTTTTGACACAGCTGTCTTCTGTGGCTACATGAATGGAGAAAACTAACTACTATAGAGAGACAGAGAGACCCTCTCTTTACATCTGTCTCTGTCCATCCGATGTCAATGTGCAAAGCTTTGTTTTATAAAAACAACGTTAATTAAAACACGTTAGGTAAGTCTATCCTTTTCCCTCTATTCATAATTAGCTTCTGAATTAATAGCTGCACTCATTTTTAATTGATTGCTGAAGTTGATGTGTGGAACTATACATTATGTAATGTTGCTAAGAGTGGTCTACTAGAGTCGGTTCAATTCCTTGACAGACGAACTTCGCTCAGAATAAACTATAGTCAAAATTCTTTGGAACGAAACTCAAGGTTATTTGATTCGTTATATGGAACCAGTATCCGATGTTATGGAAAACCAACCAGAATTAACGAAATATTGCGTTTTAGAAAGGTTTTCACTTTGACTATACTTGCTTGATACGTCACATGCTGCTCTCGAAAAATTTTTTTTCTTAATTTTCTATCTCTACATAATATACTAGCGGCCCAGTCCGGCTTCGCCCGGGTGTAAATGTAATATATAGGATATAAAAGATGAGAGAATCATTACCATTAAATTCTCAACGTGTATTGAATTTGTGCGAAATCAATCGCTTTTATTTGTGAATGTTCAAAAATCGTAGAAAAATCTTATTTCCCAAAAAGAAATTTAAAAAATTCTGTTGATCCGATCGCTACCAAACTTCAGAAGATCACCCGCTGGGCTAATCTAAAGATTGTCTGAATATTTCATCAAAAGTGGTCTGCCCGTTTGGAGTTCATAGATTACATATAGATCGTCTTTTATCTATATAGATTATTAAAATGTAAAAAGTGGTTATTGTGACATAACGATAATAGTTGGACATATAGTATCGCGAAGTTTTTTGTAGTTATTGATATGTTCTTTAATATTGTAGAACATACTTTTGTTCTATCATCAATAGTTTCCGCAGCGCATGCGACGAAAGATGTTTTATGGCATTTTTTTACACCTTGGGTTACGTTACTAAAGTTTTAGTAAGGATCCCTAATATTTTCTAGCAATAAATATAACCTATGTTACTCAGGGTGAATGTAGCTTTCTAATGGTGAAAGAATTTTTTAAATCGGCACAGTAGTTTTTGAGTTTATTCATTACAAACATACACACACACAAAAATACAAATCTTTCCTCTTTATAATATTCGTGTAGATATATCAAATGTTAAGTTTTTTCGTCCAGTAGATTCGGAGAAATAAGCTGCAACAGACAAACAAGCAGACTGACAGACAAATAGACAAACAGACACGAGAGTGATCCTATAGAGGTTCTGTTTTTTCATCGAATGTACGGAACTCTAAAAAAGTTGCATCGTTATCAGAATTTTTGATTTCCTCTGCATCTGTTAAAGTTAGTTTGCCTAGAACTCGTTTAGAGCACGAATATGCGAGTCTGAATTTGACCTATGAACAACAACAGTAGTGATAAGCAAAGCAATATCAAGACTTACTCAAATAGTTCTAGACTTGGTCTTGGTCATGCGTATTCAGCCTTGATCTTGCTTATTTAGCCTGTTACTTACGTCTTTTGAAAAAAAATTCTAAACACTATCATCGTCAAGGTTTTTTAGGAGTATAAATTAAAAAAAATATCTACAATTAATGTCTAATTAATAAAACTTTATGTAAATCTCTACAATCAAAAAAAAATATCACGAAAAAACCGTTATCTATTAAAATTAAGAGAAATATTCTCATATTTTTTATTTTGAACGGAAGTTATAATTTTTAGCTTAATCATGCACACTTTGTCTTGGTCTTGCATATTCGGTCTTGGTCTTCTTCTTGCTAGTATAAGTATGATCTTGGTCTTGCAGAATCGCAGTACCAAGACCAATACTGCAAGACCAGGACATATTTTGCTCTTCACTAAACAGCAGACACATTACTACATGATTCAGGTGAATCTTGATTAACGTAAATATATTGTAATAAGGTTTTCGGGGAATTCCCTACAGCCAACGAACTTTTCCATCAACATTTCCAACTTTTCGACCGAACTTTTCGTTGGTTGCAACACTATGTATACATTACAGATTTACGTATAAAAATATGCGATGTATTAGTTGACGACCCCTCGTGGGGGCGGTAGCACGGCATTCATTATGTCTATAAACTTATATAAAATGTAAAGTTCATGTGTTTTCCACTTGAACAACATAAACGTAACGTTCCAAAGGAGACCGACGCTCAGGTTTCAGATAGTACAGCTCGATCAATGCAGTGAGTCACGCGTCGCGCCGCTCTTTCAGGCATGTAGCAAACCGACTGTGTTCGTCGAACCGTACATCCAGTGTTGCCAAATCGTTTACTTAACAGTGTTGGATCACTTTCACACAGTTTGTGCTGAGACCCAGCGGTAAGAGGCGAGGTAGGCAAAAGACATATTGTGGGTGTGACCTTCTTTAGCTCTGTCTCGCTCAAATCATCGACACGTTTCAATTTTTAGCTGGTGCCAACTACGAGGATAAAAGATGCTATTACAAGGGTACCGCTGTCAATTGATTACTCTAATTTTGGGAAATATTTTGAAGATTTAAAAAACTTTTCCAAAAAAGGAAGAATCACTTTAGATTTGTGATGGAACAGTTTTGTGAAATAAGTACGAATAAGGTCGTAGTGTGATATTGAAAACATGTGTTTTTCTGGCACAATTAATGCCAACTTTTTTCTAGTAAATCGTACATAAATTACAAAAAAAGTCCATTAGAAACCTAGATTTGTCCTTTATCTTCCTTATAGAGAAAGAATTTTTGCAGAATGTTGACGAATAAGTCTACAATCAGTAGACAGCCGAAGCTATATTTTTGGCTTAAATTGAGAGCGTTCCGACAGCCTAAAAGACTGATTTTTAGTGTTTCTTACTAAAATTTGAAAAACGGAATTAATATGGTGGCTGACCGTCTGTACGGCTGTCGCAAGCTCCCAAAGCTTAACGGTGAAATTAGACATAGTAAATGTTTGTTATGGCCCAATGTTGTGGATAAATAATTCGGATAATTATGGGTAATAACGAGAGTCAAACAGGTTATGAAAAAATTGAAAAAACTCTAACTCCATCGAGCGCAGTGTCTAATAAAATGTAGTGACCCATATTAAACATTAATATTTTTTTAGAAACTACATATTTGATTCTTTTTTAAAACGCTTTTATTAGCTTCGCCTGTGTGTTTGTTTGTAAAGGAATTTTTGAATTTCAAATTCACTCACTTCAAAATGTCAGATTAAACTCAAACTTTGCACACTTATCAAGGACCGATGACAATACAATAATTTAATAAGTGTATCCCATTATCCTGACCAGGACCTTCAGGATAAAATGACTTGAAAAATTACAACAAGCAAGCTAACACGCTGTACAGTGACGTACGTTGCGTTGCCTACCCCATATTCAAATCCAATACTGCTTTTAGTCATATAATTAAAATTAGAGTTTAAAAAAATTAAAACAACACGCTTTTATGAATTAAAAAATGCAAAAAAAATAATTTTACTGTAGAAAACGTGGAGTGCTTAATATCGGTAATAAATTTTTCATTTACTAACTAATCGTAAACGTAGAGCTATTATGAAAATTTATGTAGATAGCACCCCATGCTTTTTACAGTAAAGCTTATTTTGTTGTCAAATTATTTTGCATTTTTTATTAGTTAAAATTTATAATTCAAATCGTATGGACAACCGTCTATTATATTCTGACAAATACACTAATAAGAATCAAATAGCCTATATTCTAGGTACAAGCGCGTTTTGACAATTTGACAACACCGACGAATCACATAAGGAATTTAATTTTGTATCGGTGTCGGCTTTCGCGAGGCGCGCTGTCGAGGTTTCTTCTGATACGTGAGCCGCTCGAAGTGCGCTAATTAAAACTGCATCTATAATTAACCTTACATGTGCTAGCGCTAGTTCAACTACACGCTCATAAAATGAGAGAGTCGCTCTTACCTTGCACCGTGTAGCCGACAATTAATGGTGAATACAATGATGTTGGTTTGCAGGAAGTATTATTTATCAACAAATTTGATTTGGCTATGGCCTTAGATTGTGATCATAAATACAGTTTTTATTCATGCTGGCGCATTCTAATGTCGTTGTCAAACTCCCTGATATGTAGTAGACGCTGATAACCTTAGATGTTGAGCGTTTATAATATACAATCTCTCTGATATTATGTAGAGCATTCGACTGTACTCACGTAGAAACAAATGCTTGCTGTAATTTTTCAGGTAGAAACGTTTTATAAATAAAAAAATATTTTGAACAGTAAACGTAAGTAGTTTCGTTTTATTTAATAGTATATTACTGTTGGTAGAGTCAATATTATTAATTATTAAATTATTGTATTGTCATCGGTCCTTGATAAGTGTTCAAAGTTTCAGTTTAATCTGACGTTTTAAGGTAGGTGAATTTCACGTTGAAAGATCCATTTACAAACAAACATAATGTTGAAGCTAAAAAAAGCGTGTTAAAATAGTTGGTTCCAAAACTGATCTTTGAGAAACACCAATTTCATTGTAATTGGTCCTTGATAAGAGTGCAAAGTTTCAGTTTAATCTGATGTCTTGAAGTAGGTGAAATTCACGTTCAAAGATCCCTTAACAAACAAACAAACATACTGGTGAAGCTAATAAAAGGGTGTTAAAAAGAGTTGGTCCTAGAATTGATCCTTGAGGAACGCCAATTTCATTGTCATCGATCCTTGATAAGTGTGCAAAGTTTCAGTTTAATCTGATGTCTTGAAGTAGGTGAATTTCACGTTCAAAGATCCCTTAACAAACAAACAAACAAACATACTGTTGAAGCTAATAAAAGCGTGTTAAATAAAGTTGGTCCCAGAACTGATCCTTGAGGAACGCCAATTTCATTGTCATCGATCCTTTATAAGTGTGCAAAGTTTCAGTTTAATCTGACGTTTAGAAGAAGGTGAATTTCACGTTCAAAGATTCCATAACAAACAAACAAACAAACAAACATACTGTTGAAGCTAATAAAAGCGTGTTAAAAAAAGTTGGTCCCAGAACTGATCCTTGAGGAACGCCAATTTCATTGTCATCGATCATTTATAAGTGTGCAAAGTTTCAGTTTAATCTGACGTTTAGAAGAAGGTGAATTTCACGTTCAAAGATTCCATAACAAACAAACAAACAAACAAACATACTGTTGAAGCTAATAAAAGCGTGTTAAAAAAAGTTGGTCCCAGAACTGATCCTTGAGGAACGCCAATTTCATTGTCATCGATCCTTTATAAGTGTGCAAAGTTTCAGTTTAATCTGACGTTTAGAAGAAGGTGAATTTCACGTTCAAAGATTCCATTACAAACAAACACACAAACATACAGGAGAAGCTAATAAAAGCGTGTTAAAAAGATCTGAGGCACACCTCATACCGCGCCTAAAGAAGTTTTGCTTCAATAAATATTTTGCTGCACTCAAATGAAACACGGTGTACATGAAATGTTAAGAAATTAAAAAGAGAAATTTCGTTATCAACACGCCACGAAGTACTAGCAACTCCGTTCAATTGTTCTGATAAGACGTGTTCAGTGAGACCAACGTAACGTGCAATAAAAACGCATTTCATTCGCGACTTGTTTTGTTTTTTAGTTTAATAACGCGTCGGCTTTGTTTCATCAGATTTCCTTCCTTCCTGACAAATGTCAAGCTTTTGTTTGTTTCTACATTATTATTATTGTTATTATTGTTTCTTCCTGCTGAAACATTTTATCTTAACGACTTCTCGTTATGACGAAAAGAAACGGTCGCATCAGTGCAGTGCAGTGATGCCAACAGCTTGCCTACAATTACCCTGTTCGAGCTGTTAAAAACAACTATTATTAGGTCTACGTTTGTAAACTTTTAATGGTGGCCAACCGTTAAAACTGTGACTGTTATTTGAATCAGGTTCTTAATAACTGTTAAGAAAGAACTTATTGTTACTGATAAAGGAAAATACTTTTTCTTTATACCCGGTCGAAAGTTCGTACTTTCGGCTTCGATTTTAAAGCAGAAAGTCTAACATTGCTAGAATTACTTGCACGCCATTTAACACAGCGGGCCGAAAGAAAGTAACAGCGGGATGAAAGAGTTTTCTCGTGCACACTGATATATATGAGACTGCCGCCAGCTAGTAGTAGCTAACAGCTGTTATTGCGTATAACCTCAAAATTGCTCATTTGAAAGTTATTAGTCTTTTTATATAATGGTGATTAAAAGTTAAATACTGATATTAAGTAAGAACTAATCAAAGAAAAAGATGGACGATAATTAAAAATTTTGATAATAAGCGCACTTTCAACCGGGTATAAAGAAAAATAGTATACACCACACGGACAGAAGATTGAAAGCCCTGAAATTCAATTTATAGGAAACTTTAAAACTGTTTAATTACAAATTAAGTTACGATTTTATTTTTTTTGCATTCATTCAAAAAACTTTAAACTTCAAACAACTCTAGCAATACGTGTGTTTTTTTAATGGTCAGTATGTGGATTTTGTAACTAATAGAGCTTAATTACTTTTTTATCGAAAATTTTTTATACTTTTTTGGGTGAATGTTGACTTACTTTCGGATGAATTTTGACAAATTTTTTGGCTCAATTTTGACAATTTTTTGAGGTAAATTTTAACACATTCTTTTGGGAAAATGGACATTGTTTTGGGTGAAGTTTGACATTTTTTCGAATAAATTTTGACTATTTTTTGGGTGACAACATATTCTTGTGTGAAATTTGACCAATTTTTTCGAATGTAATTTAACGATTTTTTAGTGCATTTATAATATTGACCGGGTCTCATATTGAGATTATTAAGGTAATTGTCGTGGTACAATATTGTCAAAAAGTTATAGATTATACGCGTCACAAAAGTATACTAGCTTGTAGCTAAGTGATCCATAATTTGTACGCAAGACTGTACCCGTGGAAATGTAACCCATACAGTATTCATATGCATGTATACTTTTCTACAAATTGTTGAACTTTAAAACGTTATTTATAAATAATTAGACGGTCATTTTTTCTTATCTTTTTTTAAACTCATAACAAATGCATTGAAAGACTGTCAGTTTTTGGAAAGTTTCTGACAGGTAGTTCTTTTTTAATAAATAAGAAACTGGTTCAGAACTACAGAGATCGTATACAATCAATGTTAATTATCCAATTTTTAATTGAATTTATCTCGGATTATATACAGTCGATCGACTTCAAATCAGGGTAATTGTATTATCATGTCCTTAACAAGTATACAAAAATTAAGAGTTTTCTGACGGTGTGCCTTAACTACGACAACTACCTTAAAATAAACTTTAAATCCCAATTTAAAGATTCTTAATCTAACAAAAAAACTGTGACACCGTTAGACTTCAACAAGTTCTATGCCTCGAAAAACCTAAATCCGCTCGTGTTATTAACTTTGCGTAACGCCAACTCACTAAGCTTCCTCTTCTCGAAATTCCCTTAAAAAAGTTTCACTTCAAGAGATTGTTCATGTGTTCAATAGATCTGCAATTCGCAAAGCTACCCGAGGTCTTGCAGATTCAGATGCAAAGACTCAACCGTTCTCGCATGACTTTTACATAAAGTGGATTGCGAAACATCTTTATTACATCCCGTGCTCTCTCATACAAACGTTGATTGTCTCACAATCCAAGTAGGTAAAACGGGGACAGAGATAAGCACTTCTAAAGAGATGTAAAGATTAGTATAACAGAGATAAAGATACTGTATAATGATATTATAGTGTGGATTGTGCGGCAAGGCGTTATCCAGGACCGCAATCCAAATCGTGTTCAGCAAGCGTATTTCCGGTTGCGTGTTCCCCTACTGCCAGACTATGCTCCTCGTACTGCTCCTCGATCTGCTCATAGCGCTGTCGCGATGTTGCCCTAAGCGGCCAGACACTGCTGTACTCGCGACGCTCCGCACTCGGCTTTCGCTTTTCGGCAATGGAGGTCGATACTGTGGCAGCGTGCGCACTATGCCTACACTTAGACCGCTTGATGCGTACTGAGTTGCGCGGGAGTATATGGCCGGCTTACTCGTGCTCTTATTGCCGGTCCTTTGACTCGCGCATAAAAAACCGACAAACGAGGGAGCACTGGGCATGACGAGGAGCATGACGTGCGGCATGACGAGTAACGCGACCACACAACGTCTCTGCCTCCTTTCCTCGCTACTTCCCATGCCACTCGTCGAGTGTGTGGCTGAGGCATTCAGGAGAAGGCAGTACTGCCTCCAAACAAGCACGGTTATGTAACGCAACGTTAATTTTTGTTTGTGTAAATGGTAGTACCGCAAAGTCAGTAGAGTACTACAGAGATAGACTGTGATTGGTTGAATCGATTACTTACGTCATTCGAAACCATTGGCTTGATTTGTCAATTATAATGTACGTTTGACAGTAAAGATACTACAGTGTAACCTTAATATAACGAACCTCAATATAAC
Organism: Venustoraphidia nigricollis; assembly: GCA_034508555.1. Classification (NCBI taxonomy): domain Eukaryota; kingdom Metazoa; phylum Arthropoda; class Insecta; order Raphidioptera; family Raphidiidae; genus Venustoraphidia; species Venustoraphidia nigricollis. The sequence goes on from JAVRKA010000016.1 coordinate 6,706,847, forward strand.
GATTTCCTCGATTAAACAAATTTTTCGAAATCCCCTAGAATTGCCCGTAAGAGTTAATGCAAAATATACTTTTACATTACGAACACTTTTTGTCAAAAACCTCTGTATAACGAATTTTCAATCATTGCAGAATATAAATAGAAAGTATATATTACCTCTATTTAACGATTTTTGTCAACTTATAACCTTTACTTAACGTATCCTACCAATCAGTCACACACAATTTCACAATAACAACAACAATTTATGTCTCGACAGGTTCAGACACGTTAAATTTATCGTAAGACAATCATTGTTGTTTGATGTAAAGTAATGTAAACCCTGCTGTTGATCATTGTTGTTAGTAAATTTAAAGAAACGAAAAAGGTGTTCCTTAACCGTCACAGAAAAATGAAAAATCATTAAGTATGTAGACGAGAATCGTACAAAGAAAAAATTAGACATCGGTAAAAATATTGAAATTCCCGCAAGTACATTGGCCACAATTTTAAAGTTTAAAGATAAGTTTTCAGTAACGTAACGAAGGAGGGGCAAACCGGATCACCTGTTCCAGGCGGCAGTTTCAGGGGACGCCAAAATCACAATATAATATGTTTGAAAATTGATAACAACTTATAAAAAAAATTATTGAAGAGTTCTTATTTCTTCCCGGTCACAAAAAATCCCGCCCATTATATATTTTTGCGTTTTTTTAAGCAATTTTTCTCAGACGCTGGAGAAAGAGGGCGTCACTATCAAGTTTCTGCCCCGTTTCGAAAAAATCGTACATCCGGGGCTGCGTTATACAATGGAACTGTCAAAAATATATATTGAAAATGAAGTGAAAAGCAGCTACTTTTTATGGAGAATAACGAAAGATACCATATACACCTGCTTCATGCCTAATGGTATTGTGGTTCACGTGACTGTTAAAACCCGCTAGCGCTCGTTTTCACAGAATATAATAATAATAATATTTTTTTTTATTAATCATCAAAAGGCAAAGTTCAACTATAAACTGTTTTACAACCTCACTTTCATAAGGAATAAGCCCCATTTACCCCACTAGATTGATTGTCCCCAAATTATATATTTTTAAAAAGTGACATAAATTCATTGCGCCGGCCCTGTGATTCCGCACGGCTGAGACAATGGGCTGGAAACACACCGACTAATGGCACCCACCGCTGTAATTAGTTCATTCGAATGGTGGCGCTAAACCACGTTGCTTTTGAAAGAAGGGGAGGGGGCAAACTGTTTGTTGTCTCGGGGGTTTCCAAGTACATAATAGTTACTGATTCATACAGTTCAGACTCTATCAAGTTTAGCGTAATCAAAAGCCACCCACATATATTCGACTTTTGTGACCACTTATTCGGTCGGCATTGGATTTGTGCTAGTTGTTCCGCACACTTGATCTGGGGCGACGACCGAACTATATGAACTTCTTCCGTCATACAGTAGTATGTCAAAGTGAAACAGTAGAACCTCGATAAGGTAAAAACCTCTGTAAGTTAAACTTTTTTTGAATTCCCTTCCCCTGAAAGCATAAAACCTCCATTACTTAAATCACAAAACCTCAGTAACTTAAACAAATATTCTAAACATCGCCCTCGATAACTTAAAATAATATTTTGGTGACCTCCATAAGTGAAAGTATTATCAGATGATGTTAACAACGAAATTTTTTCTTCTTTACATAATATAGAAAACATAATTGATGTAGAAAATCAAAATTGCATGAAACAAAAAAAAATTACTGGTTTCTTTGTTTAAATAAATAAATAATTGATTCTAAATGAATAGATAAAAAATGTATGTCACCTCTATTGAACTAAATACATCCTCTATAAAATCCACAAGCCTCGGTAAGTTAAAAATTTTACTCTGACAACCCCTCTAACTTCAACTCTCGATAAGTAAAAAATTCGATAACTTAAATTTTTTAACGTTTCCCTTAGATTTTAACTTATCGAGGTTCTACTGTACATACTTAATAAAAAATTACTTTGTACCTCGAAAACATCACCGGTTGTTACGACTATCGGTTTTTACGACCAAATATGGGAAAACCCTTCGATGTCGTTATAACAGATTTTGACTGTATTTATTTATGAAGAAACTTTAAATTTGACTGATGCACTCCTCTTCGTCAACATCCGATCCCGATGGACAGCTTTCATCCGAAGAACATTCTTCCAAATGACGTATTACCATTTCGTCTTCCAACACGAACAAAATAAAAATAATCAAGTATTATTTATTACGTAAATCTAAAAAAATATAAGAAAAACTATAAAAATGTCACAAAAAATGTTTATCACGCGAACTATGAACCCGGGTAAAATATGCCCAAGTCCTATCACCAGTGACGTCACGCGCAACACTGATTCTTATTAAACAATCGGCGCATTTATTCCAAAATGGCAGCTACCGAGACGCAAAAGGTAGGATACCGTCAATTGTGACAAGCGTGTACGTTTTTATACACTAATGGATGCTAAAAACCCTGGTTCATTCATGCCGGTTTAAGTACTATCTTATTGTGAATAGCGAAGTGTTAAAGAGAGAAAAAGAATAATATTAGCAAATCGTATTGAAGCATTGAAACAATAAGTTGATTGCGGCTTTGCATAGATTTTATAATTAACTTTAGAGCTTTTCGGTTAAACAAGCTCGCATCGCGCCATCCACTAGTGTGAGACAGAGACGGCGAATGTTGGAGCGGGACGAATTGAGTTTATATGTGCAGCCGGAACTGTCCCATGACCAAATACACCGACATATTTTACCTACGGACTATGGCAGATAGCGTTGCGAATTCTATAATAATAATAAAACTATCAAGTGAGGTTATGTATCTGCGTGTTTCGTCATAAATCTGTGATGCTGGATTGCAGAAAGTATTGTCAAAAAAATTGATTTATTTTTATTTTATTACTAAGGCTCTACTGTCTGTCACATGGTCTTATCTTTTGAACGGCAGTAGATATAGACACCTGAAATTTTCAGAGTGTATATTACTATGGCCGCTATAACAACAAATAATAAAAATAAAATAAAGTTAATAAATATTGTACGCTGCGGTACAAAACTCTTCGTGTGCGAGTTCGACTCGCACTTGGCCACTTTTTCACATCATGCGAGAGCTAAATATGACAAAGAACTATTTGGATATGTTACTGTCAATTGATAACTTATTTCGTCGCGATAGTAGTTCGAAAATACATTTTCTTTATACCATGCCGTATGTACGTACTTTCTGATTCGATTTTAAAGCAGAAAGTATAACATTTAAGCACTGTTGTAATTACAGCTGGAATTACTCGCATATCGTCTGTATAGGCGGGTCTAAACAGTTTTGTCATGCGCAATGATACGTTAGACTCGTGTTCGCCAGTAGGCAGTAGTAGGTAACCATCTGCTGTTATTACATGGATATTATTAGATCCATGTGTCATCACGTATAACCTCAACATTGCTCACTTGAAAGTAATTAATCTTTTTATATACTGGTGAAAGTGAGTACACTTTCGACCGGGTATGAAGAAAAATAGTATACACCACACGAGCAGAAAGCTGAAAGTTCTGCACTGCGCGACATATGATGCCGTCGACTTCGCCTCGGGCATCATGTGGCGCAGTGCCGGAAATTCAACTTTCTGTTCTTGTGTGTAATATACTATTTCTAATATAGCATTGTAATAATGGGATGTTGACAATTTTTGGGAAAGTATTTTAAATCGTGCATAAGTACCTAATATAATAATAATAATAATATTAATAATACGCATTTATTTGCATTGCCAACAAATGGATACAAAACGTTAACACCTATATAATAATTATATCAAATCACAAAGATCATACAATACAATACAATACAATACAAATGTATTTGTCACAGCTGAAAGTTGACAAAAATATAGCATTTGTGTTTTAAAAAAAATATAGCCACAAATATTTACTATTTTTATTTAAATAAACCGAGCTGGGTAGAGTAGTGGTGACAGCACTAGACTCGCATTCGGGAGGTCCAGGTTCGAATCCCGGCGGGGGCAGATGTGGCTGGGACTTTTTCCTACTGCCTCTCGCCGAGAAACGGTAATTCCTGTACCGGCCATCTTGATTTAGGTTTTCCATGGTTTCCCTCAATTAATTCGAGATAAATATCGAGATGGTTCCTTATTTGAGGCCATGGCCGATTACCTATCAAACTCATAGTTCAAAAATTACCTACCTTATCCTAATTTCCTATAATTCCTTCATTCGCCCATTGCTATTACATAAGTTGAAGTTTTAAAACTGTAGAAAAATAACGGGAACTGTGGTAGATGGAAAATAGTAATGGTGCGAATGGCGTCTGTTATGACATAAAGTCAAGAAACGGACGTTAAACGCATTATTATTATTATTATTATTTAAATACGACTAAGCTTTAAAAATCATGTATTTTAAATTCCGTTTCAAATGCTTCAAAACGCCAATACTTATCACGTGATTGCCGTGACGTCATACACTCATAAACGCTAGGAAACTGATGAGGTGATAAAAGGTTTTTTCGTAACTGTTGCTATAGTTATATGTAATTTCACGTTTCCTATAAATAATAATAAATTACAACTCTAAATATTAACCAAATAATGAAGCTTTTTGACAGCGTGAACAGCGTCCTTCTCTATGACAGCGTCTGATAATGTGTATGAGTGAGTGACGTCGTGCAGTCTGATTGGTGTTCGTTGTCACGTGACTTGAGAGTGATTGATATATTAATTAAATTCCTTGAGAATAAGGTGAAATATAGTGTTTTTTTAGTATTTATATCATAGAAACTATCACTTGACGTTAAAAATTTGTTTTTATTTGAATACAGTCAACATCTCTATTGTAGCGAACTGATACTATCCTACTGTTATTAATTTGAGATCGTTACTAGGACGCTTCCGTTTCAACAAACCAAACCGACACAGCTAATGTCTTTACTTATCGCGGTGTCATCTATTGTCTTGTCTTTGTATTACAACGTCTCTGTTTACTTTTGTTACGTAACAACATTATCCTCTCGTTCCCGTCGTCGTCGTGCGCCGCCGTCGTCCCTTCCTCCTCCTGTCGGTTCCCCGCAACGAGCCGTTAATGATTTTAATAATAAGCTTGTCATCTTAGAAAAGAAACACTTTTTATTTTATTAACAGACGTTTTACTTATAACCTCTAATCTTTCGGTAATCGCGTTATATTCAAATTTCTGGAAGGGGGGTCCAATTTAATTAAGGAGACCTTCTATTAAATATAATCTTGCATTTTTTAAATAAAACCACGGTAGAGTGAAATTGATTCTTGAAAAATGTAACGCAAGGTACGTATAATATATCTTTACTAGCGGTACCCGTGCGAATATTCGCACTAAAATTCGTTTCTAATTTCTCACACTCTTTATAACTTTCTTCTTTTTGTTGTATTACATTACGAAGCTCAGTCAGAGTTCAAGAAAATATTTTTCTAAAAATGTTATATAGAGGCGCAAGTATCGAAAACGTTGAGCTGAAGCGCCGCCATACGAAAAGTATTTATACGTGAATTTTGATTAAAAATTCAACAAAAAAAATTTACCGACCGTCAATCATGTTGACGTTGTTTCAAAGTTAGAACCATCAGATGGCAGCATTGCTGCATACTGAGTAAATGTATATCTATATATATAATTGTTATAATTCATTATTTTGCAAAAACAAAAGCAATAATAGATTTTTTTAATTGTTGATGCTGTCACATAGAGGCGTAAGTATCAAAAACGTTGAGCTAAAGCGCCACTATATGAAAAGTATTGATACAAACGTGAAATTGAACAAAAGAGTTACCGACCGTCAATCATATTGACGTTGTTTCAAAATCAAAGCCGTCAGATGGCAGCATTGCTGTATTGTGTCTTAATGTATATCTATATATATATAATTTTAATAATTAATAAATTTACAAAAACAAAAGCAATAATACATTTTTTAGTTGTTGATGTCGGTAGAGCAAGCAATTATCTATAAAATGATATAAAATTTATGTGAAGCAATTGTGTGTTTTTTCGAAAAAGGGAGGCAAACATCTTAACCTTAGCGTATATGATATATATATGATATATAAAAATCCCGAGTAATAAATGCATTTTCGCTAAAGAGAGGTTGGTTATGGCTGAATCTCAACGGTGCCGGTCTATTGTCTGCACAAATAACGCCACGACATAAGGGCGGCGGTTTTCAAAGGGGCGGCAATCATGTCCAAATATATTAAATATCCCAAGTCATTTTCAAATAATTAAATTTTTTGAGAAATACTATATATTTTTGCTGTGCATATAAGGAGCGGCAAAAACTCAAAACCGCCTCTGTGTATCTATTCCTGTTATTGCTATCCCAAACTACGAGGGCTGATCAATAAGTATCCGTGTTTGAAGACAGATTGACAAATTGACTTTACCATCGTGTACTGCAGTCTTTTAAACAACCTCGTGCTAAGTTGTAGATAAATTCATAACGGTTAGGTTATTTTTGACAGCCAGTTGAATCATTCGAGCTCTTCGACGAAATGGAAAAAAGCAATATCCATCCGTAATAAAGATATTGAAACTGCTAGTTGCTATACAAAATTCTTAGGTCTCTCTGTTTCTTCAGATTTAACTTGGAAGGAACACATCGCACAAATAAACAGTAAATTAAATCGTGTCTGCTATTTACTCAGGGGCGTAGCTACCGCCGTATCTGCCGTATCAATTATACGGGGCCCCCGGGCCACGGGGGCCCCCACCGTGCGTAAGCTAAAATTAATAAAAACTTCCCAAATTTTGTTCTATTTCCATTGAGGCAGAAACTTTAGAAAAACTAAAGTCATCATCAGCTATAAATGATTTAATAAATCAGTTTGCCGAAAAAAAGGCAAGGAGAGTGTATATTTAATTTGAATTGTTTGTAAAAATTTTGGAAAAAGTGACAGATAGATAATTATGATGAATACATTTTTCTTTTAATTTTATGCAAACATTTTTTTTTCTTTTGTGAGAAATCTTTACCTTCCTAAGGGCCCCCAAACAAATTTGTATACGGGGCCCCGCCAAGGCACGGTACGCTTCTGTATTCACTATATAAATGTCGTTAGTTTGGTGACTTACCAGTGTTAAAGATGATATATTTCAGCTATTTCCAATCAGTTACAAGTTATGGGATAATATTTTGGGGTAATTCTTCATCGCTTAGAAGAATTTTTCTCATCCAGAAAAGAATAATGACATTTATAATAATAATAATAATAATAATAATAAATCGTACTTGTTTCCATGCAAAGAGTTGCTTCAATGTTTAAAAATCATTATCTTGCCAGGATTATACATTTACGAATGCGTAATGTTTGTTTATAAAAATAAAATTTTGTTTGGTCAGAATAAAGATATGCATGACCGTGATACGAGAAATAAAGCTCAATTAAGACATCCATTATATAGAACGGCGCTTTTTAACAAAAGCGTCTATTGCAGCTGTGGAAGATTATACAACCACTTACCCGCTAATGTAAGAAACATTTCAACTATTAACACCTTTAAAAATAAAGTAAAATCGCTACTGACGGCTTCAAAAATCTATTCTGTGGATGAATATTTTAACATAACATTTTAATCTTTTTTTTATCATGTTTATTGTAAATTTTGTATTTTGACAAACTCCCATCTATCGATGTTTCACGGAGTAAATAAATATTATTATTATTATTGTGAAGAAAATATTCCTTAAAAAATTTTGCATTCATAAGCACCCAAACTTCGGGTTCGTCGCCGTCATACTAGGGATATTTGTGGAGCAAGTTGTAACTATAACCGCGTCTCAAACCATGAAATGGGCGATTACAGTGAGTTTGGGTCGTGCGCACGGAGTACACGGAGCGACCCAATAAGCACGGCTTTTTGCATAATATGGCAAATTAGTGATTCAGCAATACGCTGACATGCCGGAATAGTTTTCATATTTGCCAACAGTGACGGTTTTGCCCCTCCAAGAACACCAATTATAAGGACAATTTATTTAACAGTATACTCTGGGTACTGCTTTCTGAGCTCAAAAAGAAGATCTTGATATTTTGTCCGCTTCTCAGTCTCCTTTGCGGCTATGTTCGTTTTAGCAAGAGCTGAAAACTCGATAACATACATAGTTCGCGCAGGTTTATTATATTATTATTATTGTTTTTTAAAAAACATTCGAAGAAATAAAACTGAAGTTGGATTCTGTCTATGGGGACCCTTCACCATCTATGGACCTCAGTGAGATACTGGTATAAAAAACGAATTGCGGATCGATTTTGCTCTTTTTCCATTTTGTCGAACAATACAAAACACGAATGATACAACTGGCTGTCAAAAATAACCTAACCTATGAATTTATCTACAACTCAGCACGAGGTGGTTTAAAAGTTTACAGTAAATGATGGTAAAGTCAATTCCACTCGTCAACGCCATCTGTCGTCCAACACGGCTACTTACTGATCAACCCTCGTAAATCTGTATCTAAACAGAACGAAAAGTTTGCTCTACTACCAGCTTATTGTTTTTTAACTAAAGAAGAAGTCCGCCAGGCTTTGGCAAGAAACGTCATACAATAAATGTCAAGTCGTTTTTACAACTCGCTGAATGTGCGCGCGACGCCATAAAAACCCTAACAACAATGTTGTTCAACTAATTCTCTTTCACAATTATCTGCGATTACGACTCCATCAAACTTTGTGTGTTGCTCGAAGCGATGTGGCGGAGGGGGCGGCGTCTCGCCCGCCGCAACACACACACACACACATGTATGATAGCCTCTGAAGTTTCCTCCACATGGTCGTGCATACAAATGTTAAAAGTTTTCCTCGACCAATTAACGACTTGACAAACTTTCACAATCGGTTAGAAAGTTCCATCATGACTCCTTTTCCCAATTACAAAATATTAAAATGGTTGTCCATTGAGCCATTTTCAACAAGTACAAAAAACACTCACTAGCGGAGCTAGTATTGTTTGACGTCTTTAATATCTAGTACCTGGAAGACCGAGCTTTGCTTAGGTTAATGGCAGGTTAAAAGTTTTTTATAGAAAAAAACCTGTCAAGTGCGAGTCGAACTCGCGAGAAGAGGGCCCCGTACTATTCCATTTTCTGTGAGTACTTTAAGACTTAAGATTTTCGTTTAGGTTTTCCTGTAAACTATGGGTGAGACCCGATATTCTCTATTTTTTCAAAATTTTGAGCTCTGTTAAGATATAAGTAAATGTGTGTCACTATAGTTACATGTAGTGCTTAGCAAAGGCACTGTGAAAGCGCGTGAGACATCTAGAGGCAGAATATGAAAGTAAGACAGTGTAATATAAAATGGCCGTCGTGAAGTACACAAGCTTTTATCGTGTCCTGTTGTAAGTTAAAGATAAACGTGTAATTCTTGTATATCTATATTTCTGAATAATAATAAATATACTTTAATAAACATTTGTGCGTATCAATATATTTAACAAGCTCAGTAGTTTCGGAGATAAGTAAAAAAACAATTTGAAGCCGGTGCTGGGATCGATCCCGAGACTTTGACGACACAAAGCATACGCGTGAGCGGTTACTCCACAGTCAAATACAGCCAGTTGGCAATTTTCACAGTATACCTACCTATTAACTTTTCTATTCACTATACAACATACTATAGCAAAAGTGTCGGCCGGAGTGGCGGACACTTTTTTCCGTGTAACTTTCATTCTCCAAACGCGCGATATGGAACATGGTTCCAATAAATGTTTTTATTATGAAGTCTTAAAATTTCCTATCTACTAGTAGGTAAGTATCTATCCGAATACAATCTAGTGAGCTGTGTGTGTATTTAGAGAGAGAGAGAGAGAGAGTATTCTTGTTTAATGGAAGTGGTGATCTTTTGATCGGCTTACCTTGGAGCAGAGACTCCGTTTGCAGTAAAACGTTGAGAAACTGAAACGAGATGAAATCATTGTAAACAGTTATACGGCTGTTTTTGTTGTGATCTGCTCCGCGCGCTTGATCTGAAGTGCCTTTCCTCGATTCAGGGCGAGCTGTACGTCGTGTTCACATATTATATGAAACTAGTGGTACCTATAATTCGCACTAAAATTCGTTTCTAATTTCTCACACTCTTTATAACTTTCTTCTTTTTGTTGTATTAATCTTAGCGTATTAATTCGTTGCTCAGATGTTTCACGACTACGGGCTGACTTACTTCGACGTCTTTCTGCTTAGTTTTCCAGTGTTCGTCGCCTGGGCATTTTATTTTATCGTTTTTTAAATTATTATGCAAATTAAATCATTCAATTCAATTTAATGAATCAAAATTTATTGCAGGTATTCAATTCTTTTGTAATTTTGCACACTGTTTATAACGTTTATTACATTATGGAGCTCAGATGACAGGTCGAAAAAATATATTTTACTGAAATTGTCACAAAGAGGCGCAAGTATCAAAAACGTTGAGCTAAAGCGCCACTATATGAAAAGTATTGATACGTGAGTTGATTTGAAATTGAACAAAAGAGTTACCGACCGTCAAACATATTGACGTTGTTTCAAAATCAAAGTCGTCAGATGGCAGCATTGCTGTATTGTGTCTTAATGTATATCTATATATATAATTTTAATAATTAATAAATTTACAAAAACAAAAGCAATAATACATTTTTTAGTTGTTGATGTCGGTAGAGCAAGCAATTATCTATAAAATGATATAAAATTTATGTGGAGTAATTGTGTGGTTGTTTCGAAAAAGGGAGGCAAACATCTTAACCTTAACGTACTAATATATATGATATTTCAAGGTTTTCCATATTACAAACTACTTCTAGGCGTGAAGATGCTGATTCTGGAATGCCGCGTGAGACACTATCGAGGGCTACTGATTGGTTTTCAGCTAATAAACTAATTTTAAATGTTTAAATGTAATTTGGAAAGGCAAATTGCAAAATAAAATTATTAAGTGAACCATTCTTATAAAAATTCAAATAAACCAAATTATTTAAAAAACAAACAGCCCGACTGCAAAGATATCTCTTTGAAAAAAAAATAAGCCAAATTGCTTAAAAAACAAAAAACCCGACTGTAAAAACATGTCTTTCAAAAAAAAAAATAAACAACAATAAAAAAAACCTGCAAGAACGACAAAAATTTACAGTTTTCTGTGCCGCTTGAACGGAAAGTTACCTACCAGTCACATGTAACTGGTAACGCAGTGAACGTGTGAATTAACTTTTTTATTTTTTATACTGTCAAATACCAGATTGCAATACATTAGTTCGATATCTAGAGTCTGTTCGTTTTGAACACAGTATAGTAAAACTAGTAGGGTAAGAGTGGGGTAGTTTCGCGGGTATAAACAGGCAATTGTCTGAAATGAAGCAATCAGTGGCGGGAGTCGACGATAAGAGAGCCGCGTAACGACCGACTTGGGACACATTAACAGACTCACTATAACCGCATGCATGTATTGTAGTGTGTGTGTGTGTGTGTGTGTGTTATGTTCACTCGCTTATGTCTTGTCTGTCCTGATGTTTGCCTATTCAGCACTACGGACACTATACCATAGAGGTGCAAAAACAACCAATACCCCGCACGAACTGTAATAACAGCACTTTCGTCTCTACAAGGTGTGAATCCGTTTGCGATTTAAATGTCATTCCTGATTAACGACCTCTCGTTCTAAAATCTGTCTTAAAAAAACATTAGTTTCAATACCCAACCTTACCTACAAAAGAGTGAACTTGCCAATATTCATTTATCGTTTTAACCCTTTCACTGCAGTGAGTTTAAGGCTGTCGGAACGCTCTGAATTTTGTTTGTGCTGAGATCCAGCGGTAAGGGGCGAGGTAGGCAAAAGACATATTGTGGGTGTGACCTTCTTTAGCTCTGTCTCGCTCAAATCATCCGCACGTTTTAATTTTTGGTTAGTGCCAACTACGAGGCTGAAAAATGCTATTGCAAGGATGGCGTGCCGCTGTCAATTGATTACTCTAATTTTTGGAAATATTTTGAAGATTTAAAAAACTATTCCAAAAGGAAAAGTCACTTTAGGTTTGTTATGGTACAGTTTTGTGAAATAAGTACGAATAAGGTCATAGTGCGACATTGAAGACGTGTGTTTTTTTAGCACAATTAATGCCAACTTTTTTCTAGTAAATCGTACATAAATTACAAAAGTAGTCCATTAGAGACCTAGATTTGTCCTTTATCTTTCTTATAGAGAAAGGATTTTTGCAAAATGTTGATGAATAAGTCTGCAATCAGTTGACAGCCGAAGCTCTATTTTTGGCTTAAATTCAGAGCGTTCCGACAACCATAAGATGCCATTCATTAATTACGTAAGAACGATTTTGACCGCCCCTACCACCATGTAAAATCATATGAGATTTCTCGGACTCCCCCTTCCCCATCTTACGTAAAATTTTATCTGGTTTTAGAAAAGGATCAATTGCACTAAAACTCATAATTTGGCGTAAATCAAAGATTTTTATTTTTTAAAAGATAATTTAGGTAATACCAATTATATTATTATTAGATTTAGATAACGATTATATTATTAGCAGATAATTTTCTGGTCTTTGGAAAATCTGTATTACGTAAGTAAACACCGCCCCTCCTCCAGATAAGTGCATTTAGAGATTTCAAAAACCCCCCTTCGCCTCAGGACCATTAATGAATGAATTAATTAATTAATGGCCCCTAAGGATGGTTGAGGTATACAATCAAAAACAAAGTAATGTTGTTAACGCTGGCTATTTATGACTATAAAATTCAGCTTTTTTGCACTAAGCGTTCGGCTATTATTTTAAGACATTCCTAGCCATTTTAAGATCTTTTTGGCTATATTATATTAAACTCGTGTATATTGGAATTTTGTTAACTGACGCAAGTGTATAAAAATTCACGCAATGAAAGAAATATCAATAACTGGGTTTGGACTAAGTACAATGTGTCGATTGTGCTTGTCACGTGGTGTTACGCTATTAGACTTGTTTTCATATTCGACTAGATTTGGAAGCCTTGTCGCTAACGCAGTCATGAAGTGTGCTCCCGTTCAGGTAAGATTTCCTCATTTCATTTTTATTCAATACAGCATTTAAATGCAATTTTATGATTTTATAGCTGAAAATTGATGTTATAACTTGGTGACATGTTTTTTATGAATGTCGATTTAATAAAGTTCACAGAGAATTAACATTTTAAATGTGGAAATTGATCATACTACTAAGTATTAGATTATCACTTTAATTTTTTTTTCTAAGTTCTCATTTTAGAAGAAAAAGGCCAAATGGCAAAAAATGAATAGTTATGAAACAATAATTATGAAAATGTACTGTAGGTAAAGGTAAAACGCGAAAAAAAATATGAAAGGAAAAGTTGTTTACTAGTCTGAATTTGAATTTTTTTTTCCGGAATCTCTATTGTAGGGGCCCCTCTTTTGTAGAGGCCCCGGGGCTGTAGCCCCGGTTGCCCTCCCCTAAATCCGACCCTAAAGATACCGAAGGTTATCAGGTTTGTCACACTGTTTCAGATAAGAAGTGGTGATGAAATGCCAAATTTCATTTGTCAGAAATGTCACACTAGACTGGAAAAAACTAATCTGTTCCAGATGCAAATAATAGAGTCTGAGAAAACTCTGCAACGCTATTTAGAGCAATTACATGCTTCTGACAGAACACCGATGCCCGAAAATTCTATTCAGAGGCCGCCGGAGAATCCTTTGAACGAAAACAGTAATGCAGACATCACTGAGAAGTGTGAATCTTTGAAAGTCCACGACTTGGTTGACTTAAATGTCAGATGGAAAGAGAAAGAATATGAAAATTCGATTTTAGCAAGCAAAATTAGCATAGAAATGTCTTTAAAACCCGAAATGAAAACCGAGCAAGATAATTTAATTATCTCACCAGACTCTACTGATGACACCGCAGAAACTTTTTCTAATGATGTTGAGGAATCATTTATCAATATGGGCGACAGCAAAGAGATGAAAGACAAGAATGTCAACTGGAAAGTGGAAGAACCCGAAAATCTTACCTCGGCATGCGAAAGTATTGGGGAAATGTCTTTAAAATCCGAAATCAAGGATGAACCCATGGACGACGGTTCATTAATTCTGACTGAATTTACTGATGACACAGTAAATGATTTTTCTAATGGAGTAAGTGAAATCAGCTGCGAAGACACAGAGGTCGGTTTTGACCTCATATCGGGAAATTCCACAAATCTTCAATCTCCTGATGTGGAAGAGTGTAAAGTGAAATCGCGTCAGTTTAAGATTAAAGAGACGAGTAAAAAACGTTACATTAAATCGCGCTTTTTAGAAACTAACAAGCGTGCGCGTACTAGTAAGAAATCGAATCGATGTGACATTTGTAAAAAGTGTTTCACTTATTCAAGCAATTTAAATAAACACAAACTTATACATACTCGCGAGAAACCATATCAGTGTGACATTTGTAAAAAGAGTTTCAGTCAGTCAAACAATTTAAATAGTCACAAACGGATGCATACGGGTGAGAAACCATATCAGTGTGACATTTGTAAAAAGTGTTTCAGTCAGTCATGCAATTTAAATATTCACAAACGGATGCATACTGGAGAGAAACCATATCAGTGTGACATTTGTAAAAAGTGTTTCACTCATTCAGGCAGTTTAAGTCATCACAAACTGACACATACTGGTGAGAAACCATATCAGTGTGACATTTGTAAAAAGTGTTTCAGTCAGTCATGCAATTTAAATAATCACAAACGGATGCATACTGGAGAGAAACCATATCAGTGTGACATTTGTAAAAAGTGTTTCAGTCAGTCACGCAATTTAAATAATCACAAACGGATGCATACTGGAGAGAAACCATATCAGTGTGACATTTGTAAAAAGTGTTTCACTCGTTCAGATCATTTAAATGAACACAAACTTATACATACTGGCGAGAAACCATATCAGTGTGATATTTGTAAAATGTGTTACACTCATTCAGGCAGTTTAAATTACCACAAACTTATACATACTGGCGAGAAACCATATCAGTGTGACATTTGTAAAAAGTGTTTCACTCTTTCAGGCAGTTTAAGTAATCACAAACTGACACATACTGGTGAGAAACCATATCAGTGTGACATTTGTAAAAAGTGTTTCACTCATTCAGGCAATTTAAATAAACACAAACTTATACATACTGGCGAGAAACCATATCAGTGTGACATTTGTAAAAAGTGTTTCACTCATTCAGGCAATTTAAATCAACACAAACTTATACATACTGGCGAGAAACCATATCAGTGTGACATTTGTAAAAAGTGTTTTAATCGGCCAGGAATTTTAAATAGTCACAAACGGATACATACTGGCAGGACATAATGTCCGCGCAATTTAAATGTCGCAACGTCACAATAACATGCGCATTTAATTTTAAAAAATATGCTTTTTTAAATGTATAATAATAAGTAGCGATTAGAAAAAATATATAATTATCACATAAAAACTGGCTGATAAAATAAAATCCGCCACATATTACTAAACGTCCAGTGTTCGAGGTTAAAAGTGTCTTGAGAGAGTAGTCGAGGTGTAATCATGAAGGCGTATAAGAACCAACTGTGTCTAATTCTGCACGTATTAACCGTGTCAGATATTGAAGTGTATGTTTGTCCGTCTCTAAAACCTTACGACTAAAACTTTGTCGTTATAGCCAATGCCATAATAACCAACATATTTAGTTCATATTTATTATGGAAATCAGGCGGGACTCTTTATGTTTAGTGTTTATAGCCGGGATCATCGTTATATTCGATACATATAATTATTTTATTATTGTATTATATTATATATTATATTATATTATATTATGTTATATTATAATACGACTAGCGGTTTACCTGCGACTTCGTCCGCGTGGCATAGATTGTACCCACAGTTTTTTTTATAGAAAATCTACCCCCACCCCGTTCAGGTAAATGCGTTCAAAAGACAGTCGAACATGTATTTCTTTATTGTCTAAGAAGAGTAATTTTTCCCGTTTTTAGCTTAAACATTTTCAGAAATACCGACAGCGTATTTTTTTTAATTTTCCCCCCTCTCCCCAATCCCAAAAAAATAAGTCCGCTATAATTTGAGTTTCTCTATTCCCTATATAGATACAAAATTTCATTTCAATAGGATGTATAGTTAATTAGTAGTATTGGAACAAAGGAAAAAACGGCAACAGATTTATAGATTAGTCACAGAAATTAAAGGATCAGCTTAATTTCATTCTAAGAGTCTATTGCAAAAAGTTGGCGACCATTTTTAGACATGCGACTGGTGCGTAGTCGAGTAAAAATGTTCAAATTACAACTTTACTGTAGAATCACAAAATATTTTTCCCTTTATCACATAAGAATTAACGGAATTTTATGTCAAAACATTCATAATCTATCAGATCTTGTTAAAATCGACATACTGATCCATTCTGGAACCTTGATTTCATTGAACCCTCGCGTACTTCAGCTGGTTTCAAGACTCCTCAAAAACTAGTGTGTTTTCGGATATTTCTGATTTCGCCAAGTCACCGGTACCTATAAAATATTTATCGGATACTGGCGGCTATGACGAAATATTACCGAAACAACAACTTGAAAATTATCATGATTATGATATTCATAATTATTTTTACAATGCTTTCCTCAATCAAACACGAGTCTTATTAATTAGCTAAAATGCTCAAGAGAAAAACTGTTGTTAGATAGAAATACTGGCGTTTTGAGTACTCCGTATGTTTTTCTATAATTCACATGAGAATTCTTTGAATAAAAACAAAATAATGTAGACTGACTTATTATTTTTTTATTTCGCAAAATTTTGTAGCCATATTGATTTTTTGTTAGTATAAATATGGCCAATTCTTAAAAAAAAACACTTTCAGGATTATTATGTATCAATTTCAAATTTTCTAAATCAAATTTGAAAGTTTGTCATGTTGAAAATATAATTTTTGCAAATCGTTGATATTGACACCTTCGAAAAAATAGTCAAGTACTTATGTGTAGGATTCTAATAAGTAAGATATAACAAGCCGCTTGCGTGGAAACAGTACAGATAGAAAATTAAAATGATTGTCGGTATAAAATTGTATGCAGAATTGTATCTTTAATGACTAAAATTCTACAATATTTTGGCGACGAGTAGTACGAACCAACGTGTGCAAAGAAGTGATTTAATTCGTCTAACTTTGATAGTTAAAAGTTTGATCTGTGTAAAAAGATATGGTGAAAATGGGACATTCTTCTTCTTCAACTGTACTTAAGGTTAATGCTAATTCATTTAAGGAAATTGTTGTTAAGGAATTTTCAAGTCTGTTTCAAAGAGTAGGAAAGTAAAAGGATTTTCAGCTGCACGTTCCTATTAATTTTTATGTTACTCCTATTGCTCAACCTGTGTACAGGCAGCCTTACAGTTACAGGGAAGAGGAAAAGGAATTAATTGACGAATTATTGGCATTTGATATTATCGAGTCTGTACAGGGCCCTACACCGTGGGTTTCAATGTCACGACTTGTGCCAAAGAAGAAAACGGGAACGTACAGATTAGTTGTGAACCTGAGGAGAGCAAACTTGGCTGTTGAACGTGAAAGGTTTCCGTTTCCAACATTTGAAGAATTACTTCAAGACCTCAACGGATGTAAATACTTCAGCTGTCTTGATATTAAATAGAGTTTCCACCAGATTGAGATAGATGAAGCATCAAGAGGAATTACAGTCTTCAATTGTAGCCTGAGTTTGTTTCGATACAAGCGATTGTGTTTTGGTATACGCTGTACTCCTGAAATATTCCAAAGGATTATAGCACGCTTGCTTCAAGGCATACCTAGAGTTGCTAATGCCCAAGGTGACATCCGTACCTATTGGTGGTAAAACAGAGGCTGAGCATGATTTTCGTTTAAAACAAGTCCTGAAAAGATTCCTAGATGCAGGTATCACGCTTAAAATGGACAAATGCGTTTTCAAAGTGCCAGACATTGTTTTTCTTGGACATCATATTTCTACTCACGGTATTCGTCCAACCGAAACCAACTGTGAAGTTGTTGAGAGCTTCAGAGAACCTATTAATAAGGAAGAAGCCGCAGTCTTCTACAGGGGCAGTAATAAAAAGAAATTCAAGACAGTTTCAGAAAGTTAAAGAGAGATTCCAATCTGCTCGGTGCAACAGGCAATCCTAAAATAAGAGTAGAAGGTGAAGAGACCGACCTGGGATAGCCCAATGTGCTGTCACACCTAGAATTCGTCCTGATAGTGAAGATCCGATCAACCCAATAATACACTGTCCAACAGATGAGAAGACATCAAAAGCCCTTGGGTTTAGCGATACTTATAAAGTTCGACCAAGTAGATCTGTCATACTGCCAGAGTAATTAAAAGACTTTGAGCTGTCATAAAATACCAACTGTAGCTTTAAGCTAAATGAAGGCACAGAAGGATTGTAGGATTCTAATAAGTAAGATATAACAAGGGTTGCGTGAAAACAGTACAGATAGAAAATTAATATGATTTTCAGTATAAATTTGTACGCAGAATTGTATCTTTAATGGATAAAATACTACAGTATGTGCACATCGACGCCCAGTTTATATTAAACTTGAGTGTATTTGAATGTTGTTAACTGACGCAAGTGTATAAAAATGCACGCAATAAAAGAAATATCAATAACTGGGTTTGGACTAAGTACAATGTGTCGATTGTGCTTGTCACGTGGTGTTACGCTATTAGACTTGTTTTCATATTCGACTAGATTTGGAAGCCTTGTGGCTAACGCAGTCATGAAGTGTGCTCCCGTTCAGGTAAGATTGCCTAATTTCATTTTTATTAAATATAGCATTTAAATGCAATTTTATGATTTTATAACTGAAAATTGATGTTATAACTTAGTGACATGTTTTTTTATGAATGTCGATTTAATAAAGTTCACAGAGAATTAACATTGTAAATGTGGAAATTGATCATACTACTAAGTATTAGATTATCACTTTAATTTTTTTTTCTAAATTGTCATTTTAGAAGAAAAAGGCCAAATGGCAAAAAATGGATAGTTATGAAACGATAATTATGAAAATGTTTATTTTGAAAAATAACTTATTTTAATGTCATTATGCTTTTTGGTCATAACGACTGAACGCAGCTTGAAATTAAGATTAAAGTATATTTTAATAATTTGGTAATATATTCAAAAAACGCGAAAGTCAGTATTTTGTTATTTCTTTAAAAATTATAAAAATAACTCAGTTTTATTAATATTCTGATATTTTCGTTTCGAATAACAGCGGAGAATGAATTTACAGATTGGAATTTTAATAATTTTTAACAAAATTTATTATGTAAGATACACAATGCCGGATTTAGAGGTCTGGAGGCCTCGAGGCAACAAAGGAGTGGAGGCCCCCTGACCCCAAATTATTTTCCAAATAAAATAGACAATTTTTTTCCGTCGAGTTTTCCAATAAATAATAATTTATTGTGAGATTATTGGATGAACAAATATAGATCGATGATTTCTGTTAATATTTAATATAATCATGTTTGTACAAAGTACTGTAGGTAAAGGTAAAACGCGAAAAAAAATATGAAAGGAAAAGTTGTTTACTAGTGTTTACTAGTCTGAATTTGATTTTTTTTCCGAAATCTATTGCGGGGGCCCCTCTTTTGTGGAGGCCCCGGGGCTGTAGCCCCGGTTTCCCTCCCCTAAATCCGACCCTGAAGATACAGAAGGTTATCAGGTTTGTCACACTGTTTCAGATAAGAAGTGGTGATGAAATGCCAAATTTCATTTGTCAGAAATGTCACACTAGACTGGAAAAAACTAATCAGTTCCAGATGCAAATAATAGAGTCTGAGAAAACTCTGCAACGCTATTTAAAGCAATTACATGCTTCTGACAGAACACCGATGCCCGAAAATTCTATTCAGAGGCCGCCGGAGAATCCTTTGAACGAAAACAGTAATGCAGACATCACTGAGAAGTGTGAATCTTTGAAAGTCCACGACTTGGTTGACTTAAATGTCAGATGGAAAGAGAAAGAATATGCAAATTCGATATTAGCAAGCAAAATTAGCATAGAAATGTCTTTAAAATCCGAAATGAAAGCCGAGCATGATAATTTAATTATCTCACCAGACTCTACTGATGCCACCGCAGAAACTTTTTCTAATGATGTTGAGGAATCATTTATCAATATGGGCGACAGCAAAGAGATGAAAGACAAGAATGTCAACTGGAAAGTGGAAGAACCCGAAAATTTTACCTCGCCATGCGAAAGTATTGGGGAAATGTCTTTAAAATCCGAAATCAAGGATGAACCCATGGACGACGGTTCATTAATTCTGACTGAATTTACTGATGACATAGTAAATGATTTTTCTAATGGAGTCAGTGAAATCAGCTGCGAAGACACAGAGGTCGGTTTTGGCCTCATATCGGGAAATTCCAGAAATCTTCAATCTCCTGATGTGGAAGAGTGTTTTGAAAAAATTGAAGACAGACTTAAAAATACCTCGATGGATGGTGAGACACACAGAGAAATCAGTAAAGTGAAATCGCGTCAGTTTAAGATTAAAGAGACGAGTAAAAAACGTTACATTAAATCGCGCTTTTTAGAAACTCACAAGCGTGCGCGTACTAGTAAGAAATCGAATCGATGTGACATTTGTAAAAAGAGTTTCACTCGTTCAGGCTATTTAAATAAACACAAACTTATACATACTCACGAGAAACCATATAAGTGTGACATTTGTAAAAAGAGTTTCAGTCAGTCAAGCAATTTAAATAGTCATAAACGGATGCATACGGGTGAGAAACCATATCAGTGTGACATTTGTAAAAAGTGTTTCAGTCAGTCATGCAATTTAAATAATCACAAACGGATGCATACTGGAGAGAAACCATATCAGTGTGACATTTGTAAAAAGTGTTTCACTCATTCAGGCCATTTAAATAAACACAAACTTATACATACTCACGAGAAACCATATAAGTGTGACATTTGTAAAAAGAGTTTCAGTCAGTCAAGCAATTTAAAAAGTCACATACGGATGCATACTGGCGAGAAACCATATCAGTGTGACATTTGTAAAAAGAGTTTCACTCATTCAGGCAATTTTAATAAACACAAACTTATACATACTCACGAGAAACCATATAAGTGTGACATTTGTAAAAAGAGTTTCAGTCAGTCAAGCAATTTAAAAAGTCACATACGAATGCATACTGGCGAGAAACCATATCAGTGTGACATTTGTAAAAAGTGTTTTAATCGGCCAGGAAATTTAAATAGTCACAAACTGATACATACTGGCAGGACATAATGTCCGCGCAATTTAAATGTCGCAACGTCACAATAACATGTGCATTTAATTTTAAAAAATATGCTTTTTTAAATGTATAATAATAAGCAGCGATTAGAAAAAATATATAATTATCACATAAAAACTGGCTGATAAAATAAAATCCGCCACATATTACTAAACGTCCAGTGTTCGAGGTTAAAAGTGTCTTGAGAGTAGTCGAGGTGTAATCACGAAGGCGTATAAGAACCAACTGTGTCTAATTCTGCACGTATTAACCGTGTCAGATATTGAAGTGTATGTTTGTCCGTCTCTAAAACCTTACGACTAAAACTTTGTCGTTATAGCCAATGCCATAATAACCAACATATTTAGTTCATATTTATTATGGAAATCAGGCGGGACTCTTTATGTTTAGTGTTTATAGCCGGGATCATCGTTATATTCGATACATATAATTATTTTATTATTGTATTATATTATATTATATATTATATTATATTATATTATAATACGACTAGCGGTTTACCTGCGACTTCGTCCGCGTGGCATAGATTGTACCCACAGTCTTTTTTATAGAAAATCTACCCCCACCCCGTTCAGGTAAATGCGTTCAAAAGACAGTCGAACATGTATTTCTTTATTGTCTAAGAAGAGTAATTTTTCCCGTTTTTAGCTTAAACATTTTCAGAAATACCGACAGCGTATTTTTTTTAATTTTCCCCCCTCTCCCCAATCCCAAAAAAATAAGTCCGCTATAATTTGAGTTTCTCTATTCCCTATATAGATACAAAATTTCATTTCAATAGGATGTATAGTTAATTAGTAGTATTGGAACAAAGGAAAAAACGGCAACAGATTTATACATTAGTCACAGAAATTAAAGGAGCAGCTTAATTTCATTCTAAGAGTCTATTGCAAAAAGTTGGCGACCATTTTTAGACATGCGACTGGTGCGTAGTCGAGTAAAAATGTTCAAATTACAACTTTACTGTAGAATCACAAAATATTTTTCCCTTTATCACATAAGAATTAACGGAATTTTATGTCAAAACATTCATAATCTATCAGATCTTGTTAAAATCGACATACTGATCCATTCTGGAACCTTGATTTCATTGAACCCTCGCGTACTTCAGCTGGTTTCAAGACTCCTCAAAAACTAGTGTGTTTTCGGATATTTCTGATTTCGCCAAGTCACCGGTACCTATAAAATATTTATCGGATACTGGCGGCTATGACGAAATATTACCGAAACAACAACTTGAAAATTATCATGATTATGATATTCATAATTATTTTTACAATGCTTTCCTCAATCAAACACGAGTCTTATTAATTAGCTAAAATGCTCAAGAGAAAAACTGTTGTTAGATAGAAATACTGGCGTTTTGAGTACTCCGTATGTTTTTCTATAATTCACATGAGAATTCTTTGAATAGAAACAAAATAATGTAGACTGACTTATTATTTTTTTATTTCGCAAAATTTTGTAGCGATATTGATTTTTTGTTAGTATAAATATGGCCAATTCTTAAAAAAAAAACACTTTCAGGATTATTATGTATCAATTTCAAATTTTCTAAATCAAATTTGAGAGTTTGTCATGTTGAAAATATAATTTTTGCAAATCGTTGAAATTGACACCTTCGAAAAAATACTCAAGTATGTATAGGATTCTAGTAAGTAAGATATAACAAGCCGCTTGCGTGGAAACAGTACAGATAGAAAATTAATATGATTGTCGGTATAAAATTGTATGCAGAATTGTATATTTAATGACTAAAATTCTACAATATTTTGGCGACGAGTAGTACGAACCAACGCGTGCAAATAAGTGATTTAATTCGTCTAACTTTGATAGTTAAAAGTTTGATCTGTGTAAAAAGATATGGTGAAAATGGGACACTTCTTCTTTAACTGTACTTATAATTCATTTAAGGAAATTGCTGTTAAGGAATTTCCAAGTCTGTTTCAAGGAGTAGGAAAGTAAAAGGATTTCCAGCTGCACATTCCTATTAATTTTTATGTTACTCCTATTGCTCAACCTGTGTACAGGCAGCCTTTCAGTTACAGGGAAGAGGAAAAGGAATTAATTGACGAATTATTGGCATTTGATATTATCGAGCCTGTACAGGGCCCTACACCGTGGGTTTCAATGTCACGACTTGTGCCAAAGAAGAAAACGAGAACGTACAGATTAGTTGTGAACCTGAGGAGAGCAAACTTGGCTGTTGAACGTGAAAGGTTTCCGCTTCCAACATTTGAAGAATTACTTCAAGACCTCAACGGATGTAAATACTTCAGCTGTCTTGATATTAAATAGAGTTTCCACCAGATTGAGATAGATGAAGCATCAAGAGGAATTACAGTCTTCAATTGTAGCCTGAGTTTGTTTCGATACAAGCGATTGTGTTTTGGTATACGCTGTACTCCTGAAATATTCCAAAGGATTATAGCACGCTTGCTTCAAGGCATACCTAGAGTTGCTAATGCCCAAGGTGACATCCGGACCTATTGGTGGTAAAACAGAGGCTGAGCATGATTTTCGTTTAAAACAGGTCCTGAAAAGATTCCTAGATGCAGGTATCACGCTTAAAATGGACAAATGCGTTTTCAAAGTGCCAGACATTGTTTTTCTTGGACATCATATTTCTACTTAAGGTATTCGTCCAACCGAAACCAACTATGAAGTTGTTGAGAGCTTCAGAGAACCTATTAATAAGGAAGAAGCCGCAGTCTTCTACAGGGGCAGTAATAAAAAGAAATTCAAGACAGTTTCAGAAAGTTAAAGAGAGATTCCAATCTGCTCGGTGCAACAGGCAATCCTAAAATAAGAGTAGAAGGTGAAGAGACCGACCTGGGATAGCCCAATGTGCTGTCACACCGAGAATTCGTCCTGATAGTGAAGATCCGATCAACCCAATAATACACTGTCCAACAGATGAGAAGACATCAAAAGCCCTTGGGTTTAGCGATACTTATAAAGTTCGACCAAGTAGATCTGTCATACTGCCAGAGTAATTAAAAGACTTTGAGCTGTCATAAAATACCAACTGTAGCTTTAAGCTAAATGAAGGCACAGAAGGATTGTAGGATTCTAATAAGTAAGATATAACAAGGGTTGCGTGAAAACAGTACAGATAGAAAATTATTATGATTTTCAGTATAAATTTGTACGCAGAATTGTATCTTTAATGGATAAAATACTACAGTATGTGCACATCGACGCCCAGTTTATATTAAACTTGAGTGTATTTAAATTTTGTTAACTGACGCAAGTATATAAAAATGCACGCAATAAAAGAAATATCAATAACTGGGTTTGGACTAAGTACAATGTGTCGATTGTGCTTGTCACGTGGTGTTACGCTATTAGACTTGTTTTCATATTCGACTAGATTTGGAAACCTTGTGGCTAATGCAGTCATGAAGTGTGCTCCCGTTCAGGTAAGATTTCCTCATTTCATTTTTATTAAATATAGCATTTAAATGCAATTTTATGATTTTATAACTGAAAATTGATGTTATAACTTAGTGACATGTTTTTTATGAATGCCGATTTAATAAAGTTCACAGGTTTTAACATTGTAAATGTGGAAATTGATCATACTACTAAGTATTAGATTATCACTTTATTTTTTTTTCTAAGTTCTCATTTTAGAAGAAAAAGGCCAAATGGCAAAAAATGGATAGTTATGAAACGATAATTATGAAAATGTTTATTTTGAAAAATAACTTATTTTAATGTCATTATGCTTTTTGGTCATAACGACTGAACGCAGCTTGAAATTAAGATTAAAGTATATTTTAATAATTTGGTAATATATTCAAAAAACGCGAAAGTCAGTATTTTGTTATTTCTTTAAAAATTATAAAAATAACTCAGTTTTATTAATATTCTGATATTTTCGTTTCGAATAACAGCGGAGAATGAATCTACAGATTGGAATTTTAATAATTTTTAACAAAATTTATTATGTAAGATACACAATGCCGGATTTAGAGGTCTGGAGGCCTCGAGGCAACAAAGGAGTGGAGGCCCCCTGACCCCAAATTATTTTCCAAATAAAATAGACAATTTTTTTCCGTCGAGTTTTCCAATAAATAATAATTTATTGTGAGATTATTGGATGAACAAATATAGATCGATGATTTCTGTTAATATTTAATATAATCATGTTTGTACAAAGTACTGTAGGTAAAGGTAAAACGCGAAAAAAAATATGAAAGGAAAAGTTGTTTACTAGTGTTTACTAGTCTGAATTTGAATTTTTTTTTCCGAAATCTCTATTGTGGGGTCCCCTCTTTTGTGGAGGCCCCGGGGCTGTAGCCCCGGTTGCCCTCCCCTAAATCCGACCCTGAAGATACAGAAGGTTATCAGGTTTGTCACACTGTTTCAGATAAGAAGTGGTGATGAAAAGCCAAATTTCATTTGTCAGAAATGTCGCACTAAACTGGAAAAAACTAATCAGTTCCAAATGCAAATAATAAAGTCTGAGAAAACTCTGCAACGCTATTTAGAGCAATTACATGCTTCTGACAGAACACCGATGCCCGAAAATTCTATTCAGAGGCCGCCGGAGAATCCTTTGAACGAAAACAGTAATGCAGACATCACTGAGAAGTGTGAATCTTTGAAAGTCCACGACTTGGTTGACTTAAATGTCAGATGGAAAGAGAAAGAATATGAAAATTCGATTTTAGCAAGCAAAATTAGCATAGAAATGTCTTTAAAATACGAAATAAAAGACGAGCAAGATAATTTAATTATCTCATCAGACTCTACTGATGACACCGCAGAAACTTTTTCTAATGATGTTGAGGAATCATTTATCAATATGGGCGACAGCAAAGAGATGAAAGACAAGAATGTCAACTGGAAAGTGGAAGAACCCGAAAATTTTACCTCGGCATGCGAAAGTATTGGGGAAATGTCTTTAAAATCCGAAGTCAAGGATGAACCCATGGACGACAGTTCATTAATTCTGACTCCGGTAAATGATTTTTCTAATGGAGTAAGTGAAATCAGCTGCGAAGACACAGAGGTCGGTTTTGGCCTCATATCGGGAAATTCCACAGATCTTCAATCTCCTGATGTGGAAGAGTGTAAAGTGAAATCGCGTCAGTTTAAGATTAAAGAGACGAGTAAAAAACTTTACATTAAATCGCGCTTTTTAGAAACTAACAAGCGTGCGCGTACTAGTAAGAAATAGAATCGATGTGACATTTGTAAAAAGTGTTTCACTCATTCAAGCAATTTAAATAAACACAAACTTATACATACTCGCGAGAAACCATATCAGTGTGACATTTGTAAAAAGTGTTTCACTCTTTCAAGTAATTTAACGCGTCACAAACTGATACATACTGGTGAGAAACCATATCAGTGTGACATTTGTAAAAAGTGTTTCACTTTTCAAGTAATTTAACGCGTCACAAACTGATACATACTGGTGAGAAACCATATACGTGTGACATTTGTAAAAAGTGTTTCACTCATTCAGACAGTTTAAATAGTCACAAACTTATACATACTGGCGAGAAACCATATCAGTGTGACATTTGTAAAAAGTGTTTCAGTCATTCAGGCAATTTAAATAGTCACAAACGGATGCATACTGGTGAGAAACCATATCAGTGTGACATTTGTAAAAAGTGTTTCAATCAGTCAAGCAATTTAAATACTCACAAACGGATGCATACTGGTGAGAAACCATATCAGTGTGACATTTGTAAAAAGTGTTTTAATCAGGCAGGAGCTTTAAATACTCACAAACTGATACATACTGGTGAGAAACCATATCAATGTGACATTTGTAAAAAGTGTTTCACTCATTCAGGCAGTTTAAGTTATCACAAACTGACACATACTGGTGAGAAACCATATACGTGTGACATTTGTAAAAAGTGTTTCACTCATTCAGGCAATTTAAATCAACACAAACTTATACATACTGGCGAGAAACCATATCAGTGTGACATTTGTAAAAAGTGTTTTAATCGGCCAGGAATTTTAAATAGTCACAAACTGATACATACTGGCAGAACATAATGTCAGCGCAATTTAAATGTCGCAACGTCACAATAACATGTGAATTTAATTTTAGAAAATATGCTTTTTTAAATGTATAATAAAAGTAGCGATTAGAAAAAATATATAATTATCACATAAAAACTGGTTGATAAAATAGAATCCGCCACATATTACTAAACGTCCAGTGTTCGATGTTAAAAGTGTCTTGAGAGTAGTCGAGGCGTATAAGAACCAACTGTGTCTAATTCTGCACGTATTAACCGTGTCAGATATTGAAGTGTTGTTTGTCCGTCTCTAAAACCTTACGACTAAAACTTTGTCGCTATAGCCAGTGCCATAATAACCAACATACTTAGTTCATATTTATTATGGAAATCAGGCGGGACTCTTTATGTTTAGTGTTTATAGCCGGGATCATCGTTATATTCGATACATACTCTATTATAATACGACTAGCGGTTTACCTGCGACTTCGTCCGCGTGGCATATATTGTACCCACAGTTTTTTTATAGAAAATCTACCCCCACCCCGTTCAAGTAAATGCGTTCAAAAGACAGTCGAACATGTATTTCTTTATTGTCTAAGAAGAGTAATTTTTTCCGTTTTTAGTTTAAGCATTTTCAGAAACACAGACAGCGTATTTTTTTAAATTTCCTACCTTTCCCCAATCCCAAAAAAATAAATCCGCTATAATTTTAGTTTCTCTATTCCCTATATGGATACAAAATTTCATTTCAATCGGATATATTTTTAATTAGTAGTATTGGAACAAAGGAAAAAACGGCAACAGATTTATACAATAGTCACAGAAATTAAAGGATATTAAAAAAAACCAAGACCATACAAACGACATTATATTGATGTCGTATAATTCCATATCCGCAAGCGTTTTGCTCTATCGAGCCAATTTTAATAAAAATTTTAGGAGCCTCTTTAAATTGGTCCTAAAAGGTTAAATACCAATGTTGAATCAATTACAAAATTTGTTTGGGTGTTTTTGAGCCCCAATCACTTTTTAACTCCTAAATACATCCCTTAAAATGGTTCGACCAGGGCCATTTTAAATAGACTTCGTGAGGTGATGGAAATGTCTTAGACAATAAAGCATGTATTCCTTTATTGTCTAAGAAGAGAATTTCTTCCCGTTTTTAGTTTTAAGCAATTTCAGAAATACAGACAGCGAATTTTTTATTAATATCCCCTCCCATTCCCAAAAAAATAAGTCCGCTATAATTTGAGTTTCAGTATTCCCTATATGGATACAAAATTTCATTACAATCGGATATATAGTTAATTAGTAGTCTTGGAACGAAGGAAAAAACGGATACAGATTTATATATTTGTTTATTAATCAGTTTATTAATCAAAATTATGATCAGCTTAATTTCATCCTAAGAGTCTATTTCAAAAAGTTGGCGACCATTTTTAGACATGCGATTGGTGCGTAGTCGAGTAAAAATGTTCAAATTACAACTTTACTGTAGAATGACAAAATATTTTTCCCTTTATCACGTAAGAATTAACGGAATTTTATGTCAAAACATTCATAATCTATCAGATCTTGTTAAAATCGACATACTGATCCATTCTGGAACCTTGATTTCATTGAACCCTCGCGTACTTCAGCTGGTTTCAAGACTCCTCAAAAACTAGTGTGTTTTCGGATATTTCTGATTTCGCCAAGTCACCGGTACCTATAAAATATTTATCGGATACTGGCGGCTATGACGAAATATTACCGAAACAACAACTTGAAAATCATCATGATTATGATATTCATAATTATTTTTACAATGCTTTCCTCAATCAAACACGAGTCTTATTAATTAGCTATAGAATGTTCAAGAGAAAAACTGTTGCTAGATAGAAATACTGGCGTTTTGAGTACTCCGTATGTTTTTCTATAATTCACATGAGAATTCTTTAAATAGAAACAAATTAATGTAGACTGACTTATTATTCTTTTATTTCGCAAAATTTTGTAGCGATATTGGTTTTTTGTTAGTATAAATATGGCCAAATCTTAAAAAAAAAAACACTTTTATGATTATTATGTATCAATTTCAAATTTTTTAAATCAAGTTTGTGAGTTTGTCATGTTGAAAATATAATTTTTGCGAATCGTTGAAATTGACACTTTCGAAAAAATAGTCAAGTACTTATGTGTAGGATTCTAATAAGTAAGATATAACAAGCCGCTTGCGTGGAAACAGTACAGATAGAAAATTAATATGATTGTCGGTATAAAATTGTATGCAGAATTGTATCTTTAATGACTAAAATTCTACAATATTTTGGCGACAAGAGTACGAACCAACGTGTGCAAAGAAGTGATTTAATTCGTCTAACTTTGATAGTTAAAAGTTTGATCTGTGTAAAAAGACATAATGAAAATGGGACATTCTTCTTCTTTAACTGTACTTATAATTCATTTAAGGAAATTGCTGTTAAGGAATTTCCAAGTCTGTTTCAAGGAGTAGGAAAGTAAAAGGATTTCCAGCTGCACATTCCTATTAATTTTTATGTTACTCCTATTGCTCAACCTGTGTACAGGCAGCCTTTCAGTTACAGGGAAGAGAAAAAGGAATTAATTGACGAATTATTGGCATTTGATATTATCGAGCCTGTACAGGGCCCTACACCGTGGGTTTCAATGTCACGACTTGTGCCAAAGAAGAAAACGGGAACGTACAGATTAGTTGTGAACCTGAGGAGAGCAAACTTGGCTGTTGAACGTGAAAGGTTTCCCCTTCCAGCATTTGAAGAATTACTTCAAGACCTCAACGGATGTAAATACTTCAGCTGTCTTGATATTAAATAGAGTTTCCACCAGATTGAGATAGATGAAGCATCAAGAGGAATTACAGTCTTCAATTGTAGCCTGAGTTTGTTTCGATACAAGCGATTGTGTTTTGGTATACGCTGTACTCCTGAAATATTCCAAAGGATTATAGCACGCTTGCTTCAAGGCATACCTAGAGTTGCTAATGCCCAAGGTGACATCCGTACCTATTGGTGGTAAAACAGAGGCTGAGTATGATTTTCGTTTAAAAATAGTCCTGAAAAGATTCCTAGATGCAGGTATCACGCTTAAATTGGACAAATGCGTTTTCAAAGTGCCAGACATTGTTTTTCTTGGACATCATATTTCTACTCAAGGTATTCGTCCAACCGAAACCAACTGTGAAGTTGTTGAGAGCTTCAGAGAACCTATTAATAAGGAAGAAGCCGCAGTCTTCTACAGGGGCAGTAATAAAAAGAAATTCAAGACAGTTTCAGAAAGTTAAAGAGAGATTCCAATCTGCTCGGTGCAACAGGCAATCCTAAAATAGGAATAGAAGGTGAAGAGACCGACCTGGGATAGCCATGTGCTGTCACACCGAGAATTCGTCCTGATAGTGAAGATCCGATCAACCCAATAATACACTGTCCAACAGATGAGAAGACATCAAAAGCCCTTGGGTTTAGCGATACTTATAAAGTTCGACCAAGTAGATCTGTCATACTGCCAGAGTAATTAAAAGACTTTGAGCTGTCATAAAATACCGACTGTAGCTTTAAGCTAAATGAAGGCACAGAAGGATTGTAGGATTCTAATAAGTAAGATATAACAAGGGTTGCGTGAAAACAGTACAGATAGAAAATTAATATGATTTTCAGTATAAATTTGTACGCAGAGTTGTATCTTTAATGGATAAAATACTACAGTATGTGCACATCGACGCCCAGTTTATATTAAACTTGAGTGTATTTGAATTTTGTTAACTGACGCAAGTGTATAAAAATGCACGCAATGAAAGAAATATCAATAACTGGGTTTGGACTAAGTACAATGTGTCGATTGTGCTTGTCACGTGGTGTGACGCTATTAGATTTGTTTTCATATTCGACTAGATTTGGAAGCCTTGTGGCTAACGCAGTCATGAAGTGTGCTCCCGTTCAGGTAAGATTGCCTCATTTCATTTTTATTAAATATAGCATTTAAATGCAATTTTATGATTTTATAACTGAAAATTGATGTTATAACTTAGTGACATGTGTTTTATGAATGTCGATTTATTAAAGTTCACAGGGAATTAACATTGTAAATGTGGAAATTGATCATACTACTAAGTATTAGATTATCACTTTAATTTTTTTTTCTAAATTGTCATTTTAGAAGAAAAAGGCCAAATGGCAAAAAATGGATAGTTATGAAACGATAATTATGAAAATGTTTATTTTGAAAAATAACTTATTTTAATGTCATTATGCTTTTTGGTCATAACGACTGAACGCAGCTTGAAATTAAGATTAAAGTATATTTTAATAATTTGGTAATATATTCAAAAAACGCGAAAGTCAGTATTTTGTTATTTCTTTAAAAATTATAAAAATAACTCAGTTTTATTAATATTCTGATATTTTCGTTTCGAATAACAGCGGAGAATGAATCTACAGATTGGAATTTTAATAATTTTTAACAAAATTTATTATGTAAGATACACAATGCCGGATTTAGAGGTCTGGAGGCCTCGAGGCAACAAAGGAGTGGAGGCCCCCTGACCCCAAATTATTTTCCAAATAAAATAGACAATTTTTTTCCGTCGAGTTTTCCAATAAATAATAATTTATTGTGAGATTATTGGATGAACAAATATAGATCGATGATTTCTGTTAATATTTAATATAATCATGTTTGTACAAAGTACTGTAGGTAAAGGTAAAACGCGAAAAAAAATATGAAAGGAAAAGTTGTTTACTAGTGTTTACTAGTCTGAATTTGATTTTTTTTCCGAAATCTATTGCGGGGGCCCCTCTTTTGTGGAGGCCCCGGGGCTGTAGCCCCGGTTTCCCTCCCCTAAATCCGACCCTGAAGATACAGAAGGTTATCAGGTTTGTCACACTGTTTCAGATAAGAAGTGGTGATGAAATGCCAAATTTCATTTGTCAGAAATGTCACACTAGACTGGAAAAAACTAATCAGTTCCAGATGCAAATAATAGAGTCTGAGAAAACTCTGCAACGCTATTTAAAGCAATTACATGCTTCTGACAGAACACCGATGCCCGAAAATTCTATTCAGAGGCCGCCGGAGAATCCTTTGAACGAAAACAGTAATGCAGACATCACTGAGAAGTGTGAATCTTTGAAAGTCCACGACTTGGTTGACTTAAATGTCAGATGGAAAGAGAAAGAATATGCAAATTCGATATTAGCAAGCAAAATTAGCATAGAAATGTCTTTAAAATCCGAAATGAAAGCCGAGCAAGATAATTTAATTATCTCACCAGACTCTACTGATGACACCGCAGAAACTTTTTCTAATGATGTTGAGGAATCATTTATCAATATGGGCGACAGCAAAGAGATGAAAGACAAGAATGTCAACTGGAAAGTGGAAGAACCCGAAAATTTTACCTCGGCATGCGAAAGTATTGGGGAAATGTCTTTAAAATCCGAAGTCAAGGATGAACCCATGGACGACGGTTCATTAATTCTGACTGAATTTACTGATGACACAGTAAATGATTTTTCTAATGGAGTAAGTGAAATCAGCTGCGAAGACACAGAGGTCGGTTTTGGCCTCATATCGGGAAATTCCACAAATCTTCAATCTCCTGATGTGGAAGAGTGTAAAGTGAAATCACGTCAGTTTAAGATTGAAGAGACGAGTAAAAAACGTTACATTAAATCGCGCTTTTTAGAAACTCACAAGCGTGCGCGTACTAGTAAGAAAACGAATCGATGTGACATTTGTAAAAAGTGTTTCACTCATTCAAGCAATTTAAATAAACACAAACTTATACATACTCGCGAAAAACCATATCAGTGTGACATTTGTAAAAAGTGTTTCACTCATTCAGGCAGTTTAAATAGACACAAACTTATACATACTGGCGAGAAACCATATCAGTGTGACATTTGTAAAAAGTGTTTCAATCAGTCAAGCAATTTAAATAGTCACAAACGGATGCATACTGGTGAGAAACCATATCAGTGTGACATTTGTAAAAAGAGTTTCAGTCAGTCAATCAATTTAAATAGTCACAAACGGATGCATACGGGTGAGAAACCATATCAGTGTGACATTTGTAAAAAGTGTTTCTCTCATTCAAGCAATTTAAATGAACACAAACTTATACATACTGGCGAGAAACTATATCAGTGTGACATTTGTAAAAAGTGTTTCACTCATTCAGGCAATTTAAATAAACACAAACTTATACATACTGGCGAGAAACCATATCAGTGTGACATTTGTCAAAAGTGTTTCACTCATTCAGACAGTTTAAATAGACACAAACTGATACATACTGGCAGGACATAATGTCCGCGCAATTTAAATGTCGCAACGTCACAATAACATGCGCATTTAATTTTAAAAAATATGCTTTTTTAAATGTATAATAATAAGTAGCGATTAGAAAAAATATATAATTATCACATAAAAACTGGCTGATAAAATAAAATCCGCCACATATTACTAAACGTCCAGTGTTCCAGGTTAAAAGTGTCTTGAGAGTAGTCGAGGTGTAATCACGAAGGCGTATAAGAACCAACTGTGTCTAATTCTGCACGTATTAACCGTGTCAGATATTGAAGTGTATGTTTGTCCGTCTCTAAAACCTTACGACTAAAACTTTGTCGTTATAGCCAATGCCATAATAACCAACATATTTAGTTCATATTTATTATGGAAATCAGGCGGGACTCTTTATGTTTAGTGTTTATAGCCGGTATCATCGTTATATTCGATACATATAATTATTTTATTATTGTATTATATTATATATTATATTATATTATATATTATATTATATTATATTATAATACGACTAGCGGTTTACCTGCGACTTCGTCCGCGTGGCATAGATTGTACCCACAGTTTTTTTTATAGAAAATCTACCCCCACCCCGTTCAGGTAAATGCGTTCAAAAGACAGTCGAACATGTATTTCTTTATTGTCTAAGAAGAGTAATTTTTCCCGTTTTTAGCTTAAACATTTTCAGAAATACAGACAGCGTATTTTTTTTAATTTTCCCCCCTCTCCCCAATCCCAAAAAAATAAGTCCGCTATAATTTGAGTTTCTCTATTCCCTATATAGATACAAAATTTCATTTCAATCGGATGTATAGTTAATTAATAGTATTGGAACAAAGGAAAAAACGGCAACAGATTTATACATTAGTCACAGAAATTAAAGGATCAGCTTAATTTCATTCTAAGAGTCTTTTGCAAAAAGTTGCCGACCATTTTTAGACATGCGATTGGTGCGTAGTCGAGTAAAAATGTTCAAATTACAACTTTACTGTAGAATCACAAAATATTTTTCCCTTTATCACATAAGAATTAACGGAATTTTATGTCAAAACATTCATAATCTATCAGATCTTGTTAAAATCGACATACTGATCCATTCTGGAACCTTGATTTCATTGAACCCTCGCGTACTTCAGCTGGTTTCAAGACTCCTCAAAAACTAGTGTGTTTTCGGATATTTCTGATTTCGCCAAGTCACCGGTACCTATAAAATATTTATCGGATACTGGCGGCTATGACGAAATATTACCGAAACAACAACTTGAAAATTATCATGATTATGATATTCATAATTAATTTTACAATGCTTTCCTCAATCAAACATGAGTCGTATTAATTAGCTAAAATGCTCAAGAGAAAAACTGTTGTTAGATAGAAATACTGGCGTTTTGAGTACTCCGTATGTTTTTCTATTATTCACATGAGAATTCTTTAAATAGAAACAAATTAATGTAGACTGACTTATTATTCTTTTATTTTGCAAAATTTTTGTAGCGATATTGATTTTTTGTTAGTATAAATATGGCCAATTCTTAAAAAAAACACTTTTAGGATTATTATGTATCAATTTCAAATTTTTTAAATCAAATTTGAAAGTTTGTCATGTTGAAAATATAATTTTTGCAAATCGTTGAAATTGACACCTTCGAAAAAATAGTCAAGTACTTATGTGTAGGATTCTAATAAGTAAGATATTGAAAGCCGCTTGCGTGGAAACAGTACAGATAGAAAATTAAAATGATTGTCGGTATAAAATTGTATGCAGAATTGTATATTTAATGACTAAAATTCTACAATATTTTGGCGACGAGTAGTACGAACCAACGCGTGCAAATAAGTGATTTAATTCGTCTAACTTTGATAGTTAAAAGTTTGATCTGTGTAAAAAGACATGTGAAAATGGGACATTCTTCTTCTTCAACTGTACTTATAATTCATTTAAGGAAATTGCTGTTCAGGAATTTCCAAGTCTGTTTCAAGGAGTAGGAAAGTAAAAGGATTTCCAGCTGCACATTCCTATTAATTTTTATGTTACTCCTATTGCTCAACCTGTGTACAGGCAGTCTTTCAGTTACAGGGAAGAGGAAAAGGAATTAATTGACGAATTATTGGCATTTGATATTATCGAGCCTGTACAGGGCCCTACACCGTGGGTTTCAATGTCACGACTTGTGCCAAAGAAGAAAACGGGAACGTACAGATTAGTTGTGGACCTGAGGAGAGCAAACTTGGCTGTTGAACGTGAAAGGTTTCCGCTTCCAACATTTGAAGAATTACTTCAAGACCTCAACGGATGTAAATACTGCAGCTGTCTTGATATTAAATGGGGTTTCCACCAGATTGAGGTAGATGAAGCATCAAGAGGAATTACAGTCTTCAATTGTAGCCTGGGTTTGTTTCGATACAAGCGATTGTGTTTTGGTATACGCTGTGCTCCTGAAATATTCCAATGGATTATAGCACGCTTGCTTCAAGGCATACCTAGAGTTGCTAATGCCCAAGGTGACATCCGTACCTATTGGTGGTAAAACAGAGGCTGAGCATGATTTTCGTTTAAAACAAGTCCTGAAAAGATTCCTAGATGCAGGTCTCACGCTTAAAATAGACAAATGCGTTTTCAAAGTGCCAGAAATTGTTTTTCTTGGACATCATATTTCTGCTCAAGGTATTCGTCCAACCGAAACCAACTGTGAAGTTGTTGAGAGCTTCAGAGAACCTATTAATAAGGAAGAAACCGCAGTCTTCTACAGAGGCAGTAATAAAAAGAAATTCAAAACAATTTCAGAAAGTTAAAGAGAGATTCCAATCTGCTCGGTGCAACAGGCAATCCTAAAATAGGAGTAGAAGGTGAAGAGACTGACCTGGGATAGCCCAATGTGATGTCACACCGAGAATTCGTCCTGATAGTGAAGATTCAATCAACCCAATAATACACTGTCCAACAGATGAGAAGACATCAAAAGCCCTTGAGTTTAGCGATACTTATAAAGTTCGACCAAGTAGATCTGTCATACTGCCAGAGTAATTAAAAGACTTTGAGCTGTCATAAAATACCAACTGTAGCTTTAAGCTAAATGAAGGCACAGAAGGATTGTAGGATTCTAATAAGTAAGATATAACAAGGGTTGCGTGAAAACAGTACAGATAGAAAATTAATATGATTTTCAGTATAAATTTGTACGCAGAATTGTATCTTTAATGGATAAAATACTACAGTATGTGCACATCGACGCCCAGTTTATATTAAACTTGAGTGTATTTGAATTTTGTTAACTGACGCAAGTGTATAAAAATGCACGCAATAAAAGAAATATCAATAACTGGGTTTGGACTAAGTACAATGTGTCGATTGTGCTTGTCACGTGGTGTTACGCTATTAGACTTGTTTTCATATTCGACTAGATTTGGAAGCCTTGTGGCTAACGCAGTCATGAAGTGTGCTCCCGTTCAGGTAAGATTGCCTCATTTCATTTTTATTAAATATAGCATTTAAATGCAATTTTATGATTTTATAACTGAAAATTGATGTTATAACTTAGTGACATGTGTTTTATGAATGTCGATTTATTAAAGTTCACAGGGAATTAACATTGTAAATGTGGAAATTGATCATACTACTAAGTATTAGATTATCACTTTAATTTTTTTTTCTAAATTGTCATTTTAGAAGAAAAAGGCCAAATGGCAAAAAATGGATAGTTATGAAACGATAATTATGAAAATGTTTATTTTGAAAAATAACTTATTTTAATGTCATTATGCTTTTTGGTCATAACGACTGAACGCAGCTTGAAATTAAGATTAAAGTATATTTTAATAATTTGGTAATATATTCAAAAAACGCGAAAGTCAGTATTTTGTTATTTCTTTAAAAATTATAAAAATAACTCAGTTTTATTAATATTCTGATATTTTCGTTTCGAATAACAGCGGAGAATGAATCTACAGATTGGAATTTTAATAATTTTTAACAAAATTTATTATGTAAGATACACAATGCCGGATTTAGAGGTCTGGAGGCCTCGAGGCAACAAAGGAGTGGAGGCCCCCTGCCCCCAAATTATTTTCCAAATAAAATAGACAATTTTTTTCCGTCGAGTTTTCCAATAAATAATAATTTATTGTGAGATTATTGGATGAACAAATATAGATCGATGATTTCTGTTAATATTTAATATAATCATGTTTGTACAAAGTACTGTAGGTAAAGGTAAAACGCGAAAAAAAATATGAAAGGAAAAGTTGTTTACTATTGTTTACTAGTCTGAATTTGAATTTTTTTTTCCGAAATCTCTATTGTGGGGTCCCCTCTTTTGTGGAGGCCCCGGGGCTGTAGCCCCGGTTGCCCTCCCCTAAATCCGACCCTGAAGATACAGAAGGTTATCAGGTTTGTCACACTGTTTCAGATAAGAAGTGGTGATGAAATGCCAAATTTCATTTGTCAGAAATGTCGCACTAAACTGGAAAAAACTAATCAGTTCCAGATGCAAATAATAAAGTCTGAGAAAACTCTGCAACGCTATTTAGAGCAATTACATGCTTCTGACAGAACACCGATGCCCGAAAATTCTATTCAGAGGCCGCCGGAGAATCCTTTGAACGAAAACAGTAATGCAGACATCACTGAGAAGTGTGAATCTTTGAAAGTCCACGACTTGGTTGACTTAAATGTCAGATGGAAAGAGAAAGAATATGAAAATTCGATTTTAGCAAGCAAAATTAGCATAGAAATGTCTTTAAAATACGAAATAAAAGACGAGCAAGATAATTTAATTATCTCATCAGACTCTACTGATGACACCGCAGAAACTTTTTCTAATGATGTTGAGGAATCATTTATCAATATGGGCGACAGCAAAGAGATGAAAGACAAGAATGTCAACTGGAAAGTGGAAGAACCCGAAAATTTTACCTCGGCATGCGAAAGTATTGGGGAAATGTCTTTAAAATCCGAAGTCAAGGATGAACCCATGGACGACAGTTCATTAATTCTGACTCCGGTAAATGATTTTTCTAATGGAGTAAGTGAAATCAGCTGCGAAGACACAGAGGTCGGTTTTGGCCTCATATCGGGAAATTCCACAGATCTTCAATCTCCTGATGTGGAAGAGTGTAAAGTGAAATCGCGTCAGTTTAAGATTAAAGAGACGAGTAAAAAACTTTACATTAAATCGCGCTTTTTAGAAACTAACAAGCGTGCGCGTACTAGTAAGAAATCGAATCGATGTGACATTTGTAAAAAGTGTTTCACTCATTCAAGCAATTTAAATAAACACAAACTTATACATACTCGCGAGAAACCATATCAGTGTGACATTTGTAAAAAGTGTTTCACTCTTTCAAGTAATTTAACGCGTCACAAACTGATACATACTGGTGAGAAACCATATCAGTGTGACATTTGTAAAAAGTGTTTCACTTTTTCAAGTAATTTAACGCGTCACAAACTGATACATACTGGTGAGAAACCATATACGTGTGACATTTGTAAAAAGTGTTTCACTCATTCAGGCAGTTTAAATAGTCACAAACTTATACATACTGGCGAGAAACCATATCAGTGTGACATTTGTAAAAAGTGTTTCAGTCATTCAGGCAATTTAAATAGTCACAAACGGATGCATACTGGTGAGAAACCATATCAGTGTGACATTTGTGAAAAGTGTTTCAATCAGTCAAGCAATTTAAATACTCACAAACGGATGCATACTGGTGAGAAACCATATCAGTGTGACATTTGTAAAAAGTGTTTTAATCAGGCAGGAGCTTTAAATACTCACAAACTGATACATACTGGTGAGAAACCATATCAATGTGACATTTGTAAAAAGTGTTTCACTCATTCAGGCAGTTTAAGTTATCACAAACTGACACATACTGGTGAGAAACCATATACGTGTGACATTTGTAAAAAGTGTTTCACTCATTCAGGCAATTTAAATCAACACACACTTATACATACTGGCGAGAAACCATATCAGTGTGACATTTGTAAAAAGTGTTTTAATCGGCCAGGAATTTTAAATAGTCACAAACTGATACATACTGGCAGAACATAATGTCAGCGCAATTTAAATGTCGCAACGTCACAATAACATGTGAATTTAATTTTAGAAAATATGCTTTTTTAAATGTATAATAAAAGTAGCGATTAGAAAAAATATATAATTATCACATAAAAACTGGTTGATAAAATAGAATCCGCCACATATTACTAAACGTCCAGTGTTCGATGTTAAAAGTGTCTTGAGAGTAGTCGAGGCGTATAAGAACCAACTGTGTCTAATTCTGCACGTATTAACCGTGTCAGATATTGAAGTGTTGTTTGTCCGTCTCTAAAACCTTACGACTAAAACTTTGTCGCTATAGCCAGTGCCATAATAACCAACATATTTAGTTCATATTTATTATGGAAATCAGGCGGGACTCTTTATGTTTAGTGTTTATAGCCGGGATCATCGTTATATTCGATACATACTCTATTATAATACGACTAGCGGTTTACCTGCGACTTCGTCCGCGTGGCATATAT
Source organism: Venustoraphidia nigricollis (assembly GCA_034508555.1). Lineage (NCBI taxonomy): Eukaryota > Metazoa > Arthropoda > Insecta > Raphidioptera > Raphidiidae > Venustoraphidia > Venustoraphidia nigricollis. Next base: position 6,747,046 of record JAVRKA010000016.1, read on the forward strand.
TGTACCCACAGTTTTTTTATAGAAAATCTACCCCCACCCCGTTCAAGTAAATGCGTTCAAAAGACAGTCGAACATGTATTTCTTTATTGTCTAAGAAGAGTAATTTTTTCCGTTTTTAGTTTAAGCATTTTCAGAAACACAGACAGCGTATTTTTTTAAATTTCCTACCTTTCCCCAATCCCAAAAAAATAAATCCGCTATAATTTTAGTTTCTCTATTCCCTATATGGATACAAAATTTCATTTCAATCGGATATATTTTTAATTAGTAGTATTGGAACAAAGGAAAAAACGGCAACAGATTTATACAATAGTCACAGAAATTAAAGGATATTAAAAAAAATCAAGACCATACAAACGACATTATATTGATGTCGTATAATTCCATATCCGCAAGCGTTTTGCTCTATCGAGCTAATTTTAATAAAAATTTTAGGAGCCTCTTTAAATTGGTCCTAAAAGGTTAAATACCAATGTTGAATCAATTACAAAATTTGTTTGGGTGTTTTTGAGCCCCAATCACTTTTTAACTCCTAAATACATCCCTTAAAATGGTTCGACCAGGGCCATTTTAAATAGACTTCGTGAGGTGATGGAAATGTCTTAGACAATAAAGCATGTATTCCTTTATTGTCTAAGAAGAGAATTTCTTCCCGTTTTTAGTTTTAAGCAATTTCAGAAATACAGACAGCGAATTTTTTATTAATATTCCCCTCCCATTCCCAAAAAAATAAGTCCGCTATAATTTGAGTTTCAGTATTCCCTATATGGATACAAAATTTCATTACAATCGGATATATAGTTAATTAGTAGTCTTGGAACGAAGGAAAAAACGGATACAGATTTATATATTTGTTTATTAATCAGTTTATTAATCAAAATTATGATCAGCTTAATTTCATCCTAAGAGTCTATTTCAAAAAGTTGGCGACCATTTTTAGACATGCGATTGGTGCGTAGTCGAGTAAAAATGTTCAAATTACAACTTTACTGTAGAATGACAAAATATTTTTCCCTTTATCACGTAAGAATTAACGGAATTTTATGTCAAAACATTCATAATCTATCAGATCTTGTTAAAATCGACATACTGATCCATTCTGGAACCTTGATTTCATTGAACCCTCGCGTACTTCAGCTGGTTTCAAGACTCCTCAAAAACTAGTGTGTTTTCGGATATTTCTGATTTCGCCAAGTCACCGGTACCTATAAAATATTTATCGGATACTGGCGGCTATGACGAAATATTACCGAAACAACAACTTGAAAATCATCATGATTATGATATTCATAATTATTTTTACAATGCTTTCCTCAATCAAACACGAGTCTTATTAATTAGCTATAGAATGTTCAAGAGAAAAACTGTTGCTAGATAGAAATACTGGCGTTTTGAGTACTCCGTATGTTTTTCTATAATTCACATGAGAATTCTTTAAATAGAAACAAATTAATGTAGACTGACTTATTATTCTTTTATTTCGCAAAATTTTGTAGCGATATTGGTTTTTTGTTAGTATAAATATGGCCAAATCTTAAAAAAAAAAACACTTTTATGATTATTATGTATCAATTTCAAATTTTTTAAATCAAGTTTGTGAGTTTGTCATGTTGAAAATATAATTTTTGCGAATCGTTGAAATTGACACTTTCGAAAAAATAGTCAAGTACTTATGTGTAGGATTCTAATAAGTAAGATATAACAAGCCGCTTGCGTGGAAACAGTACAGATAGAAAATTAATATGATTGTCGGTATAAAATTGTATGCAGAATTGTATCTTTAATGACTAAAATTCTACAATATTTTGGCGACAAGAGTACGAACCAACGTGTGCAAAGAAGTGATTTAATTCGTCTAACTTTGATAGTTAAAAGTTTGATCTGTGTAAAAAGACATAATGAAAATGGGACATTCTTCTTCTTTAACTGTACTTATAATTCATTTAAGGAAATTGCTGTTAAGGAATTTCCAAGTCTGTTTCAAGGAGTAGGAAAGTAAAAGGATTTCCAGCTGCACATTCCTATTAATTTTTATGTTACTCCTATTGCTCAACCTGTGTACAGGCAGCCTTTCAGTTACAGGGAAGAGAAAAAGGAATTAATTGACGAATTATTGGCATTTGATATTATCGAGCCTGTACAGGGCCCTACACCGTGGGTTTCAATGTCACGACTTGTGCCAAAGAAGAAAACGGGAACGTACAGATTAGTTGTGAACCTGAGGAGAGCAAACTTGGCTGTTGAACGTGAAAGGTTTCCGCTTCCAACATTTGAAGAATTACTTCAAGACCTCAATGGATGTAAATACTTCAGCTGTCTTGATATTAAATAGAGTTTCCACCAGATTGAGATAGATGAAGCATCAAGAGGAATTACAGTCTTCAATTGTAGCCTGAGTTTGTTTCGATACAAGCGATTGTGTTTTGGTATACGCTGTACTCCTGAAATATTCCAAAGGATTATAGCACGCTTGCTTCAAGGCATACCTAGAGTTGCTAATGCCCAAGGTGACATCCGTACCTATTGGTGGTAAAACAGAGGCTGAGCATGATTTTCGTTTAAAAATAGTCCTGAAAAGATTCCTAGATGCAGGTATCACGCTTAAATTGGACAAATGCGTTTTCAAAGTGCCAGACATTGTTTTTCTTGGACATCATATTTCTACTCAAGGTATTCGTCCAACCGAAACCAACTGTGAAGTTGTTGAGAGCTTCAGAGAACCTATTAATAAGGAAGAAGCCGCAGTCTTCTACAGGGGCAGTAATAAAAAGAAATTCAAGACAGTTTCAGAAAGTTAAAGAGAGATTCCAATCTGCTCGGTGCAACAGGCAATCCTAAAATAGGAATAGAAGGTGAAGAGACCGACCTGGGATAGCCATGTGCTGTCACACCGAGAATTCGTCCTGATAGTGAAGATCCGATCAACCCAATAATACACTGTCCAACAGATGAGAAGACATCAAAAGCCCTTGGGTTTAGCGATACTTATAAAGTTCGACCAAGTAGATCTGTCAGACTGCCAGAGTAATTAAAAGACTTTGAGCTGTCATAAAATACCGACTGTAGCTTTAAGCTAAATGAAGGCACAGAAGGATTGTAGGATTCTAATAAGTAAGATATAACAAGGGTTGCGTGAAAACAGTACAGATAGAAAATTAATATGATTTTCAGTATAAATTTGTACGCAGAGTTGTATCTTTAATGGATAAAATACTACAGTATGTGCACATCGACGCCCAGTTTATATTAAACTTGAGTGTATTTGCATTTTGTTAACTGACGCAAGTGTATAAAAATGCACGCAATGAAAGAAATATCAATAACTGGGTTTGGACTAAGTACAATGTGTCGATTGTGCTTGTCACGTGGTGTTACGCTATTAGACTTGTTTTCATATTCGACTAGATTTGGAAGCCTTGTGGCTAACGCAGTCATGAAGTGTGCTCCCGTTCAGGTAAGATTGCCTCATTTCATTTTTATTAAATATAGCATTTAAATGCAATTTTATGATTTTATAACTGAAAATTGATGTTATAACTTAGTGACATGTGTTTTATGAATGTCGATTTATTAAAGTTCACAGGGAATTAACATTGTAAATGTGGAAATTGATCATACTACTAAGTATTAGATTATCACTTTAATTTTTTTTTCTAAATTGTCATTTTAGAAGAAAAAGGCCAAATGGCAAAAAATGGATAGTTATGAAACGATAATTATGAAAATGTTTATTTTGAAAAATAACTTATTTTAATGTCATTATGCTTTTTGGTCATAACGACTGAACGCAGCTTGAAATTAAGATTAAAGTATATTTTAATAATTTGGTAATATATTCAAAAAACGCGAAAGTCAGTATTTTGTTATTTCTTTAAAAATTATAAAAATAACTCAGTTTTATTAATATTCTGATATTTTCGTTTCGAATAACAGCGGAGAATGAATCTACAGATTGGAATTTTAATAATTTTTAACAAAATTTATTATGTAAGATACACAATGCCGGATTTAGAGGTCTGGAGGCCTCGAGGCAACAAAGGAGTGGAGGTCCCCTGACCCCAAATTATTTTCCAAATAAAATAGACAATTTTTTTCCGTCGAGTTTTCCAATAAATAATAATTTATTGTGAGATTATTGGATGAACAAATATAGATCGATGATTTCTGTTAATATTTAATATAATCATGTTTGTACAAAGTACTGTAGGTAAAGGTAAAACGCGAAAAAAAATATGAAAGGAAAAGTTGTTTACTAGTGTTTACTAGTCTGAATTTGAATTTTTTTTTCCGAAATCTCTATTGTGGGGTCCCCTCTTTTGTGGAGGCCCCGGGGCTGTAGCCCCGGTTGCCCTCCCCTAAATCCGACCCTGAAGATACAGAAGGTTATCAGCTTTGTCACACTGTTTCAGATAAGAAGTGGTGATGAAATGCCAAATTTAATTTGTCAGAAATGTCGCACTAAACTGGAAAAAACTAATCAGTTCCAGATGCAAATAATAAAGTCTGAGAAAACTCTGCAACGCTATTTAGAGCAATTACATGCTTCTGACAGAACACCGATGCCCGAAAATTCTATTCAGAGGCCGCCGGAGAATCCTTTGAACGAAAACAGTAATGCAGACATCACTGAGAAGTGTGAATCTTTGAAAGTCCACGACTTGGTTGACTTAAATGTCAGATGGAAAGAGAAAGAATATGAAAATTCAATTTTAGCAAGCAAAATTAGCATAGAAATGTCTTTAAAATCCGAAATAAAAGCCGAGCAATATAATTTAATTATCTCACCAGACTCTACTGATGACACCGCAGAAACTTTTTCTAATGATGTTGAGGAATCATTTATCAATATGGGCGACAGCAAAGAGATGAAAGACAAGAATGTCAACTGGAAAGTGGAAGAACCCGAAAATTTTACCTCGGCATGCGAAAGTATTGGGGAAATGTCTTTAAAATCCGAAATCAAGGATGAACCCATGGACGACGGTTCATTAATTCTGACTGAATTTACTGATGACACAGTAAATAATTTTTCTAATGGAGTCAGTGAAATCAGCTGCGATGACACAGAGGTCGGTTTTGGCCTCATATCGGGAAATTCCACAAATCTTCAATCTCCTGATGTGGAAGAGTGTTTTGAAAAAATTGAAGACAGACTTAAAAATACCTCGATGGATGGTGAGACACACAGAGAAACCAGTAAAGTGAAATCGCGTCAGTTTAAGATTAAAGAGACGAGTAAAAAACGTTACAATAAATCGCGCTTTTTAGAAACTCACAAGAGTGCACGTGGTAGTAACAAATTGAATCGATGTGACATTTGTAATAAGTGTTTCTCTACGAAGGGCAATTTAAATACTCACAAACTGATACATACTGGTGAGAAACCATATCAGTGTGACATTTGTAAAAAGAGTTTCAGTCAGTCAATCAATTTAAATAGTCACAAACGGATGCATACGGGTGAGAAACCATATCAGTGTGACATTTGTAAAAAGTGTTTCACTCATTCAGGCAGTTTAAGTAATCACAAACTGACACATACTGGTGAGAAATCATATCAGTGTGACATTTGTAAAAAGTGTTTCACTCATTCAGGCAGTTTAAGTAATCACAAACTGACACATACTGGTGAGAAACCATATCAGTGTGACATTTGTAAAAAGAGTTTCAGTCGGTCAATCAATTTAAATAGTCACAAACGGATGCATACGGGTGAGAAACCATATCAGTGTGACATTTGTAAAAAGTGTTTTAATCGGCCAGGAAATTTAAATAGTCACAAACTGATACATACTGGCAGGACATAATGTCCGCGCAATTTAAATGTCGCAACGTCACAATAACATGCGCATTTAATTTTAAAAAATATGCTTTTTTAAATGTATAATAATAAGTAGCGATTAGAAAAAATATATAATTATCACATAAAAACTGGCTGATAAAATAAAATCCGCCACATATTACTAAACGTCCAGTGTTCGAGGTTAAAAGTGTCTTGAGAGTAGTCGAGGTGTAATCATGAAGGCGTATAAGAACCAACTGTGTCTAATTCTGCACGTATTAACCGTGTCAGATATTGAAGTGTATGTTTGTCCGTCTCTAAAACCTTACGACTAAAACTTTGTCGTTATAGCCAATGCCATAATAACCAACATATTTAGTTCATATTTATTATGGAAATCAGGCGGGACTCTTTATGTTTAGTGTTTATAGCCGGGATCATCGTTATATTCGATACATATAATTATTTTATTATTATATTATATTATATTATATATTATATTACATATTATATTATATTATAATACGACTAGCGGTTTACCTGCGACTTTGTCCGCGCGGCATAGATTGTACCCACAGTTTTTTTTATAGAAAATCTACCCCCACCCCGTTCAGGTAAATGCGTTCAAAAGACAGTCGAACATGTATTTCTTTATTGTCTAAGAAGAGAAATTTTTCCCGTTTTTAGCTTAAACATTTTCACAAATACAGACAACGTATTTTTTTTAATTTTCCCCCCTCTCCCCAATCCCAAAAAAATAAGTCCGCTATAATTTGAGTTTCTCTATTCCCTATATAGATACAAAATTTCATTTCAATCGGATGTATTTTTAATTAGTAGTATTGGAACAAAGGAAAAAACGGCAACAGATTTATACAATAGTCACAGAAATAAAAGGATATTAAAAAAATCAAGACCATACAAAAGACATTATATTTGATGTCGTATAATTCCATATCCGCAAGCGTTTTGCTCTATCGAGCCAATTTTAATAAAAATTTTAGGAGCCTCTTTAAATTGGTCCTAAAAGGTTTAATACCAATGTTAAATCAATTACAAAATTTGTTTGGGTGTTTTTGACGCCCAAATCACTTTTTAACTCCTAAATACATCCCTTAAAATGGTTCGACCAGGCCCATTTTAAATAGACTTCGTGAGGTGATGGAAATGTCTTAGACAATAAAGCATGTATTCCTTTATTGTCTAAGAAGAGAATTTCTTCCCGTTTTTAGTTTTAAGCAATTTCAGAAATACAGACAGCGAATTTTTTATTAATATTCCCCTCCCATTCCCAAAAAAATAAGTCCGCTATAATTTGAGTTTCAGTATTCCCTATATGGATACAAAATTTCATTACAATCGGATATATAGTTAATTAGTAGTCTTGGAACGAAGGAAAAAACGGATACAGATTTATATATTTGTATAGATTACAGTTTATTAATCAAAATTATGATCAGCTTAATTTCATCCTAAGAGTCTATTTCAAAAAGTTGGCGACCATTTTTAGACATGCGATTGGTGCGTAGTCGAGTAAAAATGTTCAAATTACAACTTTACTGTAGAATGACAAAATATTTTTCCCTTTATCACATAAGAATTTACGGAATTTTATGTCAAAACATTCATAATCTATCAGATCTTGTTAAAATCGACATACTGATCCATTCTGGAACCTTGATTTCATTGAACCCTCGCGTACTTCAGCTGGTTTCAAGACTCCTCAAAAGACAAAAACTAGTGTGTTTTCGGATATTTCTCATTTCGCCAAGTCACCGGTACCTATAAGATATTTATCGGATACTGGCTACTATGACGAAATATTACCGAAACAACAACTTGAAAATTATCATGATTATGATATTCATAATTATTTTTACAATGCTTTCTGCAACCCAACATGAGTCTTATTAATTAGCTAGAATGCTCAAGAGAAAAACTGTTGTTAGATAGAAATACTGGCGTTTTGAGTACTCCGTATGTTTTTCTATAATTCACATGAGAATTCTTTGAATAGAAACAAATTAATGTAGACTGACTTGTTATTCTTTTATTTTGCAAAATTTTTGTAGCGATATTGATTTTTTGTTAGTATAAATATGGCCAATTCTTAAAAAAAACACTTTTAGGATTATTATGTATCAATTTCAAATTTTTTAAATCAAATTTGAAAGTTTGTCATGTTGAAAATATAATTTTTGCAAATCGTTGAAATTGACACCTTCGAAAAAATAGTCAAGTACTTATGTGTAGGATTCTAATAAGTAAGATATTGAAAGCCGCTTGCGTGGAAACAGTACAGATAGAAAATTAATATGATTGTCGGTATAAAATTGTATGCAGAATTGTATCTTTAATGACTAAAATTCTACAATATTTTGGCGACGAGTAGTACGAACCAACGTGTGCAAAGAAGTGATTTAATTCGTCTAACTTTGATAGTTAAAAGTTTGATCTATGTAAAAAGACATAATGAAAATGGGACATTCTTCTTCTTTAACTGTACTTATAATTCATTTAAGGAAATTGCTGTTAAGGAATTTCCAAGTCTGTTTCAAGGAGTAGGAAAGTAAAAGGATTTCCAGCTGCACATTCCTATTAATTTTTATGTTACTCCTGTTGCTCAACCTGTGTACAGGCAGCCTTTCAGTTACAGGGAAGAGGAAAAGGAATTAATTGACGAATTATTGGCATTTGATATTATCGAGCCTGTACAGGGCCCTACACCGTGGGTTTCAATGTCACGACTTGTGCCAAAGAAGAAAACGAGAACGTACAGATTAGTTGTGAACCTGAGGAGAGCAAACTTGGCTGTTGAACGTGAAAGGTTTCCGCTTCCAACATTTGAAGAATTACTTCAAGACCTCAACGGATGTAAATACTTCAGCTGTCTTGATATTAAATAGAGTTTCCACCAGATTGAGATAGATGAAGCATCAAGAGGAATTACAGTCTTCAATTGTAGCCTGAGTTTGTTTCGATACAAGCGATTGTGTTTTGGTATACGCTGTACTCCTGAAATATTCCAAAGGATTATAGCACGCTTGCTTCAAGGCATACCTAGAGTTGCTAATGCCCAAGGTGACATCCGTACCTATTGGTGGTAAAACAGAGGCTGAGCATGATTTTCGTTTAAAACAGGTCCTGAAAAGATTCCTAGATGCAGGTATCACGCTTAAAATGGACAAATGCGTTTTCAAAGTGCCAGACATTGTTTTTCTTGGACATCATATTTCTACTTAAGGTATTCGTCCAACCGAAACCAACTATGAAGTTGTTGAGAGCTTCAGAGAACCTATTAATAAGGAAGAAGCCGCAGTCTTCTACAGGGGCAGTAATAAAAAGAAATTCAAGACAGTTTCAGAAAGTTAAAGAGAGATTCCAATCTGCTCGGTGCAACAGGCAATCCTAAAATAAGAGTAGAAGGTGAAGAGACCGACCTGGGATAGCCCAATGTGCTGTCACACCGAGAATTCGTCCTGATAGTGAAGATCCGATCAACCCAATAATACACTGTCCAACAGATGAGAAGACATCAAAAGCCCTTGGGTTTAGCGATACTTATAAAGTTCGACCAAGTAGATCTGTCATACTGCCAGAGTAATTAAAAGACTTTGAGCTGTCATAAAATACCAACTGTAGCTTTAAGCTAAATGAAGGCACAGAAGGATTGTAGGATTCTAATAAGTAAGATATAACAAGGGTTGCGTGAAAACAGTACAGATAGAAAATTATTATGATTTTCAGTATAAATTTGTACGCAGAATTGTATCTTTAATGGATAAAATACTACAGTATGTGCACATCGACGCCCAGTTTATATTAAACTTGAGTGTATTTGAATTTTGTTAACTGACGCAAGTGTATAAAAATGCACGCAATAAAAGAAATATCAATAACTGGGTTTGGACTAAGTACAATGTGTCGATTGTGCTTGTCACGTGGTGTTACGCTATTAGACTTGTTTTCATATTCGACTAGATTTGGAAACCTTGTGGCTAATGCAGTCATGAAGTGTGCTCCCGTTCAGGTAAGATTTCCTCATTTCATTTTTATTAAATATAGCATTTAAATGCAATTTTATGATTTTATAACTGAAAATTGATGTTATAACTTAGTGACATGTTTTTTATGAATGCCGATTTAATAAAGTTCACAGGTTTTAACATTGTAAATGTGGAAATTGATCATACTACTAAGTATTAGATTATCACTTTATTTTTTTTTTATAAGTTCTCATTTTAGAAGAAAAAGGCCAAATGGCAAAAAATGGATAGTTATGAAACGATAATTATGAAAATGTTTATTTTGAAAAATAACTTATTTTAATGTCATTATGCTTTTTGGTCATAACGACTGAACGCAGCTTGAAATTAAGATTAAAGTATATTTTAATAATTTGGTAATATATTCAAAAAACGCGAAAGTCAGTATTTTGTTATTTCTTTAAAAATTATAGAAATAACTCAGTTTTATTAATATTCTGATATTTTCGTTTCGAATAACAGCGGAGAATGAATTTACAGATTGGAATTTTAATAATTTTTAACAAAATTTATTATGTAAGATACACAATGCCGGATTTAGAGGTCTGGAGGCCTCGGGGCAACAAAGGAGTGGAGGCCCCCTGACCCCAAATTATTTTCCAAATAAAATAGACAATTTTTTTCCGTCGAGTTTTCCAATATATAATAATTTATTGTGAGATTATTGGATGAACAAATATAGATCGATGATTTCTGTTAATATTTAATATAATCATGTTTGTACAAAGTACTGTAGGTAAATGTAAAACGCGAAAAAAAATATGAAAGGAAAAGTTGTTTACTAGTGTTTACTAGTCTGAATTTGAATTTTTTTTTTCCGAAATCTCTATTGTGGGGTCCCCTCTTTTGTGGAGGCCTCGGGGCTGTAGCCCCGGTTGCCCTCCCCTAAATCCGACCCTGAAGATACAGAAGGTTATCAGCTTTGTCACACTGTTTCAGATAAGAAGTGGTGATGAAATGCCAAATTTCATTTGTCAGAAATGTCACACTAGACTGGAAAAAACTAATCAGTTCCAGATGCAAATAATAGAGTCTGAGAAAACTCTGCAACGCTATTTAGAGCAATTACATGCTTCTGACAGAACACCGATGCCCGAAAATTCTATTCAGAGGCCGCCGGAGAATCCTTTGAACGAAAACAGTAATGCAGACATCACTGAGAAGTGTGAATCTTTGAAAGTCCACGACTTGGTTGACTTAAATGTCAGATGGAAAGAGAAAGAATATGAAAATTCGATTTTAGCAAGCAAAATTAGCATAGAAATGTCTTTAAAATCCGAAATGAAAGCCGAGCAAGATAATTTAATTATCTCACCAGACCCTACTGATGCCACCGCAGAAACTTTGTCTAATGATGTTGAGGAATCATTTATCAATATGGGCGACAGCAAAGAGATGAAAGACAAGAATGTCAACTGGAAAGTGGAAGAACCCGAAAATTTTACCTCGCCATGCGAAAGTATTGGGGAAATGTCTTTAAAATCCGAAATCAAGGATGAACCCATGGACGACGGTTCATTAATTCTGACTGAATTTACTGATGACATAGTAAATGATTTTTCTAATGGAGTCAGTGAAATCAGCTGCGAAGACACAGAGGTCGGTTTTGGCCTCATATCGGGAAATTCCAGAAATCTTCAATCTCCTGATGTGGAAGAGTGTTTTGAAAAAATTGAAGACAGACTTAAAAATACCTCGATGGATGGTGAGACACACAGAGAAATCAGTAAAGTGAAATCGCGTCAGTTTAAGATTAAAGAGACGAGTAAAAAACGTTACATTAAATCGCGCTTTTTAGAAACTCACAAGCGTGCGCGTACTAGTAAGAAATCGAATCGATGTGACATTTGTAAAAAGAGTTTCACTCGTTCAGGCTATTTAAATAAACACAAACTTATACATACTCACGAGAAACCATATAAGTGTGACATTTGTAAAAAGAGTTTCAGTCAGTCAAGCAATTTAAATAGTCACAAACGGATGCATACGGGTGAGAAACCATATCAGTGTGACATTTGTAAAAAGTGTTTCAGTCAGTCATGCAATTTAAATAATCACAAACGGATGCATACTGGAGAGAAACCATATCAGTGTGACATTTGTAAAAAGTGTTTCACTCATTCAGGCCATTTAAATAAACACAAACTTATACATACTCACGAGAAACCATATAAGTGTGACATTTGTAAAAAGAGTTTCAGTCAGTCAAGCAATTTAAAAAGTCACATACGGATGCATACTGGCGAGAAACCATATCAGTGTGACATTTGTAAAAAGAGTTTCACTCATTCAGGCAATTTTAATAAACACAAACTTATACATACTCACGAGAAACCATATAAGTGTGACATTTGTAAAAAGAGTTTCAGTCAGTCAAGCAATTTAAAAAGTCACATACGGATGCATACTGGCCAGAAACCATATCAGTGTGACATTTGTAAAAAGTGTTTTAATCGGCCAGGAAATTTAAATAGTCACAAACTGATACATACTGGCAGGACATAATGTCCGCGCAATTTAAATGTCGCAACGTCACAATAACATGTGCATTTAATTTTAAAAAATATGCTTTTTTAAATGTATAATAATAAGCAGCGATTAGAAAAAATATATAATTATCACATAAAAACTGGCTGATAAAATAAAATCCGCCACATATTACTAAACGTCCAGTGTTCGAGGTTAAAAGTGTCTTGAGAGTAGTCGAGGTGTAATCACGAAGGCGTATAAGAACCAACTGTGTCTAATTCTGCACGTATTAACCGTGTCAGATATTGAAGTGTATGTTTGTCCGTCTCTAAAACCTTACGACTAAAACTTTGTCGTTATAGCCAATGCCATAATAACCAACATATTTAGTTCATATTTATTATGGAAATCAGGCGGGACTCTTTATGTTTAGTGTTTATAGCCGGGATCATCGTTATATTCGATACATATAATTATTTTATTATTGTATTATATTATATATTATATTATATTATGTTATATTATAATACGACTAGCGGTTTACCTGCGACTTCGTCCGCGTGGCATAGATTGTACCCACAGTTTTTTTTATAGAAAATCTACCCCCACCCCGTTCAGGTAAATGCGTTCAAAAGACAGTCGAACATGTATTTCTTTATTGTCTAAGAAGAGTAATTTTTCCCGTTTTTAGCTTAAACATTTTCAGAAATACCGACAGCGTATTTTTTTTAATTTTCCCCCCTCTCCCCAATCCCAAAAAAATAAGTCCGCTATAATTTGAGTTTCTCTATTCCCTATATAGATACAAAATTTCATTTCAATAGGATGTATAGTTAATTAGTAGTATTGGAACAAAGGAAAAAACGGCAACAGATTTATAGATTAGTCACAGAAATTAAAGGATCAGCTTAATTTCATTCTAAGAGTCTATTGCAAAAAGTTGGCGACCATTTTTAGACATGCGACTGGTGCGTAGTCGAGTAAAAATGTTCAAATTACAACTTTACTGTAGAATCACAAAATATTTTTCCCTTTATCACATAAGAATTAACGGAATTTTATGTCAAAACATTCATAATCTATCAGATCTTGTTAAAATCGACATACTGATCCATTCTGGAACCTTGATTTCATTGAACCCTCGCGTACTTCAGCTGGTTTCAAGACTCCTCAAAAACTAGTGTGTTTTCGGATATTTCTGATTTCGCCAAGTCACCGGTACCTATAAAATATTTATCGGATACTGGCGGCTATGACGAAATATTACCGAAACAACAACTTGAAAATTATCATGATTATGATATTCATAATTATTTTTACAATGCTTTCCTCAATCAAACACGAGTCTTATTAATTAGCTAAAATGCTCAAGAGAAAAACTGTTGTTAGATAGAAATACTGGCGTTTTGAGTACTCCGTATGTTTTTCTATAATTCACATGAGAATTCTTTGAATAGAAACAAAATAATGTAGACTGACTTATTATTTTTTTATTTCGCAAAATTTTGTAGCCATATTGATTTTTTGTTAGTATAAATATGGCCAATTCTTAAAAAAAAACACTTTCAGGATTATTATGTATCAATTTCAAATTTTCTAAATCAAATTTGAAAGTTTGTAATGTTGAAAATATAATTTTTGCAAATCGTTGATATTGACACCTTCGAAAAAATAGTCAAGTAGTTATGTGTAGGATTCTAATAAGTAAGATATAACAAGCCGCTTGCGTGGAAACAGTACAGATAGAAAATTAATATGATTGTCGGTATAAAATTGTATGCAGAATTGTATATTTAATGACTAAAATTCTACAATATTTTGGCGACGAGTAGTACGAACCAACGCGTGCAAATAAGTGATTTAATTCGTCTAACTTTGATAGTTAAAAGTTTGATCTGTGTAAAAAGATATGGTGAAAATGGGACATTCTTCTTCTTTAACTGTACTTATAATTCATTTAAGGAAATTGCTGTTAAGGAATTTCCAAGTCTGTTTCAAGGAGTAGGAAAGTAAAAGGATTTCCAGCTGCACATTCCTATTAATTTTTATGTTACTCCTATTGCTCAACCTGTGTACAGGCAGCCTTTCAGTTACAGGGAAGAGGAAAAGGAATTAATTGACGAATTATTGGCATTTGATATTATCGAGCCTGTACAGGGCCCTACACCGTGGGTTTCAATGTCACGACTTGTGCCAAAGAAGAAAACGGGAACGTACAGATTAGTTGTGGACCTGAGGAGAGCAAACTTGGCTGTTGAACGTGAAAGGTTTCCGCTTCCAACATTTGAAGAATTACTTCAAGACCTCAACGGATGTAAATACTTCAGCTGTCTTGATATTAAATGGGGTTTCCACCAGATTGTGATAGATGAAACATCAAGAGGAATTACAGTCTTTAATTGTAGCCTGGGTTTGTTTCGATACAAGCGATTGTGTTTTGGTATACGCTGTACTCCTGAAATATTCCAAAGGATTATAGCACGCTTGCTTCAAGGCATACCTAGAGTTGCTAATGCCCAAGGTGACATCCGTACCTATTGGTGGTAAAACAGAGGCTGAGCATGATTTTCGTTTAAAAATAGTCCTGAAAAGATTCCTAGATGCAGGTATCACGCTTAAATTGGACAAATGCGTTTTCAAAGTGCCAGACATTGTTTTTCTTGGACATCATATTTCTACTCAAGGTATTCGTCCAACCGAAACCAACTGTGAAGTTGTTGAGAGCTTCAGAGAACCTATTAATAAGGAAGAAGCCGCAGTCTTCTACAGGGGCAGTAATAAAAAGAAATTCAAGACAGTTTCAGAAAGTTAAAGAGAGATTCCAATCTGCTCGGTGCAACAGGCAATCCTAAAATAGGAGTAGAAGGTGAAGAGACCGACCTGGGATAGCCCAATGTGATGTCACACCGAGAATTCGTCCTGATAGTGAAGATCCGAACAGCCCAATAATACACTGTCCAACAGATGAGAAGACATCAAAAGCCCTTGAGTTTAGCGATACTTATAAAGTTCGACCAAGTAGATCTGTCAGACTGCCAGAGTAATTAAAAGACTTTGAGCTGTCATAAAATACCGACTGTAGCTTTAAGCTAAATGAAGGCAGAGAAGGATTGCAGGATTCTAATAAGTAAGATATAACAAGGGTTGCGTGAAAACAGTATAGATAGAAAATTAATGTGATTTTCAGTATAAATTTGTACGCAGAATTGTATCTTTAATGGATAAAATACTACAGTATGTGCACATCGACGCCCAGTTTATATTAAACTTGAGTGTATTTGAATTTTGTTAACTGACGCAAGTGTATAATAACCCGGGTCGCAGTGCCAAAACCCTGCCGACAATATAGTGTATTTGTTGATACAGGCCTTGTGGCTTTATTATGTGACCTTAAGGTGATTGTTGGGAAAAATAAAAAAATTAACTCCTTAATACACCCCTTTAAATTACATTTTTTTCTTAACTACATTATTTTTGTCGATCAAACGTCTACACCAAAATTAAAAACACCTTTCAGTAAATAACTCACTATCTGCAAACTAGTGTTTTCAGAAAATTTGAAAATCCGGTCCTGTCGGGCCGATTTTATTAAAATTTTAGGAGCACTTTTTAATTGCTATTAAAGGGTTAAATTTCAATTTTGAAACGATTCTGAGAATTTTTTAAGTATTTTTGGGCCCAAAAACTTTTTTCAACCCCTAAAAACCACCCTTAAAATGACCCGATTGGGCCTATTTTAATAGGCTCCGTGCGGTGATGGATTCCAACATGTGTGCCAAATTTCGTTAAAATGAATTAACTCCTTCGAAAGTTATTGCCCGTACACATATATACCTATATATATATATATATATATATATATATAAATATATATATATATATATATATATATATATATATATATACATATATATATAAACATTTTTAAAAATGGTGCCAAAGTGTTTAGGAGGTTATGAAACGTCGAGAAATTTTGGTCCGACCCCTAGGTCCCGCCATCCGACCGACGCCAATAGTGTATGTTGCCATATGGCAAATACACTAAAAATGCACGCAATAAAAGAAATATCAATAACTGGGTTTGGACTAAGTACAATGTGTCGATTGTGCTTGTCACGTGGTGTTACGCTATTAGACTTGTTTTCATATTCGACTAGATTTGGAAACCTTGTGGCTAACGCAGTCATGAAGTGTGCTCCCGTTCAGGTAAGATTGCCTCATTTCATTTTTATTAAATATAGCATTTAAATGCAATTTTATGATTTTATAACTGAAAATTGATGTTATAACTTAGTGACATGTTTTTTTATGAATGTCGATTTAATAAAGTTCACAGATAATTAACATTGTAAATGTGGAAATTGATCATACTACTAAGTATTAGATTATCACTTTAATTTTTTTTTCTAAATTGTCATTTTAGAAGAAAAAGGCCAAATGGCAAAAAATGGATAGTTATGAAACGATAATTATGAAAATGTTTATTTTGAAAAATAACTTATTTTAATGTCATTATGCTTTTTGGTCATAACTACTGAACGCAGCTTGAAATTAAGATTAAAGTATATTTTAATAATTTGGTAATATATTCAAAAAACGCGAAAGTCAGTATTTTGTTATTTCTTTAAAAATTATAGAAATAACTCAGTTTTATTAATATTCTGATATTTTCGTTTCGTATAACAGCGGAGAATGAATTTACAGATTGGAATTTTAATAATTTTTAACAAAATTTATTATGTAAGATACACAATGCCGGATTTAGAGGTCTGGAGGCCTCGAGGCAACAAAGTAGTGGAGGCCCCCTGACCCCAAATTATTTTCCAAATAAAATAGACAATTTTTTTCCGTCGAGTTTTCCAATAAATAATAATTTATTGTGAGATTATTGGAGTGAACAAATATAGATCGATGATTTCTGTTAATATTTAATATAATCATGTTTGTACAAAGTACTGTAGGTAAAGGTAAAACGCGAAAAAAATATGAAAGGAAAAGTTCTTTACTAGTCTGAATTTGAATTTTTTTTCCGAAATCTCTATTGTGGGGGCCCCTCTTTTGTGGAGGTCCCGGGGTTGTAGCCCCGGTTGCCCTCCCCTAAATCCGACCCTGAAGATACAGAAGGTTATCAGGTTTTCACACTGTTTCAGATAAAAAGTGGTGATGAAATGCCAAATTTCATTTGTCAGAAATGTCACACTAGACTGGAAAAAACTAATCAGTTCCAGATGCAAATAATAGAGTCTGAGAAAACTCTGCAACGCTATTTAAAGCAATTACATGCTTCTGACAGAACACCGATGCCCGAAAATTCTATTCAGAGGCCGCCGGAGAATCCTTTGAACGAAAACAGTAATGCAGACAGCACTGAGAAGTGTGAATCTTTGAAAGTCCACGACCTGGTTGACTTGAATGTCAAATGGAAAGAGAAAGAATATGAAAATTCGATTTTAGCAAGCAAAATTAGCATAGAAATGTCTTTAAAATCCGAAATAAAAGACGACCAAGATAATTTAATTATCTCACCAGACTCTACTGATGACACCGCAGAAACTTTTTCTAATGATGTTGAGGAATCATTTATCATTATGGGCGACAGCAAAGAGATGAAAGACAAGAATGTCAACTGGAAAGTGGAAGAACCCGAAAATTTTACCTCGGCATGCGAAAGTATTGGGGAAATGTCTTTAAAATCCGAAGTCAAGGATGAACCCATGGACGACGGTTCATTAATTCTGACTGAATTTACTGATGACACAGTAAATGATTTTTCTAATGGAGTAAGTGAAATCAGCTGCGAAGACACAGAGGTCGGTTTTGACCTCATATCGGGAAATTCCACAAATCTTCAATCTCCTGATGTGGAAGAGTGTAAAGTGAAATCGCGTCAGTGTAAGATAAAAGAGACGAGTAAAAAACGTTACATTAAATCGCGCTTTTTAGAAACTAACAAGCGTGCGCGTACTAGTAAAAAATCGAATCGATGTGACATTTGTAAAAAGTGTTTCACTCATTCAAGCAATTTAAATAAACACAAACTTATACATACTCGCGAGAAACCATATCAGTGTGACATTTGTAAAAAGTGTTTCACTCAGTCAAGCAGTTTAAATAGGCACAAACTTATACATACTGGCGAGAAACCATATCAGTGTGACATTTGTAAAAAGTGTTTTAATCAGGCAGGAGCTTTAAATACTCACAAACTGATACATACTGGTGAGAAACCATATCAGTGTGACATTTGTAAAAAGTGTTTCTCTTATTCAAGCAATTTAAATCAACACAAATGGATACATACTGATGGGAAACCATATCAGTGTGACATTTGTAAAAAGTGTTTCAATCAGTCAAGCAATTTAAATACTCACAAACGGATGCATACTGGTGAGAAACCATATCAGTGTGACATTTGTAAAAAGTGTTTTAATCAGGCAGGAGCTTTAAATACTCACAAACGGATGCATACTGGTGAGAAACCATATCAATGTGACATTTGTAAAAAGTGTTTCACTCATTCAGGCAGTTTTAGTTATCACAAACTGACACATACTGGTGAGAAACCATATACGTGTGACATTTGTAAAAAGTGTTTCACTCATTCAGGCAATTTAAATCAACACAAACTTATACATACTGGCGAGAAACCATATCAGTGTGACATTTGTAAAAAGTGTTTTAATCGGCCAGGAATTTTAAATAGTCACAAACTGATACATACTGGCAGAACATAATGTCCGCGCAATTTAAATGTCGCAACGTCACAATAACATGTGAATTTAATTTTAGAAAATATGCTTTTTTAAATGTATAATAAAAGTAGCGATTAGAAAAAATATATAATTATCACATAAAAACTGGTTGATAAAATAGAATCCGCCACATATTACTAAACGTCCAGTGTTCGATGTTAAAAGTGTCTTGAGAGTAGTCGAGGCGTATAAGAACCAACTGTGTCTAATTCTGCACGTATTAACCGTGTCAGATATTGAAGTGTATGTTTGTCCGTCTCTAAAACCTTACGATTAAAACTTTGTCGCTATAGCCAGTGCCATAATAACCAACATATTTAGTTCATATTTATTATGGAAATCAGGCGGGACTCTTTATGTTTAGTGTTTATAGCCGGGATCATCGTTATATTCGATACATACTCTATTATAATACGACTAGCGGTTTACCTGCGACTTCGTCCGCGTTGCATAGATTGTACCCACAGTTTTTTTTATAGAAAATCTACCCCCACCCCGTTCAGGTAAATGCGTTCAAAAGACAGTCGAACATGTATTTCTTTATTGTCTAAGAAGAGTAATTTTTCCCGTTTTTAGTTTAAGCATTTTCAGAAACACAGACAGCGTATTTTTTTAAATTTCCTCCCTTTCCCCAATCCCAAAAAAATAAGTCCGCTATAATTTTAGTTTCTCTATTCCCTATATGGATACAAAATTTCATTTCAATCGGATGTATTTTTAATTAGTAGTATTGGAACAAAGGAAAAAACGGCAACAGATTTATACAATAATCACAGAAATTAAAGGATATTAAAAAAAATCAAGACCATACAAAAGACATTATATTTGATGTCGTATAATTCCATATCCGCAAGCGTTTTGCTCTATCGAGCCAATTTTAATAAAAATTTTAGGAGCCTCTTTAAATTGGTCCTAAAAGGTTAAATACCAATGTTGAATCAATTACAAAATTTGTTTGGGTGTTTTTGAGGCCCAAATCACTTTTTAACTCCTAAATACATCCCTTAAAATGGTTCGACCAGGCCCATTTTAAATAGACTTCGTGAGGTGATGGAAATGTCTTAGACAATAAAGCATGTATTCCTTTATTGTCTAAGAAGAGAATTTCTTCCCGTTTTTAGTTTTAAGCAATTTCAGAAATACAGACAGCGAATTTTTTATTAATATTCCCCTCCCATTCCCAAAAAAATAAGTCCGCTATAATTTGAGTTTCAGTATTCCCTATATGGATACAAAATTTCATTACAATCGGATATACAGTTAATTAGTAGTCTTGGAACGAAGGAAAAAACGGATACAGATTTATATATTTGTATAGATTACAGTTTATTAATCAAAATTATGATCAGCTTAATTTCATCCTAAGAGTCTATTTCAAAAAGTTGGCGACCATTTTTAGACATGCGATTGGTGCGTAGTCGAGTAAAAATGTTCAAATTACAACTTTACTGTAGAATGACAAAATATTTTTCCCTTTATCACATAAGAATTTACGGAATTTTATGTCAAAACATTCATAATCTATCAGATCTTGTTAAAATCGACATACTGATCCATTCTGGAACCTTGATTTCATTGAACCCTCGCGTACTTCAGCTGGTTTCAAGACTCCTCAAAAACTAGTGTGTTTTCGGATATTTCTGATTTCGCCAAGACACCGGTACCTATAAAATATTTATCGGATACTGGCGGCTATGACGAAATATTACCGAAACAACAACTTGAAAATTATCATGATTATGATATTCATAATTAATTTTACAATGCTTTCCTCAATCAAACACGAGTCTTATTAATTAGCTAAAATGCTCAAGAGAAAAACTGTTGCTAGATAGAAATACTGGCGTTTTGAGTACTCCGTATGTTTTTCTATAATTCACATGAGAATTCTTTGAATAGAAACAAAATAATGTAGACTGACTTATTATTTTTTTATTTCGCAAAATTTTGTAGCGATATTGATTTTTTGTTAGTATAAATATGGCCAATTCTTAAAAAAAAACACTTTCAGGATTATTATGTATCAATTTCAAATTTTCTAAATCAAATTTGTGAGTTTGTCATGTTGAAAATATAATTTTTGCAAATCGTTTAAATTGACACCTTCGAAAAAATAGTCAAGTACTTATGTGTAGGATTCTAATAAGTAAGATATAACAAGCCGCTTGCGTGGAAACAGTACAGATAGAAAATTATTATGATTGTCGGTATAAAATTGTATGCAGAATTGTATATTTATTGACTAAAATTCTACAATATTTTGGCGACGAGTAGTACGAACCAACGCGTGCAAATAAGTGATTTAATTCGTCTAACTTTGATAGTTAAAAGTTTGATCTATATAAAAAGACATAATGAAAATGAGACATTCTTCTTCTTCAACTGTACTTATAATTCATTTAAGGAAATTGCTGCAGCCTTTCAGTTACAGGGAAGAGGAAAAGGAATTAATTGACGAATTATTGGCATTTGATATTATCGAGCCTGTACAGGGCCCTACACCGTGGGTTTCAATGTCACGACTTGTGCCAAACAAGAAAACGGGAACGTACAGATTAGTTGTGAACCTGAGGAGAGCAAACTTGGCTGTTGAACATGAAAGGTTTCCGCTTCCAACATTTGAAGAATTACTTCAAGACCTCAACGGATGTAAATACTTCAGCTGTCTTGATATTAAATGGGGTTTCCACCAGATTGAGATTACAACCAATACGGATGTCACATCCGTATTGGTTGTAAAACAGAGGCTGAGCATGATTTTCGTTTAAAACGAGTCCTAAAAAGATTCCTAGATGCAGGTATCACGCTTAAAATGGACAAATGCGTTTTCAAAGTGCCAGAAATTGTTTTTCTTGGACATCATATTTCTGCTCAAGGTATTCGTCCAACCCAAACCAACTGTGAAGTTGTTCAGAGCTTCAGAGAACCTATTAATAAGGAAGAAGCCGCAGTCTTCTACAGGGGCAGTAAAAAAAAGAAATTCAAGACAGTTTCAGAAAGTTAAAGAGAGATTCCAATCTGCACGGTGCAACAGGCAATCCTAAAATAGCAGTAGAAGGTGAAGAGACTCGACCTGGGATAGCCCAATGTGATGTCACACCGAGAAGTCGTCCTGATAGTGAAGATCCGATCAATCCCATAATATACTGTCCAGCAGATGAGAAGACATCAAAAGCCCTTGAGCTTAGCGATACTTATAAAGTTCGACCAAGTAGATCTGTCGGACTGCCAGAGTAATTAAGAGACTTTGAGCTGTCATAAAATACCGACTGTTGCTTTAAGCTAAATGAAGGCAGAGAAGGATTGCAGGATTCTAATAAGTAAGAAACAAGGGTTGCGTGAAAATAGTACAGATATAAAATTTATACGATTTTCAGTATAAATTTGTATGCAGAATTGTATCTTTAATGAATAAAATACTACAATTTGTGCACATCGACGCCCAGTTTATATTAAACTTGAGTGTATTGGAATTTTGTTAAGTGACGCAAGTGTATAAAAATTCACGCAATGAAAGAAATATCAATAACTGGGTTTGGACTAAGTACAATGTGTCGCTTGTGCTTATCACGTGGTGTTCCGCTATTAGACTTGTTTTCATTTTCGCCTAGATTGGGAAACCTTGTGATTAACGCCGTCATGAAATGTGCTCCCGTTCAGGTGAGATTTCTTCTTCATTTCAAACTCGATTTAGCATTTAACGCAATTTTATAACTAAAAATTGATGTTATAACTTGATGACATATGTTTTATGAATGTAGATTTAATAAAGTTTACAGGGAATTTACATAGTAAATGTGGAAATTGATCATACTACTGAGTATTAGGTTAGCACTAGGTTTTTTTTCAAGGTTCTCACTTTAGAAAAAAAGACCAAATGGCAAAAAATGGATAGGTAGTTAGGAAATGATAATTATGAAAATATTTGTTTTGAAAAAAAAAAACTTATTTTATTCACATTATGCTTTTTGTTCATAACGACTGAACGTAGGTTGACATTAAGATAAAATTATATTTTAATAATTTGGTAATATATTTAAAAAAAACTAATACTGTTAATACGCGTAAGTCAAAATTTTGTTATTTTTTTTAAAATTATGGAAATAACTTGTCTTTGATCAGTTTTATTAATATTTTGATATTTTCGTTTTGAATAACAGCGGACTATGAATTTTAATCATTTTTAACAAAATTTATCATGTAAGATAGAGAAGGTTATAAGGTTTGCCACACTGTTTCAGATAAGAACTGGTGATGAAATACCAAATTTCATTTGTCAGAAATGTCACACTAGACTGGAAAAAACGTATCAGTTCCAGATGCAAATAATAGAGTCTGAGAAAACTCTGCAACGCTATATAGAGCAATTACACGCTTTCGACAGAAAACGAAAGCCCGGGAATTCTATTCAGAGGCCGCCGGAGAATCCTTTGAACGAAAACACTGAGAAGTGTGAATCTTTGAAACTCCACGACCTGGTTGATTTGAATGTCAAATGGAAAGAGAAAGAATATGAAAATTCGATTTTAGCAAGCAAAATTAGCATAGAAATGTCTTTAAAATTCGAAATGAAAGACGAGCAAGATAATTTTATTATCTCACCAGACTGTATCGATGACAACGTAGAAACTTTTTTTAATGATGTTGAGGAATCGTTTATCAATATGGGCGACAGCAAAGAGATGAAAGACATGAATGTCAACTGGAAAATGGAAGAACCCGAAAATTTTACATCGGCATGCGAAAGTATTGGGAAAGTGTCTTTAAAATCCGAAATCAAAGATGAACCCATAGATGACGGCTCATTAATTCTGACGGAATATACTGATAACACAGTAAATGATTTTTCTTATGGAGCAAGCGAAATCAGCTGCGAAGACACAAAGGTTGGTTTTGGCCTCATATGGGGAAATGCCACAAATCATCGATATTCTGATGTGAAAGAGTATTTTGAAAAAATTGAAGAAAGACTTAAAATACCTCGATGGATAGTGCGACACACAAAAAAGCCAGTAAAGTGAAATCGTGTCAGTTTAAGATTAAAAACACGAGTAATAAACGTTACATTAAATCGCGCTTTTTAGAAACTCACAAGAGTGCACGTGCTAGTAACAAATTGAATCGATGTGACATTTGTAATAAGTGTTTCTCTACGAAGGGCAATTTAAATACTCACAAACTGATACATACTGGTGAGAAACCATATCAGTGTGACTTTTGTAAAAAATGTTTCACACAACAAGGCAATTTAAATACTCACAAACTGATACATACTGGTGAGAAACCATATCAGTGTGACGTTTGCAAAAAGTGTTTCACTCAACAAGGCAATTTAAATACTCACAAACTGATACATACTGGCAGGACATAAAGCCCGCGTAATTGAAATGTCGCAGCGTTAAAATAATATATACATTTACTTTTAGATAGTATTCTTTTTTAAATGTATTTGAAAAAAGTGTTTCACGCAGTCAAGCTGTTTAAGTACTCACAAACTAATACATACTGGTAAAAAACCATAGTCAGGGTGACAATTTGTAAAATGTGTTTCAATAAGTCAGCAACTTTAAATAATCACAAACTGACACATACTGGTGAGAAACCATATCAGTGTGACATTTGTAAAAAGCGTTTAATCGGCCAGGAGATTTAAATAATCTCAAACTGATACATACTGGCAATTTAAATGTCGCAGCGTCGGAATAATATGTAAATTTAATTTTATAAAATATGTTTTTTTAAATGTATAATAATAAGTAGCGGTTAGAAAAAATATATAATTATCACATAAAAACTGCCCAATATAATAGAATCCGCCACATATTACTAAACGTCCAGTGTTCGAGGTTAAAATTTTCTTGAGAGTAGTCGAGATATAATAATGAAGGCGTATAACAACCAACTTTTAGATTTGCCCTGGAATCTGGGTGTTGCGAGTTCGAATCACGGCATTGCCATTTAGATTTGTTTTCTTATATATTACTGGTGTGATGGTAGCGGGTCTTTGAATAGACCTCGGGTTGAGTTTTTGTAGGGGGCTGGTTGAGGTTTTGTTCATAGAAGGTGTTACAAGGTATCCATCAGTAAAACAATATTATTTTCTTACCAGTTTTTATTACCAAATCTTCTCTTAATTTCACAATATTGACAAACTCACGATTACTAATTCACCATCGAACTATCTTCGACCAACTGAACTGTCTCCGACTAACAATTTATGTAATGTGCCTGTTGGACCCTACTGGTCTGTTACGTTAAAAAAGCATACTGGGTAGTTAAGGGTTGAAACCAATCCATATGCACACTAAATTTTGTTCGATTCGTCTCTCGGTTTTTGAATTGTGGTCTCAGAGGAAAGCAAATAAAAATGTTTGTTGCTTATAATTTGCTCAATTTAATTCATATCGATTAGAAACCTATCTGATTCGAAAGAGGAGGAAATTTTATATAGATTTCCTATAATTCATTGCGTCGAACAATTTTTATATATAAATTTGATTTCACCCAATAAATCGCGCACTTGTTTCGGTTGTCTTTGTCTGTTGCACTGTATGCTATGGACATCAGAAAATTGCATATGTCCTTTCTTAGAATAAAAACGGATGATATTTCTAACAAAGTAAAACCGCAATACTTTATTTATCTTATTTCTTCCCCTCTGGGCTCAAAATTCGGGCGACGTTAGGGTCAAGTAGACCCCGACACGAAACGAACAAAAAAAGTTTATAATAATCGGCTAAACCGTTTGGAATGTACACCGGCGACAAAAAAGTAGAACTGACTCACAAACAAAGCGAGTTTTTATAGGAGCTTTAGCTTTTAGTTAGGGAACTAGTGACGATTTTATTCATAGTATTTTCTCAAACCTGAGTTTTTGTGAGTTGATTTTAGTATATCTATCTTTAATAGATAACCTACAAAACCAGGCGAACCCAGAGCATGCTGTTAGTATAGATATAAAGTATATATCGGTTATAACGACTGCCTCAAGATCATACAAAAGACGTTATATCTGATTGTCGTTATATGCAGTTAGCTTTTTTGAACAACTAATCAAAATGAAGTCTTTTCTAATACTATATACATATATTTTTTTACCTACATGCCTATTATTATATTTTGATGAAGCGCAGGGGTTTGGGCGGGGTAGCCGGAATCCCTCTTGCTCCAGAACCTTCGTGCAGGAAGATATACAAAAACTACGAATAGTTGCATACTGGGTACAATTCTGTACCTATTAACCGTGTCAGTTATTGAAGTGTGCTCCTATCCGTCGCTAAAACCGATATCATATGATTAAAAACTTGGGTCGCAATACCAAACCCTACCCACGATATAATATATTTGCTAATACGGGCCGCGTGGCTTTATTGTGTGAATTTGTTTGTTATTGTCATAAAATAAAAAATTTAATCTCTTAATACACCCCTTAAAATAATATTGAAGTAAATTTTTTCAGCCGCAATATGAGGGGTAACTCAGATTAAAATTTTCAGGAGCACGTTTTAATTGGTCCTAAAGGGTTAAATATCAATGTTGAATCAATTACAAAAATTGTTTGGGTGTTTTTGAGCCCCAAATCAATTTTTAACTCCTAAATACAACCCTTAAAATGGTCAGATTAGGCCCATTTTAAATAGAATTCGTGCGGTTATGGATTCCAATATGTGAGCCTAATTTCGTTAAAATCAATTTCGTAATATATAACTCAATATTTTGAAACAAAACTTTAATTATAAAAATACAATTCTACGACTATAATACCCACGCACAAAAAGATATCCCCAACGTGCAGTTGTGTCTTTATATAAGATATCGTCTGAAAAGAATTATTGTGCAAAAATGTAAATAACATTGAGTAATTTTTTGGGTGCTGTGCAATAGAAATTTTGAACCAATCATAAATCGGTGATGATATTTTCAATACCTACTCTCTTAATTCTAGATGAATTCAGCAATTTTATATTACAGGATTGAAATATGTCACCATAAAATGAATTCAGATTTTTTTTTTCAAATCTATATTTTCAAGTTTACTATAATTTTACGGCCCTCGCACAATAATTCCACTCTCCGAGGTTGCTAACACTAATTTTGTAAGTTGAACTCGTGTATATAATATGAACATTTTGTTAACATAGGCAAGTGTGTAAAAATGCATGCAATGAAAGAAATTTCGATAACCGGCTTCGACCTAAGTTCAATGTGTCGGTTGTGCTTAACAAGTGGTGTTACGGGATTAGACTTGTTTTCATTTTCACCTAGATTTAAAAATCTTTTGGCCAACATACTTATGAAGTGTGCTCCCGTTCAGGTAAGACTTCATTATTTTATTTTTATTCAATATAGTTTCTTATATGCAATTTTGTAACTGTAAACTAATGTTATAACTTTGTTACGTGATTTTTTATGAGTGTAGAATCAATAAAGTTGATACTGAATTTACATCGCAAAAGTGGAAATTGGTCATAGTGTAGAACTATTATTATTTAACTTCTTATAATTATGAAAAATTTTGTTTGGAAAATAATTGCATTTTATTGTCATTTTCCTTTCTGGTTCACACTCGAATTTTTCTTGTTCTAGATAAGAAGTTGTGACGAGATGCCAAATTTCATCTGTCAAAAGTGTCACACCAGACTGGAAAAAACTTATCGCTTCCAGATGCAAATAATAGAGTCTGAGAAAACTCTGCAACGCTATTTAGAGCAATTACATGCTTTTAACAAAAAACCGAAGCGAAAGAATCTTATTCAGAGGCCGGGTGAGGATCCTTCGATCGAAAACACTTATAAAAACATCACTGAGAAGTATGAATGTTTAGAACTCCATGACTTGACTGTCAACTGGAGAGAGAAAGAATACGAAAATTCTATTTTAGCAAGCAAAAATGGCGTAGAAATGTCTTTAAAATCCGAAATTAAAGACGAGCAAGATAATTTAATTATCTCACCAGACTGTGCCGATGACACAGTAGAGAGTTTTTCTAATGATGTTGAGGTATCATTTATCAATATGGGCGACAGCAAAGTGATGAAAGACATGAATGTCAACTGGAAAGTGGAAGAACCCGCAAATTTTACCTCGGTAGGCGACAGTATTGAGGAAATATTTTTAAAACCCGAAATCAAAGATGAACCCATGGACGACTGTTCATTAATTCTGTCTGAATTTACTGATGACACAGTAAATGATTTTTCTAATGGAGTTAGCGAAAACAACTGCGAAGACACAAAGGTCTGTTTTGACCTCATATCGGAAAACTCAACAAATCAACGTTCTTCAGATGTGGAAGAGTATTTTGAAATATTTGAAGAAAGACCTAAAAATACCTCGATGGAGTCTATGACACACAAAGAAGCCAGTAAAGTGAAATCAGATCAGTTTAAGATTAAAGAAACGTGTAAACAACGTTGCATTAAATCGCGCTTTTTAGAAACTCACAAGAGTGCACCTACTAGTAAGAAATTAAATCAATGTGACATTTGTAATAAATATTTCACTACGAAGGGCAATTTAAATACTCACAAACTGATACATACTGGTGAGAAGCCATTTCAGTGTGACATTTGCAATAAATGTTTCACTCGTTCATGTTATTTATTTACTCACAAAGTAATGCATGCTGGTAAGAAACCTTATCAGTGTGACATTTGTAAAAAGTATTTCACACAGTCAAGCCATTTAAATCGTCACAAACGGCTACATGCTGGTGAGAAACCATATCAGTGTGACATTTGTAAAAAGTGTTTCACGCAATCATGCAATTTAAATACTCATAAACTGTTACATAGTGGTGAGAAACCATATCAGTGTGACATTTGTAAAAAGTCTTTCACTCAGCAAGGCAATTTAAATACTCACAAACTGATACATACTGACAGGACATAAAGCCCGCGAAATTAAAATGTCGCAGCGTCAGAATTATGTATAAAGTTAATTTTAGTAAATATGATTTTTTAAATGTATAATAATAAACAGCGATTAGGAAAAATATAAAACTATCACATGAAAACTGCATGATAAATATAAATTACTAAGCGCAAAGTGTTCGAAGTTCGAGTTCGAATTGATATTTAGACTTGTTTTCTTATATATTACTAGGCCGTACCCGCGTCGCTCGACACGATTGAGATGAAACACGGCAGCGACAATAACAGTGGAGTTTCCGAATTCCTCGTATTACGGTTACTTCAATTCTTCTTTTGGGCATTTTAAACGTATTTTAAGTGCAAAAATGTATTATTGTTGCGCTATTGAAAAATTTGTCAGTGTGCTTGTTTTGTCTAACACTAGATAGTCGTTTAATTCTTTCTTCGTGAATGTCCCTTTTTTATTTATTTTTTTCACTCTGTGCATTATCGATTCTGTTAATAATAAATGGCATTTGTATAATTTCATCTATAATCTCTTAACAAACAAAATATTTAATTTGAGAAACTTGTTACCGCAAATCACGATCATTCCACGTGTTTCAAAACAATTTTTTTAATAAATATACATAAGACATCAGCGTCTGAAAAATCTTTTATATACGTTGTATCAAACTTGTGGAATGATCTGCCTGCTCATGTTAAACATTATAACAAAAGCAATTTTTCTAATTTTATTTATCATGGACTACTGACAGAGCAACTGGCATATTAAGTAATAACTCTATTATTTGTATTGTTTTATATATGACGTTTTCTATATGTATTTTATTCTATGGCTAGGTGGAAGACCAACGCAGGTTAAACCGTGCCTTTTGTACGTTTATGTGCAATAAAAATGATATATATTAATACGTTAAGGTTAAGATGTTTGCCTCCCTTTTTCGAAAAAACCATACAATTGCTTCACATAAATTTTATATAATTTTATAGATAATTGCTTGCTCTACCGACATCAACAACTAAAAAATTTATTATTGCTTTTGTTTTTGTAAATTTATTAATTATTAAAATTATATACATAGATATACATTAAGACACAATACAGCAATGCTGCCATCTGACGGCTTTGATTTTGAAACAACGTGAATATGTTTGACGGTCGGTCACTTTTGCTCAATTTCAAATCAAATACTTTTCATATAGTGGCGCTTTACCTCAACATTTTTGATACTTGCGCCTCTATGTGACAATTTCAGTAAAATATATTTTTTCGATCTGTCATCTGAGCTCCATAATGTAATACAATAAAAAGAAGAACGTTATAAACAGTGTGCAAAATTACAAAACAATTGAATACCTGCAATAAATTTTAATTAATTAAATTGAATGATTTAATTTACATAATCCATTTTTCGAAAAAACCTCACAATTACTCCACATAAATTTTATATTTTATATTATCACATATTTAGTAAGCTAAATATTCCAAATATACATTAAAACACCTTCGTGAATCATTTGGGATCTGCAATACGAAATTATATTATAGTTTGATAATGAAAACGAATTCACCTCATTATTTAGATAATAAAGGCATGTGTATAAAAATTCACGCAATGAAGAAATATCGAATACTGACTTTCGCATAATAGGTTGTGTCATTTGTGCTCATCAAGTGGTATTACGGTACTAGACTTGTTTTCCTTTTCAGCTAGTTTTGGAATCCTTTTGACTAACGTACTCGTGAAGTGTGGTACTGTTTAGGTAAGACTTCATAATTATATTTGTATTCACCATACCTTAATGCATTTTTGTAACTGTAAATTATCTTTGTGACCTGATTTTTTATGAATTTAAATTAAATAAAGTTGATAGTTTAGATAGAAATGTGGAATTTGGTCATAGTATATTAATATTAGGTTATAACTACTTTTTTCTTCCTTAGAAAAGAAGTTCAAGTTGCAAATAATGGATATACTAATTATGAAAATTCTTGTTTTGCAAAATTGTATTTTATTGTGATTTTCCTTTTAGGTCTTCATTCGAATTTTGCTTGTTTTAGATAAGAAGTGATTATGAGATGCTAAATTTCATCTGTCAGAAATGTCACACTAGACTGGAAAAAAACTGATCAGTTCCAGATTACACTAACGCAGACATCACTGAGAAGTATGAATCTTTGGAATTTGATGATTTGAAAATACGGAGAGAGAAGGAACATAAAAATTCCAATTCAGCAAACAATATTAGCATAGAAATGTCTTTACAATCCGAAATGGAAAACGTGCAAGATAACTTAATTTTCACACCAGACTGTGCGAATGACACCGTAGAAACTTTTTCTAATGATGTTGTGGCATCATTTATCAATATGGACGACAGCAAAGAGATGAAAGACATGAATGTCAACTGGAAAGTGGAAGAACCCGCAAATTTTACCTCGACATGCGAAAGTATTGGGAAAGTGTCTTTAAAATCCGAAATCAAAGATGAACCTATGGATGACTGTTCATTAATTAAGACTGAATTTATTGATGACACAGTAAATGATTTTTCTAATGGAGCTAGCGAAATCACCTGCGAAGACACAAAGGTCTGTATCGATGACAACGTAGAAACTTTTTCTAATGATGTTGAGGAATCATTTATCAATATGGGCGACTGCAAAGTAATGAAAGACATGAATGTCAACTGGACAGTGGAAGAACCCGAAAATTTAACTTCGGCATGCGTAAGTATTGGGGAAATGTCTTTAAAATCCGAAATCAAGGATGAACCTATGGACGACTGTTCATTCATTCTGACTGAATTTACTGATGAAACAGTAAATGATTTTTCTAATCCAGCAAACGAAATCAGCTGCGAAGATACAAAGGTCGGTTTTGGCCTCATATCGAGAAATTCCACAAATCTTCAATCTTCTGATGTGGAAGAGTATTTTGAAAAATTTGAAGACGAAATTAAAAATACCTCGATGGATCGTGAAACGCATAAAAAAGACAGTAAAGTAAAATCGCATCAGTTTAAGATTAAAGATACGTGTAAAAACTTTTTAGAAACTCACAAGCGTGCGCGTACTAATAAGAAATTGAATAGATGTGACATTTGTAAAAAGTGTTTCACTACGAAGGGCAATTTAAATACTCACAAACTGATACATACTGGTGAGAAACCATATCAGTGTGACATTTGTAAAAAGTGTTTTAATCAGCCAGGAACTTTATATACTCACAAACTGATACATGCTGGTGAGAAACCATATCAGTGTGACATTTGTAAAAAGTGTTTCACTCATTCAAGCTATTTAAATACTCACAAACTGATACATACTGCTGAAAAGCCATATCAGTGTGACATTTGTAAAAAGTGTTTTAGTCATCCAGGAGCTTTAAATTCTCACAAACCGATACATACTGGTGAGAAACCATATCAATGTGACATTTGTAAAAAGTGTTTCACTCATTCAAGCACTTTAAATAATCATAAACTGATACATACTGGTAAGAAACCATTTCAGTGTGACATTTGTAAAAAGTGTTTTAATCAGCCAGGAGCTTTAAAAAGTCACAAACTGATACATACTGGTGAGAAACCATATCAATGTGACATTTGTAAAAAGTGTTTCACGCAATTAAGTAGTTTAAATACTCACAAACTGATACATACCGGTGAGAAACCATATCAGTGTGACATTTGTAAAAAGTGTTTTAATCAGCCAGGAACTTTAAATAATCACAAACTGATACATACTGTTGAGAAACCATATCAGTGTGAATTTTGTAAAAAGTGTTTCACTCATTCAAGCAATTTAAATAGTCACAAACTGATACATACTGGTGAGAAACCATATCAGTGTGACATTTGTAAAAAGTGTTTCACTACGAAGGGCAATTTAAATACTCATAAACTGATACATACTGGTGAGAAACCATATCAGTGTAAAATTTGTAAAAAGTGTTTCACTCATTCAGGCACTTTAAATAGTCACAAAGTGATACATACTGGTGAAAAACCATATCAGTGTGACATTTGTAAACAGTGTTTTAATCAGGTAGGAGCTTTAAATACTCACAAACTGATACATACTGGTGAGAAACCATATCAATGTGACATTTGTAAAAAGTGTTTTAATCACCCAGGAACTTTAAATACTCACAAATTTATACATACTGGTGAGAAACCATATACGTGTGACATTTGTAAAAAGGGTTTCACGAAGTCAAGCAGTTTAAATATTCACAAATTGGTACATACTGGTGAGAAACCATATCAGTGTGACATTTGTAAAAAGTGTTTCACGAAATCGAGCGGTCTATATAGTCACAAACTGATACATACTGGTGAAAAACCATATCAGTGTGACATTTGTAAAAAGTGTTTCAATCAGTCAAGCAATTTAAAGACTCACAAACTGATACATACTGGCAGGACATAAAGCCCGCGAAATTAAAATGTCGTAGCGTTAGAATAATGTATAAATTTAATATTAGAAAATATGCCTCTTTAAATGTATAATAATAAATAGCGATTAGAAAAAATATATAATTATCACATAAAAACTGCCTAAAAAAATAGAACCCGCCACTTTACTAAACGTCCAGTTTCGAAGTTTCAAGTGTCTTGAGAATAGTCGAGGTGTAATATTGAAGTTGTTTATAAGGCCTATAATAACCAACTTCCAGATTCGCCCCGGAATCTGGGTGATTCGAGTTCGAATCCCAACATAAAAATTTCAACTTGTTTTCTTATATTTACTAGGCCCTAACCGCGTCACTCGACGCGATTGAGAAGAAACTCTGCAGCGACAATAATAGTGGAGCTTCCGAATTCTCCATATTACGGTTACTTCAATTTTTCTTTTGGACATTTTAAACGTATTTTGAGTGCAAAAAAGTATTATTGCTGCTTTATTCAAAAAAAATGGGTCGACAGTGCTCGCGATATAAAGCATTAACTATGGCACGTATAGCGCCTTCTGTAGAACGAAAACACGAGCGGCCAGGGAATCAGCACCCCAAAACAAAATGCCGTATATCATAGAGGAATGAAAAAGACCGAAATAAGAGATACGTGCAGTAGCAAAGTTGGCAATCTGGTGGGTTGGTCTGATTAGAAAAACAATTTTAGCTAATTTTTCTGCATAAAGTTGTGATATCATCATTCCACTTTAGAGCGGGATTCAAAATAATACGTAAGAACCGAATTTTTTTATTCTTATCATAGTTTTTCAGCTTGAAATCTATGATTTCAGTTTTACTTAAATTTAGAGAAAGCTTATTTGATGTGAACTAATACAAGGCCCTCGATTGAGTGTCAGACAGAGAGTGGTCGTTACATAAGAAATGAAAGTAGTGTCGTCTGCAAATAGAAAAGTTTTTATGGGATTCATAATGCTCGGTAAATCATTTATGTAAATCAAAAAAAGTATAGAACCGATAATCGATCCTTGGGCTACGCCATGCTGATTAAGATGATGCTCAGAAAATTTACCTTCTATGAAAACCAATTAATATCTGTTACTAAAATAAGATTTGAATAAATCAAGGGCACAGCCACGAATGGCATAGTGTTTTAACTTATCGAATAATATCTCGTGTGACACACAGTCGAAAGCCTTGGACAAATCACAGAAATATCCACTAATATTTGTGCCATTTTCCCAGGCCGTAGAAACTTTATTTATTAGCTCGGCGATAGCATCTCCAGTGTTTTTTCCCTTTCTAAAGCCAAATTGAAAATTGAAGAATAAGTTGAAATTATTAAAATAATGTAATCATCTAGTTTAATGACTTGTTTAAAAATTTTGGAAATAACTGGTAATATAGATATGGGACGATAATTATTCATTTCGTTAGTGTTACCTTTTTGAAAATAGGAATCACTTAGGCTAATTTTTGAATGTCCGGAAAAAAACCGATGGATAGGCAGGAATTTATAATGAAGACTAAAGGTTAAATAATGATATTTTTGACGAGTTTGATTATTTCGTTGGTCATACCAAAACAATCAGAGCTTTTATTGTGTTTTAATTCATTTATTAATTTTAGAATTTCATCAGTAGTTTTTGGC
Source organism: Venustoraphidia nigricollis (assembly GCA_034508555.1). NCBI lineage: Eukaryota > Metazoa > Arthropoda > Insecta > Raphidioptera > Raphidiidae > Venustoraphidia > Venustoraphidia nigricollis. The sequence goes on from JAVRKA010000016.1 coordinate 6,782,039, forward strand.
ATAAAGAAAAATGAATTTTCTGGAAAGGTTGGTACAGGAAATTATCAAAAGACGAATTTGTGTTAGATAACACCATAATTATTTCAGATGCAATAGATGTGAAGAATCCATTAATAGTTTTGTTGTTTATTAATTCCTAAACTGTTTTAGACATGTTGCTAGATAGCAAAATTTTATTACTATTATAATTTTGTTTAGCTGATTTGATGTCATTTCTGTAATTTTCAATTTTGTAGTTTTGCGATAATCACCAATAAAGCTGATAAAATCTTTTTGCTTGATTAGGTCCTCAGTGATCCACCCACAAATGTTTTTTTATTATTAGGATTTGTGATTTTTATATTTGTTTCAGGAAAACACATATTAAAAAAGTAGTTTGGCGTATTAAAAAAGACATTGAAGCTGTCTTCTGTCGAATTACTAGATTACATAGTGGACAAACTCACTTTTTTTATGTGAAATAAGAATTCATTTTTGTTAATGCTATTAAAGCTGCGCTTTTTTACAAAGGTGTCGTTATTAGGTGAATTGATATTGTCATATATATATATTAATTGAGCTGTGTGATTGGATAAATAAGGTTCAAAAACACAGGTTGTGAATTTATTTGTGTTAATATTGTTTAAGATGTTATCCACACATGTGGCTATTGGCAGTAATTCTAGTTGGTTCATTAATAGTGGCGGTTAGACCATACATATCAGAAAGATCACAAAATACATTTTTCTCTTTTGAGATATTAAATAGGTTTATATTAAAGTCTCCACAAATTATGACATTATTATTGTTTTGGGTTGTAAAATCAAATAAGTTTTTGAATTTGTCAATAAATAGATTGAAATCACCTGTCGGTGACCTATCCAACACTGTAATATTAATTTTTAAATCAGGGAGATTAATGCACAGTGCCTCGTAGTGTTTCTCAATACACGACTTTGTTATGTTATCACATATTTAGTAAGCTAGATTTTCCGAATATACATTAAAACACATTCGTGAATCATTTGGGATCTGCAATACGAAATTATATTATAGTTTGATAATGAAAACGAATTCACCTGGTTATTTAGTTAATAAAGGCAAGTGTATAAAAATTCACACAATGAAGAAATATCGAGTACTGACTTCCGCATAATAAGTAGTGTCAGTTGTGCTGATCAAGTGGTGTTACGGTACCAGACTTGTTTTCTTTTTCAGCTAGTTTTGGAAACGTTTTGACTAACGTACTCGTGAAGTGTGCTCCTGTTTAGGTAAGACTTCATCATTTTATTTTTATTCACCATACCTTCTCAATGCATTTTTGTAACTGAAAATTATCTTTGTGACCAGATTTTTTATGAATATAAATTAAATAAAGTTGATACTTTAGACAGAAAAATGGAATTTGGTCATAGTATATTAAGTATATAATATTAGATTATAACTACTTTTTTCTTACTCAGAAAAGAAATTCAAGTTGCAAATAATGGATTTACTAATTATGAAAATTCTTGTTTTGCAAAATTGTATTTTATTGTGATTTTCCTTTTTGGTCTTCATTCGAATTTTGCTTGTTTTAGATAAGAAGTGATTATGAGATGCCAAATTTCATCTGTCAGAAATGTCACACTAGACTGGAAAAAAGCTGATCAGTTCCAGATTACACTAACGCAGACATCACTGAGAAGTATGAATCTTTGGAATTTGATGATTTGAAAATATGGAGAGAGAAAGAACATAAAAATTCCAATTCAGCAAACAATATTAGCATAGAAATATCTTTAAAATCCGAAATGGAAGACGTGCAAGATAACTTAATTTTCACAACAGACTGTGCGAATGACACCGTAGAAACTTTTTCTAATGATGTGGCATCATTTATCAATATGGGCGACAGCAAAGAGATGAAAGACATGAATGTCAACTGGAAAGTGGAAGAACCTGCAAATTTTACCTCGGCGTGCGAAAGTATTAGGAAAGTGTCTTTAAAATCCGAAATCAAAGATGAACCTATGGATGACGGTTCATTAATTAAGACTGAATTTATTGATTGCACAGTAAATGATTTTTTTAATGGAGCTCGCGAAATCACCTGCGAAGACACAAATGTCTGTATCGATGACAACGTAGAAACTTTTTTTAATGATGTTGAAGAATCATTTATCAATATGGGCGACAGCAAAGTGATGAAAAACATTAATGTCAACTGGAAAGTGGAAGAACCCGAAAATTTAACTTCGGCATGCAAAAGTACTGTGAAAATATTTTTAAAATCTGAAATTAAAGATGAACCGCTGGACGACGGTTCATTAATTCTGACTGAATTTACTGATGAAACAGTAAATGATTTTTCTAATCGAGCAAACGAAACCAGCTGCGAAGATACAAAGATCGGTTTTGGCCTCATATCAGGAAATTCCGCAAATCTTCAATCTTCTGATGTGGAAGAGTATTTTGAAAAATTTGAAGACAAGATTAAAAATACCTCGATGGATCGTGAGACGCACAAAAAAGACAGTAAAGTAAAATCGCATCAGTTTAAGATTAAAGACACGTGTAAAAACTTTTTAGAAACTCACAAGCGTGCGCTTACTAATAAGAAATTGAATCGATGTGACATTTGTAAAAAGTGTTTCACTACGAAGGGCAATTTAAATACTCACAAACTGATACATACTGGTGAGAAACCATATCAGTGTGACATTTGTAAAAAGTGTTTTAATCAGCCAGGAACTTTAAATAATCACAAACTGATACATACTGTTGAGACACCATATCAGTGTGAATTTTGTAAAAAGTGTTTCTCTCATTCAAGCAATTTAAATAGTCACAAACTGATACATACTGGTGAGAAACCATATCAGTGTGACATTTGTAAAAAGTGTTTCACTACGAAGTACAATTTAAATACTCATAAACTGATACATACTGGTGAGAAACCATATCAGTGTAAAATTTGTAAAAAGTGTTTCACTCATTCAAGCACTTTAAATCGTCACAAACTGATCCATACTGGTGAAAAACCATATCAGTGTGACATTTGTAAAAAGTGTTTTAATCACCATGGAACTTTAAATACTCACAAATTTATACATACAGGTGAGAAACCATATACGTGTAACATTTGTAAAAAGTGTTTCACGCAGTCAAGCAATTTAAATATTCACAAACTGTTACATAGTGGTGAGAAACCATATCAGTGTGACATTTGTAAAAAGTGTTTCACGAAATCGAGCGGTTTATATAGTCACAAACTGATACATACAGGCGAAAAACCATATCAGTGTGACATTTGTAAAAAGTGTTTCACTCATTCAAGCACTTTAAATAATCACAAACTGATACATACTGGTAAGAAACCATTTCAGTGTGACATTTGTAAAAAGTGTTTTAATCAGGCAGGAGCTTTAAATACTCACAAACTGATACATACTAGTGAGAAACCATATCAGTGTGACATTTGTAAAAAGTGTTTCACTCATTCAAGCACTTTATATAATCACAAACTGATACATACTGGTAAGAAACCATTTTAGTGTGGCATTTGTAAAAAGTGTTTTAATCAGCCAGGAGCTTTAAATACTCACAAACTGATATATACTGGTGAGAAACCATATCAGTGTGACATTTGTAAAAAGTGTTTCACGAAGTCGAGCGGTTTACATAATCACAAACTGATACATACTGGTGAGAAACCATATACGTGTGAATTTTGTAAAAAGTGTTTTACGCAGTCATGCAATTTAAATACTCACAAACTGTTACATAGTGGTGAGAAATCTTATCAGTGTGACATTTGTAAAAAGTGTTTCAATCAGTCAAGCAATTTAAAGGCTCACAAACTGATACATACTGGCAGGACATTAAGCTCGCGAAATTAAAATGTCGCAGCGTCAGAATGATGCATAAATTAAATATTAGAAAATATGCCTCTATAAATGTATAATAATAAATAACGATTAGAAAAAATATATAATTATCACGTGAAAACGTGCCTAATAAAATAGAACCCGCCACTTTACTAAACGTCCAATTTCGAAGTTTCAAGTGTCTTGAGAGTAGTCGAGGTGTAATAATAATAATAATAATAATAATAATAATGCGTTTAACGTCCGTTTCTCGACTTTATGTCATAACAGACGCCATTCGCACCATTACTATTTTCCATTTACCACCTCCCGTTATTTTCTACATTTTTTTAAAACTTCAACTTATATAATAGCAATGGGCGAATGAAGGAATTATAGGAAATTAGGATAAGGTAGGTAATTTTTGAACTAGGAGTTTGATAGGTAATCGGCCTCAAATAAGGAACCATTTCGATATTTATCTGGAATTAATTGAGGGAAACTATGGAAAACCTCAATCAAGATGGCCGGTACAGGAATTACCGTTTCTCGGCGAGAGGCAGTAGGAAAATGTCCCAGCCACATCTGCCCCTGCCGGGAATCGAACCCGTACCTCCCGAATGCGACTCTAGTGATCGAGGTGTAATATTGAAGTTGTTTATAAGGCCTATAAGAACCAACTTCCAGATTCGCCCCGAAATCTGGGTGTTTCGAGTTCGAATCCCAGCATAAATATTTAAACTTGTCTTCTTATTTTTACTAGGCCCTAACCGCGTCGCTCGACGCGATTGAGAAAAAACTCGGCAGCGACAATAATAGTGGAGCTTCCGGATTCTCCATATTACAGTTACTTCAATTTTTCTTTTGGACATTTTAAACGTATTTTGAGTGCAAAAATGTATTATAATAATAATAATAATAATAATGCGTTTAACGTCCGTTTCTCGACTTTATGTCATAACAGACGCCATTCGCACCATTACTATTTTTCATTTTACCGCTTCCCGTTTTTTTCTACATTTCTTAAACTTCAACTTATATAATAGCAATGGGCGAATGAAGGAATTACAGGAAATTAGGATAAGGTAGGTAATTTTTGAACTAGGAGTTTGATAGGTAATCGGCCATGGCCTCAAATAAGGAACCACCTCGATATTTATCTGGAATTAATTGAGGGAAACCATGGAAAACCTCAATCAAGATGGCCGGTACAGGAATTACCGTTTCTCGGCGAAAGGCAGTAGGAAAAAGTCCCAGCCACATCTGCCCCCGCCGGGAATCGAACCCGGACCTCCCGAATGCGAGTCTAGTGCTGTACCACTACTCTACCCAGCTCGGTGCAAAAATGTATTATTGTTGCTTTATTCAAAAATTGGTCAGTGTGCTAGTTTTGTCTAACACTAGATACTTTAATTCTTTGTTCTTGAATGTTCCTTTTTTATTTTTTTTTTTCACTCTGTGCATTATTGATTCTGTTTACACATTCTTAGGAATCTTTTCTTAAGATTTCGTAATTATTGCTCTTTATTAATTTTCTGCTTTGAAATTGCAACTTTCAAAAAAATATTATTTGCTTATAATTGAGAACGTCGATATAAATATTTCCCGAGTTGATACAATAATGTAAAGATTGAAACGGTGACTCGCTAATAAAAAATCTGAAAATCGGTTGACCCTGCAGGCCATCCATGGAACTTCCCGCTGTTTCCGATCTATTGAGATGTGGCTTACCCCTACGGTGTTTGTTAAAAGCTATTTTAAAAAATTCCAGCCAATTGGGCGACAGAATTATTCCAACTTCATACATACTGACATTTGAAATATTATAATAAAATAAAATTTCTGTTAACGGTTTACGGTTATAGTATTTTATATTAAAAATTAATCAAAGCATGCTTGTAAGCTACCTAACTAATTTCTTTTTGACAGATCTTCGGAACAAAAGAACATCTGATTTTTTTTTATTATCAAAATATTTCCGAAACTATGAAACTATAAACCGTTATAAATTTCTGACAAGGATTTGGAAAGATATATTAAAAAAACACTTTTTTGGAAATTTTTTGTCAACGATATCTCTCGAACGAATCAACCGATCGAGATGCTGTTTACGGCAATCGAAGCAGTTTTTCAAGCACAAAAAAATAACTTATTACAAAAAAATCAATCAAACAAAAATTTGAGAAATTATTTTGAAGAAAACTTTTTTTTCAGAATTTTTCTCCGACGATATCTCTCGAACGGATTAACCGATTTTGATGCGGTTTGCGGCGATTGACGTTATTTTATGAGGAATAGAGCTGATTAGATTTTGGAATTAATCGGTACGGCAGTTTCGAAAATATGTCAAAATATTTTAAAAAAACTGCTTTTCAAAAAGCTTTATTTTTGAGATTTCTCAAAATCTACCTGGCCGAATCAGTTCCAATTTTCAGGAAATCTAAGTTCAGCAAGTTCCTTTCAGATGCCGCAATCCGCGTTTCGATCGGTCCACCCGTTTAAAAGTTATGAAAGGTTTACATACACACACAAACATACGGACATCATTTTAAAAATCGTCAGAATAGCTTCCTAGGATCTCAAAAAGTCGAAATCTGACAAAAACTCAAATTTCTAAAATCGGGGTGAAACCAATAACTTCCCAATTTTTGAAAATTTTCAATTTTCTTAGCGGGAAGTTAACAAACTAATTTACACTGACCTATTATTTTTTATTTCACAAAATTCTGTGGCGATATTAACTTTTTGTTAGTATAAATATAGTCTATACATAAAAACATTTTTAGTATTATTGTGTACTAATTTCAAATCAAGTAATAAATAATTATCTGAAATGAAAAACAATGATAAGATTTTTTTTGTTTATTAATCAAACGTCTAATACATTTAGGAGTAGATAATTTCAAAGAGATTTATCGAACAATTAATAAAGCCAAGGATGGCGAACCTATGGCATGCATGCCAGAGGTGACATTCAGCAGAAAATTGTTGGTATAGCATGAATTGAAGTGTAAATCGAAATAATTAAAAATATTCTAGATGTAGAAATCAAATAAAATATTGCATAAATAGCTATTTTGACCATTTATTATACCGAAAATATTGAAAAATCCGGTGAAAAAGAAACGTGTTTTACATGCACTTTATTCACTGTTGTTTTTGGAACGCACTTAAAATTATATTCCAAAACATATGTAAAAACATATGTTTCTTTTTCAGTGGAGTTTTCGATATTTTCGGAATAATTTTATTAAACGGCCATAGTCAGTCGCGGTAGTACATACAAGTGTTGCTACTGGAAAAAATAATCGATTTTCGATACTCGGAATTTTATATCGAAATATTAAATATCGCCCAAAAATATCGATATATCAAATAAAAAATATCGATATATCGATATTTTTTCGACATCCCTAGTTTATTACACTCGTGTATATAAAACCTTTATTAATAATAATAATTATTATACATTTCTTTATTTAAAATTCCAAAAAAAATATAATAGCGTCATACATAGGTATTGTTAAAAAAATACATTAAAAATTTATTTTAAAAAAGTCATCAATGGTGTAAAAGCAATTATGAAGTAAATTGTTTTTGTTTCTGGTGTCATAATTATTGTAATAACCATTGTTTTTTGTAAATTCGCTAATTTTTTTCCGCATAGATTAAACTACGAAGGTAAAAACATTATTCTGAGATCACAAAAAATGGGTCGACAGTGCTCGCGATATGAAGCATTAACTATGTCAGCCTTCTGTACAACGAAAACACGAGCGGCCAGGGAATCAGCAGCCCAAAACAAAATGCCGTATACCATAGAGGAATGAAAAAGGCCGAAATAAGCCATTCGTGCAGTAGCAACGTTGGCAATCTGGTGGGTTGGTCTGATTAGAAAAACAATTTTAGCTAATTTACTGCATAAAGTTGTGATATCATCATTCCACTTTAGAGCGGGATTCAAAATAATACGTAAGAACCGAATTTTTTTATTCTTATCATAGTTTTTCAGCTTGAAATCTATGATTTCAGTTTTACTTAAATTTAGAGAAAGCTTATTTGATGTGAACTAATACAAGGCTCTCGATTGAGTGTCAGACAGAGAGTGGTCGTTAGATAAGAAAGAAAGTAGTGTCGTCTGCAAATAGAAAAGTTTTTATGGGATTCATACTGCTCGGTAAATCATTTATGTATATCAAAAAAAGTATAGAAGCGATAATCGATCCTTGGGCTACACCATGCTGATTAAGACGGTGCTCAGAAAATTTACCTTCTATGAAAACCAATTAATATCTGTTACTAAAATAAGATTTGAATAAATCAAGGGCACAGCCACGAATGCCATAGTGTTTTAGCTTATCGAATAATATCTCGTGTGACACACAGTCGAAAGCCTTGGACAAATCACAGAAAAATCCAGTAATATTTGTGCCATTTTCCCAGGCCGTAGAAACTTCATTTATTAGCTCGACGATAGCATCTCCAGTGTTTTTTCCCGTTCTAAAGCCAAATTGAAAATTGAAGAATAAGTTGAATTTATTAAAATAATATAATAATCTAGTTTTAATGACTTGTTCAAAAATTTTGGAAATAACTGGTAATATAGATATGGGACGATAATTATTCATTTCGTTAGTGTTACCTTTTTTGAAAATAGGAATCACTTAGGCTAGTTTTTGAATGTCCGGAAAAAAACCGGTGGATAGGCAGGAATTTATAATGAAGACTAAAGGTTAAATAATGATATTTTTGAGGAGTTTGATTATTTCGTTGGTTATACCAAAACAATCAGAGCTTTTATTGTGTTTTAATTCATTTATTATTTTTAGAATTTCATCAGTAGTTTTTGGCATAAAGAAAAATGAATTTTCTGGAAAGGTTGGTACAGGAAATTATCAAAAGACGAATTTGTGTTAGATAACACCATAATTATTTCAGATGCAATAGATGTGAAGAATCCATTAATAGTTTTGTTGTTTATTAATTCCTAAACTGTTTTAGACATGTTGCTAGATAGAAAAATTTTATTACTATTATAATTTTGTTTAGCTGATTTGATGTCATTTCTGTAATTTTCAATTTTGTAGTTTTGCGATAATCACCAATAAAGCTGATAAAATCTTTTTGCTTGATTAGGTCCTCAGTGATCCACCCACAAATGTTTTTTTGTTATTAGGATTTGTGATTTTTATATTTGTTTCAGGAAAACACATATTAAAAAAGTAGTTTGGCGTATTAAAAAAGACATTGAAGCTGTCTTCTGTCGAATTACTAGATTACATAGTGGACAAACTCACTTTTTTTATGTGAAATAAGAATTCATTTTTGTTAATGCTATTAAAGCTGCGCTTTTTTACAAAGGTGTCGTTATTAGGTGAATTGATATTGTCATATATATATATATATTAATTGAGCTGTGTGATTGGATAAATAAGGTTCAAAAACACAGGTTGTGAATTTATTTGTGTTAATATTGTTTAAGATGTTATCCACACATGTGGCTATTGGCAGTAATTCTAGTTGGTTCATTAATAGTGGCGGTTAGACCATACATATCAGAAAGATCACAAAATACATTTTTCTCTTTTGAGATATTAAGTAGGTTTATATTAAAGTCTCCACAAATTATAACATTATTATTGTTTTGGGTTGTAAAATCAAATAAGTTTTTGAATTTGTTAATAAATAGATTGAAATCACCTGTCGGTGACCTATCCAACACTGTAATATTAATTTTTAAATCAGGGAGATTAATGCACAGTGCCTCGTAGTGTTTCTCAATACACAACTTTGTTATGTTATCACATATTTAGTAAGCTAGATTTTCCGAATATACATTAAAACACATTCGTGAATCATTTGGGATCTGCAATACGAAATTATATTATAGTTTGATAATGAAAACGAATTCACCTCATTATTTAGTTAATAAAGGCAAGTGTATAAAAATTCACACAATGAAGAAATATCGAGTACTGACTTCCGCATAATAAGTAGTGTCAGTTGTGCTGATCAAGTGGTATTACGGTACTAGACTTGTTTTCCTTTTCAGCTAGTTTTGGAAACCTTTTGACAAACGTACTAGTGAAGTGTGCTACTGTTTAGGTAAGGCTTCATAATTATATTTGTATTCACCATACCTTAATGCATTTTTGTAATTGTAAATTATCTTTGTGACCTGATTTGTTATGAATATAAATTAAATAAAGTTGATAGTTTAGATACTTAGAAAAGAAGTTCAAGTTGCAAATAATGGATATACTAATTATGAAAATTCTTGTTTTGCAAAATTGTATTTTATTGTGATTTTCCTTTTTGGTCTTCATTCGAATTTTGCTTGTTTTAGATAAGAAGTGATTATAAGTTGCCAAATTTCATCTGTCAGAAATGTCACACTAGACTGGAAAAAAGCTGATCAGTTCCAGATTACACTAACGCAGACATCACTGAGAAGTATGAATCTTTGGAATTTGATGATTTGAAAATATGGAGAGAGAAAGAACATAAAAATTCCAATTCAGCAAACAATATTAGCATAGAAATATCTTTAAAATGCGAAATGGAAGACGTACAAGGTAACTTAATTGTCACACCAGACTGTGCGAATGACACCGTAGAAACTTTTTCTAATGATGTGGCATCATTTATCAATATGGGCGACAGTAATGCGATGGGAGACATGAATGTCAACAGGAAAGTGGAAGAACCTGCAAATTTTACCTCGGCGTGCGAAAGTATTAGGAAAGTGTCTTTAAAATCCGAAATCAAAGATGCACCTATGGATGACGGTTCATTAATTAAGACTGAATTTATTGATTGCACAGTAAATGATTTTTCTAATGGAGCTCGCGAAATCACCTGCGAAGACACAAATGTCTGTATCGATGACAACGTAGAAACTTTTTTTAATGATGTTGAAGAATCATTTATCAATGTCAACTGGAAAGTGGAAGAACCCGAAAATTTAACTTCGGCATGCAAAAGTATTGAGAAAATATTTTTAAAATCTGAAATTAAAGATGAACCGTTGGACGACGGTTCATTAATTCTGACTGAATTTACTGATGAAACAGTAAAATATGATTTTTCTAATCGAGCAAACGAAACCAGCTGCGAAGATACAAAGATCGGTTTTGGCCTCATATCGGGAAATTCCGCAAATCTTCAATCTTCTGATGTAGAAGAGTATTTTGAAAAATTTGAAGATCCTGAGACGCACAAAAAAGACAGTAAAGTGAAATCGCATCAGTTTAAGATTAAAGACACGTGTAAAAACTTTTTAGAAACTCACAAGCGTGCGCGTACTAATAAGAAATTGAATCGATGTGACATTTGTAAAAAATGTTTCACTACGAAGGGCAATTTAAATACTCACAAACTGATACATACTGGTGAGAAACCATATCAGTGTGACATTTGTAAAAAGTGTTTTAATCAACCAGGAACTTTATATACTCACAAACAGATACATGCTGGTGAGAAACCATATCAGTGTGACATTTGTAAAAAGTTTTTCACTCATTCAAGCTATTTAAATACTCACAAACTGATACATACTGCTGAAAAGCCATATACGTGTGACATTTGTAAAAAGTGTTTTAGTCAACCAGGAGCTTTAAATTCTCACAAACCGATACATACTGGTGTGAAACCATATCAGTGTGACATTTGTAAAAAGTGTTTCACTCAGTCAAGCACTTTAAATAATCACAAACTGATACATACTGGTAAGAAACCATTTCAGTGTGAATTTTGTAATAAGTGTTTCACTCATTCAAGCAATTTAAATAGTCACAAACTGATACATACTGTTGAGAAACCATATCAATGTGAATTTTGTAAAAAGTGTTTTACTCATTCAAGCAATTTAAATAGTCACAAACTGATACATACTGGTGAGAAACCATATCAGTGTGACAATTGTAAAAAGTGTTTCACTACGAAGGGCAATTTAAATACTCACAAACTGATACATACTGGTGAGAAACCATATCAGTGTGACATTTGTAAAAAGTGTTTTAATCACCCAGGAACTTTTAATACTCACAAATTTATACATACTAGTGAGAAACCATATACGTGTGACATTTGTAAAAAGGGTTTCGCGAAGTCAAGCAGTTTAAATATTCACAAATTGGTACATACTGGTGAGAAACCATATCAGTGTGACATTTGTAAAAAGTGTTTCACGAAGTCGAGCGGTTTATATAGTCACAAACTGATACATACTGGTGAAAAACCATATCAGTGTGACATTTGTAAAAAGTGTTTCAATCAGTCAAGTAATTTAAAGATTCACAAACTGATACATACTGGCAGGACATAAAGCCCGCGAAATTAAAATGTCGTAGCGTCAGAATAATGTATAAATTGAATATTAGAAAATATGCCTCTTTAAATGTATAATAATAAATAGCGATTAGAAAAAATATATAATTATCACATGAAAACTTGCCTAATAAAATAGAACCCGCCACTTTACTAAACGTCCAGTTTCGAGTTTCAAGTGTCTTGAGAGTAGTCGAGGTGTAATATAGAAGTTGTTTATAAGGCCTGTAATAACCAACTTCCAGATTCGCCCCGGAATCTGGGTGTTTCGAGTTCGAATCCCAGCATAAATATTTAAACTTGTTTTCTTATATTTACTAGGCCCTAACCGCGTCGCTCGACGTGATTGAGATGAAACACGGCAGCGACAATAATAGTGGAGCTTCCGGATCCTCCATATTACGGTTACTTCAATTTTTCTTTTGGGCATTTTAAACGTCTTTTGATTGCAAAAATGTATTATTGTTGCTTTAATCAAAAATTGGTCAGTGTGCTAGTTTTGTCTAACACTAGATAGTTGTTTAATTCTTTCTTCTTGAATATTCCTTTTTTATTAATTTTTTTTCACTCTGTGCCTTATTGATTCTGTTTACACATTCTTAGGAATCTTTTCTTAAGATTTCGCAATTGCTCTTTATTAATTTTCTGCTTTGAAATTGCAAACTTTCAAAAAAAATATTATTTGCTTATAATTGAAAACGTCGATATATAGATTTTCCGAGTTGATACAATAATGTAAAGATTGAAACGGCGACTCGCTAATAAACAAACTAATTTACACTGACCTATTATTTTTTATTTCACAAAATTGTGTAGCGATATTGACTTTTTGTTAGTATAAATATATTCAATACGTAAAAACATTTTCAGTATTATTGTGTACTAATTTCAAATCCAGTGAATGGATTCCTATACCTACGTTTTATAAGTCAAGCTACCGGCCCTTGTCACGCTTCGCCAGGATACAGTTAAATACATAAATAAGTAGTTTATTCTGTGATATTTTCTTCGCCCGGATTTAATTATTAATTGTTATGCTGTAGTGAACTTTCTTATAGAATAATAGCCACTACTCGCAACTCCGCGCGCAATTGAAATGAAACACGGAAGTATCAACAGTAGTGGAGCCTTCGACTCCATCTTATCTCGCCGGGCTGCGCATCACTCGATAGCGACAACAGTAGTGGAAAAATATAGTTGCTATATTTCATTATAATATTAGTATAGATAACGAAACAACATATACCCAATAAAAAACTAATAAAAAAAACACATAAAAATACTGCTCGCTGCGGACAGGATACGAACCACCTGCGCCGGCAAGGCCCAGTAGATTGCGAGTCTCACTCGTTAAACTCTCGGCCACGCGGTTACATTCGTCAAGTGCCGTTAAAATGATATACAGTAAATACCGCGTCTCTCAATGGAACGCTATAATGTTCATTAATTATGCTGCAGTATCTTATAGAATATTTTTTATTAATAATATTGGTCGTAGCGTGATATTATATAGCCTAAAGCCTTCATTGATAAATGGACTATCCAACACAAAAATAATTTTTCAATTCGAACCAGTAGTTCCTGAGATTAGCGCGTTCAACCAAACAAACAAAATCTTTAGCTTTATAATAATAATATTAGTATAGATTAATTTCAAATCCGGTGAATGCCTTCATATACGTTTAATAAGTCAAATTTGTGAGTTTGTCATGTTAAAAATATGACTTGTGCTTATCGTTTAAACTGAGCGTATCGGTTTGTACTAAACTTGTGTATATTAAAACAAAAGGTAAGTGTATAAAAATTCAGGCAATAACTAATAAAACAATAAAACCGACACCATATGACTAAAAATATTGGATCGCAGTAGCAAACCTTGCGGACGATAAGTATAGTATATTTGCTAATACGGACAGCATGGCTTTATAGTGTGAATTTATGTTTGATTCTGTCATAAAATAAAAAAAAATAACTTCTTACTACACCCCTTAAAATAATATCGAAGTCAATTTTCTTTAGCCGCAATTTAAGGGGTAGCTCAGATCTTTTCTACCGGAAGTAACAGTTTCTCGCGGAAGTATGATTCATTTTATACATATTGGTAAATTAGAAATTTTATAAGGTAACTGTTGAAGCTTTTAATCAATAGACGGCCGCACAGTTGTAACATTTCTAACTTACCGACATTTTTCCAAGTGTCACTTATTCATTTTCTCACTTAATCTTAAATTTAATTTAGCAAATTATGATTTATTGTCGGTGTTACATTAGAATAAATTAATTTATAAATAGATCAACTAATATCCGTTCAATAAAGCAGCAATTGCTTTAAAAATGTGTTTTAGGATAAACAAGCATATACCCTGCGCAAGTCTAACTTGAAATTTGAAAATTAACAGGAACACTTTATAAGTATAGCCAGTACTTATAAAGTGCTCCTGTTAATTTTCAAATTTCACTGTGAATATTTCCCAAAAAGTGAAAGTGATAAAAAAAAATTAAAAACATATTAATAAAGACAATCAAATTAGTGTTGTATTTTAGTTCAATCGTAAAATATGCCTCTAAAACAGGCCTGGGCAAATGGCGGCCCGCGGACCGAATCCGGCCCGCGGTAGAATTTTGTCTGGCCCGTGAAGCATTGTATATATTATTATTAAAAACACAAATATTAGTTTTTGTCTAACATAAATTGATAAATAAATATTTTGATTCAAAAATGTTGGTTTTAAAATTCATTAATTGACATCCTTAGCAAAAACTATACTTAAAATTAGAAAAAAAAACTGTTTGGCCCGAGGTCAAATTTTCATCTGCAATGTGGCCCGACTATCAAAATATTTGCCCACCCCTGCTCTAAAGCATATTTCGTCTCTGTTTTATCAATTCATCTGCACCAAATTATATATAGCCTTCACTGAGTATAATCCTCTATCCGCAAGCGTTTTGCTCTGTTAGAAGGTTAAATATCAATGTTGAATCAAGTACAAAAATTGTTTGGGTGTTTTTGAGTTTCCAAACAATTTTAACCCCTAAATACACCCATTCAAATGGTCCGATTAGGCCCATTTTAAATAAACTTCGTGTGGTGATGGATTCCAATATCCCACATAATCTCGTTAAAATTAATTTCGTATTAGGTACATAATTCAATATTTTGAAATAAAACATTAATTATAAAAATACAATTCTAAGAGTATAATACCCACGCACAAAAAGATATTCACAACGTGCAGTTGTGTCGTTATAATAGATATTGTCTGAAAAAAATTATTGTGCAAAAATGGAAAATGTAAATAACATTGAGTAAGTTTTTGGGTGCTGTACAATAGAAATTTTGAACCAATCACAAATCGGTGATCATATTTTCAAAACTCTCTTAATTCTAAATAAATTCAACAATTTTATATTACACCATAAAATTAATTCTGATCTTTTTGTCAAATCTATATTTTCAAATTTACTATAATTTTACGGCCCTGGCACAATAATTCCACTCTCCGAGGAAGCTAATAAGGATGTCAGAAGTGCTAAAAAGTATCGATATAATATATCGTATCGATATTTTTTTCAAGTGTCGATATCGGTACATATATTTTTTTTTTAAATATCGATATATCGGTACAATTTTAAAGAGAATATTGGCATTCGAAGAAATTTAGTATACATATTGACTAGCTTAATATAATCTCAAATAGCAATTAACGGACATTATTTCTAATAAATCAAGTGAAAATAATTATCTAAAATTAAAAACAACGATAAGAATTTTTTTTTATTAATCAAACGTCTAAAACATTTAGGAGCAGATAATTTTAGAGATTAATCGAACAATTAATGAAGTCAGGGATGGCGAACCTATGGCATGTGCGTCAGAGGCGACATTTGACAGAAAATTGTTGGTACAGCGTGATTTGAGGTGTAAATCGAAATAATTAAAAATATTCTAGATGTTGTAGAAATGAAATGAAATATTGCATGAATATATATTTCGACTGTTTATTATTCCGAAAATATCGAAAAATCCGGTGAAAAAGAAACGTCTTTTATATGTGCTGTGTTGTTGTTTTTGGAAAGCATTTAAAAGTATGTTTCAAAAACATATATAAAAACACGTTTCTTTTTCAGTGGAGTTTCGATATTTTCGGAATAATTCAACGGCCATAGTCAGTCGCGGTAATGCATACAAGTATTGCTACTGGAAAAAAATATCGGTTCTCGGTTCTCGGATTTTTATATCGATCTATTGAAATATTAAATATCGCCAAAAAATATCGATATATCAAATAAAAAAAAATCGATTTTTTCGACATCCCTAGAAGCTAACACTGTTTATAGATTCAACGCGTGTATGTGAAAGTTTTGTTAACAACGCAAGTGTATAAAAATTTACGCATTTAAAGAAATTTCGATAACCGAATTTGACCTAAGTACGATGTGTCGGTTGTGCATAACAAGTGGTGGTACGCGATTAGACTTGTTTTCATTTTCACCTAGATTTAAAAATCTTTTGGCTAACATAATCTAGCAGTGTGCTCCCGTTCAGGTAAGATTCATTATTTAATTTTTATCCAATATAGCTTCTTAATACCATTTTGTAATTTTATAACTGTAAACTAATATTATAACTTTGTTAGATGATTTTTGATGAATGTAGATTCAATAAAGTTGATACTGAATATACATAGCAAAAGTGGAAATTGGTCATAGCATAAGATAAGATAAGATAATTTATGGTACATAAAAAACAGTCGTTTGTACTGGGTCAGAGTACTTAAAACTAAGCAATTTAAAAATAATCACTTAAAGTGTACAATGGTTTATTGCACAAATATTCTTTTAATTATTTTTGAACTTATTAAAGACTGTGATATGTTTAATGTACATATGAAGAAGTATAATTGGACTTTTTTTAAACCTCGCATGATTGTGACGAATCAAATGAATATTATCTCTATTACGTGTGTAACGGTTGTGTATATTATGCGTAAATTCATATTTATTAATATTTTCCTTAAGCAAAAAATTGTTACTGTAAACGAAAATTATTATTATTTTACTTCTTTTTCTCATATTTAGAAGAAAAGGTCAAGTTGCAAAAAATGAATATGCTAATTATGAAATTTCTATTTTTGGAGAGACTTGTATTTTATTGTCATTTTCCTTTTTGGTTTACACTCGAATTTTTCTTGTTCTAGATAAGAAGTGGTGAGATGCCATTCATCTGTCAAAAATGTCACACTAGACTGACAAAAAATCGAAACCCGAGAATTCTATTCAGAGGTCGGCTGAGGATCGTTTGATCGAAAACATCACTGAGAAGTGTGAATCTTCAAAATTCCATGACATGACTGTCAACTAGAGAGAGAAAGAATATGAAAATTCGATTTTAGCAAGCAAAAGTGGCTTAGAAATGTCTTTAAAATCCGAAATCAAAGACGAGCAAGATAGCTTAATTATCTCACCAGACTTTGCCGATGTCACCGTAAAAAGTTTTTCTAATGATGTTGAGGAATCATTTATTGATATGGGCGACAGCAAAGTGATGAAAGACATGAATGTCAACTGGAAAGTAGAGGAACTTGAAAATTTTACTTCGGCACGTGAAAGTATTGGGGAAGTGTCTTTAAAATCCGAAATCAAATATGAACCCATAGATGACGGTTCATTAATTCTGACGGGATTTACTGATGACACAGTAAATGATTTTTCTAATGGAGCAAGCGAAATCAGCTGCGAAGACACAAAAGTCGGTTTAGACCTCATATCGGGAAATTGCACAAATCTTCGATCTTCTGATGTAGGACAGTATTTTGAAAAAAATGAAGAAAGACTTAAAAATACCTCGATGGATGGTGAGACACACAAAGAAGCCAGTAAAGTGAAATCACGTCAGTTTAAAATTAAGGACAGGAGTAAAAAACTTTACATTAAAACACGCTTTTTAGAAACTCATAAGAGTGCACGTGCTAGTAAGAAATTGAATCGATGTGGCATTTGTAATAAGTGTTTCACTACGAAGGGCAATTTAAAAACTCACAAACTGATACATACTGGTGAGAAGCCATATCAGTGTGATATTTGTAAAAAGTGTTTTAATCAGCCAGGAGCTTTAAATAGTCACAAACTGATACATACTGGGGAGAAACCATATCAGTGTGACATTTGTAAAAAGCGTTTCACGCAGTTAAACAGTTTAAATACTCACAAACTGATACATACCGGTGAGAAACCACATCAGTGTGACATTTGTAAAAAGTGTTTCACGCAGCCATGCAATTTAAATGCTCACAAGCTGACACATACTGGTGAGAAACCATACCAGTGTGATTTTTGTAAAAAGTGTTTCGCGTATTCAAGCAATTTAAATACTCACAAACTCATACATACTGGTGAGAAACCATATCAGTGTGACATTTGTAAAAAGTGTTTCACGCAGTCAATCAGTTTAAATACTCACAAACTGACACATACTGGCGAGAAACCATATCAGTGCGACATTTGTAAAAAGTGTTTCACGCAGTCAAGCAGTTTAAATACTCACAAACTGATACATACTGGTAAAAAACCATAATCAGTGCGACATTTGTAAAATGTGTTTCAATAAGTCAGGAACTTTAAATACTCATAAAATTGATACATACTGCTGAGAAACCATATCAGTGTGATATTTGTAAAAGGCGTTTTAATCGGCCAGCAAATTTGACTAGTCACGAACTGATATATACTGGCAGGACATAATGTCCGCGCAATTTAAATGTCGCAACGTCACAATAACATGTGAATTTAATTTTAGAAAATATGCTTTTTTAAATGTATAATAATAAGTAGCGATTAGAAAAAATATATAATTATCACATAAAAACTGACTGATAAAATAGAATCCGCCACATATTACTAAACGTCCAGTGTTCGAGGTTAAAAGTGTCTTGAGAGTAGTCGAGGTGTAATCATGAAGGCGTATAAGAACCAACTGTGTCTAATTCTGCACGTATTAACCGTGTCAGATATTGAAGTGTATGTTTGTCCGTCTCTAAAACCTTACGACAAAAACTTTGTCGTTATAGCCAATGCCATAATAAGCTACATATTTAGTTCATATTTATTATGGAAATCAGGCGGGACTCTTTATGTTTAGTGTTTATAGCCGGGATCATCGTTATATTCGATACATACTCTATTATAATACGACTAGCGGTTTACCTGCGACTTCGTCCGCCTTGCATAGATTGTACCCACAGTTTTTTTTATAGAAAATCTACCCCCACCCCGTTCAGGTAAATGCGTTCAAAAGACAGTCGAACATGTATTTCTTTATTGTCTAAGAAGAGTAATTTTTCCCATTTTTAGTTTAAGCATTTTCAGAAATACAGACAGCGTATTTTCCCCCTCCTCCCCAATCCCAAATTTCATCCCAAGAGTCTATTGTAAAATGTTGTCGAGCATTTTTAGATATGCGATTTGCGCGAAGTCGAGTAAAAATGTTAAAATTACAACTTTACTTTAAAATATTTTTTTCTTTATCACGTAAGAATTTACGGAATTTTATTTCAAAACATTCATAATCTATCAGATCTTTTTAAAATCGACATACTGATAAATTTTGAAACATTGATTTCATTGAGCCCTCGCGTACTTCAGCTGGTTTCAAGATTCCTCAAAAACTAGTGTGTTTTCGGATATTTCTGATTTCGCCAAGTCACCGGTACCTATAAGATATATTTATCGGATACTGGCGACTATGACGAAATGTTACCGAAACAACTTGAAAATTATCATGATTATTATATTCGTAATTATTTTTACAATGTTTTCTGCAATCCAACATGAGTCTTATTAATTAGCAAGAATGCTCAAGAGAAAAACTGTTGCTAGATAGAAATACTGGCGCTATGAGCACTGTGGGTGTTTTTCTATAATTCACATGGGAATTCTTTAAATAGAAACAAATTAATGTAGACTTTTTGTTAGTATAAAAATAGCCAATACTTAAAGCACTTTCAGTATTAGTATGTATCAATTACAAATTTTTTAAATCAAATTTGCGAGTTTGTCAGGAAAATATAATTTTTGCATAAAATTGACACCTTCGAAAAAATAGTCAAGTACCTATGAGCACATCGACGCCCAGTTTATATGAAACTCGTGTGTATTAGAATTTTGTTAACAGACGAAAGTGAATAAAAATGCACGCAATGAAAGAAATATCAGTAACTGTGTTTGGACTAAGTACAATGTGTCGGTTGTGCTTAGCACGTGGTGTTACGTTATTAGATTTGTTTTCATATTCAACTAAATTTGGGAACCTTGTGGCTAACGCAGTCATGAAGTGTGCTCCCGTTCAGGTAAGATTTCCTCATTTCATTTTTATTCAATATAGATTTCTAAATGCAATTTTATGATTTTATAACTAAAAATTGATGTTATATCTCGGTAACATATGTTTTATGAATGATTATTAATTAAAGTTCTCAGGGAATTCACACAGTAAATGTGGAAATTGATTGATGAAGTATTAGATTATCACTTTACTTTTTTTTTTAAATTCTCATTTTAGAAAAAAGGCCAAATGACAAAAAATGGATAGTTATGAAATGAAAATTATGTAAATGTTTGTTTTGAAAAAAAAAACTTTTTATTGTCATTATGCTTTTTGATCAGTACGACTGAACGCAAGTTGAAATTAAGATAAAATTATATTTTAATAATTTGGTAATATATTCTAAAAAAATTTGTCTTCGGTCAGTTTTATTAATATTCTGATATTTTCGTTTCGAATAACAGCGGAGAATGAATTTACAGATTGGAATTTTAAAAAATTTGTAAAAAAATTTATCATGCAAGATAGAGAAGGTTATAATGTTTCTCACACTGTTTCAGATAAAAAGTGGTGATGAAATGCCAAATTTCATTTGTCAGAAATGTCACACTAGACTGGAAGAAACTTATCAGTTCCAGATGCGAATAATGGAGTCTGAGAAAATTCTGAAACGCTATTTAGCACAAATACATGCTTTTGACAGAAAACCGAAGCACAAGAGTTGTATTCAGAGTCCGATTGAGAATTCTTTGATCGAAAACACTAATGCAGACATCACTGAGACGTGTGAATCTTCGGAGTTCCATGACTGGAGAGAGAAAGAATATGAAAATTCGAATTCAGCAAGCAAAATTAGCGTAGAAATGCCTTTAAAATCTGAAATAAAAGACGAGCAAGATAAATTAATTATCTCACCAGACTGTGCGAATGACACCCTAGAAACTTTTTCTAATGATGTTGGGGAATCATTTATCAATATGGGCGACAGTAATGTGATGAGAGACATGAATGTCAACTGGAAAGTAGAAAAACCCGCAAATTTTACCTCGGCATGCGAAAGTATAGGGAAAGTGTATTTAAAATCCGAAATCAAAGATGAACCCATGAATGACGGCTCATTAATTCTGACTGAATTTATTGATGACACAGTAAATGATTCTTCTAATGGAGTTAGCGAAATGAGCTGCGAAGACACAAAGGTCGGTTTTGGACTCATATCGAGAAACTCCACAGATCATCGTTCTTCTGATGTGGAAAAATTTGAAGACATACTTAAAAATACCTCGATGGACGGTGAGACACACAAAGAAGTCAGTAAAGTGAAATCGGGTCAGTTTAAGATTAAAGACACGTGTAAAAAACGTTACATTAAATCGCGCTTTTTAGAAACTCACAAGAGTAAGAAATCAAATCGATGTGACATTTGTAATAAGTATTTCTCTACGAAGTGCAATTTAAATACTCACAAACTGTTACATACTGTTGAGAAACCATATCAGTGTGACATTTGTAAAAAGTGTTTTACTCTTCCATGTCAGTTAACTCGTCACAAACGGATACATACTGGTGAGAAACCATATCAGTGTGACATTTGTAAAAAGTGTTTCACTCTTTCAAGGTATTTAACGCGTCACAAACTGATACATACTGGTGAGAAACCATATCAGTGTGACATTTGTAAAAAGTGTTTCGCGCAGTCAAGCGGTTTAAGTACCCACAAACTGATACATACTGGTGAGAAACCATATCAGTGTGACATTTGTAAAAAGTGTTTCAAGCATTCAAGCAGTTTAAATTCCCACAAACGGATACATACTGGTGAGAAACCATATCAGTGCGACATTTGTAAAAAGTGTTTCACTGATTCAAGTAATTTAACGCCTCACAAACTGATACATACTGGTGAGAAATCAAATCAGTGTGACATTTGTAAAAAGTGTTTTACTCTTCCATGTCAGTTAACTCGTCACAAACGGATACATACTGGTGAGAAACCATATCAGTGTGACATTTGTAAAAAGTGTTTCAAGCATTCAAGCAGTTTAAATTCCCACAAACGGATACATACTGGTGAGAAACCATATCAGTGCGACATTTGTAAAAAGTGTTTCACTCATTTAAGCACTTTAAATAGTCACAATCTGATACATATTGGTGAGAAACCATATCAGTGTGGCATTTGTAAAAAGTGTTTTAATCACCCAGGAAATTTAGATACTCACAAACTGATACATACCGGTGAGAAACCATATCAGTGTGACGTTTGTAAAAAGTGTTTCACGCAGTTAAACAGTTTAAATACTCACAAACTGATACATATAACAGGACATAAAACCCACGAAATTAAAATGGCGCGGAGTCAGAATAATGTATAAATTAAATTTTAGAAAATATGCTTTTTTAAATGTATAATAATAAATAGCAATTAAAAGGAATATAAAATTATGACATGAAAACCGCCATTTAAAATAGAATCCCTACTTTACTAAACGGCGAGTGTTCGAAGTTCAAAGTGCCTTGAGAGTAGTCGAGGTGTAATAAAGAAGGCTTATAAGAATCAACTCCCAGATTCCGAGTTCGAATCCCGGCATTGACATTTAGATTTTATTTCTTATATATTACTAGGTCCTATCCGCGACGCTGGACGCGATTTAGATGAAACACGGCAGCGACAATTGGAGCGTCCGGTTTCACCGTATTATGAGTTACAATAAAATGGATAGCATAAAAACATTCTCCATAAAAATACATACATATATGTGGTTGTTGATCAAACGGTGTCGATTGATTAATTTATTGTAGATTATAGACGCTCATCATCTGAGATCATCAGCGTCTATATAATAATATAACAACACAAAATTTAAAACAAAAATAATACAAAACAAAAGATACACAACACATGTATTGTAGCAAACTAATTTTCGTCCTGAAAGCGCAGTCTACAGGAGCAACAGCCATAGCGACGACTTTCGTAAGTTAAGAGCGTCAATTGGCTTTAAAAAAAAATAATAATAAACTTTGAGTGTGTGTGGACCTCTTTTCTGGCTACATTTCATTGTATCTCTAGAGTGCAATCGCATTTCAAGAAAAAGAAAAAAAAATATTGCGTATTGGACAAATTTAGGCGAACGCATTTTTTTGTTTCTAAATGTGAACTGTTGTACGAGCGAGAAGAGATAGTTTTCCATAAGGCTACGCGAGTGTGTGTGCGATAGACGATTGAGTAGATCTCAAAAGTGACGACGTATTTTGGCAGTGCGTTAACACGTTCGGAAAACGACATCTATAAGTGCGAGGCGATAGGACATACTTTTCTGTGTGTTAGAAGCGTTGAGACATTGTTACTGTTTTGTTTGAGTCTGTTTTAATATTGAAAGTAGAGAGTTGTGGTTTGACCAGCAGAGACGACAGATCGGCCTGGCCGAGATTTGACACGATTGAATTTTGTTCGGCACTTGGTTGAACATGATTAATAATAACAAATAAATAAAATCACTTGACAATTCTACAAAAAATATTATTAAATGATTTGTCGACGATCGTTTCGTCCATCCTAAGAAATATAAAACATATACTAAATTAGTAGAGATGCGCCGAATATTCGTTTGGTATTCGGTATTCGGCGTATTTGGTGTCTTTTCCACTATTTGTATTCAGCCGAATTATTCGGTTTTGTTGCCGAATATATTCGGTTCAAGCATTTCTATTTTTTTGGTTCATTTAGCCAAGGTGTAGAACTAAAAGACAAAACTTCTTATGTAAAATTAAATATATTTATTAGAATAATAATAAGAGAAAATATATTTATTTCCTAACCTATAGTCAGTATAGTCAACATTTATTTTAAACCTTAAATCAACATTTAATTTCAAACTCAAAACAATATTTTTTTTTAAACTTAAAACCAACATTTTTAATATCCTCAATCAAATGTATATCTATATCAACATTTATCTTTAAACCTCAAAACAATATTTATTTTTAAACTTAAAATCAACATTTTTAATATCCTCAATCAAATGTATATCTATATCAACATTTATCTTTAAATCTCAAAACAATATCTATTTTTAAACTTAAAATCAACCTGTTTACGCGGCAAAACAATGAAATGGTAAACCGAATAATTCGGCCGAATATTCGGTTCGGTAAAGGTTAAACCGAATAATATTCGGTTATTCGGTGAAACCACTATTCGGCGCATCTCTATAAATTAGATATTTGCAATGTACCTACTACCTACACGAAAAGTTGTCCTGATACGTACAAATTTGGGTCAACCACAATCCTATCTGTAAACTAGTTGTAGGAAGGGTGATAAGTTAAAATCTAGCTGATCATTTGTTATATTTTTAGTTTTTCTTACAGCTTTTTAATTCTCAACATTTTCCGAAACAAAAACAGGGGTGTTATAAGTTTGACCGCTAAGTGTGTGTGTGTGTGTGTGTGTCTGTCTGTGGCACTGTAGCTCTTAAACGGATGAACCGATTTGGATGCGATTTTTTTTTATATGAAAGCAGGTTTTCTAGCGGTGGGTCTTAGATATGTCATCAAAATCGGTTCAGCCGTTTCAAGGTCATCAGCTCTTTTCTTAGCTGTAGTAAGGATCTTAGACGTATGACGGATATTTTGTGTGTAACTAAGTTTAAAAAGTTTAAAATAAAACTTAATTTTAAATTTTAAAAAACCCCAACACAAAAAAAAACTATAAATAGGGACAAAATAAAATTTCTGGGCCTGGTCCTTTAATTTTAACATTTAAATACTGAATTAGTAATATTTTGTGATTCAAACGTCGTCGCGTCGGAGGACCGCTAAATAAATAAAATAAAAGTTAGAATACGTATAAAAGGAAGCTTAATATAAGTACTTTATCTAGGTCTCTCGACGCGACGAATGACAAAATATTACTAATTAAGTATTTAAATATTAAAATTAAAGGATCAGGGTCATAAATTTTATTTTTTCACTATTTATTGTTTTTTTTTTTGTGTCGGGGTTTTTTTAAATTTTAAATTTAATTTTTATACACTACATCTCATTATAGGGTGGGAGGGGGGCTGTTATTACTAGACAATGCCAGGTAAACACGATTATATATCATCAAAAAAGTCGGCGACATCTTATAATGTGTCTATACAAGTATCTTTAATAGATAATCTGCAAAACCGGGCGAAGCCAGAGCGTGTTGTTAGTATAGATATTAGATATAAAGTATATATCGGTTATAACGACTGCCTCAAGACCATACAAAAAATAATTCTATATCCGCAAGCGTTTTGCCCTGTCGAGCCAATTTTAATAAAAACTTTAGGAGCCCCTTTAAATTGGTCCTAAAGGGTTATATACCAATGTTAAATCAATTACAAAAATTGTTTGGGTGTTTTAGAGGCCCAAATCACTTTTTGACTCCTAAATACATCTCATAAAATGGTCCGAGCAGGCCCATTTTAAATAGACTTCGTGCGGTGATGGATTCCAATATGTGGGCTTAATTTCGTTAAAATCATTTTCGAAATATATAATTCAGTATTTTGAAATAAAACTTTAATTATAAAAATACAATTCTACGAGTATAATACCCACGCACAAAAAGATATCCCCAACGTGGAGTTGTGGCGTTATAATAGATATCGTCTGAAGAAAATTATTGTGCATATTGTGAAAATATAAATAACATTGAGAAAGTTTTTGGGTGCTAATGGAAATTTTGAACCAATCACGAGTTGATCATATTTTCAATACTCTCTAAATTCTAAATCAATTCAACAATTTTATAATACAGGATTTTTAAATATTTAGTCATAATTTCACGATCAAAATTTGAATTTTTTTTAAAAGCTACTATAATTATTTCAAGTTTGCTATAATTTTACGGCCCTGGCACAACAATTCGACTCTCCGAGGTTGCTCACACTAATAATATGTAGGTTGAACTCGTATATATGAACGTTTTGTTAACATAAGCAAGTGTATGAAAAGTCACGCAATGAAAGAAATTTCGATAACGGGCTTTGACTTAAGTACAATGTGTCGGTTGTGCTTAACAAGTGGTGTTACGGGACTAGACTTGTTTTCATTTTCACCTGGATTTAAAAATCTTTTGGCCAACATACTCATGCAGTGTGCTCCCGTTCAGGTAGGATTTTATTATTTAATTTTTATTCAATATAGCTTCTTAATGCTATTTTCTAATTTTATAACTGTAAACTAATGTTATAACTTCGTTACATGATTTTTTATGAATGTAGAATCAATAAATTTGATAGTGAATTTACATAGCAAAAGTGGAAATTGGTCATAGAGTAGAACTATTATTATTTTACTTCTTTTTGTCATATTTAGAAAAAAAGGCCAAGTTGCAAAAAATGATTATATTAACTATGAAAAATTTTGTTTTGAAAAAAATTGTTTTTTGTTGTAATTTTCTTTTTCGGTTTACACTCGAATTTTTCTTGTTCTAGATAAGAAGTGGTGATGAGATGCCAAAATTCATCTGTCAAAAATGTCACAATAGACTGGAAAAATCTTATCAGTTTCAGATGCAAATATTAGAGTCTGAGAAAACTCTGCACCGCTATTTAGAGCAATTACATGCTTCTGACAAAAAATCGAAGCCCGAGAATTCTATTCAGAGGTCGGCTGAGGATCCTTTGATCGAAAACACTAATAAAGACATCACTGAGAAGTGCGAATCTCTGAAATTCCATGACATGACTATCAGCTGGAGAGAGAAAGGATATGAAAATCCGATTTTAGCAAGCAAAATTAACACAGAAATGTCTTTAAAACCGGAAATGAAAGACGAGGAAGATAATTTAATTAACTTACCAAACTCCGCCGATGAAACCATAGAAACTTTTACTAATGATGTTGAGGAACCATTTATTAATATAGGCGACAGTAAATTACTGAAAGACAGAAATGTTACATGGACAGTGGAAGAACCCGCAAATTTTACTTCGACATGCAAAAATATTGAGGAAATATTTTTAAAAACCGAAATCAAAGATGAACCGATTGACGACGGCTCATTCATTCTGACAGAATTCGCTGATGTCACAGTAAACGATTTTTCTAATGAAGTTAGCGAAAACAGCTATGAAGACACAAAGGTCGATTTTGACCTCATATCGGGAAATTCCACAAAACTTCGATCTTCTGATGGGGAAGAGTATTTTGAAAAATTTGAAGAAAGACTTAGAAATACCTCGATGGATCGTGAGACGGACAAAAAAGCCAGTAAAGTGAAATCGGATCAGTTTAAGATTAAAGACACGTGTAAAAAAAGTTACATTAAATCGCATTTGTTAGAAACTCACAAGAGTGCACGTACTAGTAAAAAATTAAAACAATGTGACATTTGTAATAAGTATTTCACTACGAAAAGCAATTTAAATACTCACAAACTGATACATACTGGTGAGAAACCATATCAGTGTGACATTTGTAAAAAGTGTTTCACTCAGCAAGGCCATTTAAATAGTCACAAACTAATACATACTGGTGAGAAACCATATCAGTGTGACTTTTGTAAAAAGTGTTTCACTCATTCAAGCCATTTAAAACGTCATAAACTGATACATACTGGTGAGAAGCCATTTCAGTGTGACATTTGCAATAAATGTTTCACTCGTTCATGTGATTTAATTACTCACAAAGCGATGCATGCAGGTGAGAAACCTTATCAATGTGACATTTGTAAAAAGTGTTTCATGCGGTCAACCAATTTAAATACTCACAAACTGTTACATACTGGTGAGAAACCATATCAGTGTGACATTTGTAAAAAGTGTTTCACGCAGTCAACCAATTTAAATACTCACAAACTGACCCATACTGATGAGAAACCATATCAGTGTGACATTTGTAAAAAGTGTTTCACGCAGTCAAGCAGTTTAAATACTCACAAACGGATACACGCTGGCAGGACATAAAGCCCGCAAAATTTAAATGTCGCAGCGTCAGAATAATGTATAAATTTAATTTTAGAAAATATGCTTTTTTAAATGTATAATATTAAATAGTGATTAGGAAAAATATATAATTATGCATGATAAAATAGAATCCGCCACATTACTAAACGTTCAGTGTTTGAGGTTAAAAGTGTCTTGAAAGTAGTCGAGGTGTTGTAATGAAGGCGTATAAGATCCAACCCCCAGACTTGCCCTGTAATCTGGGTGTTTTGAGTTCGAATCTCAGCACTGATATTTAGATTTGTTTTGGATATTACTGGGCCCCTACCCGCGGTGCTGGACGCGATTGAGATGAAATACGCCAGCGACGATAGTAGTGGAGCCTCCGGGTTCGACGTATTATGGTTTAGATGACGAGTTACATTAAAATGGATAGAAGAACCTTCTCTACCAACTTTCATGGTGATCAGTAAACGGTGTCGAAGTCTTTTAATCTCAAACAGATAAATTATCATCCATCTTAAGCGCAAACAGCTTAAGATAAAGCATATAGGCGCTTTAGCTTACGCTGTTTGTTTGTGAATCTTTGAATGTGTCACGCGTACAGCCGACTTAAAACATTTTTTGTTCGATTCGTCTCGGGGTCTATTGTATCCCAACATCGCCCGATTTTTTAATTTTGATCCCAAAGTGGAGTAAGTAAAATACAATATTTTTTGCTTATAATTTGCTCAATATAAATCCTATCGGTTCGAAATCTGTCTTAAACGAAAACGGAGGAAATTTTACATAGATTTCTGTTTAAGTTATTTATTTTTTAATCATGTGTTCTAAATACTGCTTGGTATATTTAATATAATATGTATCTGAGGTATAAAATAGAATATGTACTACTAAAAATTGTAATATTACTATCGTTTTCTAATATTTAATTGTATTAACATATAAATTTTGTAATGTGTAAAAGCATCAATATAAAATTTAAATAAAACTTTATACAATTTATCTCATTCATTCTTCTCAACAATTTCGTATACCTGACACAATGCGAAACTGTTTTTTATACCAAAAAACAACAATAAAAACTATAAATTCGATTTCACCAAATAAATCGTGCACTTGTTACGGTTGTCTTTGTCTGTTGCACAGTATTTTGTAGAGTGTAGACATTTGAAGATTGTGTATGTCGTTTCTTAAAATAAAAACGGATGATATTTCTACCACAGCTGTTCCATTTTTTGACATTAAAATGCTGGAAAATGCAACGCCTTCAGAGTTAAATAACTTAATTATCAGAACTTAAAATTTTGACAGATGCTGTTAGTTTAGATATTTTTTAAATAGGTACGTTTTAGTAGGTACATGAAATTTTTGATAACAAACGCAAGTGAATAAAAATTCACACAGTGAAAGAAATATCGAAATCTGACTTTGGCATAAGTATAGAGTCTCGGTTGTGCTTATCAAGTGGCGTTACGATATTAGACATATTTTCATTTTCACCTGGATTTAAAAACATTTAGCAAATCAACTAGTGAAGTGTGGTCCCGTTCAGGTAATACTTCATCATTTCATTTCTATTCAATATAATTTCTTAATGCAATTTTGTAATTTTAAAACTGTAAATTAATGTTATAACTTGGTGACATGGTTTTTTATGGATATAGATTAAAAAAAGTTGATAGTGAATTTGCATAGCAAAAGTGAAAATTGATCATAGCATAGTACTAAGTATTAGATTATCCCTTTACCTTTTCTCCCATATTTCGAAAAAAGGTATAATTGCGAGAAATGTATCAATTATCAAAATTCTCGTCTTGCAAAATTGTGTTCTTATTGTCCCTTTCCGTTCCGCACTTTTTTGAATTTTTCTTCTGTTTCAGATCAGAAGTGGTGATACGATGTCAAATTTCATTTGTCAAAGTGTCACACGAGATTGGCAAAAACTTATCAATTCCAGATAGAGTTTGAGAAAACTCTGCAACACTATTTGGAACAATTACATGCTTTTGACCAAAAACCGAAGCCCAAAAATTCTATTCAGAGACCGGCTGAGGATCCCTTGATCGAAAACACTAATACAGAAATCACTGACAAGTGTGAATCTTTGGAATTCCATGACTTGACTGTCACCTGGAGAGAGGAAGAATGTGAAAATTCGAATTCAGCAAATAAAATTAACATAGAAATGTCTTTGAAATCCGAAATGAAAGACGAACAAGATAATTTAATTATCTCACCAGACTCTGCTGAAGACACTGTAGAAACTTTTGCTAATGATGTTGAGGAATCACTTAATATGGCCGACAGTAAATCAATAGAAGACATAAATGTCAACTGGAAAGTGGACGAAACCGAAAATATTACTTCGGCATGCAAAAGTATTGAGGAAATATTTTTAAAATCTGAAATCAAAGATGAACCGATGGACGCCAGTTCATTATTTCTGACTGAATTTACTGATGAGACAGTAAATGGTTTTTCTAATGGAGTTAGCGAAAACAGCTGCGACGACACAAAGATCGGTTTTGGTTTCATATCGGGAAACACCACAAATCAACGTTCTTCTGATGTGGAAAAGTATTTAAAAAAAAATGAAGAAAGACTTAAAAATACCTCGATGGATCGTGTGACACACAAAAAAGTCAGTAAAGTGATTTCGGATCAGTTTAAGATTAAAGACACGTGTAAAAAACGTTACATTAAATCGCGCTTTTTAGAAACCCACGAGAGTAAGAAATTAAATCGATGTGACATTTGTAATAAAAATTTTACTACAAAGGGCAATTTAAATACTCACAAACTGCTACATACTGGTGATAAAACATATCAGTGTGACATTTGTAAAAAGTTTTTCACTCAGCAAGGCCATTTAAATATTCATAAAATGATTCATACTGGTGAGAAACCATATCAGTGTGACATCTGTAAAAAGTGTTTCACTCATTCAAGCCATTTAAATCGTCACAAACTGATACATACTGGTATAAAGTCATTTCAGTGTGACATTTGTAATAAATGTTTCACTCGTTCATGTTATTTAATTACTCACAAACTGCTACACACTGGTGAGAAACCATATCAATGTGATATTTGTAAAAAATGTTTCACGCAATCAAGCAATTTAAATACACACAAACTGATACATACTGGTGAGAAACCATACCAGTGTGACATTTGTAAAAAGTGTTTCACGCAGTCAAGCAGTTTAAATACCCACAAACTGATACATACTGGTGTGAAACCATATCAGTGTGATATTTGTAAAAAGTGTTACACGCAATCAAAAAGTTTAAATACTCACAAACTGATACACGCTGGTAGGACATAAAGCCCGCAATATTTAAAAATCGCAGCGTCAGAAAAAGCATAAATTTAATTTTAGAAAAAATGCTTTATTAAATGTACAATAATAAATAGCAATTAGAAAAAATATATAATTATGCCTGATAAAATAAAATCCGCTAATCACTAAACGTTCAGTGTTTGAGGTTAAAAGCGTCGTGAGAGAAGTCGAAGTGTAATAATGAAGGCGTATAAGAACCAACTTTCAGATTTTGGATGTTTCGAGTTCGAATCCCAACATTGCCATTTAGATTTGTTTTCTTATATTTTACTGACCCCTACCCGCGGCGCTGGACGTGAAATAGATGAAATACGGCATCGATAACAGTAGTGGAGCCTACGGCTGCACCGTATTACGGTTTAAGTGGCGAGTTACCATAAAATGTATAGTATAAAAACCTTCTCTATGAAAAAGTACATACATGTGTCAAATTTCATGGTAATCGGTTAAACGGTGTCGAAGTCTATTTATCTCAAACAGATGTATCAACATTCATCTTAGGCGCAGACAGTGTAAGCTAAAGCAGCTATATATACTCGCTTTGTCTGTGAATCTGTGAGTGTGTCACGCGTACAACCGATTAAAAACATTTTTTGTTCGATTCGTCTCAGGATCTATTGTATCCTATCGTCGCCCGATTTTTGAATTTTGGTCCCAGAGGGGAGCAAATAAAAACAATGTTTTTTGCTTATAATTTGCTCAATTTAATCATATCGGCACGAAACCTGTCTTAAACGAAAGGGGAAAAAATGTTACAGATATTTCTGTTGAAGAAATTTTTTATTCATGTGTACTCTAAATTCTCCTTGGTATATTTAAAACATGTATCATGATTTAAAATAGAACGTTGCACTAAAAAATTGAAATATCAACATCGTTTTGTAATAATAATGTTAACATATAACCAGGGGCGTCGCCAAGGGGGGGCAGGTACGGGCAGCTGCCCCTCCCTAGAGGTTTTAAGTTATAAGTTTTCCTGCCTATGTCACAGAATAAGTAAGTAATAAAATGTAGCGTTCAGTAGAATCACTCTGAAACTAAAATCAAATTTAAGGATGCAATAAATGTGTTAATATTTAATATCTTAACCCTTAAAAATATGAAATTTTTGTTTTT
The DNA here is from genome assembly GCA_034508555.1 of Venustoraphidia nigricollis. Taxonomy (NCBI): domain Eukaryota; kingdom Metazoa; phylum Arthropoda; class Insecta; order Raphidioptera; family Raphidiidae; genus Venustoraphidia; species Venustoraphidia nigricollis. The sequence continues at coordinate 6,814,895 of JAVRKA010000016.1, forward strand.
TTCTCATCCTTCTGCCTCCCTCTGGCTCAAAGGCTGGCGACGCTCTTGCATATAACTTCTGTAATGTGAAATGTGTAAAAGCATCATTATAAAATTTAAATAAAACTTTATACAATTTATTAATTTTTCTTAATTTCAATACTGGCAATAGCTGATTAATCTTTTCTCCTTTTTTATTTATTTTTTTTCACTCTGTGCATTATTGATTCTGTTTACACATTCTTTGAGATATTTTCTTAAGGTTTCAAAATTGCTCTTTATTAATTTTCTGCTCTGAAATTGCGATTTTTCCAAAAAAAATTATTTGCTTATAATTAAAAATATAAAGATTGATCCAGTTGATACAATAATTTAAAGATTGAAACTTTGACTCACTATAAAAACTAATTAATAGAGACTGACCTATTATTTTTCATTTCACAAAATTCTGTAGCGATATTGACTTTTTGTTAGTAAAATATATATCCAACACGTAAATACACTCAGTATTATTCTGTATAAAATTCAAATCTAGTGAATAGCTCCTTATTCGTTTTTAAATAAAATTTGCGAGTTTGTCATGTTAAAATTAATATAATTTGTTCTTATCGTTTAAATTGCGCCCATCAACGTCCAATTTATACTGAGCTCTTGTGCCTATGTGCATGAAATTTTTGATAACAAACGTAAGTGTATAAAAATTCGCACAGTGAAAGAAATTACGATTACTGGCTTTAGCATAATTAGTACAAAGTGTCGGTTATGCATATCAAGTGGCGTTACGGTATTAGATTTATTTTCATTTTCACATAGATTTGAAAACCTCTAGCTAACAATCTCGTGAAGTGTGCTCCCTTTCAGGTAAGACTTCATCATATCATTTTTATTCAATATAGCTTCTTAATGCAATTTTGTAATTTTATAACTGTAAATTAATGTTATAACTTTGAGACATGATTTTTTATGAATGTAGATACAATATATTTGATAGTGAATTTACACAGCAAAAGTGGAATTTAAACATAGCATGGAACTAAGTATTAGATTATCGCTTTACCTTTTCTCTTATATTTAGAAAAAAAGAATGGATATACTAATTATCAAAATTCTTGTTCTGCAAAATTGTGTCACTATTGTCATTTTTCTTTTCGATCTTTTTTCGAATTTTTCTTCTGTTTCAGATCAGAAGTGGTGATCAGATACCAAATTTCATTTGTCAAAATGTCACACTAGATTGGAAAAAAACTTATCAGTTCCAGATGCAAATAATAGAGTTTGAGGAAATTCTGCAACGGTATTTGGAGCAATTACATGCTTTTCACAAAAAACCGAAATCAGAGAATTCTATTCAGAGACAGGGTTAGGATCCTTTGATCGAAAACACTAATGCAGAAATCACTGAAAGTATGATTCTTTGGAATTCCATTATTTGACTGTCAACTAGAGAGAAAGAATATGAAAATTCGAATTCAGCAAGCCAAATTAACATAGAAATGTCTTTAAAATTCAAAATTAAAGACGAGCAAGATAATTTTATTATCTCACCAGACTTTGCTGATGACACCATAGAAACTTTTTCTAATGATGTTGAGGAATCATTTATCAATATGGGCGACAGCAAAGTGATGAAAGACATGAATGTCAACTGGAAAGTGGAAGAACCCGCAAATTTTACTTCGGCATGCAAAAGTATTGAGGAAATATTTTTAAAATCTGAAATCAAAGATGAACCGATGGACGACGGTTCATTAATTCTGACTGAATTTACTGATGGCACGGTAAAGGATTCTTCGAATGAAGTTGACGAAAACCGCTGCGAAGACACAAAGGTAGGTTTTGGCCTCATATCGGGAAACTCCACAAATGTTCGTCCTTCTGATGTGGAACAGTATTTTGAAACATTTGAAGAATGTCTTAAAAATACATCGATTGATCGTGAAACGTACAAAAAAGCTAGTAAAGTGAATTCGCATCAGTTTAAGATTAATGATGGGTGTAAAAAAAGTGACATTAAATCGCGCTTTTTAGAAAGTCACAAGAGTAAGAAATTAAATCGATGTGACATTTGTAATAAGTATTTTACTACGAAGAGTAATTTAAATACTCACAAACTGGTACATACTGGTGAAAAACCATATCAGTGTGACATTTGTAAAAAGTGTTTCACTCAGCAAGGCCATTTAAATAGTCACAAACTAATACATACTGATGAGAAACAATATCAGTGTGACATTTGTAAAAAGTGTTTCACGCAGTCAAGCAATTTAACTACTCATAAACTGATACATACTGGTGAAAAACCATTTCAGTGTGACATTTGTAAAAAGTGTTTCACGCATTCAAGCAGTTTAAATATGCACAAATTGATTCATACTGGTGAGAAACCATATCAGTGTGACATTTGTAAAAAGTGTTTCACTCATTCAAACCATTTAAATCGTCACAAACTGATACATACTGGTATAAAGTCATTTCAGTGTGGCATTTGTAAAAAGTGTTTTAATCAGCCAGGAGCTTTAAATACTCACAAACTGATACATACTGGTGAGAAACCATATCAGTGTGACATTTGTAAAAAGTGTTTCACGCATTCAAGCAGTTTAAATATGCACAAATTGATTCATACTGGTGAGAAACCATATCAGTGTGACATTTGTAAAAAGTGTTTCACTCATTCAAACCATTTAAATCGTCACAAACTGATACATACTGGTATAAAGTCATTTCAGTGTGACATTTGTAATAAATGTTTCACTCGTTCATTTAATTTAATTACTCACAAACTGCTACACACTGGTGAGAAACCATATCAGTGTGACATTTGTAAAAAGTGTTTCACGCAATCAAGCAATTTAAATACACACAAACTGATACATACCGGTGAGAAACCATACCAGTGTGACATTTGTAAAAAGTGTTTCACGCAGTCAAGCACTTTAAATACCCACAAACTGATACATACTGGTGTGAAACCATATCAGTGTGATATTTGTAAAAAGTGTTACACGCGATCAAAAATTTTAAATACTCACAAACTGATACACGCTGGTAGGACATAAAGCCCGCAATTTTTAAAAATCGCAGCGTCAGAAAAAGCATAAATTTAATTTTAGAAAAAATGCTTTATTAAATGTACAATAATAAATAGCAATTAGAAAAAATATATAATTATGCCTGATAAAATAAAATCCGCTAATCACTAAAAGTTCAGTGTTTGAGGTTAAAAGCGTCGTGAGAGAAGTCGAAGTGTAATAATGAAGGCGTATAAGAACCAACTTTCAGATTTTGGATGTTTCGAGTTCGAATCCCAACATTGCCATTTAGATTTGTTTTCTTATATTTTACTGACCCCTACCCGCGGCGCTGGACGTGAAATAGATGAAATACGGCATCGATAACAGTAGTGGAGCCTACGGCTGCACGGTATTACGATTTAAGTGGCGAGTTACCGTAAAATGTATAGTATTAAAACCTTCTCTATGAAAAAGTACATACATGTGTGAAATTTCATGGTAATCGGTTAAACGGTGTCGAAGTCTATTTATCTCAAACAGATGTATCAACATTCATCTTAGGCGCAGACAGTGTAAGCTAAAGCAGCTATAATATATACTCGCTTTGTCTGTGAATCTGTGAGTGTGTCACGCGTACAACCGATTAAAAACATTTTTTGTTCGATTCGTCTCGGGGTCTATTGTATCCTATCGTCGCCCGATTTTTGAATTTTGGTCCCAGAGGGGAGCAAATAAAAACAATGTTTTTTGCTTATAATTTGCTCAATTTAATCATATCGGCACGAAACCTGTCTTAAACGAAAGGGGAAAAAATGTTACAGATATTTCTGTTGAAGAAATTTTTTATTCATGTGTACTCTAAATTCTCCTTGGTATATTTAAAACATGTTTCATGATTTAAAATAGAACGTTGCACTAAAAAATTGAAATATCAACATCGTTTTGTAATAATAATGTTAACATATAACCAGGGGCGTCGCCAAGGGGGGGAGGGCAGGCACGGGCAGCTGCCCCTCCCTAGAGGTTCGGGATTTTTTAAAGTTATAAGTTTTCCTGCCTATGTCACAGAATAAGTAAGTAATAAAATGTAGCGTTCAGCAGAATCACTCTGAAACTAAAACCAAATTTAAGGATGCAATAAATGTGTTAATATTTAATATCTTAACCCTCAAAAATATGAAAATTTTGATTTTTTCTCATCCTTCTGCCCCCCTCTGGCTCAAAGGCTGGCGACGCTCTTGCATATAACTTCTGTAATGTGAAATGTGTAAAAGAATCAATATAAAATTTAAATAAAACTTTATACAATTTATTAATTTTTCTTAATTTCAATACTGGCAATAGCTGATTAATCTTTTCTCCTTTTTTATTTATTTTTTTTCACTCTGTGCATTATTGATTCTGTTTACACATTCTTTGAGATATTTTCTTAAGGTTTCAAAATTGCTCTTTATTAATTTTCTGCTCTGAAATTGCGATTTTTCCAAAAAAAATTATTTGCTTATAATTAAAAATATAAAGATTGATCCAGTTGATACAATAATTTAAAGATTGAAACTTTGACTCACTATAAAAACTAATTAATAGAGACTGACCTATTATTTTTCATTTCACAAAATTCTGTAGCGATATTGACTTTTTGTTAGTAAAATATATATCCAACACGTAAATACACTCAGTATTATTCTGTATAAAATTCAAATCTAGTGAATAGCTCCTTATTCGTTTTTAAATAAAATTTGCGAGTTTGTCATGTTAAAATTAATATAATTTGTTCTTATCGTTTAAATTGCGCCCATCAACGTCCAATTTATACTGAGCTCTTGTGCCTATGTGCATGAAATTTTTGATAACAAACGTAAGTGTATAAAAATTCGCACAGTGAAAGAAATTACGATTACTGGCTTTAGCATAATTAGTACAAAGTGTCGGTTATGCATATCAAGTGGCGTTACGGTATTAGATTTATTTTCATTTTCACATAGATTTGAAAACCTCTAGCTAACAATCTCGTGAAGTGTGCTCCCTTTCAGGTAAGACTTCATCATATCATTTTTATTCAATATAGCTTCTTAATGCAATTTTGTAATTTTATAACTGTAAATTAATGTTATAACTTTGAGACATGATTTTTTATGAATGTAGATTCAATATATTTGATAGTGAATTTACACAGCAAAAGTGGAATTTAAACATAGCATGGAACTAAGTATTAGATTATCGCTTTACCTTTTCTCTTATATTTAGAAAAAAAGAATGGATATACTAATTATCAAAATTCTTGTTCTGCAAAATTGTGTCACTATTGTCATTTTTCTTTTCGATCTTTTTTCGAATTTTTCTTCTGTTTCAGATCAGAAGTGGTGATCAGATACCAAATTTCATTTGTCAAAATGTCACACCAGATTGGAAAAAAACTTATCAGTTCCAGATGCAAATAATAGAGTTTGAGGAAATTCTGCAACGGTATTTGGAGCAATTACATGCTTCTGACAAAAAACCGAAGCCCGAAAATTCTATTCAGAGACCGCCGGAGTTTGAGGAAATTCTGCAACGGTATTTGGAGCAATTACATGCTTTTCACAAAAAACCGAAATCAGAGAATTCTATTCAGAGACAGGCTGAGGATCCTTTGATCGAAAACACTAATGCAGAAATCACTGAAAGTATCATTCTTTGGAATTCCATTATTTGACTGTCAACTAGAGAGAAAGAATATGAAAATTCGAATTCAGCAAGCCAAATTAACATAGAAATGTCTTTAAAATTCAAAATTAAAGACGAGCAAGATAATTTTATTATCTCACCAGACTTTGCTGATGACACCATAGAAACTTTTTCTAATGATGTTGAGGAATCATTTATCAATATGGGTGACAGCAAAGTGATGAACGACATGAATGTCAACTGGAAAGTGGAAGAACCCGCAAATTTTACTTCGGCATGCAAAAGTATTGAGGAAATATTTTTAAAATCTGAAATCAAAGATGAACCGATGGACGACGGTTCATTAATTCTGACTGAATTTACTGATGGCACGGTAAACGATTCTTCGAATGAAGTTGACGAAAACCGCTGCGAAGACACAAAGGTAGGTTTTGGCCTCATATCGGGAAACTCCACAAATGTTCGTCCTTCTGATGTGGAACAGTATTTTGAAACATTTGAAGAATGTCTTAAAAATACATCGATTGATCGTGAAACGTACAAAAAAGCTAGTAAAGTGAATTCGCATCAGTTTAAGATTAATGATGGGTGTAAAAAAAGTGACATTAAATCGCGCTTTTTAGAAAGTCACAAGAGTAAGAAATTAAATCGATGTGACATTTGTAATAAGTATTTTACTACGAAGGGTAATTTAAATACTCACAAACTGGTACATACTGGTGAAAAACCATATCAGTGTGACATTTGTAAAAAGTGTTTCACGCAGTCAAGCAGTTTAAACACTCACAAACTGATACATAGTGATGAGAAACGATATCAGTGTGACATTTGTCAAAAGTGTTTCACGCAGTCAAGCAATTTAACTACTCATAAACTGATACATACTGGTGAAAAACCATTTCAGTGTGACATTTGTAAAAAGTGTTTCACGCATTCAAGCAGTTTAAATACGCACAAATTGATACATACTGGTGAGAAACCATATATGTGTGACATTTGTAAAAAATGTTTCAATCAATCAGCAACTTTACATACTCACAAATTGATACATACTGGTGAGAAACCATATCAGTGTGACATTTGTAAAAAGTGTTTCAATCAATCGGCAACTTTAAATACTCACAAATTGATACATACTGGTGAGAAACCATATCAGTGTGATATTTGTAAAAAGTGTTTCACGCAGTCAAGCAGTTTAAACACTCACAAACTGATACATACTGATGAGAAACAATATCAGTGTTACATTTGTAAAAAATGTTTCACGCAGTCAAGCAATTTAAATACTCACAAACTAATACATACTGATGAGAAACCGTTTCAGTGTGACATTTGTAATGAGTGTTTCACACGTTCAAACCATTTAAATACTCATAAACTGTTACACACTGGTGAGAAACCATATCAGTGTGACATTTGTAAAAAGTGTTTCAGTCATTCAAAAAATATAAATACTCACAAACTGATACATACTGGTGAGAAACCATATCAGTGTGACATTTGTAAAAAGTGTTTCACTCATTCGGGTCATTTAAATCAACACAAACGGATACATACTGGTCAGAAACCTTATCAGTGTGACGTTTGTAAAAAGTGTTTCACGCAGTCAAGTAATTTAAAAACTCACAAACTGATACATACTGGTGAGAAGCCATATCAGTGTGACATTTGTAATGAATGTTTCACTCGTTCAAATCATTTAAATACTCATAAACTGCTACATACTGGTGAGAAACAATATAAGTGAAACATTTGTAAAAAGTGTTTCAATCAGTCAAGTAGTTTATTTAAATACTCACAAACTGATACATATTGGCAAGACAAAGCCCGCGAAATTTAAATGTCGCAGCGTCAGAATAATGTATAAATATTATGTTTTTAGATGTATAATATTAATTAGCGATTAAAAAAAATATAAAATTATCACATGAAAACTGCCTAATTAAATAGATACGTGACATTAGTAAACATTCATTGTTCGGAGTTAAAAGTGTCTTGAGAGTAGTCGAGTTGTAATAATGAAGACGTATAAGAACCTACTCCCAGATTTGCCCTGTAATCGGACTGTTTTGAGTTCGAATCCCGACATTGACATTTAGATTTGTTTTCTTATATTTTACTGGGACCTACTCACGGCGATGCGATTGAGCTGAAATACGGCATCGATAATAGTAGTGGAGCCTCCGGCTGCACCGTATTACGCTTCAGATGACGAGTTACAGTAAAATGGATAGCATAAAAACCTTCTCTATAAAAATACTTATTATAATATATATTTGCCAACTTTCATGGTGATCGGTCAAACGATGTCGAAGTCTATTAAACTCAAACAGATATATCCACTTAAGCTAAAGAGCCCATATACTCTCGCTTTGTCTGTGAATCTATGATTGTGTCAAGCTTTTTGTGTCACGACTTAATCGATTGTAAAAACAATTTTTGTTCGATTCGTTTCGGGGTCAATTTTATCCTAACGTCACCCGATTTTGAATTTTGGTTCCAGAGGGGAGCAAATAAAAAATAATGTTTTTTGTTTATAATTTGCTCAATTTAAATCAGGTCGATTCAAAACCTGTCTTACACGAAAGCGGAGGAAATTTCACTTAGATTTTTGTTGATATAATTTATTTTTCATTCATGTGTACTCTAAATACTCCTTAGTATATTTAATATATGTACCTATTAGACTGGTCCTTATTTGTATAAACCAATTTTTTTTTTCAACATTTTTGAGTTGCTACCCCCTGAAATGGTTCCCTATATTAAAAAAATGATTAGCATAAAATTTCAGCTCAATTTATACAGTTTAACCCGTGCCGGAAACGCAGAGAACTTTGGAAATACATTACGTAGAAAGCAAATTCCGAATGTACTTAACTTTGCACTTAGGGTATAAAAAATTAACCAAATTCGTCAGTACGATTAAAAAAAAATGAAATGAAGCCTTTATTAAAAAACTGAAATAAGTAGTTATTATAATATCAATACAAGATTAAAAGAAAAAATAGAAACAATAACATTTTTTGTCTGTACATAAATAAATAATTTTATTATTGAATTATATAATCATTTGCGTGATTTATAAATTCGAAGACGTTTGCACGCTTACATCCGTACGATTGCATTACCAGTGTGGATTTTTTTGAGTCGGAATAAGTTATTCGGTAATCGAATACAACTTTTATGATGAACTTGTTCTCTTCGTGTGTTGATAAGCCTTCAACTGCATTCCACTCAGAAGGAGTCTTCTCGAGAAATGAATCTATACAAAAACGAGTAAAAATGTTTTTGTTTTATAAGAAGTAAATTCGTCCAATTCTCCAATTTGTTCAAGCTCTAAAAGTTTGTATGTAATTTTTTTTTTGATAAAGCCCGTACCTCTTCATCGGTTTCATCATTAAAATCTTATAAACATTCAGATTCCTTCAATATTTGACACATCTTTTATTTTAAAAGAAACATCATCATCCAAAAAAAGAAAAGGTAACCGGTTCGGAATTCACGTATCACAAGTGATTAAGCAATTTATTTAGAGCAATTTTAGACACTGCTTCATCAATGTTATGATATTTATACAGAGTTTTAAGAAGATTCAAATCGGACTGTGGCGGCTTTGTTGAGAATTCCTATAAATATTGACTATAAAAATACAAAAGTCGCGAAGTGCTTTCTTTGTGGTGCTATTAATTATAAACACATTTCTAAATAAGTAAATCTTGAAGGAAAAAATTGTTTTCGACATCCAGCGGGTATGATGAATTGTACCTGAATAACGAAATCGTACATTTTCCTTTGAAAACTCGTGTAAAAAAATTAAACATAACTGCAAATTCTTTATAATCACCTCTTGAAAAATTCGTCAAATTTTTCAAATATTCAATTAAGGAAGATTTATGTTTGGTAAAAATTTCGCGTACTTCTTTATCTTCAACACCCGATAAAAAATATTTTTATTGATGTCAGGCCAGGTAGAATCTTTTAAAAAGTTTAACATTGAGGCCAGATGTGCCCGGTATTTTTAGCTCGAAGACAAATAATAACCAAATTGAACTAGCCGCAGATGATTCAGATATGTCTGAATCGGAAGATATAACTATTTGTATTGTTCTAAAGAAAATATGAATGATATTAGTCTTTATTTGATGAAAATATGTGATAATCATAATTATTAAACTACCGTTTATATGGTTAAAAGATGTTTTTAATTTTATTAAAAATATATATAATAATACTTTATCAGTAAAACTTAAGGCAGCTCTCTGTATTAAATTAATTGAGTTAAAATGTCTGGATGAATTTTGTCTCGAACTGTATTGCTTATTGAATTTCGTTAATTCGTTCTTAACAAACTACATAGTCTTAGAATCTCTAAATTAAAATTAAAAAAAAACAAGGTAGTCATTCACTTCAATAGATATTAAATAGATTGAATAGAGTTTAGAAATAAATATTGATTTTTAAATGAATAATAACGAATTTAGTTTACACGAGATTTTTTTTTAAATCGACATACGTACCGATAAATTCTGAAACCTTGATTTCATTGAGCCCTCGCGTACTTCAGCTGGTTTTAAGACTCCTCAAAAATTAGTGTTTTCGGATATTTCTGATTTCGTCGAGTCATCAGTATCTACAAAATATTTATGGGATGCTGGCGACTATGACGAAATATTACCAAAACAACAGCTTGAAAATTATCATGATTATGATGTTCATAATTATTGTTACAATGCTTTCCTCAATCAAACACGTGTCTTATTAATTAACAGGAATGCTTAAGAGAAAAACTGTTGCTAGATGGAATTACTGGTGTTCTGAGCACACCGTGTGTGTTATTTTTATAATCCACATGGGAATTCTATGAATAGAAATAAATTAATAGAGACTGACCTATTATTCTTTTATTTCCCAAAATTTTGTAGCGATATTGGCTTTTTGTTAGTATAAATATGGTCAATGCTTACTTAAAAAAAACACTTTCAATATTATTATGTATCAATTTCAAATCTAGTTTTTTAAAACAAAATTGCGAGTTTGTCGTGTGAAAAATAAAATTATTACTTATCGTTAAAATTGACAACTTCTTCGAAAAATAGTCAAGAATGTGCACATCGACACCCAATTTGTAAATTGTGACTAAACTCATATGTATGGAAATTTTGTTAACAAACGCAAGTGTATAAAAATTTACGCAATGAAAGAAATATCGATAACTGGCTTTGGCCTAAGTACCATGTGTCGGTTTTGCTTGTCACGTGGTGTTGCGCTATTAGATTTGTTTTCATTTTCGATTAGGTTTAGAAACCTTGTGACTAACACAGTCATGAAGTGTACTCCCGTTCAGGTAAGATTTCCTCTTCATTTGATTTTTTTTTCAATATAGCTTAAATCAATAATGTTATAACTTGGTGACATGTTTATTCTTAATAAAAGTTGACTGGGAGTTTACATAGTAACAGTGGAAATTGATCATAGTACTAATTATTAGAGTATCACTTTACTTATATTTCTAAGTGCTCAGAAAAAAAGGCCAAATAGCGAAAAATGGATAGTTACGAAATGATAATTATGAACATGTTTGTTGTGAAAAAAAACAACTTATTTTATTGTCCTTATACTTCTTGGTTATAACGACTTTGAACGTGTACCTATTAAATAAAACACAGGTTGAAATTAAGATAAAATTATGTTTTAATAATTTGGTACTATATTAAAAAAAACTAATGAACAAAAGTCAATATTTTGTTATTTCTTTAAAAATTATAGGTCAGTTTTAATAATCTGATATTTTCGTTCCGAATAACAGCGATGAAAGAATTTACAGATTTGAATTTTGTTAATTTTTTTAACAAAACTAATTATATAAGATAGACAAAGCAATAAGGTGTTACAAAATAATTATATATATTTCATCTGTTTCAGATAAGAAGTGGTGATGAAATGCCAAATTTCATTTGTCAGAAATGTCACACTAAACTGGAAAAAACTTATCAGTTCCAGATGCAAATAATAGAGTCTGAGAAAACTCTGCAACGCTATTTAGAGCAATTACATGCTTCTGACAAAAAACCGAAGCCCGAGAATTCTATTCAGAGGTCGCCGGAGAACCCTTTGAACGAAAACACTAATTCAGACATCACTGAGAAGTGTGAATCTTTGAAACTCGAGAACATGGTTGACTTGAATGTCAGTAGGAGAGAGAACGAATATGAAAATTCGATTTCAGAAAGCAATATTAGCATAGAAATGCCTTTAAAATCCGAAGTGAAAGACGAGCAAGATAATTTAATTATCTCACCAGACACTGCCGATGACACCAAAGAAACTTTTTCTAATGATGGTGAAGAATCATTTATCAATATTGGCGACAGTAAAGACAGGAAAGTGGAAGAACCCGAAAATTTAACCGGGCCATGCGAAAGTATTGGGGAAATGTCTTTAAAATCCGAAATCAAAGATGCACCCATGGACGACTGTTCATTAATTCTGACTGAATTTACTGATGACACTGTAAATGATTTTTCTAATGGAGCAAGCGAAATCAGCTGCAAAGATACAAAGGTCGGTTTTGGCCTCATATCGGGAAACTCCACAAATCTTCACACTTCTGATGTAGAAGAGTATTTTGAAAAATTTGAAGACAGAATTAAAAATACCTCGATGGATCGTGAGACGCACAAAAAAGCCAGTAAAGTGAAATCGCATCAGTTTAAGATTAAAGACACGTGTAAAAACTTTTTAGAAACTCACAAGCGTGCGCGTATTAATAAGAAATTGAATCGATGTGACATTTGTAAAAAGTGTTTCACTACGAAGGGGTATTTAAATACTCACAAACTGATACATACTGGTCAGAAACCATACCAGTGTGACATTTGTAAAAAGTATTTCACTCGTTCAAACACTTTAACTCGTCACAAACTGATACATACTGGTGAGAAACCATATCAGTGTGATTTTTGTAAAAAATGTTTCGCTTATTCAAGCAAATTAAATACTCACAAACTGATACATACTGATGAGACACCATATCAGTGTGACATTTGTAAAAAGTTTTTCACTACGAAGTGGTATTTAAATACTCACAAACTGATACATACTGGTGAGAAACCATATCAGTGTGACATTTGTAAAAAGTGTTTCACTACGAAGGGGTATTTAAATACTCACAAACTGATACATATTGATGAGACACCATATCAGTGTGACATTTGTAAAAAGTTTTTCACTACGAAGTGGTATTTAAATACTCACAAACTGATACATACTGATGAGACACCATATCAGTGTGACATTTGTAAAAAGTTTTTCACTACGAAGTGGTATTTAAATACTCACAAACTGATACATACTGGTGAGAAACCATATCAGTGTGACATTTGTAAAAAGTGTTTCACTACGAAGGTGAATTTAAATACTCACAAACTGATACATACTGGTGAGAAACCATATCAGTGTGACATTTGTAAAAATTGTTTCACTCAGAAAATCCATTTAAATACTCACAAACTGGCACATACTAGGGAGAAACCATATCAGTGTGACATTTGTAAAAAGTGTTTCAAACATTCAAACAATTTAAATAAACACAAACTGATACATACTGGTGAGAAACCATATCAGTGTGACATTTGTAAAAAGTGTTTCACTACGAAGGTGAATTTAAATACTCACAAACTGGCACATACTAGGGAGAAACCATATCAGTGTGACATTTGTAAAAAGTGTTTCAAACATTCAAACAATTTAAATAAACACAAACTGATACATACTGGTGAGAAACCATATCAGTGTGACATTTGTAAAAAGTGTTTCAGGCACGTAAACAGTTTAAATTATCACAAACTGGTACATACTGGTGAGAAGCCATATCAGTGTAACATTTGTAAAAAGTGTTTCACGCAGTCATGCCATTTAAAATCTCACAAACTGATACATAGTGGAAAGAAACCATATCAGTGTCCAATTTGTAAAAAGTGTTTCATTTGGTCACACAATTTAAATACTCACAAACTGATACATACTGCCAGAACATAAAGCCCGCGTACTTTAAATGCCGCTGCGTCAGAATTTATGTATAAATTTAATTTTAGAAAATATATTTTTTTTAAATGTATAATAATAAAAAATATAAAATTATCACATGAAAACTGTCTGATAAAATACTAAATTATTAAACGTCAAGAGTTCGAGGTTAAAAGTGTCGTGAGAATACTCGAGGTTTAATAATGAAGTTGTTTATAAGGCCTATAAAAAACAACTTCCAGATTCGCCCCGAAATCTGGGTATTTCCAGTTAGAATCCTAGCATTGAAATTTAGACTTGTTTTCTTATATATTGTAGCACGTCTCCAATTTTTGCGCCCCTGGAAATGACCGAAGCTTCCAGAACGATCGAGAAACCAGACCCATACGCATATAAATAGAGCGCGTGTGAATCAGGCAGGCCTTCAGTCAGTCAGTGAGTCAAGGTCAGTGGGTAGAAGCACAGACGGTACGACGGACAGTTTACATAAATAACATTATTACATAAATTTCGGTGTGTTGTAAATAATCGCGTATACTGTATATAATCATGTTTGTATTATTTATCCGTTTGTTTTTCGTTGTTTAGATTATTTCATTATTGTTAGAGAAATACTTTTTAGTTTGTTTATTGTTGTTGCTACTTTGTCATTGTAAATAAATCATGTTTAAACTACCACAAGGAGCAGTTTTGTTACAATATTACTATGCCCTACCCGCCGCGATTGAGATGAAACACGGCAGCGACAATAATAGTGGAGTTTCCGGATTCTTCGTATTACGGTTACTTCAATTCTTCTTTTGGGCATTTTAAACGACTTTTGAGTGCAAAAATGTATTATTGTTGCTTTATTCAACAATTTGTCAGTGAGCTAGTTTCGTCTAACACTAGACAGTTGTTTAATTCTTTCTTCTTGAATGTTCCTTTATTTATTTATTTTTTTCTGTGTATTATTGATTCTGTTTACACATTCTTAAGATTTCGTAATTGCTCTTTATTAATTTTCTACTTTGAAATTGCAAACTTTCAAAAAAATATTATTTACTTATAATTTAAAACATCAATATAAAGATTTTCCGAGTTGATACAATAAAGTAAAGATTGAAAATGTGACTCGCTAATAAACAAACTAACTTTCACTAATCTATTATTTTTTATTTCACAAAATTCTGTGGCGATATCGACTTTCTGTTAGTATAAATATATTTAACACGTAAAAAACATTTTCAGTATTGTGTATTCATTTCAAATTCAGTGAATGGCTTCGTATAGGTTTAATAAGTCAAATTTACGAGTTTGTCATGTTAAAAATATGATTTAAACTACGCGCATACGTTTATTCTAAATTCGTGTAGGTATATAAAACCTTCATTAAAAAAGCCAAGAGTAAAAACATTAACGCAATAAAGAAATGTCAGTTACTGGCTTTAGCATAATTAGTGCAAAGTGTTGGTTGTGCTGATAAAGTGGTGTCACGTTACTAGACTTGTTTTCATTTTCGGCTAGTTTTGAAAACCTTTTGACTAACATACTCGTGAAGTGTGCTTCCGTTCAGGTAAGACTTCATCATTTAATTTGTATTCAGCATAATATTTTCTTAATGCAATTTTGTAATTTTATATCTGTAAATTAACTTTGTGACCTGATTTTTTTATGAATATAGATTAAATAAAGTTGATAGTTTACATAGCAAAAGTAAAAACTGGCCATAGTATAAGTACTAAGTATTAGATTATCACTTTACTTTTTTTCATATTTAGTTGTAAATCATGGATATACTAATTATGAAAAGTCTTGTTTTGCAAAATTGTATTTTATTGTGATTTCCTTTTTAGTCTTCATTCGAATTTGGCTTGTTTTAGATAAGAAGTGATTATGAGATGCGAAATTTCAGGTCAGAAATGTCACACTAGACTGGAAAAAACTTATCAATTCCACATTACACTAATGCAGACATCACTGAGAAATATTAATCTTTAGCACTCGATGACTTGAATCTCAACTGGAGAGAGAAAAAATATAAAAATTCGAATTCAGCAAACAAATATTAACATAGAAATGTCTTTAAAATCCGAAATGGAAGGCGAGCAAGATAATTTAATTATCTCACAAGACTGTGCCGATTGCACCTTAGAAACTTTTTCTAATGATGTTAAGGAACCAATTGTCAATACAGGCGACAATAAATTGATAAACGACATTAATGTCAACTGCAAAAAGGAACAACCCGCAAATTTTTCTTCGGCATGCGAAAGTATTGAGGAAATATTTTTAAAATCCGAAATTAAAGATGAACCGATGGACGACGGTTCATTAATTCTGACTGAATTTACTGATGACACAGTAAATGATTTTTCTAATGGAGTAAGCGAAATCAGCTGCGAAGACACAAAGGTCCGATTTGGTCTCATAACGGGAAACTCCACAAATCAACGTTCTTCTGATTCGGAAGAGTATTTTGAAAAATATGAAGAAAGACTTATAAATACCTCGATTGATTGTGAAACGCACAAAAAAGCTAGTAAAGTGAAATCGCATCAGTTTAAGATTAAAGACACGCATAAATCTGGCTTTTTAGAAACTCACAAGAGTAAGAAATTAAATCGTCACAAACAGATACATTCTGGTGAGAAACCATATCAGTGTAACATTTGTAAAAAGTGTTTCACTCAGCAAAGCCATTTAAATACTCACAAACTGGCACATACTGGTGAGAAAAAATACCAGTGTGACTTTTGTAAAAAGTGTTTCACTTATTCAAGCAACTTAAATACTCACAAACTGATACATACAGGTGAGAAACCATATCAGTGTGACATGTGTAAAAAGTGTTTTAATCTGCCAGGAACTTTAAATAGTCACAAACTGACACATTCTGGCGAGAAACAATATAAGTGCGAGATTTGTAATAAGTATTTCCTGACAAAGGGCAATTTAAATACTCACAAACTGATACACACTGGTGAGAAAACAAATGAGTGCGTCATTTGTAAAAAACGTTTCACTCATTCAAGCCATTTAAATCAACACAAACGGATACATACTGGTCAGAAACCTTATCAGTGTGACATTTGTAAAAAGTGTTTCACGCAGTCAAGTAATTTAAATACACACAAACTGATACATACTGGTGAGAAGCCATATCAGTGTGACATTTGTAATAAATGTTTCACTCGTTCAAACCATTTAAATACTCACAAACTGCTACATACTGGTGAGAAACCTTATCAGTGTGACATTTGTAAAAAGTGTTTCAATCATTCAAGCAATTTGAATTCTCACAAACTGATCCATACTGGTGAGAAACCATATCAGTGTGACATATGTAAAAAGTGTTTCAATCAGTCAAGAACTTTAAATAGTCACAAACGATTACATCAGTGAGAAAACATATCAGGGTGCCATTTGTAAAAAGTGTTTCACTTATTCAAGCAATTTAAATACAAACTGATACATACAGGTGAGAAACCATATCAGTGTGACATTTGAAATTTGTGTTTCACGCGTTCAAGCAAATTAAAACATTTTTATAATAATAAATAGCGATTAGAAAAAATATAAAATAATCACATGAAAACTGCCACATTACTAAACGTCCAGTGTTCGAGGTTAAAAGTGTCTTGAGGGTAGTTGTTTCGAGGTCGGCCGATTTTTTGATTTTGGTCCGAGAGGGGAGCAAATAAAAAGCAGTGTTTTTCGTTTACACTTCGCTCAATTTAAATCGCCTCTGTTCGAAAAACCTGTCTTAAACGAAAGCGGAGGAAATTTTATATGATTTCGTATTATACAATGCATCGAAATAGTTTTTATGCCTATAAAAACAGTAAAAACTGTATAAATTCGATTTCGCCTAATAAATCATGCACTTGTTTCGATTGTCTTTGTCTGTTGCACAGTGTGCTATGGACATTCGATTTTTTTTTTAAATAAAACCGAATGATATTTCTAATATTGTTATTCCATTTTTATAGACAAAAATGTAGTGGTAAGTCTACAATAATTCGCATAGAGCTAAATATTGGTATATTATCACAAATCAAATATCAAAAGTCCCCACCGATCCTACGTCTGCAAAAGTTTTTATTCAAGGTCAAAGGTAAAAAACCCAGGTCGCAGTGCCAAAACCCTGCCGACAATATAGTGTATTTGCTTATACAGGCAATGTGCCTTTTTTATGCGAACTTTAGTTGGTTCCTGGGCAAAATAAAAAATTAGACTTCTTAATACACCCCTTAAATAACATTTTTTTTTCTTAATTGCAATATTATTATCAATCGAACCTCTATATTAAATTATATACACCTTTCAGTAAATAATTAATTATCTTCAAACAATTTTTTTCATAAAATTTGTAAATCCGGTCCTGTCGGGCCGATTTTATCAAAATTTTAGGGACACTTTTTAATTACTACCAGAGGGTTAAATTTCAATTTTGAAACGATTCGGAGAATTTTTTAGGTATTTTGGGGACCAAAAACATTTTTCAACCCCTAAAAACTACCGTTAAAATAGCCCGATTAGGCCCATTTTAAATAGGCTTCTTGCGGTGATGTATTTTGACACGTGGGCCAAATTTCGTTAAAATCAATTAACTCCTTCGAAAGTTATTGCCCGCACACACACACACACACACACACACACACACATATATATATATATATATATATATATATATATATATATATATACACATATATATACATATATATATAAACATTTATATATATATATATATATATATATATATATATATATATATATATATATATATATATAAACATTTTTAAAAATGGTCCGACCTTAGGTCCCGCCATCTGACCGACGCCAATAGTGTATGTTGCCATATGGCAAATACACTAAAAATATCGTTCCTTTTGCATTTTTCTAGTAAACGGTAAGTGTTATCATAAAAATAGATCAGACAAAAATTTTAGATCATGCAATTATCTATAAAAAGTGTTCTTATACTTTTTTTCTACGAATCACCATTCCTGAGTTAGACAATAGTGCATTATAGAGAGAGGGGGTTATTGTAACAAAGCTTGCTACGAATCTAACAATATAGCAGCACTGCATATATTATGTATATGTAAAATAATACTAGCGGTTTACCCGCGACTTCTTCCACGTGGTATAAATTGTACCCACAGTTCTTTCATACAAAATCTACCCCCACCCCGTCGGGGTAGATGTGATTAAAAGACCGTCGAACATGTATTTATTTACTTTCTAAGAAGAGTATTTTTTCCCGTTTTTAGTTTAAGCCATTTCAGAAATACAGACAACGTATCTTTTATGAATATTATTTTTTTTTAATTTTTTTAAAAACAAACAAATTCATATTATACAGTCACGCTGCCTCTATTAGCAGGGTTTTAGCATTGCGACCCGGGTTTTTATTATTATTAATATTATTATTATCACGGAAACTACTGGGCTTAAAATTTTGTTTCATTAAATAACGGTCATATTCTACCGATATTGTTGCAAATGTAACATTGAATGTTGTCGGTATCGATTTGACCAACGCTTTATTACCGTGTGCATCCCGGTCAAAATGTGACTATTAGTAGATAAAAAGCGTTAAAATATTATAACAGCTAATCCGATAGCTATTCAAAATATTACACGTGCCCAAGTATGTTGTCACATCTGCCCCGTTCCCCGTTACGCCGTCCATTGCCCTTGCCAGCGGCGGCTCGTTATCAAGGGCATGAAGGCAAATTCTAAATGACGATGTCCATTCCCGAGATTGCATCAAATAAATAAGTAGTGTAAAGCTGTCGGAACGCTCTGACTTTACACCAAAAATAGGGCTTCAGCTGATAGCTGATTGTAAATTTATTCGTCAACATTTTGCAAAAATTCTTTCTCTATGACTATAAGGAAGTTAAAGGACAATTCTAGCTCTCTAATGGACTACTTTTGTAATTTATGTACAATTTACTAGAAAAAAGTTGGCATTAATTGTGCCAAAAAACACACGTTTTCAATGTCACACTACGACCTTATTCGTACTTATTTCACAAAATTGTCCCATCTCAAACCTAAAGTGACTCTTCCTTTTTCTGAAAAGCTTTTTAAATCTTCAAAATATTTCCAAAATTTTGAGTAATCAACTGACAGCGACACCCTTGCAACAGCATTTTTTAGCCTCGTAGTGTGGCTTAAATTCAGAGCGTTCCGACAGCCTTAAAATGTTTATGATTTCAATTGATAGCACGACAAACAGTGGCAGATTTAGGTTCGATGCTGCCCTAGGGACCGTCCAATATGGCGCCCTTTTTGCTCTATGGGAAAGTGATTATTGAAACTAAACATCTAATGAAGCCAGAGAACCGTAAATTTAGGCAACTGATGATAAATTAATTAAATTATTTTTTAAATTTCAACTGTCCTAACATTGTTTACTTTTGAAAGTTTGTAGTCTCTAAAATTTTATCGTTCCTAAAATCATGCCGCCCTAGGCCTGGGCCTAATGGTAAATCCGCCACTGCCGACAAACCGACGTTCGATAGTCCGAATACTAAGTTTTTAGGGTTGCGTATCTCAAAAGGGAAAAAATTTAACCCTTTGGGGATCACACGTTTGTCAGACTGTATGGCTGTCACAGCCAAATAGAACTATCAAGCTGAAATTTGGAGTTTACTAGGCAGCAAATATTCCAATAATCCGAACCTGAGATAGTAGATTAAATAAATAGTTAGTAATATAGTATGGTCAGCGCCGGCCCTGGATTAGAGTGAGAGGAGAGGTCGCTCTAGGCACCAGGTGGCAAGGGGCGTCAAAAATCCAAATGCGAAAAACAATTTTAATTGTAACCGTAATGAATCATTATTATAAATAGTAATTGTTGTCAATTTTTGATTATAATTCGTGTTTTCATTTTCTCTTTGTTAGAATAGCGTTTTATTTTGTTATCTTTTTAAAATATTTTAATTTTTTGACCATGGAAGTCATGCAGCTATTCTCTATGTTGACCATTTCCGTCCCCTTCCTATAATACGGCATCGGACTAGTTTTCGTTGTATCGAAAATATAAACGTTGGGGACATCTTTATGATACTTTGTAGATTATCGACGCTTAACAATTGAGGTCATCAGCGTCGACATCTCATTGAAACTGTGTCCAAACTTTTTCTGTCTTTTATTAAAATCGGGTCCAGTGTTGTTCTAGGGTCGGTTTAGTGACGAGTCGACCTTTGATCGTCCGTTATTTTGTATCATTTAAAAACACCATTAAACATTTAGTCGGTAATCCAGTCGACCGAACAATTGGCGTTGATGAAGCGACCCAGTGTTTCAAATGGACCGTTCTGTTTTTATCGTTTGTATACGATTATACGTGGCTGCTGGCTCATATTTATCGCACATGTATAATTGTACAGAGCGTCCACCATATTTTTTATATGTACGAAATAGTGATGCAACGAAATTGCAAGCATTTTGGAACGGGATCGTCTCACATTTCTGATGTCTGCTACAAATCTTGCAAGTCGATTATTACATACTTTCGGTTATCCGATTGGATTGAAATTTTGCATACGAGTGTAGTTCACATGACATTACACTTTAACGATTTTATGTACTAAAAATTCAAGATGGCGGTATTAATATGGCGGACGTATTTTGTCATTATTGTACGAATTCAACTCAAAATCGATACCTAGAAGTTTTCGGAGTTGTGGATGTCAAATTTTTTATCAAAATTTACAGTTAGATGGCGATGTCAATATGGCGGACGAATTTCTTATTGTTCCGATCTAAATGCTTTTATTAAACTTGTTTTTTGTCTGTCTGCTACAAATCTTGCAAATCGTTTTATCCGATTCAATTGAAATTTGGCAACAACGTTTAGCTCTGATGACAATACACTTTAACGAGCCTACTTCTCCCGTCCTCTCACGCGTCTCGCCTTGTCACACCTTCAACAATGCCAACGCCCAACCTTAGTCTCTAGTAACCTTGGGTACTATGTATATAAAGCTTGTCGTTTTAATTCCAGTCTGGCCGCAAATGACACGTAAAAATATGTCGCTGCGGTCAACGCTTGGCAGCCGTTCGGTGTCCCGCATTGTGCTACAGCGGCATTCACACAGAAAACTCATTGAAAGTTAATGACGGGTTCACATACGCCGGCAAAATCAATGCCGTCCTTTACAGACGTTGAAATTAAAGTGCTGGCGACTAGTTTTTTTTATCAACAGATGGCGTTATAGTGCTGAAATGTACCTTTTCGATTTTCTCCCTGCAATATAACTGCGCTTCGTGCCTGTATGGCGATTGTAAAATGACTTTTTTTGCCCTAGTGCGTAATGTAGAACAATAATAATTCGATTTTACTATTCCAATAGTAATATTAGTTGTCATTTAAAATTCATATACAGTGTAATTTTAATATAACGAACCTCAATTTAACGATTTCCTCGATTTAACAAATCCCCCAGTACTGCCCGTAAGAGTTAACACAAAATATACCTCTACATTATGAATACTTTTTGCTAAAAACCTCTTTATAACGAATTTTCAATCGTTGCAGAATATAAATAGAAAGTATAATTTACCTCTATTTAACGATTTTTGTCAACTTATAACCTTTACATAACGTATCCTATCAATCAATCACACACAATTCCACTATAACAACAATAATTTATGTCTTGGACAGCTTCAGACACGTTAAATTTATCGTAAGACAATCATTGTTGTTTGATGTAAAGTAATGTAAACACTGCTGTTGGTCACTGTTGTTAGTAAATTTAAAGTTACAGCGGCTGAGAAACGAAAAAGGTGTTCCTTAATCGTTGCAGAGAAACGAAAAATCATTAATTATGTAGACTAGAAACCTACAAAGAAAAAATTAGACATTGCTAAAGAGTTCGAAATGCCGGCAAGTACATTGGCCACAATTTTAAAGTTTAAAGATAAGTTTTCAGAAGAAAATGGGTTTTCTTACCTTGTTAAAACTAATCTTAGAGCAATCTAACCTCCATATAACTAACTTCATTATAACGAATTTACTTGGTATAACGAATATTTTCTAATTCCCTTCAGCTTTGTTATATCGGGATTGTACTGTAAAAGCTTGTCAAAAGTATGTCCCTTATAAGGTAGTATAAACAACGTCGAATGTACCCAAAACGTTTGCACTGGTACAGTTTGTTATACATCAAATATATATATATATATATATATATATATATATATATATATATATATATATATATATATATATATATATACATATATGCAAATATAGAAGATATATCGTAACAGCGTCGCTTTCCGAGTATAACTGCAATGAAGTGTCAATTTCCCAGTGAGACGCGACTTTAGCATAAATTTCCATACAGCTTTACCGCGTATTGAATGCCGTAATACGTTACATGTATGTATAATGTATATCATAGAGCATTTATGTAGCAAGCGTTGGGGCTCTAAATGACTATTAGCGCCATTACGTAAGCGTTATCTAAACTATCGGCCAACGCACACTTGCTGTATGTATGTAATATATGTTGACGTGGTCGGCAACGCGTTAAAAACACGTTCACAGCCGATTACAAACAACAATAACCCTATTTAATGCAATCGTCAGATATTTTGCATTGAAATAAATCTCTTATAGCGAGCGACCAAACCTTTTTGCACTATCCGCTATAATAAAGAATCTTTACGTGCACGTAAAGTGACACATTACGCACTAGTGCCCTAAAGCAAAAAAACTGTTCGCATCTCACGAATGTCACATAGTAAATATTTTTTTATAACCTACTATTTAGAAGCTCACTACTTTGCATGGAGTAAGTATATGTTATTTTTTTGCTTTAAGACTAAGAGTTATTATTTGGGAAATTAAGTTGACACAAGTCCTGTCACAATTTGTGAATTATATTGAAACAAAGTTACCAAGCTGGGTAGAGTAGTGGTGACAGTACTAGACTCGCATTCGGGAGGTACGGGTACGAATCCCGGCAGGGGCAGATGTGGCTGGAACTTTTTCCTACTGCCTCTCGCCGAAAAACGGTAATTTCTGTACCGGCCATCTTGATTGAGCTTTTCCATGATTTCCCTCAATTAATTTCAGATAAATATCGAGACGGTTCCTTATTCAAGGCCATGGCCGATTATCTATCAAACTCCTTATCCTACCTATCCTATCCTAATTTCCTATAATTCCTCCATTCGCCCATTGCTATTAGTTAAGTTGAAGTTTTAGAAATGTAGAAAATAATGGCAAGTGGTAAAATGGTGCGAATGGCGTCTGTTATGACATAAAAGTCTACAAACGGACGTTAATCGCATTATTATTGAGACAAAGTTGCAATCTTTAAATTATTATCGAAAGAGTTGAAAAATTTCATTCATTCAGGCAAAGTACCAACACACCTAATATTATGATACATCTACTAAAGGAATTATTTCGAATGAATCATTCGAATTGCAACCTTTCGATTATGAAAATCATTCGATTGTTCTCAAGACTACTTGAGAGTTTTATAAATAACTTTTGTTCTTTGTTTATTGAGTAACTCCAATATTTATCAAAACATCAATAATAATAATAACGGTACGTCCTGAACATCAGCACTGCTAGTGTCCAAAAAATGAACTATCGTGTGGACTCGTTTTTGTGGACGCAAAAGCCCATGTCGTTCAAACTTCGTGGCTTCTCTTATCGATGTTCTACTGTATTATGATTTTATTTTTCCTCTAACCTAAGGCGACATACGGTTTTCAATTTGATTCCTGTGCGATCGAATCAGTGGCGTCCTTTAACAGTGGAGGGGAGGGGGCACTAAATTTACTATATGTCAGGTTTCAGTAGAGACATTTTGTTGTTCGGTGGAACGGTGAGAGGGGTCGTTCGTGGCGTAATCGTTAATTAATAACCGTATCACAGATGTCTCGCATGTCACTTCTAGTTTCGCATTTACTGTAATTAGTTTTCTATTATATAATCATACGATATCTATACGGGTATTATGCGCCCGTGTTTATAGAGCAGTGAGCTCACCAAATGTCGTCATAGACTGTGTTTTTACCATAGACCTATGCACTTGGACTAAGCCATTGACACAACAGGACATTTTATTGTCATATATCGTTGTAGTTGTTATTCGGTTCACTGCGTAAGGAAGATAGAGAAGGCGCGTCGCTTGATTTCTTTCTACTAGTCTGATGCTGGGTTGTACAAAAAATTGGATTTGCCATTGACCTTAGATTGTGATAATATAATTACAGTTTTCATGCATACAAGAGCAATCTAATATCGTATTCAAACTCCCTGTCATTTTTAAGCTTTGTAATGAATCTTCCTATATATTTATTTATTTATTTATTTAAATAACATTCTATAGGCATAGCCCAATTACAGAAAACGTGTTGCTAAATTTCTGAATACATTACTAAATTCACTGTATGTGCAGTTAAAAATGTCAATATTACTGCAATTTTAATTTATAAGTGTACAACATTAGATTGTAATCACACAAAAACAAATGCTTGATCTACACAGAAAAAGTTCGTTTTTCAAGTCAAATTTTAATTAAAATGCGTAAAAAATGTCGTTTCGAAGTAGAAATTACATCACAAAAAATTTTTTACAAACGTCAAAATAATGCATACTAGCGACTTCGAACGGAATATCTTAAACGCTATTAGTTCAGGAATTTATGCGCCTTAGTGTGTATTACAACAAATAATAAAAATAAAATAAAGTTAATAAATATTGTACAGTGGTACGGAACCCTACGTATGCGAGCCCGACTCGCACTTGGCTAGTTTTTTTAAAGTTTAACTTCTTTAGCGACGTATCTATTTGAAAAATGTAATAATAATAATAATAATGCGTTTAATGTCCGTTTCTCGACTTAATGTCATCACAGACGCCATTCGCACCATTACTATTTTTCTTCTACTACTTCCCGTCATTTTCTACATTTTTTACAACTTCAACTTATGTAATAGCAATGGGCGAATAAAGGAATTATAGGAAATTAGGATAAGGTAGATTCATTTTTGAACTAGGAGTTTGATAGGGAATCGGCCATGGCCTCAAATAAGGAACCATCTCGATATTTATCTGGAATTAATTGAGGAAAACCATGGAAAACCTCAATTAAGATGGCCGGCACAGGAATTACCGTTTCTCGGCGAGAGGCAGTAGGAAAAAGTCCCAGCCACATCTGCCCCCGCCGGGATTCGAACCCGGTACCTCCCGAATGCGAGTCTAGTGCTGTCACCACTACCCTACCCAGCTCGGTCTATTTGAAAAATGTAAGAAATCGAGGAGAAGTAGAATAAATTAATAAAGGTGAAGTTAGTTTGTCTCCTAAATTACATGAAACTGACAAGGACAGAAGTTTATAGCGAGTTACATTTTGATTCGCAAAATAGTAAGACAAGGATAAACGACTTGAATCTGACGTTTAAAATTACGAACAATTGAAGTACAAAATAATTTCTGTAATTAAACGTACAAACGGTAGGGACTCGTAATATATATTTCATGTAAATTCACAAAGGAAAATTACAAGTATATGGTGAAACGTCACATAATGTAAGGTTATGATGTTGATATACTATAGACAATTCATACTAAAAATGTTTTTCTGTAGATTATAGTATGTAAATAAAACTATTGTATTAATGTGACGATCTGGTCGTGTGAGAATTTTTACATGACGTAAACATCAGTGTCCTCTTAAAATGTGTAATAATTTCGCCGTAATTATAATATTAAAATATGTGAGTTTATGAGGGTGAGGCTCATTATAATTTTTTTCTAATATTTTTCCCTCGGTATGGAACAGCTATAACCACGTTGAGCGAGCTCTCTGGTTGTTTAACTTCGGCCGATATCTCCAAATATACAAGTATTTAATTTCAATAATAGCGCCGTAATTAGTTTATGTGTTGTGTTTTATCGGTCGACCTGCCATATGCAATACTTGCAATTGCCTGTTTATTACTAAGCCTTATCGACAAGTTCGTAAATAATTAATAAATTTATTACATATTAATAATAATATCATAATCTCTTTATAATTAATAATAATGACTGAAGGCATTTTCGACGTAATTGCTTTTGTTAGCGTTCAGAATTAAAATTAAACGAACAAGTTAAAGTAGAACGCGCACGAAACATTCAATATTTTTAGAAAATTATATTATTTAAAGATTAACTTCTTTAGCGACTTATATATATAAATGTAAGAAATCGAGGGGAAGTAGAATTGGCCCCGCAAGGAGAAGTTAGTTTGTTTCCTAAATTACGTGAAACTGACAAGGACAGAAGTTTATAATGTTTCTCTTTTTTCGATCACGTGATCAAAGTACTACGAGTGCGTTACGTCGAAAACGCCAGGGGGCGATTTATGACGTCATATATTTCCCTAGACTAGTGACCGAGCTGGGTAGAGTAGTGGTGATAGCACTAGACTCGCATTCGGGAGGTACCGGGTTCGAATCCCGGCGGGGGCAGATGTGGCTGGGACTTTTTCCTACTGCCACTCGCCGAGAAACGGTAATTCCTGTACCGGTCATCTTGACTGAGGTTTTCCATGGTTTTCCTCAATTAATTCCAGATAAATATCGAGATGGTTCCTTATTTGAGGCCATGGCCTATTCCCTATCAAACTCCTAGTTCAAAAATTACCTACCTTATCCTAATTTCCTACAATTCCTTCATTCGCCCATTGCTATTACATAAGTTGAAGTTGTAAAACATGTAGAAAATAACGGGAAGTGGTAGATGAAAAAATAGTAATGGTGCGAATGGCGTCTGTTATGACATAAAGTCGAGAAACGGACGTTAAACGCATTATTATTATTATTATTATATTTCCCTAGAGTACTGTGCCAAGACACCATTTTTCGATATACCATACCAGCAAGAATTAAACTGCAAATATATTAAAATATTTTTAAAAGTAGTTAAAACTCAAAATAAGTAGTTAGATTACAAAAAAGTAGTTAAACTACCTAAAGTAGTTAGAACTGAGTAGTTAACTACATTTTTAACTACTTTTTGTGATTACTTGATAGATATTCAAAATAATAGAGTACGATTACTATGTGGAGAAAAGTAGTTAGAGTACAACTACTTTTCCAAAAAAAGTAGTTAACTACGTAGTTAACTACTTTTGTAGTTAACTACTGCCCAGCTCTGCTCTGAACCAAGTTCAACCCTGCGCAGAACGACGGAGACCTGCACCTTCACTTTGGTAAAATAAAATCGTTTGGTTTGTTTTTAATTTATTTTCTCTGTGTTTAAATTACGTACGGCAACGGTGTCTGTCGGTGTATTTATGTTCTGTTTGTACAATTGATTGGACCGTTAAATCACTGCGCGCTTTGATCTGAGCAAATAGCGCATTATTGTGAGTTTTTAATGCGCGGACCACTAATTAAACATAATACGTAATAGTTAATTAAATGCTGCCAATTAAGTTGACGAAAACACCGGTTGGGGCGCTAAATCCGACCTGGACGTATATCATATATATTAATTCGCTAAGGTTAAGATGTTTGCCTCCCTTTTTCGAAAAAAACACACAATTGCTCCACATAAATTTTATATCATTTTATAGATAATTGCTTGCTCTACCGACATCAACAAGTAAAAAATTTATTATTGCTTTTGTTTTTGTAAATTTATTAATTATTAAAATTATATATATAGATATACATTAAGACACAATGCTGCCATCTGACGGCTTTGATTTTGAAACAACGTCAATATGATTGACGGTCGGTAACTCTTTTGTTCAATTTCAAATCAACTCACGTATGTATCAATACTTTTCATAGAGTGGCGCTTAAGCTCAACGTTTTTGATACTTGCGTCTCTATGTGACAGTTTTAGAAAAATATTTTCTTGAACCGTCACTGAGCTTCGTAATGTAATACAACAAAAAGAAGAAAGTTATAAAGAGTGTGAGAAATTAGAAACGAATTTTAGTACGAATTATTCGCACAGGTACCGCTAGTATATTTTATAATAGCAGACGCACTAGAAAAGTTCGGTTATTTTCGCCTTTCCAAAACTAAAAGAGAACTTGCACGTCATATTCTCTTCAGCCTAAAGAGAAGAGTTAAGGGGGTCATCCCGTGTGACGGCCGGTTTTTTAGGCATTTTTTAGGAATTTTTTTTGACGACAAATAAAAAGATAGAACTTTGAATTATTTACTATTTGTTTATTAGTATTTCGAGAGTACACATATAAATTTTCAGTTAAAAATCTTCTCTGGATCGTGAGTTGTACCAGTCTGAAGACACCCGCCTCGAAAAAAAGTTTGCTCATGGTCTCCATGATTTCGGCTGAGTGGGTTATCTGAAATTAAAAAGACCAACGGCATTTTAATCTGTAAGCCTGTATACACCGCATGAACTAGAATCATTTGAAAATTTTGAAAATTGAATTTTTGACAAACTTTTTAAAAAGAAAGTTTCAATTTTTTTGATTTTTTTTTCATTGTCTCGTTACGAAAAAAATAGAAATACTTGGAATTTATTAATGATTCTAGTTCACACGATGACTCTATATGTGCTGAGTCTATCCCATAAAATTCAAGTGAATCGATCAAACCGTTCTTGAGATATTTTGGAGACAAGCTTGAAAAACACAGTTTTGAGAAAAACGCGTTTCAAGTTTCAAGTACGGTTTTAAACTATGAAAATCTTTACTTACCATCAATCTGCGATGCCTGGTTTCAAATAACAAGTCACCATCGAAATCTCCTTCTATACATGTATATATGAATGTACATTTGTATTGAAGGATCTCAGGCACCAAAACGACACGTCACAATAGGCCTAGAGCCCCACTACTTAACTCAGCGCTCCGAACGCCTGCCCGCTCTAACGGCTGGATCTTTACAACTACTTCGAATTTGAAAAAATTGCTTTACCAGCATATTCTATACATATTAAGGAATCAATTTATACAAAATAAAAATCGTTTTTTTGAAACTATCACACGGAGTGACCCCCTTAAGCCTCACATAAATATATTTGAAACTAAAAATTAAAAAAAATGATCTTTTAAAATTTGCGCCAAAATGCCGTCACGTGACACGACGTCACTGCATTCATGTCAGATCACAAACATAACCTATTTCTTATAAGCGATGTTGGTACTCTGGGTGTAATAAGCAAGGTTAGTTTATGCTGTAAATATGGAAGATTTGAAGGCAGAAGAAGAAAGCGAAGAAGATGCTAACATGCATGGTCTCCATTGTTCTAGAAATGTTTGGCTTTTCGAAATCGCGAGAACAACAGATATGATCGTTCGATTATATTCGGCATTCCGAAGTTAATCGCGCGAGCAGCAGATATGTATTAGAAACGTACGGTCATATTCGACTTTTGCATTGTAGAACTTAATAACACTCAATTTTAGTTCATACTATGCACCGCTGCATACCGGACACTGAGCGCGAATGTAAACCACAATTCATTAATCTACATTAGACCAACAAGTTCTAGGTATGCTAAATCTACGTAAGGGATGATCGTATTTGTAAGTCAATTATAATACTCGCCACGGTTCTGAAAGGTTCTGAAGTTAGTCACAAACAGCGTCGCAAATGCATATTTAGAGCCGTCCTGGTTGTTTTGTGAGAAAGGAAGCCTCCCACCACTTCCCAGTTACCGGCACAGAACGTGCGCTCGTCGGTGATTGGTTATCGCTCGTTGTCGCTTTCATGCTATAAAGTACAGTTCAGTACGCTGTTGTTAAGTTGTTTCTTTGATTGTTAATTGATCAAGATGCTTAATACAGTTTTGCATAGACAAGCACGAAAAATAATTTTTTTGATGACTTTATGCAAGGAATTAGACCTTTAGATTAAAGAAAAATTAAAAAAATAATAATATAGCGCGAGTTTGTAGTTTTTCAACCGACTGTACCTGCGCAAGCCTCCATTTGCATCTAACTTCAGAACCTTTCAGAACCGTGGCGGATATTATACATCGCAACTTTAAAGCGATTTAATACTCACCTACGCGAAATTTCTCGTTCGATAACGCGATTTGGCAACTGCGTGCAGACTCGACAATAAGGTTCTGTAGGGAGCTCAGCAAAATTCTTGGCTTGAGCACCCTCTTCAGGATGTGAGGGATATTCTAACTAATATTATTAATGCGAATGCGAGTTTGTTTGTTACGCTTTCACGCCTAAACCGCTGAATAGATTTTGATATAATTTGACAAGGTGATAGATTGCATCCTAAAGAAGGACATAAACTACCTTTTGTCTCAACATAAAAACTTAAAGAGGGTGAAATATGTCACTACCAGGTCATCACGATACCTTCCGGAACTATTAAACCTCCAGACTTGAAATTTGGCAGACATGTTTCTTTTGTTGAGTAGAGATACTAAAATAGTCTTCTAAGGTGCGGAAAGGGGGGAAGTACATGATTAACACACTCTAATTTTCAAAATACAGTTTCTATGGACTGAAAATGTAGCTGTTAGGTCTTGATGAAGATTCCACTACTGTTGTAGTTGCCGTGTATCATTACAATCGCGGGCGGAGCCGCGGGGAGCTGCTAGTATCAAATACAGATACAATAAGACGTATATAAGGTATAAAAGCTCAAGTTTGTCGACACATGATAACAGACACCATTCGCACCATTACTATTTTCCATCTACCACTTTCCGTTATTTTCTACATTTTTTAAACTTCAACTTAATTAATAGCAATAGGCGAATGATGGAATCATGGGAAATTAGGACAAACTAGGCAATTTTGTGAGCATGGGTGTTTGACAGGTTATCGGGCATGACCTCGAATAATGAACAATTTCGATATTTATCTGGAATTAATTGAGGGAAATCATGGAAAATCTTACCAAGATGACAGGTATAGGAATTACCGTTTCCCGGCGACAGGCAGTAGGAAAAATAGCCCAGCCCCATCTGTCTTCCGCCGGGATTCGAACCCGGCACCTCCCGAATGCGAGTCCAGTGCTGTTACCACTACGCTATACCGCCTATGACACAAAGCCTAATAAAAGATCATCCCCTGTTACGTGCGCATTTTATGCAGTGCGACTTAAATGTTCATTGTGGTGTAGTGATTCAGTAATAAGTTCACCGGCTAGAAATTAACGTCCACTCAACCAGTATAAATTATTTCCCGCGCGCTCCACTCGGTCGGTCGGCCGGCAATGCAGCTCTCTGCCGTACCAACCGAGCCCCACTTTGCATGGATGTGTTGTTTAATAGTAATCAACCCTCCGATGGGTGCGTGGGTCTGCAATATTCTGATTAATTGCTGGTTCAGTCAAATCTACGGACCTTATATCTTGCACGCTGCACAATAATGCCGAACCATAGCATAAGTGTTCCGTGCAAACCGGAATCACTTCGGTTTCCGTCTGTCCCTCTGTCACAGGCGATTTTCTCTGAAACTATTGGATGTAAACAGTTGAAATTTGGTTCGTGGATAGAGTGCGGTGACCCAAATATAGAAGTAGTATAAAAATTGAATTTTGATTCAGGGAATTGATTTCTTGATAACTTAACAATATGTTGATACGATTTTGCATAAACTGGACGTTACTTTTGTGAGAAAATGTTACTTCCGGTAAAAAAGGTCTGAGTTACCTCTCAGATTGCGCCTAAAGAAGTTTTACTTCAAAAATTGTTAAATAAGCCAGAAACGTATACTTATTTTCGATTCATCAGATCCTTCTAATACACACAGTTGTAAGTGAGCACTTTTTACCACTTAATGGTTTGTGTAAGGGCCAGCCCAGCCCTTAAACTATCATTGTTTGCATGTATAGACCAGTGACCGCGGCGTATTACAATATTATATGTGCACCATTGACATTTGATTACTTATAGAATATATCCACAATTTAAAATTATTGAAATAGTGTGACAAGTCTTGTTTTGCGTTACAGCACTAGTGGTATAATGAGTCACTTTACATACTTGTAAAGTTGATATTTCATTGAGACGTGATTTTTGTAATCGAATGATTTTTTCGAAATAATTATTTTCCATAAGGTATAATAATAGTGTTTCAACTCTCGAATGAGTTTTGCTCTTGGTTTCTATTGTCAATCTTGAGAGAGTTACCTGCATATAGTGCTTCATAGAACAGACGCAGATAAAACACGTAAGTAATCGTATTCAATACTGTTGCATTAATATCCTTGAATGGTTAGGGACTATGCGAGTGAAAATACAATTCATTCGATCTTTGGTATATTATCATAATGAATGAAATTAGCTCTCGTTTTCGATTAGGAAACTTGAGAGAGACACGTGCATGCCGTGTTTCACAGAACTGAGGCAACTAAAAGACATAAGTAATCATATTTAATACTGTGAAAAGAATCAAATTACAGAAATTATTTTGTACTTCAATTGTTCGTAATTTTAAACGTCAGATTCCCAAGCACTGACTTTATATGTTCATCCTCTTATTACTGTTTTGCGAATCAAAATGCAACACACTATAAACTTCTGTCCTTGTCAGTTTCATGTAATTTAGGGGACAAACTAACTTCCCCTTAAATTGTTTGTTCTGCTTCCCCTCGATTTCTTACATTTTTCCAACAGATACGTCGCTAAAGAAGTTAAACTTTAAAAGTTATAGCTCGCAAAAATGTGTCCATTCTTTCTTCGATTGTGGCTCAATTGTTCATCCGGGGTCCGGCGGCGCGCGAGGATTGCAATTAAAGCAAGGACATTATTTTGCTAATTTCATTGCATTTCCATTAGAGGCTCGCCGCAGACTCCGGAGCAAGTGCGGTGGTACGTTGACTTCAGGCCTCCGGTCGCTTATATTAATGATCCTCCGGGTTTAACGGCCAAACACCGCTCCGGTGGTCCGAACTCAAACATCAACCTACATACCTACAAATAGAATATGTCCAGATCTAACCTACAATAACAGCGCGTCTGTATCTGCGGTCACAAAACAAAATGGCGTCGTTCCAATTTTTTTATTAAAATAAAGCTTCTTTTCGCGTGGTAGGACAAATTCGATTCATGAGACTGAAAGTGTAACGAAATTTTGCAAAGAAAAAGGGTTCAGTAATCAAACCGTAAGGAACCCCGCCGACGCACGTATACCGACTGTACAGCATTGGGCTACGGTGGGTGAGAGGTATGGCGTCTGCCTCATACACAGACGACCGTAGGTCGCAGTCAACATCAACCGCTTGAGTTGTTCGCCCAAATATGGATTTTAAGACAAGTTTGTCTCTGTTCTGTGTCGCGCAGCCTAGATAACCATTCCCACGAGAAGTCAGCATAATATATTGTGTTGTAACTTCTTGACTACATGACGAAATGTCGCCGTGCTGCTGACTACTCGGTGCAATCGCAACTGCTCGGGCGGTCGTGTGTATGTCAGTGGAATATTTTCTAAGGAGATTTGTACTACCTTGAAGCAGCCCGTTTCGACTGCTTGAAGTAGTTCGTGTACGGCCAGGCTTTGTCGTGCTGCTGACTACTCGGTGCAATCGCAACTTCTCGGGCGGTCGTGTGTATGTCAGTGGAATATTTTCTAAGGAGATTTGTAGTACCTTGAAGCAGTCAGTTTCAATTGCTTGAAGTAGTTCGTACAAGGTTGACCTTCGTCGTGTTGCTGACTACTCGGTGCAATTGTAGCTGCTTGAGCGGTCGTGTGTATTTGAGAGAAATATTTTCTATCGAGATTTATATTACCTTGAAGCAATCAGTTTCGACTGCTTGAAGTAGTCCGTGAACGGCTGGCCGTAGTCGTGCTGCTGACTACTCGGTACAATCGTAACTGCTCGAGCGGTCGTGTGTATGTGAGAGGAATATTTTCTATCGAGATTTATATTACCTTGAAGCAATCAGTTTCGACTGCTTGAAGTAGTCCGTGAACGGCTGGCCGTAGTCGTGCTGCTGACTACACGGTGCAATCGAAACTACTCGAGCGCTAGTGTAAATATCACGAGAATATTTTCTAAGAAGATCTGTAGTCGATGCTTGAAGCAGTCAGTTTCGACTGCTTGAAGATGCCCATGTACGGTTGACCTATGACATTTGACAGTGCTGTCTCTTTTCATTGGAGCAAAAAACAGAACTGGAACGTTATCATCATCATCATCATTAATTTTAGTTAAACCATTTTACCATGTGGGAACGGATAATATGCATTGGCTTGAGGGGACTGCACTGTGACGTAACAACTAACACCTAACCTAACCTCAACTAGCGGGGCCCCGTGTGTGTATGTGTGTGAGTAAGGGCCTCAAACACACTGCATCGACTGTTGTTCTTATTATTTATCGGGCACTTCAAGTCCGTCTAAACGCGCCACGTTATCAAATCAAATTTATCTAAAATCCATTTACAGCAAGTGGTGAATAACAGTGGCGTACCTTATGTCGGGGTGCAAAACTGAATGAAAGTAAATCATGCAACGAATGTTCTCGTGCGACTATATTTCTCAATTTATTTATTTACTAGCCGCTCCCTGCGGCTCCGCCCGCGATTGTAATGATAATTAAAAAATTTATAATTATTTGCAAACTTATTTGACATTTGATATCAGAATGTTTCAGAGCTTGTTGCTGGTAACCAAGGCAACCAACAATTCGTCCATGGCCTGTTCTATCATAGAATATAACAGGTCATGGACGAAATCCCGCAGGAACCTAATGTTTTTCCGGGATAAAAAGTATCCTATGTGTTAATCCAGATAATAAACTATCTTTGTACCAAATTTCATCCAAATCCGTTTAGCCGCATTTATAATATTAGTTATATTAGTAAGATTGTAGATTATAGACACTCGACAATTTAGGTCATTAGCGTAATATGTTATTTGATGTAAAGACGCTAATGACTTAATAATATTTATTTTAAAAGTTGTTCCGATCCGGACTATGAATTAAATTGATAGAAAGTTATCCGAGCCCCGAGGACTTAGGACCCAAAATAAGTCAATACTAAATTATTATTAGCGCAACGTTTCGGAATTTATTATTCCTTCCTCAGGCGTCTGTGGAAAATGATATTTATACTTTATATGTATTTTTTCCAAAGACGCCTGAGGAAGGAATAATAAATTCCGAAACGTTGCGCTAATAATAATTTAGTATTGACTTATTTTGGGTCCTAAGTCCTCGGGGCTCGGATAACTTTCCATCAATTTAATTCATAGTTCGGATCGGAACAAGTTTTAAAATGAATATTATTAGTGTATTTGCCATATGGCAACATACACTATTGGCATCGGTCGGATGGCGGGACCTAGGGGTCGGACCAAAATTTCTCGACGTTTCATAACCTCCTAAACACTTTGGCACCATTTTTGAAAATGTTTATATATATATATATATATATATATATATATATATATATATATATATATATATATATATATATGTGTGTGTGCGGGCAATAACTTTCGAAAGAATTAATTGATTTTAACTAAATTTGGCCCGCACGTTGGAATCCACCACCGCACGAACCCTATTTAAAATGGGCCCAATCGGGCCATTTTAAGGGTAGTTTTTAGGGGTTGAAAAATGTTTTTGAGCTCCAAAATACCGAAAAAATTCTCCGAATCGTTTCAAAATTGGAATTTAACCCTCTGGTAATAATTAAAAAGTGTCCCTAAACTTTTCATAAAATCGGCCCTACAGGACCGGATTTTAAAATTTTACGAAAACACTAGTTTGCAGATAGTGAATTATTTACTGAAAGGTGTATATAACTTGGTATAGAAGTTCGATTGATAATAATATTGCAATTGAAAAAAAAATGTTATTTTAAGGGGTGTATTAAGGAGTCAAATTTTTTATTTTGCCCAAAAATCAAGTTAAGTTCGCATAATAAAGCCACACTGCCTGTATTTGCAAATACACTATATTGTCGGCAGGGTTTTGGCACTGCGACCCGGGTTTTTGTTATTATTATTAGCCTTACAATGTGATAGGGACGCTACTGATCGCCCCCCTCTGTGGAGTTCCTTTTCTTCGTTCATGCACAATACTCGGTGCTGTCATTTCGACGTTTGAGTGCTATTGTCACAGCTAGAGCGCCTTTTCAACTAAAACAATATAAAAGAGCTTGAAAATAGCCATGCTTATCAAGGTAAGAAAACCCATTTTCTTCTGAAAACTTATCTTTAAACTTTAAAATTGTGGCCAATGTACTTGCCGGCATTTCGAACTCTTTAGCAATGTCTAATTTTTTCTTTGTAGGTTTCTCGTCTACATACCGAATGATTTTTCGTTTCTCAGCGACGGTTGAGGAACAGTTTTTTCGTTTCTCAGCCGCTGCAACTTTAAATTTACTAACAGTGACCAACAGCAATGCTTACTTTACTTTACATCAAACAACAATGATTGTCTTACGATAAATTTAACGTGTCTGAACCTGTCGAGACATGAATTGTTGTTGTGGAATTGTATGTGATTGATTGGTAGTATACGTTATGTAAAGGTTAAAGTTGACAAAAATCGTTAAATAGAGGTAAATTATACTTTCTCTTTATATTCTGCAATGATTGAAAATTCGTTATAAAGAAGTTTTTGACAAAAAGTAATCGTAATGTAGAGGTATATTTTGCATTAACTCTTACAGGCACTTCCAGGAGATTTCGAAAAATTTGTTAAATCGAGGAAATCGTTATATTAAGGTTCGTTATATTGAGATTACCCTACATACTGGCTAATCCTAAAATATTGGCCGTGCAATTTTTGAACACTAGCTCTTGGCTGTAGGTTCTGGGCTATATAGCTCTAGAGTAGCACATCGACAGAACTAACATGTATGTATATTGTGTTATGATACTATGTTATAATAGGGTAAACCGCTTCGTTGTTACGCGCCGATTTGACGCCATTATCTGATCGCGAACCCCTCTCTGACTTTTCAGGTCTCCGGAACAGTCCGGTACATGAGACAGCTACTGATGACTAAACTCCTTGCGCTTCTATGAATGCTGATTTTAGTGGTGGGTGGTTGACGATTTTAGTAATATTACAAAACTGTAACGATAATATTTATCATTACAATAATTTTTTTTATATGGATACTAGCGGACCAGTTCGAATACTTCGCGCCGTTAGTGGTCAGATACGTAATATAATAGGGTGGAATTCCTATTCAGAGACTTCAGCGCCATTACGTCACTGAGAGATATGCTCTCGGAAAATTTCAAACTGATCGAAAAAATTCATTTTTTTTTACTGTTTTTATTAGCTGTGATTAATCATTAAGGTAGTTGTCGTGGTTAAGGCACACCGTCAGAAAATTCTTAATTTTTATATACATGATAATACAATTACCCTGAAAATTTGAAGTTGATCGACCGTGTATAATCCGAGATAAATTCAATTAAAAATTGGATAATTAACATTGATTGTATACGATCTCTATAGTTCTGAACTAGTTTCTTATTTATAAAAAAAGAACTAACTGTCAGAAACCTTCCAAAAACTGACAGGCTTTCAATGCATTTGTTATGAGTTTAAAAAAAAATAAGAAAACTATTTTGACCGTCTAATTATTTATAAATAACGGTTTAAAGTTCAACAATTTATAGAAAAGTATACATGCATACGAATACTGTATGGGTTACGTTTCCACGAGTACAGTCTTGCGTACTTTTGTGGTGCGTATAATCTATAACTTTTTGACAATATTGTACCACGACAACTACCTTAAGCTTCGCAAAATTTGGCTTGCTACTTAAAAATTTCATAAAATATATATTTTTGCCCTAAAATTTAAATAAAAAAAACGTGATATTCGCCAATATTTTTTTACAGCACGTCACCAGATTTCGCATTACTAGAAGAAAACTTTTGAAGTTTTTTCTTTACAAACTTATGTTAATTAAATTAACAATTTAAAAAACTATCGATACAAAAAAACCTATAAAAAGCCTAAAAATAAAATTTCTGGGTCTGGTCTTTTAACTAAATTAGTAATATTTTGTGATTCCAGCATTATCGCGTCGGGGGACCTAGATAGAGTACTTATATTAAAATTGCATATTTTTTATATCATTGCCAAGGTTCTTTTTATTTGTATTTTATTTTATTTAATCAGCGGTCCCCCGACGCGACGACGCTTGAATCACAAAATATTACTAATTAAGTATTTAAATATTAAAGTTAAAGGGCCAGGCCCAGAAATTTTATTTTTTAACTTTTTATAGGTTTTTTGTGTCGGAGTTTTTTTAAATTGTTAATTTAATTTTTATTTTTAGTTACAAACAAAATACCCGTTATGCGTCTAAGATCACTATCGCAGCTAAGAAAAGAGCTGATGATTTTGCAACGACTGAACAGATTTTGCTAAAACATGTCTAAGAACCATTGCTAGAAAACCTGCTTTCATATAAGAAAAACCGCATCCAAATCGGTTCATCCGTTTAAGAGCTACGGTACCACAGCAGACAGACACACATACACAGCGGTCAAACTTATAACACCCCTGTTTTTGCGTCAGGGGTTAAAAATAGTGACAAATGTGGTTTGCTCAATAATATTTTTCAAATTGATTTGTCGGGAAAAAGAACTTTTTAAGTAAACACTTATTTGTTATTATAGCGACGTTTCGTTTCTTTTTCCCGACAAATCAATTTTATATTAATTACCAAGGACAAAAAAGAAAAAAAGTCAATATTTTTCAAATTTAATTTTTTCTGTACAAAAATTTGAGTGAAACATGCAAATTTCCTCGTTTTTTGTCTGATTTGAAATGGGTTATTTAGATCAAATAAACTGTAAAAACTTGGATAAAAGTCGTATGGGAAAGAATGGTACATATTTCTAGTTTATTTTGAAGCACTGCCTTAAAGATTGAATAAAATTTTCCGAAACGTGAGTAAGTGCATTTTACATGCTCGTAAAATAGAGTTAAGTGAGTGAAAAAATTTAAAACAAACGATAAACAATAGGTACTTGCGTTAACAGTAATTGTATTTTATTTATTATATGTCAAAATGTCAATATACTAGAAATTGGAATGGTCCTGTTGTTTGATCGGCTGGAATTGTTATAATGTATCGTATAGGCTTGTATTGTGATGTATAATACGCGCCACGGTTCTAAAAGGTTCTGAAGCTACATGCAAATGGAGGCTTGCGCAGGTACAGTCGGTTGAAAAACTACAAACTCGCGCTATATCATTATTTTTAATTTTTCTTTAATCTAAAGGTCTAATTCCTTTCATAAAGTCATCCAAAAAATTACTTTTCGTGCTTGTCTATGCAAAACTGTATTAGGCATGTTGATCAATTAACAATCAAAGAAACAACTTAACAATAGCGTACTGGACTGTACTCTATAACAGGAAAGCGACAATAGGGATGTTGACTGTATTCAAATTTTAACGAAAAGTAGTAGTTTCTACGATAGAAATACTAAAAAACACTATATTTTCCTTATTTTTAACGAATTTAATTAATATTTAATAAATAAAACCTAATAAAATCACTCTCAAGTCACGTAACAACAGACACCAATCAGAGCGCATGACGTCATATGTTCAGCTGCTGT
This sequence comes from Venustoraphidia nigricollis, assembly GCA_034508555.1. Lineage (NCBI taxonomy): Eukaryota > Metazoa > Arthropoda > Insecta > Raphidioptera > Raphidiidae > Venustoraphidia > Venustoraphidia nigricollis. The sequence continues at coordinate 6,855,103 of JAVRKA010000016.1, forward strand.
CAAAAAACTTCATTGTTTGGTTAATATTTAGTGTGTAATTTATTATTATTTGTTTATAGGAAACGTCAAATTACATGTAACTATAGCAACGACTACGAAACAACTTTTCATCACCTCAGTTTACTAACGTTTATGAGCACAGAATACGCATCTATAGGATGGTAGCTCCCGTGTAAACTTTTGAGCCTCTTTTGGTATGAACAGGTGACGTCACGCGACTAGTATTGGCGTTTTGGACCGAAATTTGAAACGAGATTTAAAATACATGATTTTTAAGGCTTGAGTTGTATTTAAATAAAAATAATAAATATTTGTGGCTATATTAGGTACTTATGTACGATTTAAAACACTTTCCCAAAAATAGTCAACATCCCTATATTGACAAGACAACCAGCGATAACCAATCACCGACGAGCGCACGTTCTGTGCCGATAACTGGGAGGTTGTGGGAATCTTCCTTTCCCACAAAACAACCAGGACGGCTCTAAAATATGAATTTGCGACGCTTTTATAACCATGGCGAATATTATAACGTACGCCACTGTCCGTCGGAAAACAGGGACCGCAAACCTTGCAGTTTTACACGGCTTATAGATATTGTGTTTTATTTATATCACATATTATACCTATATCAGTGTATAGTTTCGCAAATTCAGTGGTACTAAAAATTGTTTTTTTTTTGTTTTAACCCTGTCGAACTGGTTTTATTAAAATTTTAGGAGCATCTTTTAATTAATATTAAAAGGCTAAATTTAGATTTTGAATGCAATCTGAGAATTTCTCCGGTGTTTTTGGGTCCCAAAACAATTTTAAATCCACAAATACACCCCTTAAAATGGTCCGGTTAGGCCCATTCCAACATGTGAGCCAAATTTCGTTCCTTCGATTATATTTACATTTTTCTTTTTTTTTATCATTTCTGTATTTTTGTTTTGCTATATTTTATCAAATTCACATACATGAAAAATTTCGTAAATCGTCGACTGTAAAAGCTAAATAAATTGTAAAATCAATTTCGTTAAATTTAAAAAAAAAATATAGATTTTCATTTATAAATTTAAAAAAATGCAAAATATAAAACTATAAAATTATTCTTTCTTTTTAAAATGATTTGATATTCTAAGTTCTAAATGAAAATACAGTACAACCTCGATATAACAAAGCTGAAGGGAATTAGAAGTTATTCGTTATACCAAGTAATTCGTTATAATGAAGTTTGTTATATAGAGGTTACGTTGATCTAAGATTCGTTTTAACAAGGTAAGAAAACCCATTTTCTTCTGAAAACTTATCTTCATTCTTTAAAATTGTGGCCAATATACTAGCGGGAATTTCGAACTCTTTAGCGATGTCTATTTTTTTCTTTGTAGGATTCTCGTCTGCATACTTAATGATTTTTCGTGTCTCTGCGACGGTTAAGGAACACCTTTTTCGTTTCTCAGCCGCTGCAACTTTAAATTTACTAACAGCAGTGACCAACAGCAGTGTTTACATTACTTTACATCAAACAACAATGAACCTGCCAAGACATGAATTGTTGTTGTTATTGTGGAATTGTATGTGATTGATTGGTAGGATATGTTATGTAAAGGTTATAAGTTGACAAATATCGTTAAATAGAGGTAAATTATACTTTCTAGTTATATTCTGCAATGATTGAAAATTCATTATAAACAGGTTTTTGACAAAAAGTATTCGTAATGTAAAGATATATCTTGCATTAACTCTTACAAACAGTTCTAGATTATAAAAAAATTGTTAAATCGAGGAAAGCGTTTTATTGAGGTTCGTTATATTAAGGTTAAACTGTAGTATTATTTCATAAAAGTTTTTAGATCTCGAGCCTCCGTTTTTAGTTGAAACCCCAAATTTGTGTATTTAGGAACGTTGTAATTTTCTTGATTTCCATGCCACACCGTTTGGTTACCTCTGCAGTACTGGAGTGATGTGGATTCAGGACGAGAGGGGGGCGGAATTGATTTCTATTTTCTGTGACAAAGTTCAAACGCTAAAAAGAAGATTTATATTTAAGATAAGTTTGTTTGTAAAGGAAACTTATTTTATTGAACTCATATTTCCCGTTCATTTTTTTATTTATGTTTTTATATCGCGCCTGCCGACCGTTTAGTCGAAGCCTGCAAGTCGTTTCATTCTCAAACACCCATTGTTGTTTCTTTTGTTTTATTCTCTGTTGATAGCGAAGTCAGTTCTGTGATAATGGACTACTAGCCTGTACCAACGATTGTCTGTCATAGAACCTCAAGATTAAAGATCAAAATAGAATGGAATGGTCTCTTGGCCCAAATGCACCACATCCTGAAAGGATTTTTGTGCTTCCCCTTTTACTGGGTCTAGTCAGCAAATAATCTGGACCTTCTTAAGAGCTCCAGAAGACTGACTACTAGATTGTCCTGTGGAACTATTCCATCCTCATTAATGGAACCAAAGATGGTTGTTCTCGTGTAGGTTAGAGTCTCACATTCGAACACGATATGGGTGGTTGTTTCACCCTCCATTTCACAAAATGTTGCATCTTCCTTTTCATCAGAAGCTGGTTCTAAGAGGACCCGGCCTACCCCCAAATAAGGTTTGAGGTTTATCCTTTTTAAGGCCGTCATCGACTCCTCATCAGCTAAACAGACTAGAGTTTCCCCGTGGGTTTCCTCTCGTCTGCTGACTATCGTAAGGCCATCGGTGGCCTTCGAATCCAGTGTGGTTTTTTGCACCCACGTCAGGATTTTATATGCTCTAATTAGGGTTTTTGCAGGATCTACCTTGAGAGCTACTGAATTTTTTTAGCCGTGAGACTATAGCCTCATTTTTGCACGAAAAGACTAGCCCACCAGCTGGATCATATGCACATAGATCTGTTAAATTTCGGGAACACGCCCTTGCTCTTGACAGTGAGTGCCATTATTTCTGTCCGCCTCCTCCCTTGACAGCTTCTGCTCAGGATGCGATTTTCTCACTATGGCTGTCTTAGTCCCTGTGAGAGCCTTTCTGAAGGTCATTTCCTCCTTGTTTGTGCGGGGCCTCTTACATAGGACCTCAATATAAAAATTATAAATAAATAGATACTACTTTATTCATCAAAAGACCTATTACAGGTATACAATCGCCATAATATACAAATACTTCAGTCATTTGGTGCTGAAAACGGAGGTTACCTGGAAAGTTTTCCGGGAGTTTTGAAAATTGGTGATTTTATAGATTTCAATGTGCTCTTTCCGAATTTCTATTAGACTGGCCCTTATTTGTATAAGCCAGTTTTTTTTCAATTTTTTTGAGTTGCTACCCCCTGAAATAATTTTATATATTGAAAAAATTATTAACTTAAAATTTCAGCTCAATTTATACAGTTAAACCCATGCCGAAAACGCAGGGAACTTTGAAAATACATTACGTAGAAAGCAAATTCCGAAACTACTTAACTTTGTGCTTAGGGTATAAAAAATTAACTTTTCCTATGAATCTGGACAAATCAATTCGCCTCTTAAACACATCTTAGGACTTCTTTAAGATAGAAATTAGTTGGTGTTGTCATAAACAAAGTTACGCACTCGCACTACGGAACGTAATGCTCCGTGAGGGGCCCGCGCAGGCTGGGGCCCGGCTGGCAATCGCCACCTCGACTATATGGCCAGTCCGACGCTGGCCAGAATAATTCCTAACCTTTTGTCATATTACGGCTGCTATATTGCGGAAACCAAAGCTTAGGTGAGAAGTATTAGGACTTCCCTCAGCACAGGTTTTCCTTGGTGGGATCCTATATAATACTTTCATTTATATACCAATGTATTTTTTATAGAAGTAATAAGTTATAATTATTATAATTATTGATTCCTAGACTAATTTTTACTATTATTTCTCGTTGTAAGTGTGTGGATAACTGCAATGTGAACCGCAGTTTTGTGTATTTTCGGACGTCTGTAATTATTGATGAGAGCACTGCCAACTGTCAGTCTTCGTCGTATATTTAGTATGTCGCCATTCAGTTGTCAGCTCTGTTTCGACTCTTCGATAATGCATCCAATTAGCAATTTCTCTGTTAATTGAGCCACATTAATTTTTACCTTCGTGTGTATTTATGCAATAGACAGAACACTGGCACTCAGGTGCGAACTGGCCTAGTCAGAAGCGTAACGTGCCTTGGCGGGGCCCCGTATAAAAATTTGTTTGGGGGCCCTTCCCCCGTTGAAGTAAATGACTTAAACGGGGAAATCCCGCAGCCCGCGATAACCGATGTAGGGTGTTGCCAACTTTTGAACGCACGCTTTATGCGGGAATAGAAGAAATTGATTTTTTTGACTTTTGTCATTTCTGAAATAAAAAAAAAATGGGAAGTTTTTTTTTGCTTAGGCACGTTGGGGGCCCCCGTGGTCCGGGGGCCCCGTATAATTGATACGGCATATACGGCGGTAGCTACGCCCCTGGGCCTAGTACTAATTAAGTTTTTGCAGACTATTTGAATGTAAGTGTGTAGACTTTCACGACTGGTGTTGTTGTACAACTTCTTGGTTTCCGGGCTTGTACGCCGTGGTCCATTTGTGTTTCTACCTGAAGTTTCGTCTACAACTGCGGTAGACATTATCAAAGACGATGTGGTAGCGAACGAAGTATCCTTCTAGGCTGTTCACACTTATAATACGCGCCACGGTTCTAAAAGATTCTGAAGTTAGTCACAAACAGCGTCGCAAATGCATATTTTAGAGCCGTCCTGGTCGTTTTGTGGGAAAGGAAGACTCCCACCTGGGAGGTGGCGAGAGTCTAATAATTCAATAAAATATAATACTCGCCACGGTCCTAAAAGGATCTGAAGTTAGTCACAAACAGCGTCGCAAATGCATATTTTAAAGCCGTCCTGGTTGTTTTGTGGGAAAGGAAGACTCTCACCACCTCCTAGTTACCGGCACAGAACGTGCGCTCGTCGGTGATAGGTTATCGCTGGTTGTCATGTCACTTGTCGCTTTCCTGCTATAAAGTACAGTCCAGCACGCGTTTGTTAAATTGTTTCTTTGATTGTTAATTGATCAAGATGCCTAATACAGTTTTCCATAAACAAGCACGAACAATAATTTTTTTATGACTTTATGCAAGGAAGTAGACCTTTAGATTAAAGAAAAATTAAAAATAATAGAATAGCGCGAGTTTGCAGTTTTTCAACCGATTGTACCTGCGCAAGCCTCCATTTGCATCTAACTTCAGAACCTTTTAGAATCGTGGCGCGTATGATACGATAAATAAACTCTGAAACTGAAATGAAAATAATGCGGTCCTGCGATAAAACGCAATAAAGACAGTGATTAGTGATTATTCGTGAATTGTGACGTGACAAGCAATGTGAAGCTGCAGATTGACTGACTGCACTGAATGCAGCAGCGATTCAATATTGCTTGCCAATCTTGTTTAGGTCGGTGTTCCACGGTTTCCATTAGCCGCGACTGTCCCGCTGATTGGTTAATTTGTTTTTCGTGTTGTTTCAAATTAAAATATATTTAATTTCAATATTTTTTATGTGCTCGTTCGCAAACTTTTGTTTCAGCGAACAGAATGGGGATTTACTTTGGGCGTGCATTTATTTATTATTTTTTTATTTACGACCGAAGTTTGTTTACAGTCTACAGAGCATGTACATGGTATCGGTTTCCTTTGCATTATTGTTATTCAGAGCTGCGGACCCACGCTTTTATAATTATGAACTTAAATTATTATAAATTACTAATTATATTATAATATTCGCACTAAAATTCGTTTCTAATTTCTCACACTCTTTATAACTTTCTTCTTTTTGTTGTATTACATTACGAAGCTCAGTGACGGTTCAAGAAAATATTTTTCTAAAACTGTCATATAGTGGCGCAAGTATCGAAAACGTTGAGCTGAAGCGCCGCCATTCGAAAAGTATTTATACGTGAATTTTGATTAAAAATTCAACAAAAAAAATTTACCGACCGTCAATCATGTTGACGTTGTTTCAAAGTTAGAACCGTCAGATGGCAGCATTGCTGCATATACTGAATAAATGTATAATTGTTATAATTAATTATTTTGCAAAAAGAAAAGCAATAATAGATTTTTTTAGTTGTTGATGTCGATAGAGCAAGCAATTATCTATAAAATGATATAAAATTTATGTGGAGCAATTGTGTGGTTTTGTCGAAAAAGGGAGGCAAACATCTTAACCTTAGCGTATTAATATATATGATTTTTTCATTTTCTGTACATTTCAATGAAAGGTAGCTAACCAAAACAAAACAGGTTATTCAATTCGTTATGTACATATATATTTTATTATGTTTGTGTAGCCATAACTTTTCGATGGGTAACCGATTTCAAAAATGTCGACACCATTTTGATGAAAATGTTTACTGATTTCTACCATATATACTCGTATGTATATTTTTTTAAATCGATTTAGTCATTTTAATTGATTGTTACCAAATATTTCCGATGTTAATGAATATTTTTTTTATTTAACGGGGAATATCTTCAGGTTGATCTCATATATATTTTACTTAAATCGGTTCAGCAGTTTCCTTTAAAGTTAAGTATCAAACTATTAAGGAAGAAGACGGTAAATAACGTGCGAATTACATATTGCACTGCCACTAAAAAGTTAAAAATATAATAATAATAATAATAATAATAATAATAATGCGTTTAACGTCCATTTCTCGACTTTATGTCATAACAGACGCCATTCGCACCATTACTATTTTCCATTCTGCCACTTCTCGTTATTTTCTACATTTCTTAAACTTTAACTTAACTAGTAACAATGGGCGAATGAAGGAATTATAGGAAATTAGGATAGGGTGGGTAATTTTTGAACTGGGAGTTTAATAGGTAATCGGCCATGGCCTCGAATAAGGAACCATCTCGATATTTATCTGGATTTAATTGAGGGAAACCATGGAAAACCTCAATCAAGATGACCGGTACATAAATTACTGTTTCTCGGCGAGGGGCAGTAAGAAAAAGTCCCAGCCATATCTGCCCCCGCCGGGATTCGAACCCGGTACCTCCCGAATGCGAGTCTAGTGCTGTCACCACTACTCTACCCAGCTCGGTAAAAGTTAAAAATAAAAAAATGTTTAAAAAATTTGAGCCTCCTTCAAAAAATATCACAAAAAAGCGTAAATTAACAAAGTTTCGAGGTAGGCGCCAACTTACTAGAAGTACTTAAAACGTAGTAATTAACTTTGGTATTTTATTCTTTATGGTGACCTTTTTTGAAGAAGGTTCAATTTTTTTAAAAAGTTCTTTTTTCATTTAATTTTTACTAATACAGTGTAAACTCTTTATAACATTATTCTTTATAACGATAAACTCTCTATAACATAGAAAAGTTCACAATTTGGTTGGTTTACCTTAAAATCCATACATTGATACACTCTTTATAGCGCAGCAGCCATTCTCTATTACGAAGAAATGTGTTCATATTTAGACACAGAAAATCGTCATTGTCGGTGTTATTGTTTATGTTATCTTATCAGGTTACAAAAGACGTCGACTAAACCTTTGAGGCCCCGAAACGTCAGGCAAAGTTAACTGACTATATGTATTAATTTTATCAAAAACATACATATTAAAGATTATTGTTAATTTGGTTGTTTTTCTTTCTTCACTCCATATAACGGTAACTCTCTATAACGGTAAAAAATGCTCGGTCCCTTGAGTTTCGTTATAAAGAGTTTACACTGTATATTTAGTTCCATTTTCTTTGCTTCTAATATTTAAAATCGGCGCAGCGGTTGCGTCAGCCTTTTAAATCTGCCGCCCCAGATAATTGGCCTTTTCGACATGAAGGTCAAGGTCGTTAAATACACGGGTCACCCCACTAATGGTAGCTAGAAGTTCGTTCAATATTTTTATCAACCACGGAATATCAATTGACAGTCCACTGAATGACGCCATCCCCCCACTACACTCCAATGGAACGAGGTCACATCTGTATCTAATAACCTTGCCTGAGGATAGAACTGCATCGCAGTGCAATGTTATAACATGTAATTACCTATATAAAAGTGCAAAAGTAGTTTTTTAGTTTGGTTGCAACGTTAATATATTTTAATAATGAACAATTAACTAACCTCGCTAAACGTGTGGTTAACATGGGACCCACAATGAAAGTTTAGATGCAGAAGTTGACAATTTACAGTTTAAAACAAATCCTCATTTCTTAAATTAAAACATTATGTATGTTTAAAATTAAATTATTAATCATTGCAATTAAAAAACTCGTTTGTACAGGCTGTATCAAAAAAAAGCCCCGCGCGGTTAAGTGTGAGTCGAATTCGCGAGAAGAGGGTTCCGTACTATTCCGTTTTCCGTGAGTATTTTAAGACTTCAGATTTTCGTTTAGGTTTTTCTGTAAACTATGGGTGAGATCCGACTTTCCCTATTTTTTTCAAAATTTTAGATCCAGTAGTTTCAGAGATAAGGGGGGTAGGGAGGAATAGTCAATTTTCATATATTTTATTACATAACTTTAAAACTATTTATTTTATTTTAATTGAGCCGCGTTCGAGATCCTGACGGCAAAAAATGATTAAAAAAACTTAATTAGTCATGATATTGTAGACTTGGGTAACTCAGATCTGAACCGGTTCAAAGAGCCGACTCCGACAAAAGATCCATGAGAGCCGACTCACTTTTTTTGAGCCGACGGATCAACGGAATCGCATGACTCAGTGAAACACTTAACACACAGAAGCACATTTTACACTTACGTATCAGTTCTTGCTTTGATGCATCTGTCAGCTCAAATGACTCATGCATCACATGTTTGGCTATGCATTCTTGATTCTACACAGGTCGTGATATGATTGACTGAACTAGGTAACTCAGTGGCAGACTGCAGTAACATATTCAGAACTCGGCTCCTTTTGAACCGGTTCAGTGAGCCGGCTCACATACGGGCTCCAGATGCAAAGATGCAGATCACTAAAAAGACCCGTTTTTCCATCTCTATGATATTGTTAAATTCAATAATAAAATTTTAGTACTGCTGTCCAGCCAGTAGGCGTTTGTACGGTAAGAGTCCGGCCTAGCTGATATGATTCCAAGCAAAACCGACTGTCGTAATTCATTTAGTAATCGTCAAAATATAAAAGGGGTGTCGGTCTCTTAAGAATTCACCTGACAATAAACCCACCACATGATTCATAGAGTCATCGTGCAATTTGCGTTAGATGTGAGTATTTTGTGCAATCACAGTCTCATCGCATCAATCGCATTAATCAGTAATCACAAAATAGATTAGACTGTGCAATGTTTCTTTCTGTCATTGATTTTCGGCCGTCGACCCCCCCGCTCTCTCCTCAACCCGATCGCCGCAACGGTATCTGTGTGTCATAAGGGTATACAGTTTAATACCTATATTGTACAATGTTACTACATTAAAAGGCGTCTAGAAGGAACATTGCTACTTTCAGTACCCATGTGCTAGAGAGAGGGGGGAGGAACAGAAAGGAGAGAGAGAAGAGAGAGGAGGGAGATACAGAAAAGAGAGAGGAAGAGAGAGGAGGGAGATACAGAAAAGAGAGAGGAAGAGAGGAGAGAGAGATGGGAAAGAGAGAAAGAGAGGAGATAGGGAGAGAAAAGATAGAAAGGAGGGAGAGAGAAAAAAAGAGAGGAAGAGAGGAGATATAGAGGAGGTAAGGAGAGGAAGAGAAGAGATATAGAGGAGGTAAGGAGAGGAAGAGAGTAGATATAGAGGAGGTAAGGAGAGGAAGAGAGGCGATATAGAGGAGGTAAGGAGAGGAAGAGAGGAGATATAGAGGAGGTAAGGAGAGGAAGAGAGGAGATATAGAGGAGGTAAGGAGAGGAAAGAGAGGAGAGATGGAGGAGGGAGGGAGAGAAGAGATATGAAAGAGAGAGAGGAGGGGGAGAGAAGAGGGAAAGAGTGGAAAGAGAAAGGAAAAGGGGTGAGATAGAGGATGGAGGGAAAGAGTTATAGAGGAGGAGGGAGAGAGAGGAGAGGGAGAGAGAGATCAATGAATCAAAAACGTGGGTCGCACTACCAAAACTCTGCAGACATAGTGTGTTTGCTTATAGAGGTATTGTGCTTTTGTTACGGAACTTAAGTTTGTCTTTGGACAAAATAAAAAATTTAAAAAGCGATCAGTAGTGGCGTGGTTCGTAATTTCAGGTACAATCATAGACGGTATCTAACGACTAGTGACGAACAACTAAATGACCACCCTTTGTAAGAAAACATAGACCCGTCCGAACCGAGATTCGTTTGTGCGCAGAAATAACGCTACTATCTTCTCTAAACGATACTACTTTACTAGGTTTTTTTCACCCTTCTGAATAACGACATTTCGGGGAAACATGTTGGCGACAAGCAACCGTCATGTACTGTCTATGTTTGCTAGGATAATCTAAGAGTGTACCATGTATTGTATTTATCTGTGGTCAAAAGTCAAAAGCACTTAAATCGGACTTGTTAGTGTGTTTATCATATATGGCACTAGTGTATGTATGGCACTAGTGTATGACGTCGGTTGGATGGCGGGACCCATGGGTCGGACGAAAGTTTCTCGACGTTTCATAACCTTCTGAACAATTTGGCACCATTTTAAAAAATGTTTATTTATACATGGTACACATGCTGGAGAATCCACTACCGCACGAAGCCCATTAAAAATGGACACAATCGGGTGATTTTTAGGGGTTGAAGAAAGTTTTTGGGCTCAAAAATATCGAATAAAAATCTCAGAATCGTTTCAAAATTGAAATTTACCCTTTAGTAGCAATTAAAATTTTAATAAAATTACAGGAATTTTATGAAAACACTAGTTTGCAGATACCTATAGAATAGAATAGAATAGAATAGAATAGAATAAATTTATTATCTGAAATACTGCCAACAAGCAGGATTCGTCAAACTAAATACAATTTAAAAAATACATTATAAAATCATATACATGTATCATAAAATTCATTAGCGAAATATAAACAAGCTTTAATTAATAATGACTTAAGGACTCTTTTAAATTTAGACAACGGTAATCTCTTCATGTCAATAGGCAGACAGTTATAGTACAGTAATACTCCGGACTTACGCGATAGGTGGAACCAAGAGATAGCCGTGTAAGTCGAATTCGCGTAAGTCGGGGTTCAAATACATATAAAGTTTGTGTAATCGGGACCAGAGTCTAAAGAAAACAGTAATTTAGAAGAAACATGTTTAATAAAATGTTAGATAATTAAAACAATTTACATTAATAGGCATAAAACAACATCAATCAAAGTTATTTTGATGTCGAAGGCTTCATATTATATACTAACAATGTCGTCTGACGAGTGAAGTTTTTGTTCTTCTCAAGTAAAATTTCCTCGTAGCATGCCAGTAACTTTTTTATTTCCCGTTTTGTAGTAGACACGCGCTTTTCATTGGAATCTATTTTTTCTAAAATTTGTAACCCATTTTCAATTGTGGGTACTGAGGCCTTCTGTTAAGTTTGAAATCGTCATTTGATTTTCCGATTCAACTGGGTCTAACGAATCAGTTTGTTCAATGTTTTGATCAAGAAAAACCGCGTATCTCCGAATTCGCGTAAGCCGGGGTAGCGTAAGTCGGGGTATTACTGTATTTTAAAGCTGAATATTCCGAGTTACTACAAAAAAGACTTAAGTTTGGGAAGCAAATTGAGTTGTTATTACGCGTTTTATAATTATGCATTGCATAGTGAGCGATTTACTGAAAGGTGTATTTAATTTGGTGTAGATGTTGTCAGGTTTGTGATTTTATATTCGAATATTACTAAAAAGGTATTGTACAAATTTTCACAGTGGCTCAAATACCTACCCAAAAATGTCTAACAGCTTTCGGGCTATCAGTGAGGCGGTGACTGTCAAATTAAGATCTTGTGTTTCAAATATACAAAAAAAAGATGACATGAGCTGTTTTGTCTTGGGGCCGCGATGTGTAGGCATTATCACAGTACTGCATTAGACGGTCCATTAGCAACAACAACCACTGCACTGGTTATTTAACGTTGGAAAAATGGAAGAACTGTGTACTTTGTGAAGCCGCGTCGTGCGTCGCGGTCAAAAGTCACCTCCAGTACTGTGTCTTTGTTAGTGGTGGGCGAAACTGGTATTTTTACATAACAGTTATAACCATTCCTGTTATTTTTAGATAACAGTTATAACCGTTCCTGTTATTTTTAGATAACAGTTGTAACCGTACCTGTTATTTTTAGATAACACTTATAACCGTACCGGTTATTTTTAGATAATAGTTATAATCATACCTCTTATTTTTAGATAACAGTTGTAACCGTACCTGTTATTTTTAGATAACAATTATAACTGTACCTGTTATTTTTAGATAATAGTTATAATTGTAACAGTTATTTTTATAACAGTTAGGGGTATTGTAACAGTTACATTGATAATGTAACTGTTATTTTAGTTACTAATTACAGTCGACTCTCGATAATTTGACACTCAAGGGACCAGAGAAAAATTTCAAATTACCAAGAGATGAAAATAACCAAGAGGGAAGGAAGAAAAAATCAAGCAAACAAGAGTTTGATCAAAATTCGTGATTTACTATTTAAAACATTTGCACAATTATTTACTTATTTATTTTGAAAAGAAGTCTGTAATTTTCTGTTGAGTGAGCGATTTAAGTCTATTTGTAAAATTGATTCTTGGGAACAATAGACGAAATAGTTATAGTGTATATTTTTTTAAACCATTTATTTGCCGACGTTTCGACTATTATCTAAAATTGTGTTCTACACTTTATTCCCGATAGGACAAAATCAAACCTAGGTTGTTATTAATGAAAAAAGTGTTACCGTGGAATCGACAACTTCCAAGCGTAGGACTAGGAAAACCTACCACTACATTTGTAGGACTTTGTGGCCATTCAATTATACTAATATTTAGTAAGTTGCATACAAAAAATCAGCTGGTTATTAATAATTTTTATGACCTCGTTATTTCGACATATTCGGCGTGGAGGACACTCCAACTCAAACCATCGATTTTGTAGGACAATTGTTTTTCCGAGTTTATTATCATATTATCTTAAAATTTCAATGAAAAATTTACTGTTAGGCAGACAATTTCGACACCCTACCAAATCGACATGTTTTACATCTGCGCAGTTCATTACCTACCTCTTTGAGAATTTGGACAGAGGAAAAACTTGGGCGTCTCGTCGAACCGAACGAACTCACGAAGATTCAGCCTATTATTAATCACTTAAAAAAACAGGCGGTGGCTGCTGGACTACTAATAGTGAACATTTACAAATAAAAGTGTTGTCCAGTAGACTTTTGTGCGGTCAAAAGTAAAATACTCAGTGGTCACGACACGGCTGTTACCATAGTTCATTAAAACTTGTTTACATCATTTTTAGTACTTAAATTTTTGACATAACATTGGTATTCGTTTAAATTTTTTTTATGTTCGTGAAGGGTGCGTTAATACAAGATGTCGTCATCGGGACGTCTCGACTGTCTCAACACCGAGTTCATGTACTACAGCGCGACGCTCAAGACGTTGGCGCCGTCATTAAAAATCGAGTCTGATCGACAGCTAATCTCGCCGTGGATTCGAAAACTGTTTCGTCCCGAATATCACAGTTCCATGTTCCGCGAGAAGCGCAACAAGTACTTGATGTATTTGACCTTGACGTTGCTCAACGACGAAGTGTACGGCGTGTTCAGAACACCACCGCCTTCTGGTGCGCTGGCCGAATTCGCGAGCATTTTAGAACCGGTCACGCCGCAACCCGAATGGGAAAAAGATCCCGTTTGGGCAGAAACAGTTGCCGCGCTGCCGAATAACTATCAACCAATGACGTGCTCGGTTCATCAGGCGCAAGATGAATGCGACGCCGATCATCAAATAGATCAGGTCCGAAAAATCAATAGATGATAATTATTGATCAGTTCGTAAATTATAGACAGTGACTCATGCACGTATGCTAGGTATAATATCCGCTACCGTTCTGAAAGGTTCTGAAGTTAGATGCAAATGGAGGCTTGCGCAGGTACAATCGGTTGAAAAACTACAAAGTCACGCTATATTATTATTTTTAATTTTTCTTTAATCTAAAGGTCTAATTCCTTGCATAAAGTCATCCAAAAAATTATTTTTCGTGCTTGTCTATGCAAAACTGTATTAGGCATCTTGATCAATTAACAATCAAAGAAACAACTTAACAATAGCGTATTGGACTGTATTTTATAGCAGGAAAGCGACAAGGAACACGACAACCAGCGATAACCAATCACCGACGAGCGCACGCTTTGTGCCGGTAACTGGGAGGTACTGGGAGTCTTCCTTTCCCACAAAACAACCAAGACGGCTCTAAAATATGCATTTGCGAGGCTATTTGTGACTAACTTCAGAACCTTTTAGAACCGTGACAAGTATTATAACTAGGTTGCAAAAAGCATTGTCAAAAAAATTGATTTGACAATAACCTTAAATTGTTACCATAGAATTACAGTTTTTATATATGTAGGAGCAGTCTAAAGTCGTCGTGAAACTCTTTGTTATGTCAGAAGCGTAGCGTGCCTTGGCGGGGCCCCGTATAAAAATTTGTTTGGGGGCCCTTCCCCCGTTGAAGTAAATGACTTAAACGGGGAAATCCCGCAGCCCGCGATAACCGATGTAGGGTGTTGCCAACTTTTGAACGCACGCTTTACACGGGAAAAAAATAAATTGCTTTTTTTTTGGCTTTTGTCATTCCTGAAATAAAAAAAAATTGGGAAGTTTTTATTAATTTTTGCTTATACACGTTGGGGGCCCCCGTGGCCCGGGGGCCCTGTATAATTGATACGGCAGATACGGCGGTAGCTACGCCCCTGTGTTATGTAGAATATTAAAGTGTACTCATGCAAAACAAATGATAGATCTATATAGAAAGAGACCGCTTTTCAAGCTGAATTTAGATTAGTATCGGGCGTTTTTTTTACAGTGATAGAACTGTAAATTGAAATAAAACACATTTAAATTAAGATTTAAGCCAAAATTTGTTTTTTTTTTGAAAGATAATTTTATGACATTTAAGTTTTAAAAATAATTTTCGGCATATGTCCACCACGACTAGCTGTGAGAGACCGCATTCGATCAGACCAAATTTGGACCACTTTTTCGAGTAATTTAGACCTTATTTCATCAATAACACGAGTTATGTTGGCTTCTAAAGCATCTATTGTTTCTGGTTTATCAGCATAAACCAATGACTTCACATAACTCCAAAGAAAATAATCCAGTGGAATTATGTCGCATGATCTTGGAGGCCAATTAATTGGACCATTTCTCGAAATAATGTTATCACCAAATCTTTCTTTCAATAAATCAATTGTTACGTTAGCAGTATGAGCTGTAGCACCATCTTGTTGGAACCAAAACACTTCCGGGTCGATAGCATTCAAATTTTGAAAGAAAAATATCATTGATCATCGATCTGTAACGAGCACCATTCACTGTAACATTAGCTCCAGCATCGTTTTTAAAGAAATATGGACCGATGATGCCTCCAGTGTGTAAACCATACCATACGGTGCATTTTTTAGGATGTAATGGAACCTGCAGATATTTTTGAGGATTGTTTTCGCTCCAAATACGGCAATTTTGCTTGTTTAAGTAGCCATTCAACCAGAAATGAGCTTCATCACTAAGCACACTTTTTCGAGAAAAACTTTGGCGAATAGAACTCTGATTTTGAAAATAAATTTCAACAAGTTCTAAGCGTTGCTGCGGCGTGAGTCTTTCCATGATAATTTGTCAATGCTTACTGAACAGAAATGTCAAAACAACGTGACTTCTTCCTTTTGTCAAAGCACAGTTATCCTTATCGAAAGTTCTATCACTCTAAAAAAAACACCAGATGTATGTAGAAAAAGATTGTTTCCAAGTGGAAATTGTACATCTCTATAAACAGTGTAAAAAAAGGCGTTACTACAATTAAAGAAATACATGATCCGCCATTTTGGATTTGGAATGAAATCACACTTCTGATTGTATTGTACTTGTTATATCCTTTCATTTAATATTCATGTGGATGGGATTGCAAAGAAGAATGTCGGCATCACAAAATGCCGGATGCATTTTGTGGTGGCGACCACATTAAATCTACCATAATATTCAATGTACTATTGTCTTCAAAACCAAAGGTGATTGCAAAATTTCAGCTCATTCGAGCAACGAGAAGTGGGTCAAATTCAACTTGTAAAGGTGCCTTTACACGAGCAATTTTTTTAGTAATAACTGCCCGGCAACAGAATGGAGCAATTAATGGATCAATCTGGAGCAATTTCAATAAAATGCGGCAATTGTTTCGGCAATATTGCTTCTAATTGCTCCATATATTCCTTATTGCCCAAAGTGGCCGACATGAATTGCCGAATATCCACACGGTTTGGAAATTTAGTCAATTTTCCTTCTATACCTACGTGTACGTATCCATGGTTTCACTTTCGTGTCGTGACAGGGATGAGGTGCGCCGCTGTCATTTCATTTTCTTTGCTTCTATTGTACAGTGCAGTACAGCTGTGCGTGAATTAATAAAAATGGCGTGGAATAATGAAAAAATAATAAAGTTTTTGAATAAATAATTGTCCATATCGTCACACAATAAAGATGGCTTTCGTCCTGCTAGATACGTTGGCACCCAAATCTGTCTATTTCTTTTCTTTTTGTTTCGTTTTAAACTCATTATAATAAAAGCACTACACGCCGCTGCCAGTAAAACCTCGTTCATAGCCAGCGACAGTTCAACTGAATTGCTATAGTGTATGAATGATTGCCTTGTATTGCCTAGTTTTTCAAAGTTGCTCCATATCGCGTGATATGGTGTGGCGGTATCTTTGGCAACAATTGCTACATGTTGCCATCGCAGTGAATTGCTGATGTACATAGTTGACCACTATTGCCCGGAATTGAGCAATTTTAGTTGCCCGTGTAAGCGCACCTTTAGGTTCGACTACAAACCTACAGACAGACATCTGGACAAGTGAAACTAAATAAAAGCGTGTAATACATTTTTTATTACTTGATATGAAAGCAGATACTGGATCAAGAGTTCCAGTTCTTAGTGTATTTGGCGCGGCCCTACGTGGCCCTGATTCCCCACTCGAACGACAAGATGCGGGCCGCAACATGGTTGCAGACGCTCTGCACGATTCACGGCGATCAATGTTCGAGCATGCGCGGCGTTCGCAACGATTACATCATGGCTCTGCTCGGGTTAGTAACAATTTCAATTTTTTGTTATCCACTCCCCATAGCCATATAAAAGGTATTATCTTAAAAATTTTAATTGTAATAAAAATTTCGTGAAATATAGAATAGGGATGTTGACTGTATTCAAATAAAAACATAATTTTAACGAAAAGTAGTAGTTTCTATGATAGAAATACTAAAAGCACTATATTTTTCCTTATTTTTAAGGAATTTAATTAATATTTAATAAATAAAATCTAATAAAATCACTCTCAAGTCACGTGACAACAGACACAAACTTCATTGTTTGGTTAATGTTTAGTGTGTAATTTATTATTATTTGTTTATAGGAAACGTCAAATTACATGTAACTATAGCAACGACTACGAAACAACTTTTCATCACCTCAGTTTACTATAACGTTTATGAGCACAGAATACGCATCTATAGGATGGTAGCTCCCGTGTAAACTTTTGAGCCTCCTTTGGTATGAACAGGTGACGTCACGCGACTAGTATTGGCGTTTTGGACCGAAATTTGAAACGGGATTTAAAATAAGGCTTGAGTTCAGGGGCGTAGCTACCGCCGTATCTGCCGTATCAATTATACGGGGCCCCCGGGCCACGGGGGCCCCCAACGTGCGTAAGCAAAAATTAATAAAAACTTCCCAATATTTTTTTATTTCAGAAATGACAAAAGTCAAAAAAAGCAATTTCTTTTTTTCCCGCGTAAAACGTGCGTTCAAAAGTTGGCTGCGGGATTTCCCCGTTTAAGTCATTTACTTCAACGGGGGAAGGGCCCCCAAACAAATTTTTATACGGGGCCCCGTTAAGGCACACTACGCTTCTGCTTGAGTTGTATTTAAATAAAAATAATAAATATTTGTGGCTATATATTAGGTACTTATGCACGATTTAAAACAGTTTCCCAAAAATAATCAACATCCCTATTTTAGGTATCTATACCTATAACTATTTTTGCTTATTGTATTTGTGATGTGTAAACTGTATCGAATATTACATAAAATTACAAAAATTCATTGTTTATTACTTTACAGTTGTAAAACACATAACTTGATCCTATTTCTATGGGCCATGTCATTGTATCATGTTTTGGTAGGTTCAGAAATGTTATAATATCAATTATAAAGTTACGTGAGTGTGATTTAACGTGCGTGAGTGGGCGTGAGTCTGATTATAAAAAATAGTAGTAGTGTGTTGACGGGCGTGAGTTGAAAATGATTTTCGTGAGCGTGAGTGATCGGGAACAAAATAGTACTCACGATTGCACCTCTACCTGTAATGCACTAACTATTGCAAATTAAGTTTGACAAAATATATTAAATATAAAATACATGTTTTCTTCAATTATTTTGTTTCGGAATTGGCGTTAGTATTATGGATCTGCCGTGAGTTTCATGTTTCATAGTCATGACGAGCACCTCTTAATTAAAGGTGTTGGATCACTTTCACGCAATTTGTGTTGAGACCCAGCGGTAAGAGGCGAGGTAGGCAAAAGACATATTGTGGGTGTGACCTTCTTTAGCCCTGTCTCGCTCTAATCATCCGCACGTTTCAATTTTTGGCTGGTGCCCACTACGAGGCTAAAAGTTGCTATTGCAAGGGTGCCGCTGTCAATTGGTTTTCTGAAATAAATACGAATAAGGTCGTAGTGTGACATTGAAAACGTGTGATTTTTGGCACAATTAATGCCAACTTTTTTCTAGTAAATGGTACATAAATTACAAAAGTAGTCCATTAGAGACCTACATTAGTCCTTCATCTTTCTTATAGAGAAAGAATTTTTGCAGAATGTTGACGAATAAGTCTACAATCAGTTGACAGCCGAAGTTCTATTTTTGGTTTAAATAGGGATGTTGACTATTTTTGGGAAAGTGTTTTAAATCGTGCATAGGTACCTAATATTGCCACAAATATTTATTATTTTTATTTAAATACAACTCAAGCCTTAAAAATCATGTATTTTAAATCTCGTTTCAAATTTCGGTCCAAAACGCCAATACTAGTCGCGTGACGTCACCTGTTCATACCAAAGGAGGCTCAAAAGTTTACACGGGAGCTACCATCCTATAGATGCGTATTCTGTGCTCAAAAACGTTAGTAAACTGAGGTGATGAAAAGTTGTTTCGTAATCGTTGCTATAGTTACATGTAATTTGACGTTTCCTACAGACAAATAATAATAAATTACACACTAAATATTAACCAAACAATGAAGTTTTTTGACAGCGGCTGAACATATGACGTTATGCGCTCTGATTGGTGTCTGTTGTCACGTGACTTGAGAATGATTTTATTAGGTTTTATTTGTTAAATATTAATTGAATTCCTTAAAAATAAGGAAAAATATAGTGCTTTTTAGTATTTCTATCATAGAAACTACTACTTTTCGTTAAAATTATGTTTTTATTTGAATACACTCAACATCTCTTTTAGAGCGTTCCGACAGCCTTAACTTGTCTCTGCAGCTAAGCTAATCTATAATTCCAATTGAATGCCCGGCTACATCTGTTGTGCAGGTACATCCACAGTCTAAAAGTGAGCGGTCCATTCCAAGAGTATCCTCCGTGGCGGTCGCTGCCACCGTTAGCCGACGCCGCCAAACTCAGCTGCAAGAACAGACCGCCAATTACCGACCCGACCTGCCAAGAAGTCAACGACTTCATAGCGCACCAGCCGATTCCCGAGGATGGCGCATTCTGTTACATCGCCGTCACCGGAGAATTGCTTAAGGCCCAGGCAGGACCCAGCTAAACATTTCGTTTTATGTGCCGTTCTTCAATAAATTCAAAAATATATTACAAATGTTGTGTTGAAAATGTTTTTGCGAATTTTATTCACTGGTCTCTATCCCTAGGGATGGATAGTGAATAAGCTTTCAAAACAAGTCGGCCATTACCAGAGCACATAAGGCAAACCGGTGATCGCTAAACTGTCTCAATAAATCAAAGATACAGCACAACTTTGATATAACAAACCTGAAGGGAATTGGAAAATATTCGTTGTACCAAGTAATTTGTTACAATGAGGTTTGTTATATAGATGTTAGGTTGGTCTAAGATTCGTTTTAACAAAAAAAAAAATTCTTGTCGTTGTTTTTGATTTCAGATAAATATTTATTAGTTGATTTATTAGAAATAATGTTCGTTAATTGCTATTTGAGATTATATTAAGCTAGCCAATATGTATACTAAATTTCTTCGAGTGCCAATGTTCTCTTTCAAATTGGACCGATATATCGATATTTTTTAAAAAATATATCGGTACCGATATCGATACTTGAAAAAAATATCGATGCGATATATATCGATACTTTTTGGTACTTTCGACATCCCTAACGTCACATAACATATAACCAGCGAACGATTAAGACGCTTCTACCTCATTTGTCAAATTATGGTAAGTAGTTTACGGGAACAGATGAACCATACATATTATATACCTTCATACCAGCGTTGCCAGATTTTTTTTTGCCAAGTCGGGATTTTGGAACTTTTTGAGTGAAAAAAGCGGGATTCTTTCGTCGAAAGCGGGACATAGTCAAAAAACGTATATAATCAGAAGTTTTTAATATTTATCTTTTTATTAGAGTTCAAATTACGTTTACGTGACAATAGCAAAAATAACCATAGAAAATGTACTTTAATAAAAATATGATATTTTAAATCAGATCATTAAATAGTTGAGTTTTATTCGTTTTCTGAATAAAAAAAATAAAAAAAAAAACAGAAATCAAAATCAAAAAAGTTTTATTCATTAGAAAAATATGGCGTTTCAAACAATAGTCTGAGCAGTGAGTGTTACAAATTGCAACTTACAATAAGAGAATAATTATTTACGCACGGTCGAGTTATCCCCGAAAAGCGGGACTGAGCCTGTCCCGCGCGGGACATTTAATTTTGATTTAAAAATCGGGACGTCCCGCCAAAATCGGGACGTTTGGCAACGCTGCTTCATACATACATACATGTTAATGTCATATATACCTCCCATTTGGTCGTAGTCGCGTAAAAAGATTAAAATCGTTAACCCCCCAGTTCTGCCATTTTCTTGTGAGATAATATAGACAATGTATTCTCTTAAAAATGTTAAAACTTCCACTTAAAAGCTAAATGATTACACTACAGGTGCTATTCCGTACGAATTTACAGTGCTGATAATGTTTTGTCACCTTCTAACAAACTTAACATAACGTAAGTTGAAGTGAGATAGAAAACATGTGTGCCATTCACACGTGATAGAAGTGAAACCTTCGATTCGGCTTATAGAATGGATGTAAAAAAAATAATTATAAAGTCGGGCTGGGATCGCACCCGGGCCCTTGATTATACTAAGCATACGCATTATTGATTACTCCACAGATCAGTTGAGAGTTGGCAATTTTGACGATATACCAGTTAACTTTTCTATTCTACTAGTTATATACAGAACAATAACACACTGTATATCTGTATTCTATCTCATTCTTTCGCAGGCTAAATCCTATAGCTATATGTTTGTCTCTTTTTAGTGTCGCTTTTTCGTTTCATCGAGTTTCAAATCACAACGGTACTAAAGGAGTAAAATTTAACATCATTGTTAACTTTAACATTGCAAACACAGAATAGCACCATAAGTTATGTTGGTCGTGAAAGGGTTAAATCAATGCGAGTATATAATATGCGCTCATAGTTAGTTGGCTGTTACAATCTTTAATCGCTTCTTCGCTGCAAGCTTCGCGAACTTAAATCTTCCGCTAATGAGTGCGCCAGACAAGGACGTCGCCAGTCTTAGCTGCCGCCTTGCTCAGTGTGTCGGACAAGGAGCGAGAACGACACCCGACCGGTCGCTCTTAAATAATGTAAGGAATTAAGAAATTTCTAAATAATCTGAGAACAAAACAGGTGGCGCGCCAACTTACATGGCGTATTTCTATATATAGTTGGCTGGTTTGTTATGCGTAAAGCCTGTCGTCCACTGTGAATGAAGTCGTGTTTACGGAAACATTTTTTGTTGTTCTCTGTAGTTTTAGGCTTATTTCTGTGAAAGTCAATTGCAAAAATTCCCCATAGATCCAAAGTTATATGGTAGAAAATATGACATCGACGATAGTTTGGTGCGTGCACTTAAGGTAGTTGTCGTGGTACAATATTGTCAAAAAGTTATAGATTATACGCGCCACAAAAGTATACTAGCTTGTAGCTAAGTCATCCACAATTTGTACGCAAGACTGTACCCGTGGAAACGTAACCCATACAGTATTCATATGCATGTATACTTTTATATAAATTGTTGAACTTTAAACCGTTATTTATAAATAATTAGACGGTCAAAAAAAATTTCTTATTTTTTTTTAAACTCATAACAAATGCATTGAAAGACTGTCAGTTTTTGGAAAGTTTCTGACAGAGATCGTATACAATCGATGTTAATTATCCAATTTTTAATTGAATTTATCTCGGATTATATACGGTCGATCGACTTCAAATTTTCAGGGTAATTGTATTATCATGTGCTTAATAAGTATACAAAAATTAAGAATTTTCTGACGGTGTGCCTTAACCACGACAACTACCTTAAAAATTTAAACACGTTTTTCTCGAAACTACTTTTCCGCCATGGTCGGCATGATAACTCATACAGTTTTTAATATTTTTGATGCGATTTTTTTAAAAATATTTTAAATCATTGGTTCTCTTTTTGATATTTTGATTTAAAAATTTTATAAAAATCATTAAAGTGTAAAATTTATGACGTAAAACGCATTTTTTTAGACTGCCATAAATTGATAAATTTTTCGAATTTCGAAATTCCGGCTCGACACACTATAACTACAACTTTATTTTACAAGAATTTTTTTAAATTTTGAAAGTCGATTAACAGTTACTGGAAGTATGATACCGACCGTGGAGCAACTTTTGTTTCTTAGTGTTGTGAATCACGTAATTTTTTATATAGTAATTTTTGTAAAAATAATGTGAAATAAATTTTTTTATAAAGTCTAAATACCAATAAATAATGTGTGCTATTTATTTTTATTAATTTCTATTATTATCCCTACCACAAGAATAATTTTTATCTAATAGGTATAGCATTGAAACTATGATTGTTTCTTAACAAACGATGATTATTATACTGTTTATTAATTTAGTCTTACCAACTATACCGTACTGAACAATCTACTTATATGATTTTATGGTGGTTAATTTACCAATCTGAAATTCATGTATTTCCAATTTTGACCCTATGATATAGATAATATATTTTATAACTTAGGTTAGAATTAATGAATAAAAAATGTCATCTTTGATTTACCTAGAAACTCTCATTACTGTGAAGGTTCATGTCTAGCGTTACCTTTAAAGCTAAAAATTAGCTATCGCATGATGTGAATTTTCTTTAACATTTCGTCTTGCCTTTGAACTTCTATCAACATTTTGTATAAACTGATCCACAATTTACGTTATAGTGGATAAACCGCATAATATTGAAACACAGCGTTAATAGAAGCAGCGTTAATGCTGTCGGAACGCTCTGAATTTAAGCCACACTACGAGGCTAAAAAATACTCTTCCAAGGGGGCCGCTGTCTCTACGTTTTGGAAATATTTTGAATTTAAAAAACTTTTCTGAAAAAGGAAGAGTCACTTTAGGTTTGTGATGGAACAATTTTGCGAAATAATTACGAATAAGGTCGTAGTGTGATATTGAAAACGTGTGTTTTTTGGCACAATTAATGCTAACTTTTTTCTAGTAAATCGTACACAAATTACAAAAGTAGTCCATTAGAGACCTAGATTTGTTCTTTATCTTCCTTATAGAGAACGAATTTTTGCAAAATAAGTCTACAATCAGCTATCGCTTAAATGCAGATCGTTCCGACAGTCTTAAGCGAGATCTTACTGTACTTTTGAGTCTACCATGCGACAGTAGCTCTTGCGGTGGATGGCAAGCTTTACACAGAAAGGAGCTATACACACAGCTGGAGCTACACATATCCCACACAGACGCGAAGAGTTTATAAGATTTGCTTAAATTTTCATATTTAGAACTTCAACTTCATCCGGCTGTATAATAAAAACTTTTCTGGCACATTTACAGTATTACTGATGCTTTCGCTATTAACTAAGTACTACAATATAAAGTCTCTCTGTCTGCGTGTCTGTTTAACTTTGTTTTGTTGTTTCACTTACTTAGATTTTAAAGTAAATTATTCAAGCACTTTATCTCCCCGTGTCACTCCTCCGGAGGAAAACATGATACAATCTTTAAGTTATTCTTTAAATTCGTCTTAATTTCGTTGCTGTTACAATTTACAGCGGGGTCGCGCTAATCGCGTATTTGTTTTGCATTCTGGTGTCCAATAGGGATGTTGACTATTTTTGGGGAAGTGTTTTAAATCGTGCATAAGAACCTAATATAATAATAATAATAATAATAATAATAATAATAATAATAATACTAATAGTGCGTTTAACGTCCGTTTTTCGACTTTATGTCATAACAGACGCCATTCGCACCATTACTATTTGCTATTTACCACTTCCCGTTATTTTCTACATTTTTTAAAACTTCAACTTATGTAATAGCAATAGGCGAATGAAGGAATTATAGGAAATTAGGATAAGATAGGCAATTTTTGAACTAGGAGTTTGATAGGTTGTCGGCCATGGCCTCGAATGAGGAACCATCTCGATATTTATCTGGAATTAATTGAGGGAAACCATGGAAAACCTCAATCAAGATGGCTGGTACAGGAATTACCGTTTCTCGACGAGAGGCAGTAGGAAAAAGTCCCAGCTAAAGGGATGGTGTTTGGTTTCGAGTAAAACACAACATTATATTTTATATACTCTCTATTGTTTATCAAAATACAAAATGTCTTTACAGACAGAGAGCTTTGTTTTAACTAACTATATGTGGAGGTGTCATTGGTATTATATTTAAAATATATTCGATGCAATAAGCTTTGTAAGCATAACAGTCCGTCGCCACGACGGAGCCAGTAATTGATACATAATTTATTTTGTTTGACAATCTTATAACAACAAGAAGTGAATACAGTTTTTGTTTATTTTATGTACATTAAAACCAACACACCCCCTTCAAAAATGTATGAACTTATATTAGTCATTTTACGGGGAATTTAACGCTTAATGGCCCAACATTCGTTGCATGGGTTGAGGAAAACCCCCTCAAAAACTCAACCAGACCATAAATCATTTATTTAACAATATTTATCATTTTGATAATTTTGAAATTAACATTTTGTTAAACAACTTATTACTAGAGTTTTCTTAAAATTTCTTCCTCTATTTCTCTTGCAGTCCCATCTTCTCCCTCAGCTCCCTGAACTGATGTGCTGGTAACGACTTTGTCAGTAGGTCAGCCTCCTGATGACCTGTGGGCAAATATTTCAAACAGACAGTGTTGTTCTCTACTTGCTCCCGTATAAAATGGTATTTAACGTCGATATGTTTGGAACGTTTATGACTAACTGGATTATTTGCCATTGCTATACAACTTTTGTTGTCTTCATATAATGTTATTGGTTCCAACATATTGATATTTATACTGACTAACAAAGATTTAATCCATAAGGCCTCTTTTACTGCCTCAAATACAGCCATGTATTCGGCCTCTGTTGAGGACGCAGCAACTGAATTTTGTCGTCGTGTGATCCATGTCACTGTACAGTTTTCAAATAATTTAAATAAACATCCTGTTGTACTTCGACGATCTAATTCATTATTTGCCCAATCCGCATCAACATATCCTGTTAGTTTTCTTTCGTAATTTTCATTACGCCTATATACCAGTTTTATATAAATCGTTCCTTTAACATATCTTAATACTCGTTTTAAGCATTGCCATAGTTCTTTATTACATTTATTTTGATATCTACTTAGTAGATTTACTGCTGTACATAAATCCGGTCGGGTACACAACATTGCGTACATTAGACAGCCAATTAGGTTTCTACAGGGTGCATCATAATTATCATCTGAATTTAATTCTGAATAATTTAATTTCACAGGTAATGGTGTACTGATCGGGTTGCATTCATCCATTTTAAATTTCTCTAATATTGATTTTAAATATGAGGTTTGATCTAATGCTATTTCAGAATCTGACCTTAGTATTTTAATTCCGAGAAAATTGTTAATTTCTTTTAAATCAACCATTTCGAATTGTTTCATTAAAAACTTCTTAAAATTATTTATTGTATTTATGTCTTTTGTAGCAATGACTAAATCATCCACATACAATATTACATAAATGTTTTTGTGAACATGACCTCTGTCTAATAAATATAAACAATTATCGGCTGATGAATTAACAAAGCCTCGTTTATTCATTATGTTATTAAAATACTCATACCAGCATCGGGCTGATTTCTTTAAACCATATAGAGATTTATTTAGTTTACATACAAGGTTATTTGTTTGAACTGCAACACCGTCAGGCACCCTCATATAAATATTTTCCTTTAAAGTCCCATTAAGGAATGCTGTTTTTACATCCATTTGGTGTATTAATAGTTCAAACTGATTTGCAAAAGCAAGCACACACCTAAATGTTCCTATGCGCGCAACTGGCGCGAATGTTTCGTCATAGTCTAATGTTTTTCTTTGACTAAAACCGCGCGCTACTAAACGAGCTTTATATCTTTCCGAGTTTTCATTACTGTCTCCCTTTATTGAAAACACCCATTTACAATCGACAATATTTACATTACTCGGCTTCGGTACCAATGTCCACGTTTTATTTCGATTTAATGATTCTAATTCATCATTTATTGCTTTTTCCCATTTTGTTCTAAACGCATTTTTAACTACGTCTTGATAACTCTTGGGAATTTTATTTTCAAACATCTGATCTCCTATTAAATAATTATTAATATCGAAATTATCATCTCTGTATGATATTATTGGTTTATTTTTTAATCTTTTTTTATTTTTTTTTTTTTTTTTTTTTTTTTATATTTCTCCTCACATCCTGTACATTATACGAACTTTCACTTTCACTGTCTGAGCTCATACTGGTTGGTTCAGAGACATCCCTTTTTGAGGATGTTTGACCTTTAGTGCAATTTTTAGGGACACCTTTTTCATTAAGGGTTTGTTTGCACCTTTTATCGTCCGTTTGACCAGGTGTGATATTATCTACAGATTCAGTACCAGCAGCACCCCCTGCTGAACTATTTTCTGTACCTTTAGGTACAGTTTTATCTGTATTTTCTTTACTACCAATTTTAACAATGTCATCAAGTTCTCGTCTTGATGTTTTATATGTAATTTCATCAAAAATTACATCACGTGCAATTATGAATTTTTCTGATTTCGGATTAAAAATTTTATATCCATTTGACACATAACCCACAAGAATTCCTTTATACGATTTACTATCGAATTTACTTTTTCTCGTTTTATCATGCACATATGCCGTACACCCAAATATTTTTAAATTACCTAATTTTGGCTTTTTATTATGCCACCTTTCATATGGTGTTTTATCGAACTTTATCGCTTTTGTTGGCGATCTGTTTACCAAATAGGTTGCAGTTAAGATTGCCTCGCCCCAGAAGCGTTTATCTAGACCCGCACTGTGCACCATTGCACGTGCCTTTTCTGTTAATGTTCGATTCATACGTTCTGCTAATCCGTTTTGTTTTGGAGT
Source organism: Venustoraphidia nigricollis (assembly GCA_034508555.1). Taxonomy (NCBI): domain Eukaryota; kingdom Metazoa; phylum Arthropoda; class Insecta; order Raphidioptera; family Raphidiidae; genus Venustoraphidia; species Venustoraphidia nigricollis. Next base: position 6,882,982 of record JAVRKA010000016.1, read on the forward strand.
GTATGGCACTGTGAGATGATATGTTATCCCCTTTTGTTTACAGTATTCCTTCATTTCGCCAGATAAGTACTCACTTCCATTATCAGTATATAAATTTACTAATTTTGTATTAAATTGAGCTTCACTTTTTGTAACATAATCTTTAAAACAAGTGAATACCTCTGATTTATTTGACATTAAATAAGTTACAGTATAATGAGTATAATCATCAATAAAGTTTACAAAATAATTCTTTTCATCTATAGTTGATGGTGTTATTGGCCCACACACGTCAGAGTGCACAACAAATAATGGCCTTTGTATATACTCTTTATCTTTTGACTTCGCGAAAGGAAAGCGTACTTGTTTTCCACTAATACAAGCTTCACATAACGAATTAAAAGGATTTATATTCTTTAAACAAACAACATCACAGGCTAATTTATTTACTTTAATTTTTGTAAATTTTTCTTTACTAATATGACCTAATCTTTCATGCCACATTTTATCTTTATCAATAGTATTCGCCTCAGCAACGTAACCCGCAGCCCGTGCTTTATTATACGCATTTTGTACTATTAATTCTATAATATACAAATTGTTTATGCGCTTACCTTTAATAACTGTTCTGTCTCCTTTTCTGACCTCGACATGACCAGTTTCCGTGAATAACACCGACATTCCAGCTTCCTGGATGCGCCTAACTGAGATGAGGTTGGTTGGTACATTTTTGCTGTAGAGGACATTTTTTAGCTCGCCACTGTAGCCAAGTGAAGTTGTAACTTCTATCCTTCCCATATATGTTGCCTCAATAATTGTCCCTATTTTTGCCACAGTTATGCGAATTGGATTATCCAGCTGTTCGCATTCGGTGAAAAGGGTTAAGTCATTTATGATATGCTCTGTTGCACCAGAGTCCAGCACAAAACGCCATGATGCAGTGTTTTCATTACACATCATAAACGCAAACGCTTTATTTGTTACTGCTGTTGATGCACTTGCTTCATGATTGTTTCTTTTCTTACGTTTTTCTGGTCCCTTTAAAGTTTGTTTATAAAAATAGCAGTCACGTTTGTAATGATTTTTTCGTCCACAGTGAAAACACTTTTTCACCTGCCTAATTTTAAACTCAGGCTTATTTCTATGAGTAAACTTCTCCTTTTCCTTGTGATTATCAGGTGCACTTTTGGCGCGGAAATGAAGAGCTTTCATACTTGTATCAGCATTTTCACGCATGAGATACTCTTCATGTTCTATAAGCATTCCTTTTACAAATGCTAACGTAAGTCTTTCGTCCGTCATAGTTTTAATTGCAGCTTTTATTGGTGCATAACTCGGTGGCAACGAGTTTAATGTGTACCACACTTTTGTTGTTTCACTCACTTCCCCGCCGCAAGCAACCATATCACGCACCATTTCGTCAATTTCTACCATGTGCTTTTTCAATGATGTACCTGGCTTTAATTTGCAATTAAACAACCGATCTTGGAGACATAGCTGTGTTGATACCTTTCTACAGGCATAAAGACTATCGAATTTTTCCAAAATTTGTCGAGCTGTTGCACGACCTGGTGGCACTTGCGATACTACTGTGTCATCGAGGTACTCTATTAATGTACCTCTGGCAAATCTTTCCCATTTTATCCATTCCTCAGTAATTGGTATTGGTGGATCTTCACTTAATACTTTACTAGCACCTTCTTGTTCAATAATTTCTTGTAGTCTAAATTTCCACATTAAATAGTTTTCACCATTAAAAAGTTTTAAATTTCGCTTTAAAGCAGTTGATGTGCCGCTCGCCATCGTTATTTTATTATTCTTTATTTACACTGTTATTTACATTCACTCACTTAATTGCAATCACACACGGTGACTGGGCCCATAACCTAAAGGGATGGTGTTTGGTTTCGAGTAAAACACAACATTATATTTTATATACTCTCTATTGTTTATCAAAATACAAAATGTCTTTACAGACAGAGAGCTTTGTTTTAACTAACTATATGTGGAGGTGTCATTGGTATTATATTTAAAATATATTCGATGCAATAAGCTTTGTAAGCATAACAGTCCGTCGCCACGACGGAGCCAGTAATTGATACATAATTTATTTTGTTTGACAATCTTATAACAACAAGAAGTGAATACAGTTTTTGTTTATTTTATGTACATTAAAACCAACACCAGCCACATCTGCCCCCGCCGGGATTCGAACCCGGACCTCCCGAATGCAAGTCTAGTGCTGTCACCACTACTCTACCCAGCAGATTGGTGTTCGTTGCTACGTGACTTGAGAGCGATTTAATTAGGTTTTATTTATTAAATATTAATTAAATTAGAAACTACCAATTAACGTTAAAATTATGTTTTTATTTGAATACATCCCTATTGTTGAAGGTGCCGAATTATATTTAGTGTTGTTCAACCAGCTCTTGTATTTGGGCAGTCTATAGGGGGAGTCCCCCGAGTACCAGACAGTCTTGATCTTGCTTTGCACATCATTATATCGAACACCGAATGAAACATCCGGTATATACGCGCGTATAATATGAGTAATGTTGAGAGTAATCCGCACTTAAACTCGGGATTAAACTATCACAATATCTTATTCCGCTAATAGAAGATTTACTTACCTTCGAGCATACACTGTAGTACGTGCAAGCTCCACGTATAATATCTTTATGTACAGTAACACACACATTATACACACACATACACCTAAACAAGGAGTATGTATTTTTGTGTGTAGGTACAACAATAATATAACGAGATTAAGCGGGATTCCCCGCTCCACAGCCGCTCTATATGACGTAGTTTATAATAACGTCATTAAGCCCCGGTATTTGCACAGCCGGCTTACCCACTAGATCTGAACGCTCTCCAGCCACTATAGTATGCATGTGCTACAGAATGATTTTTCTTTATAACTGGTCGAAAGTACGTACTTTCGGTTTCGATTTTAAGGCAGAAAGCCTAACATTTATGCACTGCTGGAATTACTCGCATGCCGTCTGTAAAGCCGGGTCCAGACGTGTGTAACGTTTAATGTAAGATTAAGTGTAATTTAGCGTCAACAGTGTGGGCAGCACACGAACTCAACGCGAATCGTGAAAGCGAATCTTTGTCAAGAGCTGTTTCCTCTCAGTTGCTACGAACATGCTGAATAGGAAAGTCATGATAGCTGGTGCTGCTTTTATTTATATATATTTATTAACTGAAGATTTCAGATTTTTTTAAAGTAATCCGGATTTTTTGGATCCCAAATAACACGTTTTTCTTGATACAAACTGATACGTTCAAGCGATTGTTCGTATCATGAACGTACACACGACACAATCGTCACGAACGCCGTCCAAACGAGTACTGCGAGCGCCTTTGTGTTCGCGCTAAAAACCGACAGCCAATGGATTACGGCGAGCGCAGGCGCGAGCGTTACATGTAATGCTCGTAGTGCCGTCCACAAGCAGAGTTCGTGTTACATTACACGATAGATTACATTACGCGTTACACACGTCTGGACCCGGCTTAACGGCGGGCCGAAATAGTTACACTGATACGAAAGTACGTATAGGTACTGTCGGCTTCGATATTAACACAGAAAGCGTAACATTTATGTACTGCTGGAATTACTCGCACGGCATCTATATAACAGCGGGCCGAAAGAAAGTAACAGCGGGACCGAAGAGTTTTCTCGTGCACACTGGTACGTGAGACTGCCGCCAGCCAGTAATAGATAATAGCTGTTATAGTGTATAACCTCAAAATTGCTCACTTGAAAGTTATTAGTCTTTTTATATAATGGTAAATAAAAGTTAAATTGTGATATTAAATAAAAATTAATCAAAGAAAAAGATGGACGAATACTTAAAAATTTTGATATTAAACGCACTTTCGACCGGATATAAAGAAAAATAGTGTATTTATACACAGCTGGAATTACTTGCATGTCGTCTGTAACGGCGGGCCGAAACAGTTTTTTTCGTGCACGCACTGATACGAACTGTCGACCGGATATATAGAAAAATAGTATACACCATACGACCAGAAAATTTTTGACTCCTAGTGACAACACTAATACTCTACATCGTCGACCACAACATGGTTTTGTTTGAAGTTTCTAGGTATTAGCAACGCTTGAGAAACAAATAAGAAATTTTCTTATTTGTTTCTCAAGCGTTGCTAATAGAAACTTCAAACAAAACAATGTTGTGGTCGACAATGTGGAGTATTAGTGTTGTCACCCAACATTATGGTTGTTCTGTCGCTTGGTTGTTATGACCTGAGGTTGTTTTTGTCGTGGTTGTTATGTCCTGATTGTTTTATTGCAATACGGTAAAGCCGAAGGTTCCACTACTTTTGTCGCTGCCGAGCGGCCTATAGAACATTGTTTCATCTGAATCTCGCATGCTAATAATTTATAAATCGCCTCTATAGTATATGCCTCTATATAATCTACATTTACCGTTTACTACATATTATACAGTTAAGTCTTTATAAATTGCCGCACGGGCCTCGACATTAATCATCGAGTTTGCGCGACTGATCTTTGTTCACTTGTTTCAGTGTTACGTAAAGTGAAACTAATTTTGTGGCGTATTAGTTGAAGTCGAAAACGTTTGTCTCGTCTACGCCACTGGTAGTCGAAACACAAAAACACAATTGGCTTCATTATTTTTATTTAAGACCACGATAAATATTATTGTATCGGATTTCGCCGTATTTTAGTCAAGAAACATGTTTGACTTTGATAATAAATAATATTGACTCTACCAACAGTAATAGAATATTAAACAAAACGAAACCACTTGCAATTACTGTTCAATCCAATTTTTTATTTACAAAACGTTTCGACCAACCAAAAGACCAAAATGGTTGGTCGAAACGTTTTGTAAATAAAAAATTGGATTGAACAGTAATTGCAAGTGGTTTCGTTTTGTTTAATTTTTGACTTTGATTTAACCCAATTTTCTCGCAATTTCACACTGTTTTTGAAACAAAAATTGTGATATTTGGCGAGACTCTCTCTCCTCCCTGAGCACCTCACGTAATTAATGGATCACCTAAGAATATAATTTGCATTTTTATGAATAAAAATTTGATACTTCCAACTGTTTTTTAATTTTATAAAATCCGTCTTCTTGCGCCACCAGAGGGCCTCGCAAGATATACGTTGCCCACACTGAGTGTAGTAACCTTGAAACATAAAAAATGTTAAAATTTATTTCAATTTTTGGACCATTACAATAACTTCCCAATATACTGGATAGTTAAAAATAATAAACTGAAAATAGAAAACAGTATCGCGGGTAATTGGAATAAAAATAAATCAATTTAAACACTCATTGATTGCAACGTTTCGTCTTTATTTAATTAAGACTTTTTCAAGCTTCTCAATATGTTTAAATGATAATTAAACTATGATCTAATAAGCAATTTCGCATTACAAAAAACAATTAAAAATTGAAAATTGTAGAAAATAATATATTCTTTTTTTTATTATTTTATTTAAAGATGAATAAACTGAAAATGTGAGCCACTTGGCTCTCGGTGGCTTTAAAAAAAAGAGACGGCACCGCGTATCGTACTCGTCCATGTATCGTATCAGCATCACTGAGTGCGAATGCCAGCTGCTGATGGGATGTCTGCTGATTCGCGGTGTGAGAAGAGCAGCCGCCGCGACGCGTGGTTCGGACAGCTATCGTTTGTTATACGCACCGGATGTGACGCCGCACACGGAACTGGTTGGACAGGTACATCGGATACGCGAGTCCCTGAATCTGTGCGTATTTCTCTTATCACAGTCGAAGGCCCTCACGGGTCGACAGTTTTGCAATTTGAGTTTCAAATCAGTTCACGATGTTGGGTCTTTTTGAGACACAGGGGCGTAGCTACCGCCGTATCTGCCGTATCAATTATACGGGGCCCCCGGGCCACGGGGGCCCCCAACATGTGTAAACAAAAATTAATAAAAACTTCCCAATTTTTTTTTATTTCAGAAATGACAAAAGTCAAAAAAAACAATTTCTTTTTTTCCCGCGTAAAGCGTGCGTTCAAAAGTTGGCAACACCCTATATCGGTTATCGCGGGCTGCGGGATTTCCCCGTTTAAGTCATTTACTTCAACGGGGGAAGGGCCCCCAAACAAATTTTTATACGGGGCCCCGCCAAGGCACGCTACGCTTCTGTTGAGACAACATTAATATTCTGCGTTGTCGGCCACAACATTGTTTTGTTTGAAGTTTCTATTAGCAACGCTTAAGAAACTAAAGGGAATTCGCAAATAATCGTTACACCAAGTAATATTTGTATATATACATATCTATGTTTTGATATATAACAAACTGTACCAGTGTAAAGGTTTTGGGTACATTCGACGTTGCTTATACTACCTTATAAGGAACATCTTTTTACAAGTTTTTACAGTACAACGTCGATATAACAGAGCTGAAGGGAATTAGAAAATATTCGTTATACCAAGTAATTCGTTATAATGAAGTTTCTTATATAGAGGTTAGGTACGAAAAGCCACTTTCTTCTGAAAACTTATCTTTAAACTTTAAAATTGTGGCCAATGTACTTGCGGGTATTTCGAATTTTTTAACGATGTCTAATTTTTTCTTTGTAAGATTCTCGTCTACATACTTAACGATTTTTCGTTTCTCTGTGACGGTTAAGGAACATCTTTTACGCTGCAACTTTAAATTCACTAACAACAGTGACCAACATCAAACAACAATGATTGTCTTACGACAAATTTAACGTGACTGAACCTGACATGAATTGTTGTTGATATCGTGGAATTGTGTAAAGGTTATAAGTTGACATAAATCGTTAAATAGAGGTAAATTATACTTTCTATTTATATTCTGCAATGATTGAAAACTCATTATAAAGAGGTTTTTGACAAAAAGTAATTAATGTAGAGGTATATTTTGCATTAACTCTTACGGACAGTTTTAGGGGATTTCGAAAAATTTGTTAAATTGGGGAAATCCTTATATTGAGGTTTGTTATATTAAAATATATCTCGTTGTGATCAGACGTATTAGAGTTCGTCTTAATTAAATCAAATTTGATTGTGTTTTGTTTATTTATTTTTTTATTTTATATCAATAAATCAAATTGATCATTATATAGATCAAACCGATGTGATCGTCTTGTGACCTGTTGTACGTCACAGAATAAGGAGACGTCTATGGGTCAACAGAAACACGACCGATTTGAAACTAGTTTCAAACTGATTGCGTGCGATCGTGTTGGAAGGTTGAGAAGCAATTTCAGTTGGAATTTTGCACACATGTGAAGTTCCGATGACAATACAACATTATAGTAAGTAGCTGAACGACCCGGCCTCGTCCGGGTCATTCAACTACTTACCCTCAAATTTTCACCTACTTCCCGTTAACCAATTGAGTTGAAATTTTGCATACATTTGTAGTTCCAATGACAATACAATATTATAGCAACTATTGACCGACCCGGCATTGTCCGGGTGTGAATCGGGCTCTGAATTTCTCAGGTAAAAAAATAAATAAAATTTGATAAATCGGTCTAGACTGGTTTCTTTTAAAAACCGAAACAGCAGATGAACATTACCAGGATCATTTCCTAAGGTAACGCTAGAGAATGAACCTTCACAGTGCTGTGAAGGTTCATTCTCTAGCGTTGGAGTCATTTTGCTCAATAGAATTAGAACAAAATCTCACTGCTCAGTGAGATTTTGTTCTAATTCTATTGAGCAAAATGACTCCAATGAAAAGTGTTTATTTAAAGTAATTCTGAGGGACTCTAGTACAATAGGGACACATGATTTCCTTCTGATACAGGAGGATATTTTTTAAACGGATGAGAGCCGTCAACTGAAATGGAATTCAGTTTTAAAGCACCTACTTTAGTTAACTCTCGGCTATTGGGTTGCCCCTCCTCCTTTTCTGAATCCCTGTTGTCATATCGTTGAACGTTTCAATGCCCGTTTTCGACAGCACAAAGGGTGGGTGCACAACAATTAAACAAAAAACCCGGGTCGCAGTGCCAAAACCCTGCCGACAATATAGTGTATTTGCAAAATTTGTTGAAACAAATACATATCGACAGGTTAACAATCTGTCGAGCGATCGCTACAGTTTTGCTAATTCATTTTGTTTGATTTACTCTCTAAGATGGCTCAAGCATTCTCAAATTTGGAGAAACAGGCTATTTTTGCGCATACATTCAGCGTTACAAAAATACCACATAGGCTCAAGCAGAATACTTGAATCTTTATCCAGAAAGGCGACAGCCTTATTCAATAACTTTTAGGAACTTCTCCCCATTAATTTCAACGTTTGCTAAAACTAATTCTTCTTCACAGTATTGAATGTTGCCTTTTTTCTTTGAAAATGAACCGTACTATACCTTTAAATTTCTATTTAAGTTCCTAAAAGTTATTGAATAAGGCTGTCGCCTTTCTGGATAAAGGTTCAAGTATTCTGCTTGAGTCTATGTGGTATTTTTGTTACGCTGAATATATGCGCAAAAATAGCCTGTTTCTCCAAATTTGAGAATGCTTGAGCCATCTTAGAGAGTAAATCAAACAAAATGAATTAGCAAAACTGTAGCGATCGCTCGACAGATTGTTAACATGTCGATATGTATTTGTTTCAACAAATTTTAGCGTTCCGGGTATATGTTCATTAGACATTTTTAACTTGATATCACCCCAGCAACACAGTCCCAGCCTATGGCAGTCATGTCGTGGGACACCGTGTATAACTTCATGGAATATTCCGCAAAAACTTTTGATTTTAAAAATTATTTTAGAGCACGGAAGTTACGTAAGTCCTACGTGGCGATATTTTCATTTCGCTGCTTCGGTTCTATTTCTTTATTGCAGCCATTGTTGTTATTATAATGGGTTTATATTGCGACATTACGTTACATAACTTTTCAGTTAACTTCGTCACTATTTGTATAATAACCGTTATATTGACGCACGAGCGCGTCTCCCAGCGTCGACGTCGGCGTTATAAACTAACTTTATCCACGCGTCTCGAGTCAGGTGTTTGTAGTTATTCTTTTGTTTCCGGAAACGGAAACAGCTAACGGCGCGCGGTGGCGGTACTCGTCTTCGACCCTCCACAAGACGCGTGAAATAATTGTTCGTTGGTAATGTCGTCGAAAGAAACAACAGTTGCCTTTTTTACGCGAGCATGTCGCGGACGACATGTCGAACAAAGTTTATTCACCAACGTTTATGTTACGAAAAGAAATTGAAACTGAAAAACTTAAAATAATATAAGGGTTTGAGGTCGGCGCTAACTTTTTATGAAGGTATCATATGTGCATTTATTAACTTGGCGCCGGCCTCAAAGCTTTAATATTATTGTTGTAAACATTCATTGTTACATTAGAAAACATTATTTTTTTCTACTGTCACTGTCGGGGTTCAAACTCGAATCTTTCCACTTTCGCGGCGGAATGAGTTAATCAATTACTCTACGGTGCGATATCTTAACAGTTAATTCTTCATAATAAAGCAAATGTAACATTAAATTCACTATACATGCGAGAGCTGATTATTTCGTTAGGTATCTCTAGACACGAATCATCACAGTAGCGATTATATATTATATTTTTTTTAGTGGCCCAGTGGAAAAGATGGCCCTGCTTTAGAGTTGAGTAACTCAGATCTGAACCGGTTCAAAGAGCCGACTCCAACAGAAGATCGGTGAGAGCCGACTCACTTTTTTTTGAGCCGACGGATCAACGGATCCGCATAACTCAGTGGAACACTTAACACACAGAAGCACGTTTTACACTTACGTATCAGGTCTCGCTTTGAAGCATCTGTCAGCTCAAATGACTCATGCATCACATGTTTGGCTATGCATTCTTGATTCTATACAGGTCGTGATATGATTGACTGAACTAGGTAACTCAGTGGCAGACTGCAGTAACATATTCAGAATTCGGCTCTTTTTGAACCGGTTCAGTGAGCCGGCTCACATACGGGATCCAGATGCAAAGATGCAGATCACTAAGAAGCCCCGTTTTTCCCATCTCTACCCTGCTTGGGTGATTGTTAAAACTCGCTAGTCGCCCGTTTAAACATTATTTCACATCGTACATAAGAACAGCATTTACATCTATAGATTATGAGCTAACTAATATTTGCTAATTTATGGAATTACAACCTGGGAAAAACGGGTCTTTTTAGTGATCTGCATCTTTGCATCTAGATCCCGTATGTGAACCTGCTCACTGGACCGGTTCAAAAAGAGCCGAGTTCTGAATATGTTACTGTAGTCTGCCACTGAGTTACCTAGTTCAGTCAATCATATCACGATCTGTATAGAATCAAGAATGCATAGCCAAACATGTGATGCATGAGTCATTTGAACTGACAGATGCATCAAAGCAAGAACTGATACGTAAGTGTAGAATTTGCTTCTGTGAGTTAAGTGTTCCACTGAGTTGATCCGTCGGCTCAAAAAAAAAGTGAGTCGGCTCTCACGGATCTTCTGTGGGAGTCGCCTCTTTGAACCGGTTCAGATCTGAGTTACCCAACTCTACAACCTGGCAACTGGTCACTTGTAATTGCAATAGAAAAGCTATGTAAAATCATATGGGCATCGCTACATGCTCGGCTATTCTCAAGTTAACAATATATTGTTATTCAAGCGACGAATATAGAGGGTTAAAAACTTTGGTGAGACTACATTAGCCGTATTGAAATGTCACAGCTTAACTTCTTCGCAGTTATTGTGCTCCATTAATATTCATGGCAAACGAACGCACCGCGACGAATTATTCAAATTTCAGTCGCCTTCTTCTCTTCTCCCCCCTCCCCTTTTCTTATTTATTGAATAAATTGCATTACTTATATAAATTTATCTCTTTTCATTATGCAAAACAAACGTTTGGTTTTTATGAAGGAAACAATTTAACTTTTACAATCTGTTTTGCTATGATATAATTTTAACCTCACCCCTGACTGCTCAAATCGCTTAAGGTGATATCAGACGCAGCGTTGCCAGACGTCCCGATTTTGGCGGGACGTCCCTATTTTTTAATCAAAATTAAATGTCTCGCGCGAGACAGGTTCAGTCCCGCTTTTCGGGGATAAGTCGACCGTGCGTAAATAATGATTCTCTTACTGTAAGTTGCAATTTGTAACACTCACTCCTCAGACTATTGTTTGAAACTTCATATTTTTCTAATGAATAAAACTTTTTTGATTTTGATTTCTGTTTTTTTTATTTTTTTTATTCAGAAGACGAATAAGACTCAACTATTTAACGATAGGGTAAATCTGATTTAAAATATATTTTTTTTAAAATACATTTTCTATGGCTATTTTTGCTATCTATTGTCACGTAAACGTAGCTTGAACTCAAATAAAAAGATAAATATTTAAAAACTTCTGATTATATACGTTTTTTTACTATGTCCCGCTTTCGACGAAAGAATCCCGCTTTTTTCACTCAAAAAGTTCCAAACTCCCGACTTGGCAAAAAAAAAATCTGGCAACGCTGATTGGGTAGTGTAATACTTGCCCTTTTCTTTAGACATTCAGTCGAATAAATACAGACTTTAAACATTTAAAATTATTCTTGCTTTTTTAATTTATTTTTTATTTTTTCTTACCTTTGGTTAAATATCTTTTCAAAATTTGTCTTGACTAACATTTAAAGTGTACTTACCATTCATTTGCGTCCAATAATAATTTTTATATAATTTACTATCGCTTCTACTGCATTTCAACATCGGTTGGATTTGCGCCATTGAAGTGAATGTTACAAAAAATTAAAACACAACGAAATCTTGTTTATATAATCTTGTATTTTCTTTGGTCAAAATCATTTGGTATATAATTATTTATATTACATAGTAACGAGACACTACTTACATAGTTATGCATAATAATAAAAAATCACAATCATTTGTTTCATGACGTGTTTCGAAAATGGTAAACAGCCGCTCCACATTTCCTGCCAGGGGCGGACCTAAGTTTTTTGATACCTATAGGGTTTCTTGTCACGTACAACGGGGCTCCATTTTTATTACTTTAAGAATCTTTGAATTGGGGTTCGTAATTCATTTTTAATAACATCGAAACCAGAGTTAAAGCTTGGTGATCTAATCAAACGAATAATACTATAAATTCACCCAAAAAACTATCGAAATTCGTCCAAAAAACTGTTAAAGATCACCAAAAAAATTATCAAAATCTATTCATGTTAATGATAATCGTTATTATAGTATGCACTATATTAAAAAATGCACGATAATAATTCCATTTCTGTGAGCCCTTGACACTTGGGACCCAGGAATAAAGCCCTATTAGTCCGCTCCTGTTTCCTGCAATTCGGAAATGAAACCTTCAGTACACGTTTGAATTATTCTACTCGACTTCACACGCAAAACTGTACAACAGTCAGCCCCGGATCTGCGGGGGGGGGGGGTAAACCAGGGCACCTGTCCCGGGCGGCAGTTACCGGAGACGCCAGAATCATAATATAATATGTTTGAGAATTGATAAGAAATTATTAAAGGATTCTTATTCTTCCCTCCCGGCCACAAAAAATGGCACCCATTATATACTTTTAGTTTTTTTAAACAATTTATTTCAAACGCTGAAAAGAGAGGGCGCCACTATCAAATTTCTGCCCCGATTCGAAAAAATCGTAGATCCGGAGCTAATAAAAGCATGGGCACTCGGCGACACGCGGAACTGTAAAAGCGGTCTTACTGTTGGAACCAACAAAAAATATTCACCATAATAATAATAATTATTGAATTACATTTACAACAGAGTATCTAGTCTAACAACATTGTTTGTTTATTAATAATGTTGAACAATTTGTTTATAAATAACGATTGTCTTTAATTTAACATAACGGTCGTTAAAAACGTTCACTTGTTTTGTACACTTGTTATGTTGTTATGGCAACAGAATAGATTAAAAGGTATATACATGGATTGATCAATAAGTATCCGTGTTTGACGACAAATTCTATCAGCCGGACAGGTTATGACCACGATTTTTTGGTATTCCAAAAGAATCATCCTCATCGACTTTCTGCAGAGAGGAAAAACAATCACCGGGCAGTACTACAGTGAATTGTTGGACAGATTCAATGAGGAATTGAAGCAGACACGGCCCCATATGGCGACAACGCACCAGCACATTTGTCTTTGATTATCGCGGCCAAATTGCGCGAACTGCATTACGAATTGCTTCCGCACCCACCTTATTCGCCCGACCTGGCACCCAGCGACTTTTTTCTGTTTCCGAACTTGAAGACATGGCTCGGAGGAAAAAAACTCGGCTCAAATGAAGAGGTAATTGCCGAGATAGAAACGTATTTTGCAGGGCTTATAGACTCATATTTTTCCAACGGATTAAACAAATGGCACGAACGTTGGAAAAATGGTGTAAACCCGAAAGGAGACTACGCTGAGAAATAAATAGTATATTACACCACAAGGGCGGAAAGTTGAATTTCCTGCACTGCACCACATAATGCCTGATGCGAAGTCGACGGCATCATATGTCGCGCAGTGCAGGACTTTCAGCTTTCTACTCGTGTGGTGTATATTTTTTTTCTTCATATTTTGCCGAAAGTGCGCACTTTCACCAATATATAAAAAAACTACTTACTTTGAAGTGTTGAGGTAATATACGTAATGACACATGCATCTAACGTCAGTATAGCTACAGGCGTACACATAGACATCTATGGGTCAACATGTGACTTGACAAAGTCGCCAGTCTCAACGTCTCACGTATCAGTGCGCATGACAATACAGACGATATGAATGTGATTGCAGCTTGTCACAACCACAAATCAGAAATGTCATACTTCCTGATCTAAAATCGAATCAGAAAGCACGTCTCCCGGCATATAATGAAGAAAAAAAAGTTGTGAAAAAAATTGCGTTATTATTTCAAACGCGGGTATTTATTGATCAACCGTCGTAGGTAACTCGTCAACTTTTTATCAATCACTTTAAAATTAAGCACGTTGTCTTTTTTTGCCTCGTAATTATTTATTGCACAAGTCACAGTCAGTCGGTGAAGAAGCGATGCTGGTGGTGGATGCCTCAGCTGCTCGCCGTTCCCAAAGCCATGCCCGGCTTGAGGTGCGAAGGAGGCGGTGCGTGAGGATGGTGCGGAGGGTACGGTTGTTGGTGCGACGTCATAACGTGCGATGCTTGTTGTTGAGACATGTTGTTGTTGAGATCACCGTTTGAAGGTCTGTGTCCGTTCATCAGATGTTGTTGTTGCTGGTGGTGGTTGTTGTGGTTGGGTTGCTGCTGAAACAATACAGAAGAATTGCTACAGTCGTTGCACCAGATGAAGATTTACTAGCTACTTGCTCGCGGTAGATATAGTATATTACACTGCAAGGGAAGAAAGTTGAAATTCCTACACTGCGTGACATACGATGTCCGAAGCGAAGCGGAGGTAATAATAATAATAATATATATTTGTTCCATTAAAAACCTACATAGGTTATAGGAAAGGTCAAAATTACATAGATATGACAAACATACATTGTTAAAAAATTCATCTTGTGAATAAAAACATCCATTGTGTAAAAACTTTTTTAAAGTCTTATTGAACTTAAAAATATTATTAATGTTTTTTATATGATTTGGCAGATGATTGTAGATCCTTGCACAATTGTAAGAAGCGTCTTTAATGAACATAGTCAAGTTCGGTTTCGGTACCAGAAGTAAATCTTTATGCCGTGTACTGTAGTCGTGAGTTCTCAAGCCATAACTTTCCAAATTTGTATGAATATATACTGTAGCCTTATAGATATAAACTGCTGCCAGAGTTAAAATGTTATTTTCTTTGAAAACATTACGGCAAGAAACTCGCGGATTTAAGCCAAAAATCGTTCGTATAGCTCTTTTCTGAAGATAAAAGATACGTTTTACAATTTCCCCATAGGAGAACATCATAGTTGATATTGGAATGAACGAAGGCATAGTAAAAAGACAGTAAGTAATATTTATTTTCCATCAAACCCTTCATTTGACGTAGTAAGAATATACTTTTATGTAGTTTTTTGGATAAAACGTCAACATGATGACTCCACTGTAAATTCTTGTCAATGTAGACGCCAAGGTAATTGAAAACCTACACACTATCAAGACGCTCCATCTGCATATAAATACTAGGTGTATTATTAGTGTATTTGCCATATGGCAACATACACTATTGGCGTCGGTCGGATGGCGGGACCTAGGGGTCGGACCAAAATTTCTCGACATTTCATAACCTCCTAAACACTTTGGCACCATTTTTAAAAATGTTTATATATATATATGTATATATATATATATATTTATATACGTATATATATATATATATATATATATATATATATATATATATATATATATATATATATATATATATATATATATTTATATGTGCGGGCAATAACTTTCGAAGGAGTTAATTAATTTTAACGAAATTTGGCATACTTGTTGGAATCCATCACCGCACGAAGCCTATTTAAAATGGGCCCAATCGGGTCATTTTAAGGGTTGTTTTTAGGGGTTGAAAAAAGTTTTTGGGCCCAAAAATACCGAAAAAATTCACAGAATCGTTTCAAAATTGAAATTTAACTCTATAGTAGCAATTAAAGAGTGCTCTTAAAATTATAAGCGAATCGGCCCGACAGGACCGGACTTACAAATTTTATGAAAACACTAGTTTGCGTATACGAATTTACTTGCTGAATGTCGTATTTAATTTGGTGCAGATGTTGGATTGATAACAATATTTCAACTAATAAAATTATTATTGTAAGGGGTGTATTAAGGGGTTCAATTTTTTTTTTATTTTGCCCAAAAACCAACTTAAGTTCGCATAATAAAGCCACACTGCCTGTATTAGCAAATACACTATATTGTCGGCAGGGTTTTGGCACTGCGACCCGGGTTTTTGATATTATACGACTGTTTAGTGCCAAAGTACATGTGTTTAGATTTTGCTTTATTTAATTTAAGATCACTAATTGCACACCAATCACAGATATCTATGACAGATTGATTGAGAGATGACGTTAAGTTATTTAAACAGTTGTCACGACAAATTAATGTTGTGTCGTCTGCGTACATGATGGCCTTTTGTGCTGACGAAAAAGAATTAATCAAGCTGTTTCCATATATGACAAATAATAAGGGTCCCAAATTGGAACCTTGGGGTACACCACTGTTGACTGGCAGTTGACACGATTTATGGTTGCCAATTACGACAGATTGAGAACGTTGACATAAAAAAGATTCAATCCAGTTCAGGCAATTGCCTCGTATACCATATAGTCGGTTGAAAAACTACGAACTCGCGCTATATTATTATTTTTAATTTTTCTTTAATCTAAAGGTCTAATTCCTTGCACTAAAGTCATCCATCGTGCTTGTATTTGGTGTGGGACTTTGGTGGTCCTCAGTAGACAAATTATCATTTGAATCACCGTATTAGGCATCTTGAACAATCAAAGAAAAAATAATGGCGTACTGGACTGTACTTTATAGCGGGAAAGCGACAATTGACAAGACAACGAACGTTAACCAATCACCGACGAGCGCACGTACTGTGTCGGTAACTGGGAGGTGGTAGGAGTTTTCCTTTCCCACAAAACAACCAAAATATGCATTTGCGACGCTGTTTGTGACTAACTTCAGAACCTATTAGAACCGTGACGAGTATTATAACATTTCATTGGACCTGAATCAGTCTGTGGCATTTCTTATAGAAATGTCCAGCAAACTGTCAGGAGATGGACCTGTGAGCAGCATCTCTTAGATTGGGACCTGGCTTTAGGTAACAAACATGGGAAGAAAATGCTTGCAAGTCCTTCCTCAAAGTTAACTGAGGACTTAATTAGACTCAGCAGACCGATACTCAGAAAGGTGATTGGGCTTTTAACCGGTCACGCTTTCTTGAGAAAACATCTACATGTGATGGGGATACATCAGGAATCAACACTATGTAGATTTTGCGAAATGGAGGATGAAACAGCCACCCATATCGTGTTCGAATGTGAGGCTTTAACTTACAGAAGAACAACCATCTTTGGTTACATCGATGAGGATGGAATAGTTCCACAGGATAATCTAGTAGCAAATCTTCTGGAGCTCATAAGAAGATCCAGATTATTTGATGACTAGATCCAGTAAAGGGGGAAGCACAAAAATCCTTTCAGGATGTGGTGCATTTGGGCCAAGAGACCACCCCATTCTATTTTAATCTTAATTATAACATTTGTATTCTGTACTTACTTGAGGAATCTGTGTTTGATTAGCCTGTCTCTTGATGTGAGCCAGACTGGTCGGATTGTAGGCCATGTTCGCGAAGACCAGCCTCTCCTCGTAGTCGTACTCACACAGAATTTTGTTCTCGCATAAGTAGAACCGATCGCCGACACAAAACCTGCAACAATAACGTCAACGATTCATATACAGTGTGTTTCACTTCACATGAAGACACCTAAATAACTTTTTCATTTTAAAAGCAATCATTATAA
The DNA here is from genome assembly GCA_034508555.1 of Venustoraphidia nigricollis. Lineage (NCBI taxonomy): Eukaryota > Metazoa > Arthropoda > Insecta > Raphidioptera > Raphidiidae > Venustoraphidia > Venustoraphidia nigricollis. Next base: position 6,900,488 of record JAVRKA010000016.1, read on the forward strand.
AATTTTCAGCAGTTATTCAGGCCATTAACAGTGTTGGCAGGCCCGGCGGATGACCAGGGTTTTGTGGGTAGCTATACCCATACGAAAAATTCCGTGTGGGTAAAATACCCACATGGAATTTGACAACATTTTTTTCACATATTGATAAATAAAGTGTTTTGGTCGTAAAGCAGTATTAAAAATATGAAAGTGTATAGATTTCTGTAATGTAAAGTTTGTTAACTAACCAATTTAACTTATGTGCTGGCTTCCCCAGAGTTATGGGATTTCGAAGGTTTGTTATACGATTACGAGGCTTATAAAATATAAGCTATATACAATTATTAGGCTTTAAATGCTCAGTGCTAGCATGAGTTAATTGGAGGGGGCTTGCTTTGAAGTTTGTTAATTTAATCACCGCTAGATCGAAAAAAAAATTGTTTTCATCTCACTACCCACACGGACTGAACATGACCTGCCGGGCCTGAGTGTTGGACCACTTTCACACAGTTTGTGTTGAGACCCAGCGGTAAGAGGCGATGTAGGCAAAAGGCATATTGTGGGTGTGACCTTCTTTAGCTCTGTCTCGCTCAAATCATCCGCACGTTTCAATTTTTGGCTGCTGCCACACTACGAGGCTAAAAGATGCTATTGCAAGGGTGGCGCTGTCAATTGATTACTCTAGCTTTTGGAAATATTTTGAAGATTTAAAAAACTTTTCCGAAAAAGGGAGAGTCACTTTAGGTTTGTGATGGAACAGTTTTGTGAAATAAGTACGAATAAGGTCGTAGTGTGACATTGAAAACGTGTGTTTTTTTGGCACAATTAATGCCAACTTTTTTCTAGTAAATCGTACAGAAGTAGTCCATTAGAAACCTAGATTTGTCCTTTATCTTCTTTATATACAGAAAGAATTTTTGCAGAATGTTGACGAATAAGTCTACAATTAGTTGACAGCCGAAGCTCTATTTTTAGCTTAAATTCAAAGCGTTCCGACAGCCTTAAGATGCATCTTTTTTGTAGGAACAACATTCAAAAGTCAAAATCTAGTCAACTACGATTAACTTAAAAAGTAGGTTTTCAAGTAAGCTCACATGCGCGATCAAGATAGAGCAAAATTAAACATTCTGTATAATTCACAGATTTCTCAAATGAGGCTGTCTTGCGTTTAAGGTAGTTGTCGTGGTTAAGGCACACCGTCAGAAAATTTTTAATTATTGTATACTTATTAAGGACATGATAATACAATTACCCTGAAAATTTGAAGTCGATCGACCGTATATAATCCGAGATAAATTCAATTAAAAATTGGATAATTAACATTGATTGTATACGATCTCTGTAGTTCTGAACCAGTTTCTTATTTATAAAAAAAGAACTAACTGTCAGAAACTTTCCGAAAACTGACAGTCTTTCAATGCATTTGTTATGAGTTTAAAAAAAATAAGAAAAAATGTTTGACCGTCTAATTATTTATAAATAACGGTTTAAAGTTCAACAATTTATAGAAAAGTATACATGCATATGAATACTGTATGGGTTACGTTTCCACGGGTACAGTCTTGCGTACAAATTATGGATCACTTAGCTACAAGCTAGTATACTTTTGTGGCGCGTATAATTTATAACTTTTTGACAATATTGTACCACGACAACTACCTTAAGAGTGATCGCTGGGTTGCGGGTATTTCTTTAATCCTAAAAGAATTCCTCCGGAGACTAGGTCACTAGATAGTTTCCCTTTAAAAACAACATTCAATCTTATAACAGTATGTAACAAATTTCAAAAAATGGCATCCCTGGATGTAATAGGCTGAGTTTTGGTGAATGGAAGGAGCATAATAGTTACGTAATTCAATAACGGTGACTATTTTGCTAATTAAACAATTGTATTCATTGTAAAGTTACTGCTGGTTGCTGTGCGTGTTCAAAGGAACGAGCAGACATCCGGTACAGAACTGTGTCACGTCCCACTCTAATTACTTGATTTGACGTTCTATTCTTGAACGTTCAAATCTGACGTCAAAATTTCCTTGAATTAATTAGCCGAATTTATTAAACCATCATTAGAAGTCAAATTTTCATACCAGCTCTACGTTTACAATTAGCTAGTAAATGAAAAATTTATTATTAAGCACTTTGCTTAATGCGGGATTTACACGACTCGCATCGCTTGTAAAAATCGGATCCCCACCCCATTTACACCGGTCGACAAAAATCGCATGCGAAGAAAATGTTGAGCAGAGCGGATGTTTTACGTGCGGGCATCGAAATAGTTCGTAATTCAATTATTCAAGAGTTACTTGAGAACAGCGTTGCCAGATTTTTTTTTGCCAAGTCAGGATTTTGGGGATTTTTGAGTGAAAAAAGCGGGATTCTTTCATCGAAAGCGGGACATAGTAAAAAAACGTATATAATCAGAAGTTTTTAAATATTTATCTTTTTATTTGAGATCAAATAACGTTTACGTAACAATCGATAGCAAAAATAGCCATAGAAAATGTATTTTAATAAAAATATGATATTTTAAATCAGAATTACCCTATCGTTAAATAGTTGTCTTATTCGTCTTCTGAATAAAAAAAATGTTACAGTAACATTTGCTCATTCTTTGTTCAACGCTCTGTAGATCCGAGTTTAAGGTAGTTGTCGTGGCACAATATTGTCAAAAAGTTATAGATTACACTCGCCACAAAAGTATACTAGCTTGTAGCTAAGTGATCCATAATTTGTACCCGTGGAAACGTAACCCATACAGTATTTATATATGCATGTATACTTTTCTATAAATTGTTGAACTTTAAACCGTTATTTATAAATAATTAGACGGTCAAAATTTTTTTCTTATTTTTTTTAAACTCATAACAAATGCATTGAAAGACTGTCAGTTTTTGGAAAGTTTCTGACAGTTAGTTCTTTTTTTATAAATAAGAAACTGGTTCAGAACTACAGAGATCGTATACAATCAATGTTAATTATCCAATTTTTAATTGAATTTATCTCGGATTATATACGGTCGATCGACTTCAAATTTTCAGGGTAATTGTATTATAATGTGCTTAAAAAGTATACACAAATTAAGAATTTTCTGACGGTGTGCCTTAACCACGACAACTACCTTCAGAGAGAGCTCTAGAATAGTATATTTGCACTATAATGACACGTAACGTTGGACAGAGGGCAGTGCCTGTAGCTCTATCTCGCTCCCATTTTGTTCTATTGTTCATCACAATCACAGTTCACTGTACTGTTTGTTTGTTTGTAGATTTGATAATCGAATAAGCGGCGGACATTACATAATAATATGTTGTTCTATTACAGTGAAACCTCCCTGGTTGCTTGTTGAAACTGCGTTAGCTACCGCTTATGTATTTTCTCTTTGGCAGTACTGATTCCATGCAAATTAAACAAAGGTGGGTCATTTATTAGGCCTTTATAGCCCGGGAGCTGTTGGACATTTTTGGGTAGGTATTTGAGACACTGTGGAAATTTGTACAATACCTCTTTAGTAATATTCGTATACAAAAACACAGACCTGGCTGACGGGTAGCGGGGCTTAACCGACCCTCAAAATTTTTAATCACCTCGCAGGTATAATGTCCCACCGAAGCGACCTGTTCTTTTGAATATATCTAATTTTAGTTACCAATATTATTATATTTAAATTTCAATGTACCTCAAATGTATTTTTAAAATTTTTCAAAAATATAATTTTAGAGCCGATTAAGAAAACTGACTTTTTTGTTTGTCAACTCCTGTTTTTTTAATATATCTATTTTTAGTTACGAATGTTCAGGGGCGTAGCTACCGCCGTATCTGCCGTATCAATTATACGGGGCCCCCGGGCCACGGGGGCCCCCAACGTGCGTAAGCAAAAATTAATAAAAACTTCCCAATTTTTTTTTATTTCAGAAATGACAAAAGTCAAAAAAAGCAACTTTTTTCCCCCTTAAAACGTGCGTTCAAAAGTTGGCAACACCCTACATCGGTTATCGCGGGCAGCGGGATTTCCCCGTTTAAGTCATTTACTTCAATGGGGGAAGGGCCCCCAAACAAATTTTTATACGGGGCCCCGCCAAGGCACGCTACGCTTCTGCGAATGTTATTCATATTCATAAAAGCATCACAATCGAGATACATACTACATTTTTTGCATGTACCTCTTATAAAATAACTGACTTTCACATCACAATAAGTACATTGATGACCTCAGCTGTTGAGCGTCTATAATCTACAGACTACAATCTATCTATCTTCTGCCATATTGGTATTTATGTGTGCTGTTCAACGCCTAGTCTGGTCTCTGTCGCTCATATGGATTTAGATGGCAACTGACAGAGCTAGAACTACTGAACTGGTAAATTAGCATTTCTTTTGTTTGACTTTAAGCACAAGTGCGAAAAGGGCCATTCTACAACCACTATACAGGCATGAAAAGCAGCTAGTATAGGGGATCGTGCAAAAAAGATTACAAAATTGTAGAGTAAAAAATTAACGGTTATTCCGGCTACTTTTATTCGTTTAAACCGAGCTGGGTAGAGTAGTGGTGACAGCACTAGACTCGCATTCGGGAGATCCGGGTTCGAATCCCGGCGGGGGCAGATGTGGCTGGGGCTTTTTCCTACTGCCTCTCGCCGAGAAACGGTAATTCCTGTACCGGCCATCTTGATTGAGGTTTTCCATGGTTTCCCTCAATTAATTCCAGATAAATATCGAGATGGTTCCTTATTTGAAGCCATGGCCGATTACCTATCAAATTCCTAGCTCAAAAATTGCCTACCTTATCCTAATTTCCTATAATTCCTTCATTCACCTATTGCTATTACATAAGTTGAAGTTTTAAAAATGTAGAAAAATAACGGGAAGTGGGGTAGATGGAAATTAGTAATGGTGCGAATGGCGTCTGTTATGACAAAAAGTCGAGAAACGGACGTTAAACGCATTATTATTTCCTTTCGTTTGACGTATTTAAGTGGTTCCGATTCGTTTACAGATTTGAATGAATCGTTTTATTATACAATCGCTCTCTGCGTTGTTCTCTCTGTCTGGTGAACACTTTGAGAGCAAAGACAATGACGTGACGCTCTGCCTTTTATAAACATTTTAATTGCTATTCTAAATCATACTCATTACCCCCTCACATAGCTGAAGAGGACCGCTTGTTCGCCATTGTTGCCCCCTCCCCCCTCACTGCACAACAGACAAATGAATGTCGCCCCCGTGCTCTCTTCTCTTGTTTCATTTCATTGTTGGTGCTCCACACACGGGTTAAAATACAGTTCAAATGCCGGCTTATTATTCAGCCGTTTCATTATAAAAACCAGTGCCAGCGGAACATAATTTTCAACCGGGCGTTATCCTAAGATTTTTCATACTGTTCAAGTTAGAGATGGGAAAAACGGGTCTTTTTAGTGATCTGCATCTTTGCATCTGGATTCCGTATGTGAGTCAGCTCACTGAACCGGTTCAAAAAGAGCCGAGTTCTGAATATGTTACTGCAGTCTGCCACTGAGATACCTAGTTTAGCCAATCAAATCACGACCTGTATAGAATCAACAATGCATAGCCAAACATGTGATGCATGAGTCATTTGAGCTGACAGGTGCATCAAAGCAAGAACTGATACGTAAGTGTAAAATGTGCTTCTGTGTGTTAAGTGTTTCACTGAGTTATGCGAATCCGTTGATCCGTCGGCTCAAAAAAAAGTGAGTCGGCTCCCACGGATCTTCTGTCGGAGTCGGCTCTTTGAACCGGTTCAGATCTGAGTTACCCAACTCTACACCGACCTCTAAATGACCTGGGTAAGAGAAACAAAACAGTGACGTATTTTGCGTTGCCTACCCCATAGTCAATTTAAATATTGTTTTTTAGTCTTATAATTAAAATTAGAGTTTAAAAAAACTAAAACAACACGCTTTTATGAACTAAAAAATGCAAAATAATTTGACAACAGAATTAGCTTTACTGTAAAAAGGGCGGGGTGCTATATACTTAAATTTTGATAATAATTCTACGTTTACAATTAGCTAGTAAATGAAAAATTTATTACCGATGTTCAGCACTCCACGCTTTTTACAGTAAAGCTAAATTTAGTTGTCAAATTATTTTTCATTTTTTAGTTCAGAAAAGCGTGTTGTTTTAGTTTTTTTAAACTCTAATATAATGAAATATAATGAGAATTGTTATAAATGAACACTTGACCAAAAATACAGTTTGCTTATTTTGGGCGTTTTGTGGTTACTTTAAAAATATTCAAGCCGAATAAACATTAGTCGTTATTAGAAGCCATTTAAGCGATTTGAATCGACGCCACTGGCTTTTACAAAAGCGCGTTATACGATTGCAATCGGCGGCGGCAGCAGCCAGAACGGAGAAATGATCCCGGCTCATAATCTGCTGTGTCGTTTAGACTGTGATCGTTCACATTATTGCGTACCTACGACGTCGATGCCGTCACATTGTTGTCACCTCTACGTGTCTAGTTCCATCGACCAGGCCACAAATAAAAAACCCGGGTCGCAGTGCCAAAACCCGTGCGTGTGTGTGCGGGCAAGAACTTTCGAAGGAGTTGACTGATTTTAACGAAATTCAGCCCACATGGAATCCTGCAACACCGCACGAAGCTTATTATGGGCCTATTCGGACCATTTTAAGAAGTGTATTGTTTTGGGCCCCAAAAATACCGAAAAAAAATTTTAATGAGCCTCAGTCTCATAAGCTCACATAAGAAGTTTAACTTCTTTAGTTTTTAATAATATTCCGAAGTTTCTTTATTTTTTATGTGAAATTAATTAATAATATTTACACATACTTAGCAAACCTCTGTCCTTGTCAGTTTCATGTAATTTAAGACACAAACTAACTTCCCCTTTGTTTGTTAGTTCTACTTCTCCTCGATTTCTTACTCTTTTCAAACAGATACGTCGCTAAAGAAGTTAAACTTCAAAATTTTCGGAAATGATTCAAAATTGAAATTTAACTTTTTAGTATCAACTAAAAGGTGCTCCTAGAATTTTAATAAAATCGACTCGACAGGACCGGACTTAAAAATATTATATTAAGGGGTTATATTTTTTATTTTGTCCAAAAGCAAACATAAATTCATATAATAGTTACATTATCGGCACAGTTTTGGCACTGCGGCCCGGGTTTTTAATACATTACTCTCACAGTAGATTTTCGAATTGGTTTTGTTGAAAGGATATTTTATAATTATATCTATAGCTTTTGAATCGGCTTCGTCCGTTATCTGAATAACAGAGCATACAGTACCATCTATCTAACTATTCTATTAATAACAATAACAGAGAGAACCAATGTTGAACAATAATTAGACTCGCTATCTCTGATCGCGCTTCGAGTTGATTCAAACTGCACCGGCTGGCTTTTATTGAATTGAATATGTCTGGTCACAGAAAAGGATTACAGAAATGACACTCGCTGGCGTCTGTATGCCGTTCGAATCAGTCAAAATGTAAAACTTGATACGGCGCATATCATGCAGCGCAAGCGACCGCCATGTTCTTGGCAGGCAATCTGTCGTTCATTACACGGCTGTTCGATAGCGCGTTTAAGGGGGTCACCCCGTGTGATGGGTTCAAAGAATAGAATTTTTTTTGTATAAAGCGACAAGTAACACGACAACCAGCGATAACCAATCACCGACGAGCGCGCGTCCTGTGCCAGTAACTGGGAGGTGGTGGGTGCCTTCCTTTCCCACAAAACAACCAGGACGGCTCTAAAATATACATTTACGACGCTGTTTGTGACTAACTTCAGAACCTTTTAGAACCGTGGCGCGTATTATACAACATTCTCCCCTGTTTTTACTCTTACCGATAAGCACCGACCCAATTAATTTTAACGTGATTTCCGTTTATGAACACATTCCTGGACATCCTGTACGCGAGAGAAATGTTCTTAGCAATAACTTGATACGGCCGTATATTTTGCAAAACAGAAACACAGCTCTATTAAAATTCATTGTGAAAGGCGAATGTCAAGAAAAGAATAGCTGCTTCCAAATACAAACCTCTGCTTCGCGCGGCAACGAACTGTCTTCTGTCTTAATTTAATCAAAGCACGCGTGTTCTATAACCGAGGCAACTTTTCAACTGGTAGATAACCCAAAAAAAATACCTAATCATTCTTCTTCGCATATTTAAAATTCAAAATAATTTATTTTCACATTACAGTGGAAACGCGAAAATTGGGCCCCCATTTACGTGGGACGCCTCTTATAATCAGGCATCGCCGAACGCTGACGCAGGTACCGGTCCGACGCGGGCGGGAGAGAGAAAAATTCGCTTTTATTTTTGTTTTGAAACTGATAAATATTTATGACTTGGTTTATTATTCTCACAGTAAGTTACAGAGAACCATGTCGGGATGGATTTAAAATAAATAGAATATTAACAGTTTAACGAAATGTAACTACTTGTTAATGCTGTCCAATATTTATATTAAAATATAATTCATTATAACGTTTCAACCACATTCGTGGTCCTTTTCAAGTTAGTTAAAAAAAATTTTAACTTGGAAAGGACTACGAATTTGATTGAAACGTTGTAATTAATTGTATTTCAATATAAACATTGAACAGCATTAGCAAGTAGTTACATTTCGTTAAACATATATCATTACCGTCGGTAGATTTAATATTGAGAATATTAACAGTTTATGTCATTTATACTAAATCACAAAAAATCCGTTATTTTCAAATAATTGTAACAATATTTTTCGCTTATGACATCACACAGATTCTCGTTTTCCACTCGTCCAACTCTTTAATTTGATACCCATGTCAAAGGGGTTGTAGGAAATAGTTAATACGCCATCTTGGGGCGTCCACCATATTGCATTTATCCACTGTCACCGTACTTATACACTGTGCAAAATTGCGAAACTCTTTTATTTTGTATTTTATGAAGAAGTCATCTAATGTCGTTTGCCGTTTTCTGTTTCGTTCATCAAGCTGTTGTCGATAGCAAGATATTGCATCAATGACACTTCGTCTTGCCTTTCAACTTCTATTAACATTTGAATCATTTTGGATGAACTGATCCATAATTTACGTTGTAATGGCCAAACTTTTATTTTAGAAACCGCGTAATACTGAAACAGCGTTAAGCGAGGCCTTACTTTATACTAAATAGATGCTTGTAAAATAATTTCGACGCAGTATAGTTCTGCAGGATGGCGACGCCGGGAGTCGAACCGACACTGACCGGGAACTGTTGCACTCTGACATGCACGGCGGCTCGGCAGATGATTTCCCAAAAGGCTTGTAAAATGTTTTAAAAGACATTCGTCCGTCCGTCCGTCCATTTCTCTCTATACGTCCGTCCGTCCGTCTGTCTTCTGTCCGATTCGGCAAAGCCTTGTCTCGCGTCTGTCTCTCTCGGCTAAGGTCATCTCCATCTCCTTGTACATACGTTCGCAGAAAACAACTGTCAATTGTAACTTAAAAATAGCCTTTTATGTCGATAATTTTGTAATGGGACGAAATAGCAGCACCAGTTATTAGTGTATTTGACATATGGCAACATACACTATTGGCGTCGGTCGGATGGCGGGACCTAGGGGTCGGACCAAAATTTCTCGACGTTTCATAACCTCCTAAACACTTTGGCACCATTTTTAAAAATGTTTATATATATATGTATATTAAGGTGGATCGAAATATATCGTAAAATTAAAAAACAAAATATTTTATAACGGCCTTTTTGACAAAAGTTGCTAAATGCATAATTGAGGATTTTCATAAAAAAAATATTTTTTTTGAATATGTTTTTCAGGTGCCCCACCCACCGAAAAATTTTTTTTTTCAAATAAAGAATTTTTTTTTTTGGCCCTATATGGAAACTCTTCTGGTATGCCTAAAAAGTATGTGTATCAAAATTGGAGACGCTAGGAGTATTTTTGCAGGTGCCCCGAACAATAAAACTTTTTTTACTTATATACTTAGTATATTTTATTAGGTTGATAGTTTGAGTAACAAATGAACTAAAAAATGAATTTGAGTATGCATTTGGAAATTAAAAAACGAAAATGAAATTAACCGTAAAATGTCTATATTCTATAATAAGCCCATGGAAAAAATATTATTTGAATCTAAACTCAGATTTGGTGTTGAAAGTTTTCATAATATATCTAGACTCAAGTCGAGATCTTATAAATCCGTTCCTTCTTTCCTCTCCACAAACAAGAGATGCAGACTCAGTAACCAATTTTACACATCTTTCAGTCCCTTGTGTGTGGCCTGGGAAACTAGGTAAATTAAAAAATTGCGCTGAAGCATCCTCATTTGATATGAAACTTTGCAACTCATCATCGGAGACGTGTTTTAAAATTGGAGGCTCTAACCGTTTAACATCATTAGCCCAAAAAATAATACTAGTATAATCAGCTGCTTCCATATTTATTACTGGTACATGAAATTTTCTGACAAGGGTCGAAGTCGCATTATTTTTTCTGGCAGCAATCACTCTACGGCAAGCTAATTTTCGAACATGCTCCCTGTTATCAGTCAACATTGCCAGAAGCAAATTCCCCATGTGTGCGAAATAGGCGTTCCTTTGGATGACAACATCCACTGTTTTTCTTAGGTGATCCGGCATATATCTTGAATACATAATTAGCTTCCACAAGTGTCGAGGTCCTTCGCTGCACAATGATTTTACTTTTATATGAAACCATATTGGACCATATACTTTTAAATTATAATTAACTAAATGTATCAAATTTTCGGAAGGCTCTTCAGATGCCACATAGAGGCGAAGGATTCGGTTTGCAGTTGTCAGCCGCCTAGAATGCACCACCGGCCCTGGTTGAATAGCAGCTAAATCTTGACTGCATTCTCCTGAAGACACCGCTTTTAACATATCAAACAAATATTGCTGATCCGTACTCAAAATATTCCTATCTACATCGGGAAATGGATTCCCTTCGATTTTACGGAATTTAGTGACAGGCAGCGTATGACAGTTTTGCAATAATTTGCCAATGACACCAGAAAACGCCTTGGGACCTTGAGTGACACCATCAAGTTGAACTAAAAGGTGTCTTAAAGGAAGTTCATTAAGGTGCAACATGCAAATAAACCATTGCATAGGACGATTTAACTCAACTTCCAAAAGTCTTATTACTCCTGCGTTTGTACCAGTATTGACGGCTGTCCCATCGCAACCGATAGCTATAAGTGAATCAGTTGATATACCTTTTGAATTAAAAAAGGTTAGTATTCCATCTTTGATGCTGACCGAGCGAAATAAATACTAATGCTAATTTTTATTTAAATTACTTGGGGCACCTTCAAAAATAATCCAACTGTCTCCAATTTTTGTACACGCACTTTTTACATATACGAGAACAATTTTGACATAGGGCCAAAAAAAAAAAATAATAAAAAAATAAAAATATTTTTGTTGTTGTTGGGGCACCTGAAGGAATTGCGTAATTTTTTTTTTGCTTGCCAAATATTATTTACCTGTACATTTAGCAACTTTTGCTACCCAGGCCGTTTTCAAATAAAAAATTTTTTTTTTCGATCCACCTTAATGTATATATATACGTATATACATGTGTGCGGGCAATAATTGCAACTAAATTTGGTCCACATGTTGAAATTCATCACCGCAAGAAGCCTATTTAAAATGGGCCTAATCGGGCCATTTTAAGGGTAGTTTTTAGGGGTTGAAAAATGTTTTTGGGCCCCAAAATACCGAAAAAATTCTCCGAATCGCTTAAAATTTGAAATTTAACCCTCTGGTAGTAATTAAAAAGTATCCCTAAAATTTTATTAAAATCGGCCTGACAGGACCGGATTTACAAATTTTATGAAAACAGTTTGCAGATAGTGAATTATTTACTAAAAGGTGTATATAATTTGGTATAGAGGTTCGACTGATAATAATATTGCAATTAAAAAAAAATGTTATTTTAAGGGGTGTATTAAGGAGTCAAATTTTTTATTTTGCCCAAAAACCAACTTAAGTTCGCGTAATAAAGCCACACTGCCTGTATTAGCAAATACACTATATTGTCGACAGGGTTTTGGCACTGCGACCCGGGTTTTTTTAAGTTGTTGCTGTTAACTCTTTCCGTCACGCTTTTACATTACACATATTTCGAACTTAAAGCAATATTCAATATTCAATTCGACGCAAATGCAGTCAATAATAATTTCAATATACCGCCAATCGGTGTCACGTCTTGTCAAGCATGGTTCGAACTTTCATGATATTCAACCGATTGTCGCTAAATGGCATAGATTTTGATTTAGAAATTCGGAAAGAGGTGGTTAGTGACAATAACCACCAAGACTGAAACAGTTAAGGCTGTCGGAACGCTCTGAATTTAAGCCACACTACGAGGCTAAAAAATGATGTAGCAAAGATGCCGTTGTCAGTTGATTACTCTAAATTTTGGAAATATTTTGAAGATTTAAAAAACTTTTCCGAAAACGGAAGAGTCATTTTAGGTTCGTGATGGAACAATTTTGTGAAATAAGTACGAATAAGGTCGTAGTGTGACATTGAAAACGTTTGTTTTTTGGCACAATTAATACCAACTTATTTCAAAAAAATCTTCAAATAGTCTGGGTATTACTATGTTTAATAAGCTGCCTCAAAATATTAAAAATGGTGGTGAAATACCGAAATTTGAAAACAACTTGAAAGAACATTTGTTAGCAAGCGCTTTTTATAAATTAGACGAATTTCTGTTAAGTCATGACTGTGTTCTTGATGGACCTACTAATGGCCTTGATGGACTTTGAACTGACAATTTGTATCCACTGTGGCACCAGAAATAAACTATTATTATTATTATTAGTATCTCTTACCTGTGATTGCACTGCTGGCAGGCAAAGCACTCCAGGTGATAGACGTTGCTCCGGGCTCTCATCACCATCTCGAACGCCGGGATCACCTTATTGCACGCCGCGCAGTATCCCGTATTGCCGAACAGTCTGTATAAATATACACAATTATTATACAAGGTGTACTTTATGATTACGAGAAAAATGCAAAAAACCGATATTTTTGACTTTTGACCTTGAATAAAAAATTTTGCAGACGTAGGACCGGTGGGAACTTTTAATATTTTATTCCTGTACCAATATTTAGCTCTATTCGAATTATTGTAAATTAAAATGTCTATATTGATCGGAGTATATGTGTAGCGGGGAAACCCCGAACATATAACTTCAAAACCACATTAAAAAGATTCACATCAAGAGAACATTGACTGTAGTAGTTTTCGGACAGTCCTTAGAAAGTTAGAATATGTTAAGGCTGTCGGAACGCTCTGAATTTAAGCCACACTACCAGGCTAAACAATGTTGTTGCAAGGGTGCTGCTGTTGATTACTCTAAATTTTGGAAATATTTTGAGGATTTAAAAAACTTTTCCGAAAAAGGAAGAGTCACTTTAGGTTTGTGATGGAACAATTTTGTGACATAACTACGAATAAGGTCGTAGTGTGACATTGAAAACGTCTGTGTTTTTTGGCACAATTAATGCCAACTTTTTTCTAGTAAATCGTGCATAAATTACAAAAGTAGTCCATTAAAGACGTAGATTTGTCTTTTATCTTCCTTATAGTAAAAGAATGTTTGCAAAATGTTGACGAATAAGTCTACAATCAGCTATCAACTGAAGTTCTATTTTTGACTTAAATTCAGAGCGTTCCGACAGTCTTAAAGAACGCAAAAGTAAACGACGTCCTGAATGACTCACCTGAGGTAATCCCGCTTGCAGAGAATGAGGTTCGCTTTCGTGTAGAGCGTCGAGCCGACTTCGCCGAGGCGACAGTCGCAGCAGCCGCACTTGAGGCAGTCCTCGTGCCAGAACAGGTCGAGCGCCTTCAGCAGGAAGCGTTCCGTTATGCTTTTGCCGCAACCGGCGCATTCCTGCTGTTGACCGCCGCCCCCGCCAGCAGTTCCACCACCGTTGCCGGCAGGTTTGACTGTGTCGGTTTTGGACACGTCCATAGTCATCATGGAAGAGCCGCCCCGACTGAAGGAGAACTGAAAATAACAAAATAGTTGTTAGGTTAAATTCTTTATACACTCCTAAATTTTAAAGAGATAAAATTAGTTTGTCTCAGATAACCTTAGAAACTATGGATGATCAATTTTTTTTATTCTGAAGGTCCTGATCAGGATAATGGGACAAACATATTAAATTATTGTATTGTCATCGGTCCTTGATAAGTGTGCAAAGTTTCAGTTTAATCTGACGTTTTGAAGTGGGTGAATTTCACGTTCAAAGATTCCGTTACATACAGGTGAAGCTAATTAAAGCGCGTGCATTTTAGAGGGAGTCTACTGTAATTTAAAACGCAGAGAATTATAATTACATATATCTGTGTTTTTATATGAATGACAGTTTTTCAATTAATTTTAATTTAAAGTCTAACAAAAATAGCGTGGATGCTTTATTAATTAAAGCCTAATAAAAAACCACGGACATTATTATGGCGCCGCTACAGTGAAGCGTTCGTTACTTGCACCTCTCTCGCATGTCATGCTTCTGAACGGTAATTAGATGGTACCAACCTAACAAACGCGAGCTTGAATTTAAATCGGTTCGAATGAATTGTATATTTGTCTGTTTCTAAACGACTTGTCTGACACTTGGTGAATATTATTTATGGAGAACGAAGTCGGGGGGTTGTTGAGTAGAGTAAGTCACTGTAATTACTGCGTGAGATCGGTGCCGAACTATTCTCAGTCCAAAATGAAAGAAGTAAATAGATATAGTAAACAGTATGCTATATAATGCTACTCTAACCCGGGCGTCAGACATAGCAACAATATTTGAACACTTATTTGAACACTTGTTTTAACTAGGGATGGGGATTATACAGATTGTATCAACTCAAAGCTGTCCATAGGGCACTCTGTGTGTAAGACAGAGCACTATGTACAAACGATAAGTAAGAGTGAGATAAATGATCGCTAATAGTTACCGTGGTTACTGTAAATAAATAATACTTGTAAATCTTTTTACCAGTTTACAAACTAAAACAACTAAACCGTAATATTAATTCGTATTATTATTATATCTGGTACAACAGTTTGAACAATAACTTTAATAATTAATTTATTAAGTGTTCGAAAAGACCTCCACGTTCTGCCAAACAATAACCTAATCGATTATAAATACTTTTCCTCACATTGGCTAACATCTCATGGTCAACGGACTGACATGCATTAGAAATTTGTATTTTTTGTTCGTTTAAATTATTAGAAGAAGTCGGTCTGTTTTCAAAGGCAGCTACAAATAAATTTATTACGTCGACGATTGAATTGCCACCATAAAACCATTTAATTATTTGGATTTTATCGTGAACAGTATAAATAGCCATTTTATCAATAATTTCGGTAGTGACTACAGACTGTCATTAATTGATAAAATGGCTACTTTTACTTAGAAAACAAAGACGTTTATTTAAATTTATTTTACAGTAACCACAGTAATTACTACCTATTAGCGATCATTTATCTCACTCTTACTTATCGTTTGTATATAGAGCTCTGTCTTACACACAGAGTGCCCTATGGACAGCTTTGAGTTGATACAATCTGTATATCGATTATTCGAAATAATCGATTATTTTCCTACCAATCGATTCCGATTATTTCGAAAAACCGATTGTGTGAAAAACCGATTATTTTATTACCCTAAAATCGGATAATCGATCCAAAAAAGAGTATTTTTCCCGATTTTATAGAAGAAAAAAAGTTTTATTGTTCTTTTAAAACTTTGTGATTATTTCGAATAAGCGACTTATAATCCCCATCCCTATAGTTAAAACCAGTCTTCAAATAAGTGTTCAAATATTGTTGCTATGTCTGGCGATGGTATAAAGGTAAAGGATAGGTACAATATTACATAATTTTCCTTAAGGTGCCTTTACACGAGCAATTTTTTGAGCAATAATTGCCCGGCAACAGAATGGAGCAATTAATGGATCAATCTGGAGCAATTTCAATAAAATGCGGCAATTCTTTCGGCAATATTGCTTCTAATTGTTCCATATATTCCTTATTGTCCAAAGTGGCCGACATAAATTGCCGAATATCCACACGGTTTGGAAATTTTAGTCAATTTTCCTTCTATACGTATACGTATCCATGGTTTCACTTTCGTGTGGTGACAGGGATGAGATGCGCCGCTGTCATTTCTTTTTCTTTGCTTCTATTGTACCCAAATCTGTCTATTCCTTTTCTTTTTTTTCCATTTTAAACTTATTATAATAAAAGCACTACACGCCGCTGCCAGTAAAACCTCGTCCATAGCCAGCGACAGTTCAACTGAATTGCTATAGTGTATGAATGATTGCCTTATATTGCCTAGTTTTTCAAAGTTGCTCCATATCGCGTGATATGGTGTGGCGGTATCTTTAACAACAGTTGCTACATGTTGCCATCGCCGTGAATTGCTGATGTACATAGTTGACCACTATTGCCCGGAATTGAGCAATTTTAGTTGCCCGTGTAAGCGCACCTTTAGAAATTATTTTATATTTCTTTTAATAGAATTAGTTTTTACACGTGATAACATATTATGTTTCTATGCAAACGAACAGCAAAAATCATAATGGAAATTGCATTTTATTACAACTAGCGGTTCCTGTGCGAATAATTCGCACTAAAATTCGTTTCTAATTTCTCACACTCTTTATAGCTTTCTTCATTTTGTTGTATTACATTACAAAGCTCAGTGACGGTTCAAAAAATATTTTTCTAAAACTGTCATATAGAGGCGCAAGTATCGAAAATGTTGAGCTGAAGCGCCGCCATACGAAAAGTATTTATACGTGAATTTTGATTAAAAATTAAACAAAAAATTTTACCGACCGTCAATCATGTTGACGTTGTTTCAAAGTTAGAACCGTCAGATGGCAGCACTGCTGTATTGTGTCTTAATGTATATCTATATATATATAATTTTAATAATTAATAAATTTACAAAAACAAAAGCAATAATAATTTTTTTAGTTGTTGATGTCAGTAGAGCAAGCAATTATCTATAAAATGATATAAAATTTATGTGGAGCAATTGTGTGGTTTTTTCGAAAAAGGGAGGCAAACATCTTAACCTTAACGTATTAATATATATGATGTGTCAAAGGTCAATATTATTGAAGTAGGGATTATCCCGCCGCCCAATTGGCAGGAATTTTTTACTAAATAGCGACTTTGTTTCATAAAAAGTATTGCACGAGTAAGTTAAAGTGAACGACACACAGCCGCAAACTAGGCGTTATAGGTTCCTATTTTAGTTCCAGAATCAGTTGAGGGTAGTTCCAGAACGCGCCGTAACGACATGACGTAACGCGCGCTGTACCGTTTTAATTGGGTTTCTATTTATAACGGCCACACATGTTCTTTATTTAACGTGCATTAATAATAATGAAACGCGCCATTGTTGCCCGACTACAGACAACCACCTCGCATTTATTATCATGTCTCGGGACTCCGCGAGCGCTGCCGTCTCTATATCCGTTCCAGTTCTAGTAATTGAGTTCTTATCTATATACTTATTAGTGTATTTGCCATAATAATCTTCAGAATAGGGATCTCAGAAGTGCCAAAAAGTATCGATATATTATATCGTACCGATATTTTTTATTAGTGTATTTGCCATATAGCAACATACACTATTGGCGTCGGTCGGATGGCGGGACCTAGGGGTCGGACCAAAATTTCTCGACGTTTCATAACCTCCTAAACACATTGGCACCATTTTTAAAAATGTTTATATATATATATATATATATATATATATATATATATATATATATATGTGCGGGCAATAACTTTCGAAGGAGCTAATTCATTTTAACGAAATTTGGCATACATGTTGGAATCCATCACCGCACGAAGCCTATTTAAAATGGGCTCAATCGGGTCATTTTAAAGGTAGTTTTTAGGGGTTGAAAAAAGTTTTTGGGCCCAAAAATACCGAAAAAATTCAGAGAATCGTTTCAAAATTGAAATTTAACCCTTTTGTAGCAATTAAAAAGTGCTCCTAAAATTATAAGCGAATCGGCCCGACAGGACCGGACTTACAAATTTTATGAAAACACTAGTTTGCGTATACGAATTTACTTACTGAAGGTCGTATTTAATTTGGTGCAGATGCTAGATTGATAACAATATTTCAACTAATAAAATTATTATTGTAAGGGGTGTATTAAGGGGTTCAATTTTTTTTTATTTTGTTCAAAAACAAACTTAATTTCATTTAATAAAGCCACAATAGCTGTATTAGCAAATACACTATATTGTCGGCAGGGTTTTGGCACTGCGAACCGGGTTTTTTTAAGTATCGATATCGGTACCGATATATTTTTTACTAAATATCGATATATCGGTACAATTTGAAAGGGAACATTGGCACTCGAAGAAATTTGGTATACATATTGGTTAGCTTAATATAATCTCAAATAGGAAATAAGGAACTTTATTTCTAATAAATCAAGTAAAAAGTGAAAAAGAAACGTGTTTTACATGTGCTTTATTCACTGTTGTTGTTTTGGGAACGCATTTAAAAGTATGTTCCAAAAAAATATGTAAAAACACATGTTTCTTTTTCAGTGGAGTTTTCAATATTTTCGGAATAATTAAACGTCCATAGTCAGTCGCGGTAGTAAATACAAGTGTTGCTACTGGAAAAAAATATCGGTTTCGATACTCGGAATTTTATATCGATATATCGAAATATTAAATATCGTCCAAAAATATCGATATGTCAATATTTTTTCGACATCTCTACTTCAGAATCAAAGGTGTGTGCAAAGATTCAGCTCAATCGGTTGAGGATAACAGGTTTACAATTCAGTTGCAAGATTTGGCCTGAACAAAATACAGAGTAAACTCTTTATAACGAAACTCAAGGGACCGAGCATTTTTTATCGTTATAGAGAGTTAGCGTAATATGGAGTGAAGAAAGAAAAACAACCAAATTAACAATAATCTTTAGTATGTATGTTTTTGATAAAATTAATACATATAGTAAGTTAACTTTGCCTGACGTTTCGGGGCCACAAAGGTTTAGTCGGCGTTTTTTGTAACCTGATTAGATAACATAAACAATAACACCGACAATGACGATTTTCTGTGTCTAAATATGAACACATTTCTTCGTAATAGAGAATGGCTGCTGCGCTATAATATGGGTTTTAAAGTAAGCCAACCAAATTGTGATCGTTTCTATGTTATAGAGAGTTTATCGTTATAAAGAATAATGTTATGAAGAGTTTACACTGTATATACAAACATTGCAAGTTACATAAAAGCTTGTAAAATAGGAAACATCTCCGCTGACATGGACCCTTGAGTTCCCGAAGTCTATGACGAACGCTAAGAATGTGTAAATTCGTCTAGAAACCGTCGTTCTCAGGGAGAGTTGATTGTAATACGTAAGGGGCAAGGGCGCATGCATATGTACGTTTATAATATTAATTAAAAGCGATAAAAGTACCGGGAATTGATAAAAGTCGAATGAGAAATCGGCCAAGCAGAATGTAAAAAGTATTCAAAGTATTGTGTCCGTTAATTAAGTTTGCCATTTAAACGGCTCCCTCCACCCCCGTTCTCCCCCACTCTACCGTGCACCGCGCCAACCCACACTCTCGACTGTACTCCTTGTCTCCTCTCTTAACACTCCTCCTGTGTATGTGTGCCTCCCGAGGAGAATAGAAGACAGCAATCGCGTTAGAATGGTTTGTCTTCTATGAAAGAGGTGGTAGTTATTAACAAACTTTTATTTGCTTCACCTGTATGTAACAGAATCTTTGAACGTGAAATTAAAAACATCACCCAGATAATTCGCATGAAACCTAACTATGGTTGTTTTCAGTTCCCTTTATTTAGAACAGGGGTTCCCAAAGTTTTTCTTAATCGGGCCAATTTAATATACCCGAATTTTTTTGCGGGCAAAAAAAACGGAATAAAATCAAAACAACCCCGATTTTTTTTGTTTTAAATATATTTAACTACTTATTTCTTATTTTTTTTTTTATTAGTATAACTAGGTACATAATTTAATATAAATATAAATCTTTAATTATATATACTTATTAAGGACATGATAATACAATTACGCTGAAAATTTGAAGTCGATCGACCGTATATAATCCGAGATAAATTCAATTAAAAATTGGATAAATAACATTGATTGTATACGATTTCTGTAGTTCTGAACCAGTTTCTTATTTATAAAAAAAGAGCTAACTGTCAGAAACTTTCCAAAAACTGACAGTCTTTCAATGCATTTGTTATAAGTTTAAAAAAAAATAAGAAAAATTTGTTGACCGTCTAATTATTTATAAATAACGGTTTAAAGTTCAACAATTTATAGAAAAGTAAACATGCATATGAATACTATATGGGTTACGTTTCCACGGGTACAGTCTTGCGTACAAATTATGGATCACTTAGCTACAAGCTAGTATACTTTTGTGGCGCGTATAATCTATAACTTTTTGACAATATTGTACCACGACAACTACCTTAATTGCATAATAATATCTAGGCTAGTGTTGCAGTTGGCTTTCTGTAATCGATCCCATTTTTTTCCACGTCTACCAACCGTATACAGTCACAAAGCTGTATGTGTGTATGTGTACAAGCAGCGAGGCAAAGAGCCGAGGCAAATTTAGGTTTTTAATTATTTTTGTTCAGCATTTCCTTCAGTTAGTTCATTATATAAAATTTAATTAAGTTTCGCTGGCCTTAATTTAACGCTACTAATCAAGTATAAAGTTTTTTTCGCAGTGTGTTGTGAGTGTCGGCGGTTCGTTTGTCTGTAGAAACGACGTTCTTCTTTCTGATGCACTGCGTTTTTTTTTCTAAAACCGATTCTCGATGCACGAACTTTTAACATTTGCCAATGGAATCGAAATTGCTTATACGTTCCCACACGCCGAGGTATAAGCCAACACGTGCGAGAAAAGGATAGAAATAGGGATGTCGAAAGTGCCAAAAAGTATCGATATATATCGTATCGATATCGGTACCGATACCTATATTTTTTAAAAAATATCGATATATCGGTCCAATTTGAAAGAGAACATTGGCACTCGAAGAAATTTAGTATACATATTGGCTAGCTTAATGTAATGTCAAATAGCAATTAACGAAGATTATTTCTAATAAATCAAGTAATAAATATTTATCTAAAATCAAAAACTACGATAAGAATTTTGCAATGAATTTAATACTGGACACTACTTAGTAGGAGAGCTGTTAGACATTTTTGAGTAGTTATTTGAGGCACTGTGAAAATTTGTACAATAACTCTTTAGTAATATCCGAATACAAAAACACAGACCGGGCTGAAGGGTAGCGGGGCTTAACCGACCCTCAAATTTTTAAATTAGCAAAAATTTTTTCGCAAAAAAAAGTCCTTGAGGCATATTAATAGCTTAAAATTTAATATTTAAGGAGCTGACAAACAAAAAAGTTAGTTTTCTTAATCGGCTCTGAAATTATATTTAAAAAAAAAAATTTAAAATGCATTTGAGGCACGTTGAAATTTAAATATAATAATATTGGTAATTAAAATTAGATATATTCAAAAGAACAGGTCGTTTCGGTGGGACATTCTATCTGCCAGGTGATTAAAAATTTTAGGGTCGGTTAAGCTCCGCTACCTTTCAGAGAAATGTGTGTTTTTGTATTCGGGTAATACTAAAGAGGTATTGTACAAATTTTCAGAGTGTCACTAATACCTACCCAAAAATGTCTAATAGCTCTCGGGCAAATCGCTCAAGACTCCTTCAAAAAACTTGATTTTTTCTGATAATTAGTATTTTGTATTCTTCACATAAAAATAGCTTTGGGGGCTGTCGTAAAATATTCACAACGCGTTCTATTGCTTTTATATGAGGAATAAAAAATATTTAATTATATAATATTTTTTAAACTCACGATTAGGTAATCGTTTTGGGTTTCTTTTTTTAAAATATTTTTTGTACTTTTTTTTGCACGTTTTAAACTAAACTCTATATTTTAATATTATAGTCTATGACGTACGTTGTTGTATGTATTGTTTGCCTGCCGTCAGTAATTTTTCAAATAAAATAGTATTTTTTAATTTATTTCGGTCTTTTTAAATTAAACTCTACTGTAATATAGGGGTGCCATCCGTCCGGGTTTCCCCGGATTTGTCCTAGTTTAGAGGGCATCCGGGGAGCGTCTGGGCGGGGCTTCATTTGTAGTCCGGGTTTAAAAATTTAAGAATAAAAAAATTCTAACTGATTATTAAAATAATTTGTAACAAACTGTAATAAGATTCTGTTTTGTTAGGTACTTGTGACGTTCAGGCGGAGATATAAAACAAAAAAGTATCTTTGTCTTTGACAGTAAACGTTGCAGAGTACCCGCCACGTCGTAAATCTTATGAATTCAATAAATTGAAGTTGAGTTGCTGTAAATTACCCCGATAGAAATCACTGGAATAAAGTAATACAAATTACCATACTACTAGATATATTTTATTTTCGACAACAGATTAGAACTAATTACAATAGGAATTTAAATGAAGTGTACAAATAATTATGAGTCCGCCAAACCGAGATCACCAGGAAGGAGAGAAGAAATCAGGTAGGTATGAATAAGAAAAAATTGAGGTGAGTAAAATAGACTAGGAATTAAAATAAACGATAATCAACTACCGTAGAAAACTTAACGTGAACTGTTTTCTACGACATTAAAATTTTTACTACATATACTTTAAATTTTTGAAAAGAATCTTAGCAAAAATTAGCCATTACGCAAGTTCGTTTTTATTTTTATGGGTTGCATAATACATTTTTATTAATGCGATGATCATTGATTTTAGTACTTTTAGTGATAAAAGATTCTATCATTGATTTTATTATTTCAATTTCAATTAAAAAATAAAAATGTTACATCTTCCCTCTCTAAAGAAAAAACGAACTTACGTTTCAACTAAACAAAATATGGTTTTAATTGACTAATATGCGCTCGATTTTGCTTACTAGGATCATTTACATCTTCTAGGATACATGATACTGGAGTTGTAAATCGGAGAATTTTTCGTGGAGTGCTCCAGCGTGGAAGAAACTTCTGAGCTTCGTTCCCCCCGGCTGGTACTATTCGATGAAGTCTCTGAACTACTGTCTGACCGACTTGAAACCGATGTCTAGCTGGCTGGCGCAGATCATACAGCTGTTTGACGCGTTGATGAGCCCGACGTAGGTTGAGGTCAACTCGTTCTGGCGGTGCTGGCGTACTCTCAATGAGCGCTTCCAGATTCCACTGCCTGTCAAGCGGTTTCGTCAAGTCTCGTCCCAGGAATATCGATGCCGGAGAGTACTGTGTAGCCTCGGACACATTCGAGTTATGTGAGTATGCAAAAAATGATAAAAATTTGTCCCAATCTTTTACAGATTTCGCGCAGCTTTTGACCATTATCGATATCGATGCTTTCAAGTCCCTCATAGTTCGTTCCACCATATTTGATGAAGCTTGGTAGGGGGTGATGAAAATTTGGTGAATTCCCCAACTCAAAGCCATTTGAGTGAACAGGCCGCTGTGAAACACACTGGCATTGTCGCTTACGATGTTACGTGGTGGACCAAAACTACACCAGAGTTTTACCAGTTTTCGGACGATCACCGACGCTGTAGCCCTGGTACAAGGAATGACCTCAACCCATTTAGAATAACCGTCCAACACGACTAAGACATATCGCATTCCGTTATTTGAGCGGGGCAAAGGCCCGAACATATCAATATATACTCGGTCGTATATTCCGGTAGGAACGGACGATGCCATCGGTGCTCCCGTTGGTAAATTGGATGCCTTAAATCGCTGACAATCATCACACATTCTAACGTGGCTTTGTACGGTTTTAAATAAGTCTTTCCACCAAAATCGCTTAGCTATGGATCGATAAGTTTTCGTGATTCCAGGGTGTTGAGCATCAAGTCCATGAAAATAGTGTAAAATCATTGGTTGAAGATTTTTTGGAACAACGACCCGTTTAAGTTTATTTTTACCGACAAGTCGCATCAACAAGCCATCTTGCATAACGAAACCTCTTACATCTTCCTGATCTTGAAGATCCTGGATGATGAGTCTCGTGTCCGCTTCGGTTTGTTGATGTTGTTTGATGGAAATAAAACTTTGCGGGATTTCATGAAGTGCTGTTAGGGTATGCACTTCCGCTGTTTTTTCAACATCCACATCTTCGGGTCGATAAAGACGAGATAAAGCGTCAGCGACGGAGTTTAGAGGGCCGCGAATGTGTTCCACCTCGAAGTCATATTTTGACAGCTTAAGGACCCATCTTCCGACCTTACCGAGTTGTTTAGGATGATTTAGCATAAAAGACAAGGCTTCATTATCGACCTGTAGCAAGAATTTTTTTCCAAGTAAATAATCCGAAAATTTTTCAATTGCAAAAATTATTCCAAGTGCTTCGCGTTCATAAATGATTAGCTTTCGCTCCGTATCTGATAATTTTTTTGAAGCAAAATAAATAGGGTGAACGCCGTCTTCAAATTCTTGGAGAAGCACCGCGCCGAGAGCAACGTCTGATGAGTCGCATCGAACAATAAACCGTCTTCCAAAATTCGGGAACCTTAGAACTGGCGCTGTAGATAAGGCGTCTTTAAGCCTCTGAAACGATTGCATCTGTGCTTCAGCCATTCTAAACTTGACGTTCTTCTTCTTCAGTGCGTTCAGTGGCGCCGCTAGTTCACTGAACTTTTCAATAAACTTAGCGAAGTAAGCTACCATGCCCAAAAAGGATTGCAATTCCTTCAGTTTAGCTGGAGGCGGGATTTGCTGAATCGCTCGAACCTTGTCTTCGTCTATTTGGCAGCCTCGCGCAGATACAACGTATCCCAAACATTTGATTTGTGACATGCCGATTTGTGCTTTATCTGGATTCACGGTAAAGCCTATTTTACGTAGCCGCTTCAAAACTTCTTCCAGATGTTGTAAATGTTCTTCAATATTTGTTGAATATATGAATAAATCGTCAAAATAGTTCACAGCAAATTGATAATGTAAATCTCCGAAGATATGATTCATTAGACGATTCAGCGCTGCTGGTGACACGGCCAACCCGAATGGTAAATAGCGATATTGATAGCTACCCCCCACCGTTACGAAAGCTGTTATTGGCTTTGACTCAGCTGCTAACGGCAATTGGTGATAGGCCATGTTCATGTCCAATTTTGTGAAGATTGTGGCTCCTGATAAGCATTGGAAGATCGATTCGGGACGTGGCACCGGATATGCATCGAAATGTATCTTCTGATTTATTTTGCGATAATCGACGACCAATCTAAAGTCTCCTGATTTCTTGGGTATCAGAAAACACGGACTTGCATATGGTGATTCGCTAGGCTCGATGATCCCTAACTTCAACAGTTTCATAATATGTTTCCTCATTTGTTCTGCCTTAGGAGGAGTAAGGGGAAACGGAGGTTGATGACTTGGCAGGTTGTCCTTAAGGTGAATGGTGTATTCGTAATTTTTTACTCTTCCCAAATTGGTTGAAATAGTATCATCGAATTTCTTCAGAAGCTGCTTCAGATCCTGATCTTGATGATGAGACAATTTCGCCGGAACTTCTGTCATCGTGTTTAAGTTTTCCGTTATGATGGTGTCAGTCGAGATGAATGGTATTTGAGATTCTGGATTAAACTGAAAGGTGAGAATATTTTCAGAAAAATTTAGGATCGCGTTCATGCTACGCAAGGTTTTGGAACCAAGGATAAACTCAAAGGATAACTTAGGTATGACTATAAAGGTTAGATTCCATAAATAGTTATTTATCTTAATTCGTGTGATGATCTTCAGACTCGTTTTGACAACACGCCCGTCTGGCATGCACACCACCGACGGAGCAGTACATTGGCGACCTAATGAAGATTTGATAATAGTTTCAGCTACTTGAGCATTACAGCATGAAGCATTTGCTCCAGAATCCAATAGAGCGTGAAAATTTAGATGTTTTACTTTGATCTTAATGATAGGTACTCGATTAGCTTGAATATCCTTATAATTAATTGAATTGGTTTGGCGAATAATTAGTTTTTTGGCTGATTTCGTTGGTTGGCTGCGAGTCGTTTTCTACAGCTGTCGATGGAATGGCCAGCCACCTTGCAATAACGACAGTACACTGTATAGCCCGATGTATTTTCTTCGTCTTTATCATTTACGTTAAGAGACGTCAAACTACGGCATTCATTTTCTCGCAGCTGAAATTGCTCTAGACTCGCTAAAATATGCTGTAACTCGGCGAACGTTGATGGCGTCGCATAGTGTTTAGTCAACTCTAATGTTCGGAGGTTCATCTTCGCCCAAATTGACAACACTAACTGAGATTCTGTAGTCGTTAATGATAACGCCTCCGCTTTTTGTCTGACATCCTTGTAATAGCCGTCGAATGCTTCATCACTTCTTTGGAAACGGAATACAAAACGAGATGTTAATAATTCTATGACTATTGGTGAAAAATACTTTAGATGAATGACTTTTTTCATGATTTTCCAAGTATCCGCCTCTTGTACTTTAGATAACCAAAATTCTCGAAATCCACCCGATGTTTTTGGTATCAAGGCCAACATGAGTCGACGTTCTGGTAGTATAGAAGACTTCACAACATTGTCAACTTCTTGTATAAATTGAATTATTTGGTGTGGATCCGTACCATCCGTTGTCGGTACTGTTAATAACAATTGTTCTGCTTGCACCTTAACTTCAATAATTGAATCTCTGGCGTCTCGCTGCTGTATAATTTGACACAGCTTATTCAACTGTTGTTGTAGGGCTTCCACATTGTCACAAGTAGTTTTGGCTACCTGCAGATGAGCCAGTTCAATTTGACGAGCTCGGTCTGTTGCTGATTGCGGCGGCGATAAGACTTCTGGTTGACTTTGCCTTCCACCCCTTGGATCACCACTTCTTCCTGGAGTAATAACTTCTGGAGAACGGAACTCGTTTTCTTCTTCAGATGCCATAGCTTGTGTTTTCTGTCGTCGTGTTACTGGCATATAGATTTGGAACTGTGTCGTCTTGAATAATAATGTTTTTTTGAACTTTATTTTCAGGTAATTAAGGCATGGATGTCTTAGGGTACAAGGAAAGAAACAAGATAAACCGAAAACCCAGTTAAATCAAGATAGTCTATCAATAATGAAGTAACTCAACCATAAACTACGCTCTGCTACCATTTGTGACGTTCAGGCGGAGATATAAAACAAAAAAGTATCTTTGTCTTTGACAGTAAACGTTGCAGAGTACCCGCCACGTCGTAAATCTTATGAATTCAATAAATTGAAGTTGAGTTGCTGTAAATTACCCCGATAGAAATCACTGGAATAAAGTAATACAAATTACCATACTACTAGATATATTTTATTTTCGACAACAGATTAGAACTAATTACAATAGGAATTTAAATGAAGTGTACAAATAATTATGAGTTCGCCAAACCGAGATCACCAGGAAGGAGAGAAGAAATCAGGTAGGTATGAATAAGAAAAAATTGAGGTGAGTAAAATAGACTAGGAATTAAAATAAACGATAATCAACTACCGTAGAAAACTTAACGTGAACTGTTTTCTACGACATTAAAATTTTTACTACATATACTTTAAATTTTTGAAAAGAATCTTAGCAAAAATTAGCCATTACGCAAGTTCGTTTTTATTTTTATGGGTTGCATAATACATTTTTATTAATGCGATGATCATTGATTTTAGTACTTTTAGTGATAAAAGATTCTATCATTGATTTTATTATTTCAATTTCAATTAAAAAATAAAAATGTTACATACTTTTAAAATGATGATAAAAGATGACTAAATTTAATTTTAAGGTCTGAAAATCAATAAAAATTTCGAGAGCTAAGCTAAGTTTAGTGTTTTGTTGAAGATGGGAGCTTAGCTCTCGAAATGTACATCCACTGAATAAATCTGTTGTGGTAAGAAGTAACTATTCTTTTATTTTTATTTTAAAAAGAAAAATCTCAAGACGCACCAGGTATCGGGGACCAAGGGCGTCGCCAGCGTTTGAGTCAGAGGGGGGCAGAAGGATGAGAAAAAAACAAAAATTTCAGATTTTTGAGGGTTAAGATATCAAATATTAACACATTTATTGAATCCTTAAATTTGATTTTAGTTTCAGAGTGGTTCTGCTGAACGCTACATTTTATTACTTACTTATTCTGTGACATTAGGCAGGAAGTCCCGAACCTCTAGGGAGGGGCAGCTGCCCCTACCTGCCTCCCCCCCTGGCGACGCCCCTGTCGGGGACCAATTCAAAACTTTAATGGAAGTATTTAACAAATGTCAAAGAAATCAAAAGACAGAATATTGATATTAATTGCAAGAAATTAAATTAAGGTAAGACATTTACATGGTTCTAGTTAAATATAAACATTTTTGATATTGTCATTATAGGTTGATAAAAATATCAACGACCCCGCCAGCTGACATCATTCACGAGTTTACGGTGATTCCTCTACTAATCTTGATTATCTATTTAATGACGATTCGCCATTGTTTCACCTTGTATCTACTTGATCATTTTTAATGTACCTATCTAAAAAAAGAATAGTCTGATTTTTCACGCCCATGTAATATATTAAAATATTATAAAAAGTATTTGAGCTCTACCCCATAACTGACAAAATCAGGAAAACTCCTACACTGTACAATGTAAGTAGGTAGTATATGTTTCTGCTGTTGTTAATTTAAAAAAGGGAATAAATGTTTATTTTTATCAAATTATGAACGTATATCGACTGTCACGTAAGCAAAATCCTCTTGACGAAGACCTGTCACAATTAGGGATTGCAATCCAGCGGCATTTTCAATCCAGCTGGATTTATGCTGGATTAAAGCAAATTCAGCTGGATCCAGCATTGATCGATTTTTCAAAATAAATATAACAATTTTTTAACTCAAGAGACTTGAATAACTATTTATCTACATTTACATCAAATACTCGTGTTTTTGGCGTTAGTAAAGTACTCTAATAGTAAGTAATAGTTACGAGTATCTGGAGTATAATTATTAATTATCACAATACAGTCTTAAATCACCTAAATTGATATTCTAGATATCTGAAATAGTTATTCGTTTACCTATTTTACAAACTAAGTATAGTCAATTTCTCAGTCTCAATAATTTTAGAAATAAAATTCCGTTTCCTGCTTATAAAACGTCTAGTTAACTCTTATTAAAAACAAAACTTTAATATAAATTATATTATATAATTTAAGACTTGCCTTTTAAAGAATAACGCCAGTCAATTATGTAACAGTTTTTTTTTTACTTTTTTTAAAGTAAAATCTCAAAAAAGGAATGGTGCCATCACCTAGCCTTATACTTCTTAAAGAACTGCAAATATACCTGCCTGCAGAAAGGGTTCTCTTTAATCATGGATTAAAGTTAGGTTTTCACATTTTACTCCCTCACTTTCATAAAGTGCTATTTCTTTCTTCAATATCTTCTTCTCAGATCCAGTTAATTACTTGTTTTTAGCTGACTGCGGATCCGCACCGCTGGATCCAGCGCCAGATGCTGGATCCAGCTGGATTCAGCATTGCAATCCCTAGTCACAATCAACGAAATTCTAGAACTTATTTAAAAAATTAGCTAAAGCTTAATATCAAAATTAAACTACAGTTAGTTTCATCACGAATAGAAAAGTTTTCTAAAAAATATTTTTTTCTTCTAGACTTCATAGTTGTGGATATATTTTGAAAAAAAAAACAGATGTACTTTTGTTCTGAAAATCTGTCAAAAATAAAAAAAATCGGGTCCTCTTTTTCCACCAACCTCCATATTTTACGTGTGTGGATTGGTTCTCCGACGGTTTGTGTGGGTTTTTCGAAATAGCGATAATTTCACACCTGAATATGGTACCAAACCCATGAAGAAATTCAATCGCTCCATTCTGCGTGGTCTGTAGTGGGGTGAAAAGGGGGTAGTTATTAACCATTTGCGGGAGTCGCGTGAAGTAAAGCCCAACGAATTTGGTTTTTCCGCCCACGAATACGGGGGAGTCATTGGGTTTCGGGGCGCTCCGACATTTTTCGTGAAATGGCTCTGAATTCCCAAAATTTATATAGACTACTAGACTAGTCTCTTGTTCATCGCACACCCTGTACAATGCACGCGGCACCTAATTTATAAAAGCGAAAAGTTGCCGTAATAAATAAATCCTTGGAAAGTTAAAATT
Source organism: Venustoraphidia nigricollis (assembly GCA_034508555.1). Taxonomy (NCBI): domain Eukaryota; kingdom Metazoa; phylum Arthropoda; class Insecta; order Raphidioptera; family Raphidiidae; genus Venustoraphidia; species Venustoraphidia nigricollis. The sequence goes on from JAVRKA010000016.1 coordinate 6,930,714, forward strand.
ACAATCGAAACCGAGAGCAAGATTTATTCGAGAATTGAAACATTCATTCATTCACGCATAGTACCAACACATCTATTATTATGAAGGAATCATTTCGAACAAATCATTCGATTATAAAAACCATTCGAATAGCAAACTTTCGATTATGAAAATCATTCGATTATTCCCTAGACTAGTCTCATGTTCATCGCACATCCTGTACAATGCACGCGGCACCTAATTTATAAAACCGAAAAGTTGCCGTAATAAATAAATCCTTGGAAAGTTAAAATTATAATCGAAACCGAGAGCAAGATTTATTCGAGAATTGAAACATTCATTCATTCACGCATAGTACCAACACATCTATTATTATGAAGGAATCATTTCGAACAAATCATTCGATTATAAAAATCATTTGAACAGCAAACTTTCGATTCTGAAAATCGTTCGATTATTCCCTACATTATTCTTATGTTCATCGCACATCCGGTACAATGCAAATGGCACCTAACTTATAAAAGCGAAAAGTTGTCGTAATAAATAAATCCTTGGAAAGTTAAAATTACAATCGAAACCGAGAGCAAGATTTATTCGAGAATTGAATCATTCATTCATTCACGCATAGTACCAATAGATTAGCTGAAGGAATAATTTCGAATAAATCATTCGATTATAAAAATCATGCGAATAGCAAACTTTCGATTATTCCATGGATGTGTCCCATGTTCATCGCACATCCTGTATAATGCACACGGCACCTAATTTATAAAAGCGAAAAGTTGCCGTAATAAAAACACAAATAAATCCTTGGAAAGTTAAAATTGAAGTTTTTCGCGTCAGGAAATTACTGTGTGCTGTGTTTTGATGGTCAGCACGGTGCTGAGGCGGTATTTAATTTCAACTCCATTATATCAGACGTGCCGCTGTTTGCCTCTCTGTCGTTCTCGAGTCGGCGTCGCTCTCGCACGCACATAAACAAAAGCGCTTTGCTTTACCGGTAAATAAAGTTTGATAAAATTACAAAAGAAACCGACTGTCCCATTGACTTCGACGACCGTCGATTCGTCATCGACTTAGAAAATGGACTGCGCAGAAATGAGACAAATAGTTGGCAAAACCAAAACTGCACAACCCGATAAGTCTACTGTACGATACAATTGAAAAAAATATAAAATAAAAAAAAATTAAATATACATACTTTTAAAAAATTAAATTTTTAATTATAATTTTTTTTAATGATATTATTATCCTGGGTGTCTCAGAAATCGCGCACCCAATTGTTGGGATCGAAAGAGAAAACTATTCTGAGCCCAAAAATCCATGTTTGGAATTTTTTGATAACGTAGTTAATTAGTAATTAATTAATGAAAGTGACCAATCAGGAGCGCGCTACAGAAGAGAGTGTCGTCGGCTGGTTTATTTCGGTTAATTAGTAAAATAATAAATTAAATTAAACTACACTAATAATTTTTAATGAATAAAATAACTTAATTAACGCTCGCCAGTGATTTCCACTTTTTTTTCGAATTCATTTTGAAATTCATCAGTTTAATTTTTTCCCACTTCATTTTAAATGGAAAAAAAATTAGTTAAAATTTTATAAATGAATTTAATAAATAAATCAGCCGACGACACTCTCTTCTGTAGCGCGCTCCTGATTGGTCACTTTCATTAATTAATTACTAATTAACTACGTTATCAAAAAATTCCAAACATGGATTTTTGGGCTCAGAATAGTTTTCTCTTTCGATCCCAACAATTGGGTGCGCGATTTCTGAGACACCCGGAATATCCATCTTAAGATATAAAAGTAACCAATGTTTCAAAATAAATATTTGACTTATTCTGCAAACTATTTTTTTTATGCCAAATAAAGTACATGAAAAAAATTACGTAGCTTGACTCCAACTCCCCCCTCCCCTCACGTAGCTTTAGAACTGATCCCCCTCCCTCTTAATCGAGCTACGTACCTTATGAACGCTCCCTAAAAAAGTTTACTTGAATTATTGTTTTATTGTTATTAAACAACTTTCCAGAAAAATTCAACACCCGGTCAAATTATCAAAAAATGATTTACATTATTTCTGTGCGTAAAATCTCAGAATATCATACATTAATAACAGTGTCCTTTTATTAATGCATGTTCTAAAATATCAGGTTCCACTGTATTAATGCGGAATGCAACTAAATAAAATTTTATACGGCATTTCAAAACTATTGTATTTGAATTGTGTAAGTTACAGTATAATATCGAGTGTAAGTGTCGGTACAGTCAATCTCCGTCCAGTGGGGCAAGAAGTGGGGGGAAGGGGTTGCCCTAGACGACGCAGAGACGTCTCTCGTCTTATCGCTCCAAACTCGGTCTGTGTGAAGTTGTTTTTAGCGTTGACTTACGCTCGATTTCTGGTATCTTTAAAGCATTTACGCTTTGTCCTTAACTCAGTTTTGCTTAATTAGTTATCATAATAATAAGAGTTGCAATAATATAATACGATAATTAGTCGAATAAAAAATTAGACATTATGGGTTTTTATTTACGGCCGCCATTTTGGATTTGGAATGAAGTCACATTGCTGATTAGGTTCTACTTGTAATACCCTTTCATTTGATGCCCATGTGGAGGGGGTTGTAAAGAAGAAGGTAATCCGCCATTTTGTGTTGGCGACCATATTGGATCTACCATAATATTCAATGTACTATTATATGGTGTTGTCTTCAGAATCAAAGGTTTGTGCAAAATTTCAGCTCAATCGGAAACCGAGAAGTTAATCAAATTTAACTTGTAAGATTTAATTACAGACAGATACCGGGGCAGGTAAAACTAATATAAGATATATGTTAATTCTGCAATACTTCAGAATGAGTTATATAATTGTTAATTTAAGGTAGTTATCGTGGTACAATATTGTCAAAAAATTATAGATTATACGCGCCACAAAAGTATACTAGTTTGTAGCTAAGTGATCCATAATTTGTACGCAAGAGTACCCGTGGAAACATAACACATACAGTATTCATATGCATGTATACTTTTCTATAAATTGTTGAGCTTTAAACCATTATTTATAAATAATTAGACGGTCAAAAAAAATTTCTTATTTTTTTTAAGCTCATAACAAATGCAATGAAAGACTGTCAGTTTTTGGAAAGTTTCTGACAGTTAGTTCTTTTTTTATAAATAAGAAACTGGTTCAGAACTACAGAGATCGTATACAATGTTAATTATCCAATTTTTAATTGAATTTATCTCGGATTATATACGGCCTATCGACTTCAAATTTTCAGGGTAATTGTATTATCATGCCCTTAATAAATATACAAAAATTAAGAATTTTCTGACGGTGTGCCTTAACCACGACAACTACCTTAATGTTAAAAATGCATTATTATGATGAATTAACTGTTAAGACATCGCACCGTAGAGTAATTGATTAACTTATTCCGCCGCGAAAGTGGAAAGATTCGGGTTTGAATTCCGACGGTGACAGTGGATAAAAAATATGTTTTTTCTAATTTAGCATTGTAACAATGAAAGATTATAACAGGTGGAACTAAATAAAAGCTTGTAAAAATTTAAAATTAAAATGACGTTGTGCGCAACGCTTATTGGATTGAATATGTACGAACGCCACTGGTGACATGAGCGCCGGCTCACATTTACTGCTATAAAACATTTTATTTCGCTAAAGTCGTTTTGATTTGAGAAAGTTACAAGAACATCGCTATAATAAAGTTTTAGATTTCATACAAACAGCGGTAAAATTATTACATATCGTTTTATTGGAGTGTTATTGGATCTGAGAGTTGCCGCCATGCCTTAGTTACATAATATTACATATAATATATGTATATTATGTGGATTATTTCCAGTGGCGTACCAAAAATATTCACTGTCGGTTATTCTCAAATACAGTCGAACATTGTTGTAACATTATGAAAGATTTCTCTGTGTATAATAATGTTTTTAGTGTATTTGCCATATGGCAACATATACTATTGGCGTTGGTCGGATGGCGAGACCTAGGGGTCGGACCAAAATTTCTCGACATTTCATAACCTCCTAAACACTTTGGCACCATTTTTGAAATATATATGTGTGTGTGTGTGTGTGCGGGCAATAACTTTCGAAAGAGTTAATTGATTTTAACGCAATTTGGCTTACGTGTTGAAAACCATCACCGCAAGAAGCCTATTTAAAATGGGTCTAATCGAGCCATTTTAAGGGTAGGTTTTAGGGGTTGAAAAATGTTTTTGGGCCCCAAAATACCGACAAAATTCTCCGAATCGTTCTAAAATTGAAATTTAACTCTCTGGTAGTAATCAAAAAGTGTCCCTAAAATTTTAATAAAATCGGCGCGACAGGACCGGATTTACAAATTTTATGAAAACACTAGTTAGCAAATAATGAATTATTTACTGAAAGGTGTATATATAATTTGGTATAGAGGTTCGATTGATAATAATATTTCAATTAAGAAAAAAAATGTTATTTAGAGGGATGTATTAAGGAGTAAAATTTTTTATTTTGTCCAAAAACCAACTTAAGTTCGCATAATAAAGCCACACTGCCTGTATTAGCAAATACACTATATTGTCGGCAGGGTTTTGGCACTGCGACCCGGGTTTTATTTTTTATTTCTGTAAGACAAAAATTTTTGGGCCAAATTTGCCGCCCCCTAAAATCTGCTTCAGCCTACTCAGCCTGCTAGTAAATCCGCCACTGCCGGTAACGATTAAAAACAACACTTTGTAAGCATAAATTAGTATTTTGAATAAGACGAAATTCCGTGTGTTTTTATTCAATTTAAAAAGTAATTTTAAAACAAACAAGAGCGAGTTTTATAAAAACACCGTCCTTCGGTATAGGGTTTGAAGGAGGTGGAGGCGGCGGAGCGGACAGAGGGGTGGCAGCAAGGGGATGGCCGGGGACGGCAGCACGTGTGTGTGTGTGTGTGTCTGGGATAAATAATGTAAGGCAATAATAAAATATCGCTGGTCCGGCAGTAACATACCTCGCGAGTTTAATAAAAACGTCACCCGGTGTTTGACTCGCTTCGTGCTCTGGGGTACAGTGGGATTCTTCTTACACGCGCGTCACCAAATAAACACGCATGTGCCATCGAGGAACAATTCAAAAGAATTTTAAATGATTCCGATGATGTAATAAGATACGCTAATTAACTATAATATTATCATATTATCTGTCTACCCATCTCGTTTTAGCAAGGAATAATACTATTCGCTTTGACCGAAGATGGTGTGAAAAGACCACTTCGTGTAGAAAAAAAAAATCGTGACCCTCATTCACATAAGCTCGCGGGAGAAGTAAAACTTCGGTGATGCTATTTATATATTTAATTTTTTTTAAGTTGATTACCCCTTCCTATTTTTAGACAGAACGTCTACGTAATATAAAAAAAAAATTGAAAATAATTTTTGGACAGAACGGTTTGGAAGTCTCTCTCCCCATCTAATTTTTGGACAGAGCGGCTCGGGGGTCCCCCGTCTCCATCTAATTTTTGAACAGAACGATTCGGGAATACCCCACCCTCGTCTACGTAATATAAAACAAGACGTTCTTTTTTCCCCTTCATTTTCGTAACCGTTCTTGTTCGTAACGCATAATGCGTCACAGAAAAATTCAAACAGATTCCCTCGCTAAAGAAGTTTTACTCCAAAAAAAAAAATTAAAGATTTTACAGTGAAGTTAATTTTGTTGTAAATTTTTTTTGCGCTTTTTAGTTCATCAAAGCATATTGTTTTAATTATAAGACTAAAAAAACAATAGCGCATTTGATTATAAGGTAGGCAACTCAACGTATGTCACTGTACAGCACGTTAGCTTTCTTGCTGTAATTTTTCAGAGTTTTTTTATCTTGAAGGTCCTGGTCAGAATAATGGGACAAACATATTAAATTATTGTATTGTCAACGGTCCTTGATAAGTTTGCTAAGTTTTGAAGTGGGTAAATTTAATGTTCAAAGATTCCTTTATAAACATACGTTCAAAGATTTTATTTTTTTATCCTAAAGGTCCTGGTCAAGATAATGAAATAAACTTATTAAATTATCGCATTGTCATCGGTCCTTGATAAGTGTGCAATGTTTCAGTTAAATCTGACGTTTTGAAGTAGGAGAATTCCACCTTCAAAGATTCCTTTACAAACATACGTTCAAAGATTTTATTTTTTTATCCTGAAGGTCCTAGTCAAGATAATGGGATAAACTTATTAAAATATCGCATTATCATCGGTCCTTGATAAGTGTGCAATGTTTCAGTTTAATCTGAGGTTTTGAAGCTGGTGAACTTCACGATTTTTTTTATCTTGAAGGTCCTGGTCAGAATAATGGGACAAACATATTAAATTATTGTATTGTCAACGGTCCTTGATAAGTTTGCTAAGTTTTGAAGTGGGTAAATTTAATGTTCAAAGATTCCTTTATAAACATACGTTCAAAGATTTTATTTTTTTATCCTAAAGGTCCTGGTCAAGATAATGAAATAAACTTATTAAATTATCGCATTGTCATCGGTCCTTGATAAGTGTGCAATGTTTCAGTTAAATCTGACGTTTTGAAGTAGGAGAAATTCACGTTTAAAGATTCCTTTGCAAACATACGTTCAAAGATTTTATTTTTTTATCCCGGTCAAGACAATGGGACAATCTGGTTAAATTATTGTATTGTCATCGGTTCTTGATAAGTGAGCAAAGTGGGTGAATTTCACGTTCAAAGATTCCTTTACAAACAAACATACTGGTGAAGCTAAAAAGGCGTGTTAAAAAGAGTTGGTCCTAGAACTGGTCCTTGAAGAACACCAATTTCATTGTCATCGGTCCTTGATAAGTGTGCAAAGTTTCGGTTTAATCTGACGTTTTGAAGTGGATGAATTTCACGTTCAAAGATTCCTTTACAAACAAACAAACAGACAGGTAAAGCTAAAAAAGCCTGTTAAAAACTGTTCTTCACCGAACTGACCATGCATCGAAGAATCGTACTGTACAAGGGACAGAGCGGGCAGCACACATGACGTGTTCTCTAGCTCGTATGGCACGTGTGTGTGTGTGTTCCGTGTGTATTTTGTGTCGTAGCTCCGCTGCACCGCCGCGTCGTATTATTCGACGCAACTCCCGTTCTCCCGCCCCCACTTTGACAGACGCGGAAATAAAGATGTGAACGCGCGATATTAAACTACAGACTTTTGGACACAACAAATTAATATAAAGCGAGTCGCTCAGCTGTACTCCATACTCCTGTGACAGTCACGTGACACACACGTTGTGGCATTATTTATTTGACGGAAACGGCCGTAGTGTCGCATTGTCATTGTTTTATACGCATATCCCTGTAAATAAATTATGCTTGCTTCTCTCTCTGCAGCAGGTAAACTAACTATAGGGCCTTTACAGGCGATGCGCGTTTGTTTTGCAAAACAACTGAATTATAAAACGACGCGACGAGACCTTATTTACAGCGGGTGTTCCATTGATAATCGCTTACCAACCATACACTACGTGTCAAGACGCGATTTTTTCAAGGTCGCCGTTTCTAAGGGTATTTTCAGTTGTCAAAAACTTTGCGGGACGCAGTTTGTCCCAGAAATAAAACAGTAATTTTTTTTTAAACATTCATTGTTACAATGCTAAATCAGAAAAATTTATATTTATCCACCAACACCATCTGGACTCAAACCAGAATCTTTCCACTTTCGCGGCGGAATGAGTTGTCAGTTACTCTACGGTGCGATATCTAAACAATCAATTCTTCATAATAAAGCAATTGTAACATAAAATCCACTACATACGAGAGCTGATTATTTTAGCTAAGTTCTGCTAGACATGAATCGTCTCCATAGCGAGAGTTATGAATGTATAGGTAAATTTCCATTTTTTCTTTATTAATCCAACCTAGACATTCCGCCGCGTAAGTGGAAAGATTCTGGTTTGAGTCCAGACGGTGTTGGTGGATAAAAATAAATTTTTCTGATTTAGCATTGTAACAATGAATGTTTACCAATTAAATAGCAAACGTTCTGCAGCTTGTAGAAATTAAAAACATCTTATAGTAATTTTTTTATTATAGAAAAAATAAAGCGCCAGTAGCGTTATGCTCCCGCTAATCTGGACCCGCTAGTCCAGACATCTGGTTAATTCGAACGTGATTAAAAAAATCAGGATTTAATAATTAGTTTTGTCTTCTTCTACATTTAACCGGGCGTAAATGTACCTCATTTCAATCACATCGTCAATGAACCAGGGTGAATTGTATCTGGTTGTTGATTTCAATACATTTCGTTTGAAATAGTTTTTTCTTATCGAGATGAATTACCTAATAGGATATTGTTATAATATACGTAATAATAAAAACATTTTTAATACGAGCTTGGTAGAGTAGTGGTGACAGCACTAGACTCGCATTCGGGAGGTACCGAGTTCGAATCTCGGCGGGGGCAGATGTGGCTGGGACTTTTTCCTCCTACCCCTCGCCGAGAAACGGTAAATCCTGTACCTGCCATCTTGATTGAGGTTTTCCATGGTTTCCCTCAATTAATTCCAGATAAATATCGAGATGGTTCCTTATTCGAGGCCATGGCCGATTACCTATCAAACTCCTAGTTAAAAAATTGCCTACTTTATCCTAATTTCCTATAATTCCTTCATACGCATATAGTGTAAAAAGTGTTACCACTTTTTAAACTAGAGTACGATACCAAACAAACATAATATATTTCATAACTATAAATTAAAAACCCGGGTCGCAGTGCCAAAACTCTGCCGACAATATAGTGTATTTGCTTATACAGGCAGTGTGGCTTTATTTTGCGAGCTTAAGTTGGTTTTTGGGCAAAATAAAAAATTTTACTCCTTAATACACCCCTTAAAACATTTTTTTTCTTAATTGCAATATTATTATAAATCAAACCTCTATACCAAATTATATACAACTTTCAGTAAATAATTCACTATTTGTAAACTAGTGTTTTCATAAAATTTGTAAGTCCGGTCCTGTCGGACTGATTTTATTTAAATTTCAGGGACACCTTTTAATTACTACTAAAGGGTTAAATGTCAATTTTGAAACGATTCTGAGAATTTTTTCGGTATTTTGGGGCCCAAAAACATTTTTCAAACCCTAAAAACTACCCTTAAAATGCCCCAATTACGCCCATTTTAAATAGGCTTCTTGCGGTGATGGATTTCAACACGTGGACCAAATTTCATTAAAATCAATTAACTCTTTCGAAAGTTATTGCCCGCACACACACACACATATATATATATATATATATATATATATATACGTACATAAATATATATATATATACATATATATATATATACATATATATATATAAACATTTTCAAAAATGGTGACAAAGTGTTTAGGAGGTTATGAAACGTCGAGAAATTTTGGTCCGACCCCTAGGTCCCGCCATCCGACCAACGCCAATAGTGTATGTTGCCTTATGGCAAATACACTAATAACAAACTCTAATGATGAGTAGAGATGAAACAACGAATTGTTTTCTATGTATTGAAATCGGAACATTTGCTCAATTTTTTCTTAACGATAATAGTTTGATTTTCTATTTGCACGGCCCAGAGAGTTTATTTACTTACACATAAAAGATTTTCTAAATTACGGAATCGAGATTCAAATTTGGATACCTATGTGTCTACTTCAACGTAGTGCATTCGCCAGGTCCGTCTACTGACTTTATTTACATATACAGTAAGACCTCGCTTAACGCGAGAGATACGTTCCAATAAGTTCCTGTTCTATATACGAAACAGCGCTAAACGAGGTCATCTTAATACGTAGATAATAAGTGAAACAGACCCGAGAATAAGAAAATTTAGTAGTTTTTTAGTGTATTTGCCATATGGCAACATACACTATTGGCATCGGTCGGATGGCGGGACCTAGGGGTCGGACCAAAATTTCTCGACGTTTCATAACCTCCTAAACACTTTGGCACAATTTTTGAAAATGTTTATATATATATGTATATATATATGTGTATATATATATATATATGTGTACGGGCAATAACTTTCGAAGGAGCTAATTCATTTTAACGAAATTTGGCACACATGTTGGAATCCGTCACCGCACGAAGACTATTTAAAATAGGCCCAATCGGGTCATTTTAAGGGTGGTTTTTAGGGGTTGAAAAAATTTTTTGGGCCCAAAAATACCTAAAAAATTCTCAGAATCGTTTCAAAATTAAAATTTAACCCTTTAATAGCAATTAAAAAGTGCTCCTAAAATTTTAATAAAATCGGCTCGACAGGACCGGATTTTCAAATTTTCTGAAAACACTAGTTTGCAGATAGTGAGTTATTTACTGAAAGGTGTTTTTATTTTTGGTGTAGACGTTCGATTGACAATAATAATGTAGTTAAGAAAAAAATGTAGTTTTAAGTAGTGTATTAAGGAGTTAATTTTTTTATTTTGCCCAACAATCACCTTAAGTTCACATAATAAAGCCACAAGGCCTGTATCAGCAAATACACTATATTGTCGGCAGGGTTTTGGCACTGCGACCCGGGTTTTTTTTTGTTTATTATGTTAAATAATTTTTTATCACAGTAATTATAGATTTATTAATTGCTAATATCGATCTTTGTTCATAAAACATTTATGAAACTCAAATAAAAGTTCGAGTAAGAAGTTATGTTTGTGACGAGGAAGGTTCCTCATTTGACATATTTTGTTTTTTGTGAAGAAGTCATCTAATGTCGTCTGTCTTTTTCTATTTCGTTCAGCAAGCTGTTGTCGATAGCAAGATATTGCATCAATAACACTTCATCTTATCTTTGAACTTCTATCAACATTTGACTCATTTTGTATGAACTGATCCATAATTTACGTTATACTGGCTACACTTTTTTAGAAACCGCGTAATACTGAAACAGCGTTAAGCGGAGCAGAAAAACCAGCGGCAAAACTAGCCTTTAGTTTGGTTAAGGGGGTCAACCCGTGTGATGTTTTCAGAGAATTGATTTTTTTTTGTATAAACTGATTCCTTAATATGTATAGAATGTGCTAGGGTAAAGTGATTTTTTCAAATTCGAAGTCGTCGTAAGATACAGCCGTTAGAACGGACAGGTGTTCGGAACGCTGATTTGAGTACTGGTGCACTAGGCCTATTGTGACGTGTCGTTTTGGTGCCTGAGACCCTTCAATATAAATGTACATTCATATATACATGTATAGAAGGAGACTTCGATGATGAGTTGTTATTTCAAACCAGACATCGCAGATTACTGGTAAGTAAAGATTTTCATAGTTTAAACCGTACTTGAAACTTGAAACGCGTTTTTCGAGCTTGTTTCCAAGATATCTCAAGAACGGTTTGACCGATTCACTTGAATTTTATAGGGTAGACTTAGCACATATAGAGTCACCGCGTGAATCATTAATAAATTTCAAGTATTTCTATTTTTTTCGTAACGATATAACGAAAAAAAAAATAAAAAAATTTGAAACTTTTTTTTAAAAGTTTGTCAAAAATTCAGGTTTCAAAATTTTCAAATGATTCTAGTTCATGCGGTGCATACAGGCTTACAGATTAAAATGCCGTTGGTCTTTTTAATTTCAGATAACCCAATCAACCGAAATCATGGAGGCTATGAGCACACTTTTTTTCGAGGCGGGTTTCTTCAGACTGGTACAACTCACGATCCAGAGAAAATTTTTAGCTGAAAATTTATATGTGTACTGTCGAAATACTAATAAATAAATAGTAAATAATAATTCAAAGTTCTATCTTTTTATTTGTCGTCAAAAAAATCCTAAAAAATGCCTTAAAAACCGGCCGTCACACGGGGTGACCCCCTTAATAGGGTCTTCACTGAATTAAAATATATTATATATAATAATTAATATTTAATTCTAAATTACTGTACATTTTTGTAGATCCTGAAGAAGGCACAAATTGTTGCCGCAACGTTGATCATTAAAGAGAGCAAATACTAAATTGTTATCTTATGCCTCACTTCCTGTCTAATCTACTTGCATTATAAAAAAGGTAACACTAAAATTGAATTAAAATCGCCCGGTTGTCCATTCTACTTAGGATTTTACAGCTTCAGCGCCTCTACAGTCGGAACAGGAACCCTTGATTTCCGGACTTTTGAGACGTCTCCTCTCACTCTGTATTTTCAGTGATTCCAATAATCACAGTGATAAAACGTGATCGTTGTCTATCTGCCCGATTGTCTAAGTACGGGCCTGAACGGTGCACGGCGCGCCTCGTCACAACGTAATGAGATGAGAAATTGAATGAATCTAATCTGAAATAAATAGGCGGAAAGAAGAGGGAGGGACAAAGCAGAGTACCGACAGACAGAGACGACGCTACACACTCTAAACGACTGATGAATGAGTGCGCGACAAGGACGCGCCTATTTAGCTCAGTGTTTGCAGAACAAGGAGGAAGCAACACGGCACGACACTGTGCTCTGCCCGATTTAAAGTGTCCTGTTTGTAAGGCTGTCGGAACGCTCTGAATTTTGTTTGTGCTGAGACCCAGCGGTAAGGGGCGAGGTTGGCAAAAGACATATTGTGGGTGTGACCTTCTTTAGCTCTGTCTCGCTCAAATCATCCGCACGTTTCAATTTTTGGCTGGTGCCAACTACGAGGCTAAAAAATCTTATTGCAAGGGTGCCGCTGTCAATTGATTACTCTAATTTTTGGAAATATTTTGAAGATTTATGAAACTTTTCCGAAAAAGGAAGAGTCACTTTAGGTTTGTGATGGAACAGTTTTGTGAAATAAGTACGAATAAGGTCATAGTGTGACATTGAAAACGTGTATTTTTTTAGCACAATTAGTGCCAACTTTTTTCTAGTAAACCGTATATAAATTACAAAAGTAGTCCATTAGAGACCTAGATTTGTCTTTTATCTTCCTTATAGAGAAAGAATTTTTGCAGAATGTTGACGAATAAGTCTACAATCAGTTGACAGCCGAAGCTCTATTTTTGGCTTTAAATTCAGAGCGTTCCGACAGCCTTAAGCCAAAAATAGAGCTTCGGCTGTCAACTGATTTATTCTGCAAAAATTCTTTCTCTATAAGGAAGATAAAGGACAAATCTAGGTCTCTAATAGACTACTTTTGTAATTTATGTACGATTTACTTGAACAAAGTTGGCATTAATTGTGCCAAAAACACACGTTTCCAATGTCGCACTACGACCTTATTCGTACTTATTTCACAAAACTGTTCCATCACAAATCTAAAGTGACTATTCCTTTTTCGGAAAAGTTTTTTAAATGTTTAAAATGTTTCTAAAAATTAGAGTAATCAATTGACAGCGGCACCCTTGCAATAGCATCGTTTAGCCTCGTAGTTGGCACCAGCAAAAAATTGAAACGTGCGGATGATTAGAGCGAGACAGAGCTAAAGAAGGTCACACCCACAATATGTCTTTTGCCTACGTCGCCTCTTACCGCTGAGTCTCAGCACAAACTGTGTGATCCTATAAGAGTTCCGTTTTTTTTTTTTTTGTTGGACGTACGGAACTTTAAAAACTTTATTTTTTTCACAATAAGATCATCACCACGCGGTCTTTAATTGAGAGCGAGAATAGTTCGTCAACTCGTCGCTAGAGTTGAAACAGCCGCAGCAATATTGGCGTGAAATTGATCTGAGAATCGTTTGCCTTATAGTTCGTTTCATTATTTGTGTGTTCGGCCAACGAAAGATGAAAAAAAGCGTCTCCTTTGACTGTGACTTGTTTGGCACAGTCTTTGTCGCCGCGCCTTTGTTCTTTCATTCGACGACGCGCTTAGACTGTGAAGAGGCAGCCAGAACGAATTACACGCTTATTTGTTTTCAATTGATTTACGGTTTTATAATGTTGTACAATATTAACAACATAGTATTCGGGACTATTATTACCTTAACTTTTAACCACACCATACAATGTAGTACATTCTACACCACTACGCGGCGACACTGACACTTAGGCAGCGTCCATAAACCACGTGCCTTTATTTCAGCTTCTCTGAAACCCCTCCCTCCCTTCACGTAGGCTAACTTAGTCTTTCCTATGACGTCAGACTTATAGCAAACACACGACACACACACAATACTCAACGATACTGAGCCTTATTTGCACTTGTTTATATACTACAAGAATGACGTCACAGAAGGTAAACATAGTTGGTCGTGCTTTCGGGCCAAATTATATAATTACAAATTTGAGTGTTATTTTATTCCATAAAACGACTACATTTAAGCGAAATAAAAATTCCTGTGAACTAGTATTAAGATGTGAATATTTTAAGATAAAAAAAAGTTGCCAAAACTCTGCCGACATTATAGTATATTTTAGTGATGAGCAAAGCGAGACCATGACCAAGACTGGGACAGTCTTGGTATTGGTCTTGGTCTTGCGTATTCAGTCTTGTTCTTGTTTATTTGGTCTGTTACTTACGTCTTTTGAAATCTTCGTCAAAGGTTTTAGAGGTGTAAATTAAAAAATTATATACAGTTAATGTCTAAGTAATAAAACTTTATTTCAAAGATTCTAAACTATAAACTTGCCTGAAGAAGTAGGAAACTAACCTACGAAACGTAGCAAATTTAGAAAACTTAGAATTTTCATTTATTTGTGTCCAATTACCCACGATCCATAAACATATAACATCATGGACGATAATAACTCGAATTTATTTCACTACAGTCAAAAAAATATCAAGAAAAAAAATCGTTATCTATTAAAGTTAAGAGAAATATTCTCACGTTTCTTATTTCGAACGGACGTTGTAACTTTTAGTTTAGTCTTGCACTTTTGGTCTTGGTCTTGCATATTCGGTCTTGGTCTTGGTCTAGCAGAATCGCAAGACCAAGAAGATCGACTTTGTTCATCAATAGTGTATTTATTACTTAAGGGATTGTGGCTTGATTAGGCTGTTTTTGAACAAAATAAACCTTGTTCTTGAGAATACTTAATTTGTGGCAGATGTTGGATTAATAATAAACAAAATATTAATCTAAAGGATGTATTAAGGGGTTAGTTTATTATTAATGCAACATCTGCCACAAATTAAGTATTCTCAAGAACAAGATTTATTTTGCAATAAAAGCGTTCTATTGCAAGGATGCCGCTGTCAGTTGATTACTCTAATTTTTAGAAACATTTTAAAGATTTAAAAAACTGTTCCGAAAAAAGAAGAGTCACTTTAGGTTTGTGATGGAACAGTTTTGTGAAATAAGTACGAATAAGGTCGTAGTGCGACATTGAAAACGTGTGTTTTTTGACACAATTAATGCCAACTTTGTTCCAGTAAATCGTACATAAATTACAAAAGTAGTCTATTAGAGACCTAGATTTGTCCTTTATCTTCCTTATAGAGAAAGAATTTTTGCAGAATAAATCAGTTGACAGCCGAAGCTCTATTTTTGGCTTAAGGCTGTCGGAACGCTCTGAATTTAAAGCCAAAAATAGAGCTTCGGCTGTCAACTGATTGTAGACTTATTCGTCAACATTCTGCAAAAAATCTTTCTCTGTAAGGAAGATAAAGGACAAATCCAGATCTCTAACGGACTACTTTTGTAATTTATGTACGATTTACTAGAAAAAGTTGGCATTAATTGTGCCAAAAAAACACACGTTTTCAATGTCACACTACGACCTTATTCGTACTTATTTCACAAAACTGTTCCATCACAAACCTAAAGTGACTCTTCCTTTTTCGGAAAAGTTTTTTAAATATTCAATATATTTCCAAAAATTAGAGTAATCAATTGACAGCGGCACCCTTGCAATAGCATCTTTTAGCCTCATAGTGGGCACCAGTTAAAAATTGAAAAGTGCGGATGATTTGAGCGAGACAGAGCTAAAGAAGGTCACTCCCACAATATGTCTTTTGCCTACCTCGCCTCTTACCGCTGGGTCTCAGCACAAACTGTGTGAAAATGATTCGACACTGTTAACGCATATAATATAGGGACATATGTATATGCCCCATTTTCAAAAACACAAAAATATACACGACTTCTTATATAAATTAACAAAATAATTTTTAGTGTCTTGAAACGGTTATAAGCATGAAAAGGTTAAACCGAAGATCTACTATAGTGTGTAAAAGTAATCCACATTATTGAAACATAATACGATATTTTATTTATAAGCAATTTTGTAAATGCAATATTTATTCTACGAAATGGATTGCGGGTCGGGGGACGCGTTACAGAAGTGTGGTGCGACCTGTCATTTCGTTTAATTACATTAAGCGATCCAATCGACTAGGCGGTTATATTATTACATATAGCACCGCCGCCGCCGCCTCCGGTGGATCGACACGCGCGTTCTGCTTCACCGGAGGCGACGCGCGCGGAGCGGCGGCAGGGCGGGGCGGCACGAGCAGACAAAAGCAATAACACTTAATACACCAAAATACAAAATTGATGAAATTGCCACAAAAGAATTAGAACACGAGCGTAAAGGAAAATAGCAGAAAATAAAGAATTAGGAATTGGTTTGCACGTGACAAAGACAGATATATATGTCCGCGTCTGTCGACTGGGTACAGTGCAACTCCACTTGTTCAGTTCAGATCACTCAGATATTAAAATATACTAAAAATGATTTGTCGGGAAAAAGGACTTTCTTAGAAAACACTTATTAGTATTTGCCATAAGGCAACATACACTATTGGCGTCGGTCGGATGGCGGGACCTAGGGATCGGACCAAAATTTCTCGACGTTTCATAACCTCCTAAACACTTTGCCACCATTTTTAAAAATGTTTATATATATATGTATATATATATGTATATATATATATATATATATATATATATATATATATATTTATTTATATACGTATATATATTTATATACGTATATATATATATATATGTGTGTGTACGCGCGATAACTTTCGAAAGAGTTAATTGAGTTCAACGAAATTTGGGTCACGTGTTGAAATCCATCACCGCAAGAAGCCTATTTAAAATGGGCCTAATCGGGTTATTTTAAGGGTAGTTTTTAGGGGTTGAAAACTGTTTTTGGGCCCAAAAATACCGAAAAAATTCTCCGAATCGTTTCAAAATTGAAATTTAACCCTTTGGTAGTGATTAAAAAGTGTCCCCACAATTTTAATAAAATCGGCCCGACAGGACCGGATTTACAAATTTTATGAAAACACTAGTTTGCAGATAGTGACTTATTTATTGAAGGGTGTATTTAATTCGGTGTAGACGTTAGATTGATAATAATATTACAATTATGAAAAAAATGTTATTTTAAGGGGTGTATTAAGGGGTTAAATTTTTTATTTTGCCCAAAAACAAACTTAATTTCACATAATAAAAGTATAAAACCACACGGCCCTATACAAGCAAATACACTATATTGTCGGCAGGGTTTTGGCACTGCGACCCGGGTTTTTTTTTATTTATAGCGACGTTTCGTCCCTTTCTTGGGACTTTTTCAAGCTTTATAACTATTAAATGGTCAAGCAGATATAAGAGTTAACCTACACATGTAAATATAAATTTTAGTTAAACAATTGTACATTAAAAAGTTTGCAATAATTTCGTTTATAAAAAATATTTTTACGGTTGATGTTCAAACTATTTTACTTTATTGACGGTTAGTAAATTAAAATATACTCTCGAGAAATTTGTATATTATATGTGGGTGTTAGCACGATAACTCTTAACAGACTTAATTGATTTTGATTGAATTTGGGCCACACACTGAAATCCATCACAGCACGAAGCCTGTTTAAAATGGGCCCAATGGAACCATTTTAAGGGGTGTATTTAGGGGTCGAAAATTATTTTGGGGTCTAAAAACACCGAAAATATTCTCGGAATTGATTCAAAATTGAAATTTAACCTTTTAGTATATCATTTAAAAGGTGTTCCTCAACAGGACTGGACTTAAAATTTTATAAAAACGTTTATGGATAGACAAAACTTAAGGTAGTTGTCGTGGTACAATATTGTCAAAAAGTTATAGATTATACGCGCCACAAAAGTATACTAGCTTGTAGCTAAGTGATCCATAATTTGTACCCGTGAGAACGTAATCCATACAGTACTCATATGCATGTATACTTTTCTATAAATTGTTGAACTTTAAACCGTTATTTATAAATAATTAGACGGTCAAAAAAAATTCTTATTTTTTTTTAAACTCATAACAAATGCATTGAAAGACTGTCAGTTTTTGGAAAGTTTCTGACAGTTAGTTATTTTTTTATAAATAAGAAACTGCTACAGAACTACAGAGATCGTATACAATCAACAATAATTATCCAATTTTTAAATGAATTTATCTCGGGTTATATACGGTCGATCGACTTCAAATTTTCAGGGTAATTGTATTATCATGTCCTTAATAAGTATACAAAAACTAAGAATTTTCTGACGGTGTGCCTTAACCACGACAACTACTTTAAGTCCGATCGAACAATCAAGTTAAAATCGTTCACCGGCATTCTACTGTACGGTGACTTGGAGCACACGTAAGGTTTATATTAAACAGGCCAAAGAGAGAGCCTTGTGGCACTGCACCCCGCGCGTCTTGTGCGGCTTTTCAATTACTTTTTTGATTGATTCCCGAGCAGGCCGACAGAGGCCAGTGTCGGTTAATTGAAGCGTTGATTACAATTCGACCGTCGGACTTCGCCGCCCGCCCCCGTCCCCCAACCCCGACAACTTTCTTCCCATCTCACGGTTACAAGACACGTATCTGTGGCCCCATCGGGATTTATCAAACAGGTCCGATTAATTTGTTCGATAGATATTAACTATGGCAAGATTGAGTACCGCTCATAACAGCCAACGGATTCATCAAACTTATTGTAAATTCATATTTTGCAACGTTGGCAGTTCATCATTTTGATACTGGTCATAATTTTCAATTTAACCAAGTTTCTGTTGTACTTATCGAGTGTCGTGCCCCTATTGAAAATTGAATTTTAATAACAGATAAAATAAAAACACTTGAAAATTCTACAAAATTTATTATTAAATTATTTGTCAACGATAGTTTCGGGCAATGCGTCTATCCTCAGGAATATAAAACATATATACGTTTATGTTTTATATTTCTGAGGATGGACTTATTGTCCGAAACGATCGTCGACAAATAATTTAATAATAAATTTTGTAGAATTTTCAAGTGTTTATATTTTATCTGTTATTATTAAGGTTCATAAATATTCTGACGGGCATTCGCATGATACAAGAAATAAAGAATTCTTATGTTTACCGTCGCTCAAATATAGTGCTACACAAAACAGTTTTAATTATTTGTGCTTCAAATTATTTAATAAACTGCCTGAGGCTATAAAAAAGCAGCCCCTTAACCAGTTCAAGAGATCTGTCAAATACTCTTAAATAGTCATTGTTTTTATGACGTAACTGAATTTTTAAATTGATATTTTTAAATTGTACCATTGCGACGTCACATATGTACTATGTATTCTTTTGTGCAATAAATTTATTATTTTATTATATTATTATTAATCATGTTCTACCAAGTACCGAGTGACAAATCAATGCAAATTATATTAAATTTTAATATCATGGGGAATTGGACTCTGTTTTTGAAGTAAGGCTTCTTTAGTGAGGGTATCTGAAATTTCTTGTGACACGTTACGTAAACGAAGGTGGGAAACTCTCGAACCGTTCTGTTCAAAAATTAGATGACGGTGGGAACTCCCGAACGATTCTGTCCAAAAATGTTTTATATTACGTAGACAAAGGGGGGGGGGTCCTAAACTGCTCTGTCAAATTAGATGAGGATGGGAACTCCCGAACGGGAACGGTTCTGTCCTCTTTTTATTCCCTTTTTTGAAGGTGATTATTTTTAAAGTTATACTTGTTTTGCCGCATTGAGGATAAAATTTTCTCTGTTACTGAAGTTGCGCACGCAGCATGCAACGAAAATGAGACACTATAAGTTAGTTGTTAATTTAAAATGAATGTACTACGTTTATCTGCAAGGTTGAAATCGTCGATAAAGCTGACTCTTCGATGTAGTATAGTTTTACTTTGTATTCATAGACGACACGTCTCATTTCTCTGTTACAATGTGCTGTTGGAGTTGTCCACTTATTATCCAAAGTGAATAAGTACTACTCGAAGTGAACAGGCTAACTTTTAACTATATTTATCATCGCCCTAGACATCCTATTTTATTTTATCAACGTACATCTTTAACGAAAATGTGAATATCAAGTATAGCGAAGTAGTGGAACTTCTGCCGCGCTTTTAACAAACATACTTTTAAAGAACGTCAAAATGTTTCACTACCACGAACGCTGTGAGTCCTATTCCCTGGTTATTCAAGGTCATTCGCATAGCGAATAGCGTTGATCATAAGTCATAAGGACCGTAAAAACACGTCTAGTGAGTGTACATTGTATTATAGAGTTATAAAACACAGCACAACAAGTGTCGTCTCCTCCTCCCCCGCAAAGAGAGCATACACCGACTCTGTCGTCCTATCAAATTACTAATTACGCTTAATGGATCCCCGTTTCGCTGTAAATAATATTACTTAAAAGCTGCAGATGATAGCGTTATACTACAGTGGCGGCGCAACCGTTGGGTCTTTTTGAGACAACATTAATTCTCTTCAGTGTTTTGTTAGTGTTTTTGCCATAATATAATAATAATAATAATGCGTTTAACGTCCGTTTCTCGACTTTATGTCATAACAGACGCCATTCGCACCATTACTATTTTCCATTTACCACACTTCTCGTTATATTTCTACATTTTTAAAACTTCAACTTATGTAATAGCAATGGGCGAATGAAAGAATTATAGGAAATTAGGATAAGGTAGGCAATTTTTGAACTAGGAGTTTGATAGGTATTCGGCCATGGCCTCAAATAAGGAACCATCTCGATATTTATCTGGAATTAATTGAGGGAAACCATGGAAAACCTCAATCAAGATGGCCGGTACAGGAATTACCGCTTCTCGGCGAGAGGCCCAGCCACATCTGCCCCCGCCGGGATTCAAACCCGGACCTCCCGAATGCGAGTCTAGTGCTGTCACCACTACTCTACCCAGGTCGGTTTTTTAAATTTTTAATTCTCTTCAGTGTTGACCATAACATTGTTTTGTTAGTATTTTTGCCATAATATGGCACATACACTATTGACGTCGGTCGGATGGCGGGGCGGGACCCTCAAATTTAGGGCCCCCTGAACTTGAGTGACGTTCGAAAACGTTATTTAAATATTTGTTGCTGACCCACTATGAAGTAGAAATCCGTAGTAATCAAATGTCACGTTGCCTAAGACGCAATTCTTGGATAAAAATACAAGAAATAAAACTAAAAGTACATTAACATAAAAATATGTTAAAAACAAAGCTTACATTATCAATAATATTTATTATTTCAACAACGTATTAAATAAAAATCTGACGATGGCTTGAAACTAAGCCGAAACGTAAGAATAATATAGCAATAATCAAAAAGTAAAAGCGACTTTTATTCGATTACTACGCCACGAGGAGTCCTCAACAGTTATTTAAATATCCTAATCGAACAAAAAATTGACTTTTGATTCTTTGGCGCCTGCAGTTTGGTTCACAAGTTGAAAAACGTGTTAATTTTTGCTACTGCGAGTTAAAATACGTGTCACAGTTCATTGGACTCGTAATCACGTCTAGAAAAATGTGCAAAAATTTCAAACCCGCACATAAACAGTTGCCAAAGTTATTAACAATTAAAAAATCCCAAAAAAAGAAGTCTATTTTTTTTAATTAAAGAAAAAGATTCCTAACTATTGGGTCTTGAAATTTTTTAATTATCTACCACCTGACATCAGACTCCTTCCTGATAAGATTTTCAAACGAACCATTAAAACCAAATTAATGGACAAATGTTTATATGACTACAAGGATTTTTTACGATACTGTTTAATTAATATAAAATATATTTGTTGGGAAAAAGGACTTATTGGGACTTTTTCAAGCTTATAACTGTAATTTATAAATTGTATTTTATATTTAAGTTACAGTTATAGGCTTGAAAAAGTCCCAATTAAGGGACGAAACGTCGCATTATATAACAAATAAGTGTTCACTTAAAGAAGTCCTTTTTCCCAACAAATAAATTTTATATTAATTACCAAGGACAAAAAAGAAAAAAGTCAAATTAAATTTGTATTTTGTATTGACGCTATTATACCAATTTAATAAAGATTCTCTATCTATCTAAAGAAAAAAATTTCCGAAAAAAATGTCGAGTCCCGGAACACTTTCTATTATTAATACTTTTCATTTAGTGTTGAAAATAGGACTCCGCGTGGTCGACGCTGTGTCGTTAGACAAGGCCCCAATTTTTTTTTGCCCCGAGGTCCTTGGTTACGTAGCTACGCCACTGATCACAGTCAACAGTTAATGAGCACCATCTGGATTGGCTTACGTCAGTCAGTCAGTCAGTCAGCAGTGAGTTTGTTTAGTCGCATGACGCGATGCAATGCACAGAGGGGGGTCCCAAAGGACTCTCAGCTTATTAAAGACAAGGAGACGATTCCTCGACAACGACACCTCCTCCTTCGACTTATGACGAGTGACTTAAACACTTGACGTCTTCGAGTTTCATTGTTCGTTCCGTTGAACTGTTTCGACCGGTCCGAAATCGTAGCTGTATGTCGCAGCCAGTGTTGCCAGATTTTTTTTTGCCAAGTCGGGATTTTGGAATTTTTTGAGTGAAAAAAGCGGGATTCTTTCGTCGAAAGCGGGACAGTAAAAAAACGTATATAATCAGAAGTTTTTAAATATTTATCTTTTTGAGTTCAAATTACGTTTACGTGACAATAGATAGCAGAAATAGCCATAGAAAATGTATTTTAATAAAAATATGATATTTTAAATCAGATTTCCCGTTTTGTTAAATAGTTGAGTCTTATTCGTCTTCTGAATAAAAAAAATAAAAAAAACAGAAATCAAAATCAAAAAAGTTTTATTCATTAGAAAAATATGACGTTTCAAACAATAGTCTGAGGAATGAGTGTTACAAATTGCAACTTACAATAAGAGAATAATTATTTACGCACGGTCGAGTTATCCCCGAAAAGCGGGACTGAGCCTGTCCCGCGCGGGACATTGAATTTTGATTTAAAAATCGGGACGTCTGGTAACGCTGGTCGCAGCCCGTTAGTTAAACTAGCCAGTTAAGTTAACTGGCTAGTTTAAAACAAAGTTTTAAAAAATTAGGGAAAAATATTTGGAAAATTACGTTTTTAGGGGATTTTCATTTTAGGGTTAGGGGGAAATAAATTCTCAAGGTGTCAACACTGCAGTTAACTGAATGACTAGCTGGTTAGTTAAATGCCGGCATTGGACTGTATAACTAAAGAAAGTTAGCCAAATCGTTGAACGTAACGTTAAAAAATATATATTATAGTTTTTGATGTAATAGAATATACAATAACAACACCAGATTATGCGAAAAAACTGCCTAAAATAAAAAAATGACTTCAAAGGAACTTAATCCAGCAGGCAAATTATACCTAGTTAAGAAATATTAACTTTTGAAGTGACGCTACTTATAAGTGTAAATGTACAAAAAATAAAGCTGTTATTACTATTATTATTATTATTACGTATTTTTATGCGTACGTTTTCAACGATGTCAACATCAAATAAAAAATCCGGGTCGCAGTGCCAAAACCCTGCCGACAATATAGTGTATTTGCTAATACACGCCTTGTGGCTTTATTATGTGAACTTAAAGTGATTGTTGGGCAAAATAAAAAAAATAACACCTTAATGCACCCCTTAAAATACATTTTTTTCTTAACTACATTATTATTGTCGATCGAACGTCTACACCAAAATTAAAAACACCTTTCAGTAAATAACTCACTATCTGCAAACTAGTGTTTTCAGAAAATTTGTAAATCCGGTCCTGTCAGGCCGATCTTATTAAAATTTTAGAAACACTTTTTAATTGCTATTAAAGGGTTAAATTTCAATTTTGAAACGATTCTGAGAATATTTTAGGTATTTTTGGGCCCAAAAACTTTTTTCAACCCCTAAAAACCACCCTTAAAATGACCCGATTGGACCCATTTTAAATAGGCTTCGTGCGGTGATGGATTCCAACATGTGTGCCAAATTTCGTTAAAATTAATTAGCTCCTTCGAAAGCAATTGCCCGCACACATATATACCTATATATATGAAACGTCGAGAAATTTTGGTCCGACCCCTTGGTCCCGCCATCCGACCGATGCCAATAGTGTATGTTGCCATATGGCAAATACACTAAAAACTTACTTAAAACATTTTTAGTCGAGAATAAGTAGGGTAGGCAGCGGGCGGAGGCACGTGTGTTACGTCTGTCATTTGTCTGAATGGGCGAGGTGCCGAGATGCAGGTTAAGAGTTGATTCTTTCGCATTTGCTGTATATCTGTTTCACTTAATAAAGACAAGTTATGTCAGCCGAGGAGCCTGAACGGCCCCCCGTCCCGGCCGCTTGTTGAACGATTGAAAACAGATGCCGCGCGCGGCAGAAAACGAACATCATCCAACTGGAACCGTTTGTACGCATCAATTTTGCTTGATTATTAGTGTATTTGCCATATGGCAACATACACTATTGGCGTTGGTCGGATGGCGGGACCTAGGGGTCGGACCAAAATTTCTCGACGTTTCATAACCTCCTAAACACTTTGGCACCATTTTTAAAAATGTTTATATATATATATATATATATATATATATATATATATATATATATATATATATATATATATTTATATGTGCGGGCAATAACTTTCGAAGGAGCTAATTCATTTTAACGAAATTTGGCATACGTGTTGGAATCCATCACCGCACGAAGCCTATTTAAAATGGGCCCAATCGGGTCATTTTAAGGGTAGTTTTTAGGGGTTGAAAAAAGTTTTTGGGCCCAAAAATACCGAAAAAATTCTCAGAATCGTTTCAAAATTGAAATTTAACCCTTTAGTAGCAATTAAAAAGTGCTCCTAAAATTATAAGCAAATCGGCCCGACAGGACCGGACTTACAAATGTTATGAAAACACTAGTTTGCGTATACGAATTTACTTACTGAAGGTCGTATTTAATTTGGTGCAGATGTTGGATTGATAACAATATTTCAACTAATAAAATTATTATTGTGAGGGGTGTATTACGGGGTTCAATTTTTTTTTATTCTGTCCAAAAACAAACTTAATTTCATTTAATAAAGCCACAATACCTGTATTAGCAAATACACTATATTGTCGGCAGGGTTTTGGCACTGCGACCCGGGTTTTTGTTTATCATATTATAATACAGGCGCGTATTCAGGATAATTCGCAACGTTTCACAATTACAACAATGATGCTCCCAAAATACGTCACGCAATTGATTTTGTGCGTCGAATGCCTTTCTTAACATGTTTTTATTAGCTTAGACCAGTATGTTTATAACGGAATCTTAGAAGTGAAATTCACCCACTTCAAAACGTATAAAATAACTGACTTTTACCTCGTAAATACCTATTTATTATTATAATAGGGATGTTGACTGTATTCAAATAAAAACATAATTTTAACGAAAAGTAGTAGTTTCTATAATAGAAATACTAAAAAACACTGTATTTTTCCTTGTTTTTAAGGAATTTAATTAATATGTAATAAATAAAACCTATTAAAATCACTCTCAAGTCACGTGACAACAGACACCAATCAGAGCGCATAACGTCATATGTTCAGCCGCTGTCAAAAAACTTCATTGTTTGGTTAATATTTAGTGTGTAATTTATTATTATTTGTTTATAGGAAACGTCAAATTACATGTAACTATATAGCAACGACTACGAAACAACTTTTCATCACCTCAGTTTACTAACGTTTATGAGCACAGAATACGCATCTATAAGATGGTAGCTCTCGTGTAAACTTTTGAGCCTCCTTTGGTATGAACAGGTGACGTCACGCGACTAGTATTGGCGTTTTGGACCGAAATTTGAAACGGGATTTAAAATACATGATTTTTAAGACTTGAGTTGTATTTAAATAAAAATAATAAATATTTGCGGCAATATTAGGTACTTATGCACGATTTAAAACACTTTCCCAAAAATAGTCAACATTCCTATTGACAGTTCAAGTCTGGCCATATTGGATTCTTTTTGGTTTGTTTACGACGACAACGTCTACTTTGCTGTCTCTGTTACTCCAATAAATAACAGGGAGATTACTATTGAATTGGTAAATTGTTTTATTCAAGGTTTTACTTTACGCCCTAGTGCGAAAAAGTGTCAGTTTACAGATATAAAAAGCAACTATTTTATACAGGGTCCAAAATAATAGTTTATGAATCTTGTTCGTAAATGAAGAGCATTTTTAAGTCATACGAGCCATCAAATCGTTATACGAACAAGACACATTATATTTTTGCCTTGCCTCTTATAAAATATGTGATTTTCATGCTTGTATTATTGGTCATAAAATGATCCATTTAACACTAGTGCGTAAAGTAAAATAGGCGTAGGCGATCTAATCAACTCAACACTAACTGTAATAAACTTTATCGATCCGCTACCATTAGTTCATTATTTTTAATAATTGGAATTTTGAGTTTGGTCACTGGTTACTATAAAAATTCCAAAATAACAATTCGAGAAACTAATAAATTTAAATAATTTCTCAAACTAAAAATGAAAAATAAATAAATAAATTCAGAGACAAACTTGAGAAAAGGTTAAATACATAAGGAGAAGGCGAGGTGTTAACGAAGGACCTAAATAAACACGTGATTATAACATTCTCTGCTAGATAAATCATTAACATACACGCTTTGTAGAAAAAGACCTATATAACAACAACGTGTTCCCATCCGTCGTCACCGTTGCATTATTTTCATATTTAAATCTTTTTGTCAGACCACAAGCTGACTGAATAAAAATGGTTCCGTTTTTTATTTTCCAATTTCTCCTTCAAATCAATTATATTTTCATCCGAATATTAATGATATTAATAAAAATTGAACTTCAACGTGACGATGTGTGACAAGGGGGGAGGGAGGGGGGTGTCTGAGGAAACGGGACGTTCGCAATTAATCAATTTTATTTTGAATTTTTTTCTTAACTTGTTAGTTTTATTTTTTCATTGTAATAAATATTTGTAGTTTGTACCTATGCTATTATTAATCAGAACAAATTATTTATAGGTCTAGTTTTTGTTGGAAGCGTGACGAAGGAGGGGAGTCAAAAAAGGCGAAATTGCGCGGGACGTATTTTATGAACTGCCCCAAAGAAATCTATGTATCTAGTCTATGGTAGGTACCACTGTAATCTGTCGAAAACTTCAAACCAAAATTATGCATCAATAAAACGCTTATGTTCTTTGTTGTCGAACGTCTACAGTTTACTATAGCTAATTTATTTATTGTAGATTATAGACGCTAGACAACTTAGGTCATTAAACTTCAATTTAAAACTACATTAAAAAATTTCTTTTTCAGCAATGTCTTTATTCAATTGATGAATATGTTAAATGAAATGTTTTATCCTTCATTTTGATTCTGACTTTTATGACAATTTCTTGCCTTTTTGGTTATATGAAAATAAATCCTATTCTCTACTGTTGCGTCCATTTTAATGATTAATTGTAAGTTTTAGCAGGAAAGTGGATCAAGGAAATACATCAAACGCAAACGTCGCAAATGTAATAATCGATATTTTGATGTATTCCCTTGATCCACTGTCCTGCTAAAACTTACAATAAATCCTATTATTATTATCAACTAATAAAAACACTTAAAACTAAACGACATCACAGGACATTCATGAGCAGAGGCCACGACAGTTTGGGCAAGAAGTCAACACGCTAACCACTGGACCATACTGTTCTCTACTATATCTAACATTATCAAATTGGATAGTACCGTTTGCTGTGAAAATGTCAATTTGTAAAAGAGACGCTTTTTTTTCTGTGAGTTGAAATTGCCTTTAAATTTTGTCAGCTGAAAAAATACCTGTCGTGGGTGGGTTTGTTTAGGAAGGCCGGAGTGATGTCACATTTTCTAGACAAATCATGTTCGTGCTGCGAGCTCCAACTAACACTTTTTAGGGTTTCGAAGCCAAAAGGCAAAAATACGCGGTATCCTTATGATTTCGTCATATCCGGCAGTCCGTTCGTCTGTCACAGCTCTATAACTAGGCCATCTCTCCATCGATTTGGATGAAATTTTACAGGCAGAAGTTCTATACAATTGTGTAATGAAATTACAAAAAAATAATTTTGGGAGTAGCTTTTTATGTATTGTTTCGCATGTCCTATTACATAGGGTATCGTTGGACAGGTTTTTAAAGATGCAATAACAGTTGTTTAGTGACTTTTTTTCTTAGATGAATATTCCTCATGATAATATATTATGCTCCTAAATTCTTTAATAAGGTGCCCACTGCCCGCCCTTCTAACCTTTGCAACCAGGTGATTAAAAATCTTTGAAAAATCAAGATAGCACATTTTATAAATACTTTCAACGAAAATTATTTTAAACAAGGTCAGCTGATTTGTTGTTTCACTATTTTTTATATGACTGTCACATTTCTATTAATATAGCGGAGACAAGAACCACCGACTATATCCACTTAAAGAAAACGTCCGATGTCACTAGTGTGCATGTCAATATTAACGTGACCTACGGAAGGCCCCAAAGTGATTTTAATTGTGCAATTAATAATAGCTCAGGGATACTCGCCTCCTTTTTAATTAATGATCTCAAAAACACTGTCAACATATTGCACTGACGCATTTCTAGGTTAGGGTGTTTGATATTTGTCAAGCAACAATTGCAACCCACAATTATAACCCATACGTCATATACGAACACTACGGAACCCTATCAAGACGCACTTGGCCGTTTTTTTTCCTCAATATAGTCGTCTGAATATTTTCTTTCTTTTCACAAGCTTTTATTTAATTTGCAATATTTGTATGTTTGTTTGGGTCAAATCTTCCAACTGAATTTTGAAGCAGTTATCCTCAACCGATTGAGCTGAAATTTTACATACAGGTTTAGTTTGGATGACAATGGATGGTTAGTTAAGTGGTGTTATTCTAAATCCAATATGGCGGACCGCCCAAGATGGCGGACTAGTTATTTTTTATGTACTTCCATGATATGGGTATCAAATGAAAGGGTTTGTTGAGAAGAATACGAAAAATAAAATGACATCACTCTAAAACCAATATGGCGGCCAAAAAGCATAACTAAAAATTTGAAAATAAAATATTAGATACAAAATTTTATTGCAGTGTACTAAAATGGATGAAAATAAGTATTAATGATTTAAGTTCATAATTATAAAAGCGTGGGCGGTCGTGACTATCATGTTCCTTATTTTGAAGGTAATTTTTTTAAAGAGAGCTTCGATTGTCATGCAAAGTAGGTCCAAAGCTCATAAAGGTTGAGAGACACTGATCTAAGGTTTACACCGACTAGGTGACCCATCGACAAACCTATTATAGACGAGTCACAAAGACGTCCTGTGTTTTCACAGCTGTCGCGCGCACAGAAAAACAAATATTATTCTTACTGATTGCTACTGATGTACTTACAATTTACCGACCACCCAATACCAATACGATGGCTTATTTACCCTTTTGAAATATTAATTACTATTTTGCCAGCATCGATAATAATTATTCTTGTTTAGAAGGAGAAACGTAGCAAGCAATTACTAGTGTGAGTGAGCACAAAGCCAGATTCTCTTGCCTAGCTGTAGGAAGTCTTGCCTGGTCTTGCACTTAGGCGTTACCACATAAGTTCGTTAAAAATATCAGACATCGTGGTTGTCGTGGATATGATTGATGAATTAAAATAGATAATATTTTTAATAACAATCAAAGAAAGCATAGTTACTTCTTACCACAACAGATTTATTCATTGAATGTACATTTCGAGAGCAAAGCTCCCATCTTCAGCAAACAGTGTGTAGTGTTTGCTGAAGATGGGAGCTTTGCTCTCGAAATGTACATTCAATGAATAAATCTGTTGTGGTAAGAAGTAACTATGCTTTCTTTGATTGTTATTGTTTCAACCACAGTGCTCATAATGATTTTCTTTCTAACGACATTCTACAACTGGTTTTTATAAATTAAAATTCAATTCAAAGTTAACAAAAATAAAGGAAGTTACATAACAAAAGACATTGATAATTTGGAAATTACAAAACAAACCTTACTTTAAGAAACAAAAATAGTATGTGTGCCTAAATTTCATAGTAATCAACTTAAAAATACCTTTTCTTATCTTGCTCCCCCTTTTTATAACTCATTAGCGACCATCTTCAAAAACTTAAATTTATTCGCTGTTACAAAAAAAGTCAAGAATGGTATGACATATTTTAACTAAATTTTCGAGGTACATGAAGAAGTCGGAATAATACCGGCGAAACGTCGTACATTGAATAAAAACGTACTTAAAAATTGGTCTTTTCACCTGATCTTTTTATTTAATTTATTTCAAGACCTGATTTTTCCTAATACAAAAAATTTAATATACGGTGATTCTATAATTTAATAATAAAACGATATATAGACACAATATTTATGGATCGTGGGTAATTGGACACAAATAAATGAAAATTCTAAGTTTTCTAAATCTGCTACGTTTCGTAGGTTAGTTTCCTACTTCTTCAGGCAAGTTTATAGTTTAGAATCTTTGTTGATATGTTTGCAGTGAGATCATCTTGTCATTCATTTAAAAACAATAATTTAAAAATATATAAAAATTAGCAATCTACTATGGTTTTGATTTGTATTGCAGCATCTTTTCAAATTGTAAATTTTTTTATACTAGCCTACGAAACAAAGCAAATTTAGAAAGCTTAGAAATTTCATTTATTTGTGTCCAATTACCCACGATCCATAAACATATAATATCATGGACGATAACAACTCGAATCTATAGACACAATATTTTGTGAATCTAGTCGCTAAAGTTATCTCTCGTTATTTTTATGTCTATTTGATGGTATGTTACTACATTGTATGTTTACTATTTATTATGTCTATTTGTATTTTAATTAATCAAAAGATTAAGTTGGAAAGCAGTTTTGTTAACTTCGCCTTTTTGGTAAGGGTCTCTACTTATTAAATAAAGAACTTATTATTATTATAAAATGCGGGGTCGTAGTACAAAAACTACGGTCTCCAGACAGTGGTCGTATGTAAAAACGGGTTGAGAGTAGGTTGCGAGCATAGGAGAGTTTAGCAGGTAATTGGCCTCGAATAAGGAACCATCTCGACATTTATCTGAAATCACTTGAGGGAAACCATGGAAAACGTCAACAAATGGCCGGTATAGGAATTACTGTTTCTCGGCGAGAGGCAGCAGGAAAAAGTCTCAGCCACATCTGCCCCCGCCGGGATTCCTACCCAGAACCTCCCGAATACGAGTCTAGTGCTCTCACCATTATGCTACACCCTCAGTCTTAAGGCTGTCGGAACGCTCTGAATTTTGTTTGTGCTGAGACCCAGCGGTAGGGGGCGAGGTAGGCAAAAGACATATTGTGGGTGTGACTTTCTTTAGCTCTGTCTCACTCAAATCATCCGCACGTTTCAATTTTTGGCTGGTGCCAACTACGAGGCTAAAAAATGTTATTGCAAGGGTGCCGCTGTCAATTGATTACTCTAATTTTTGGAAATATTTTCAAGATTTAAAAAACTTTTCCGAAAAAGGAAGAGTCACTTTAGGTTTTGATGGAACAGTTTTATGAAATAAGTACGAATAAGGTCGTAGTGTGACACTGAAAACGTGTGTTTTTTTAGCACAATTAATGCCAACTTTTTTCTGGTAAGTCCTACATAAATTACAAAAGTAGTCCATTAGAGACCTAGATTTGTCCTTTATCTTCCTTATAGAGAAAGAATTTTTGCAGAAT
Organism: Venustoraphidia nigricollis; assembly: GCA_034508555.1. NCBI lineage: Eukaryota > Metazoa > Arthropoda > Insecta > Raphidioptera > Raphidiidae > Venustoraphidia > Venustoraphidia nigricollis. Next base: position 6,962,596 of record JAVRKA010000016.1, read on the forward strand.
GTTGACGAATAAGTCTACAATCAGTTGACAGCCGAAGCTCTATTTTTGACTTAAATTCAGAGCGTTCCGACAGCCTTAACAGAAACTTTTAGTTGACAAAATATTATGAATGTTCGTATAACAGCGTCAATAATAGGTGGAGGTGTCATAAAAACACGACACAAGAGTCGGTAATTAGAATTATTTAGATACGCGATTGACAACTCGAGTTGTGCGCTGGAAACCAATTAAACACTCAAACAACTCTGGCTGCCTGGTTTATTTAAGTCGCGTTCACACAGAAATATTCAACGTTCGCGTCTATCAATTTTTTCACGCCGCAAAACAAACTTCATAAAAGCCATCTGATTCTAGTAAGAGATACGAAACGTCAGCAAAGCCAAGCAGTTCGGCCGCGTTATTTAAATTAATAAATAAGAATAAAAATATATTTGGTCGTAATCATCTTTTTCTTTGTGATCAGACATTTTATTGATCGACATCAAATGTATGCTATTTTCAGCGAAAAGTTCGTATTTTAATTTTGATGTTCTTTTTATTGACATTTTCATTTTTAAAATTAAAAAAAAATGTTTTTATAATTAGACATTATATCGCTTCCAAAATTATTATTATATGACGAAGACTAAATAAAGTAGTCGAAACGTAGCAAGATTAACAATAACACGATTGTTTTGTATTATTAATCCAAATACCATATATAATATATATAGTTATACATACCATATGGTTATTCAACATTTTTCAAGTCCGGATAGTCTCAAAATCCGGACGATCCGGTAAGCCCAACCACTCCAGCGTTCCATGTAGACATCACTTTAGAAGTATCCGTGGCAAAGACAGAATTAAATTAAACAGTTTGTGTAATCGAAATGAAATTTATCTTTCTCTGGTTGGTAAAAGCAATGACCCAAGGCGATAATAATAATTAAGGCACTAAAACTTCTTGTAATTGAATCTTATATATTATATTATACACAATGTTCGAAAATTAAAAATTAAACAAAATAGTTTCATATCAACAATTAAATATTTAACGTTCGTTTCTCATTATTTCTCGTTTAGTTGGTAACAACGATTATTTGTTCAAAACGCGATTGCGGAATAAAACTCACTATTTTACAAAAGGCTTAGTTTCACCTGTTCCGATGTCTGTCTGAGGGTTTGTAATCGAATCTTACAAGTTGAATCTGACTCACTTCCCGTTGTTCCATTGAGCTAAAATTTGGCACCCACCTTTGATTCTGAACACAATGCAATATAGAGTTAGGTAACTCAGATCTGAACCGGTTAAAACAGCCGATTCCAACAGAAGATCCGTGAGAGCCGACTCACTTTTTTTTGAGCCGACGGATCAACGGATCCACAAAACTCAGTGAAACACTTAACACACAGAAGCATATTTTACACTTATCAGTTCTTGCTTTGATGCATCTGTCAGCTCAAATGACTCATGCATCACATGTTTGGCTATGCATTCTTGATTCTATACAGGTCGTGATATGATTGACTGAACTAGGTAACTCAGAGGCAGACTGCAGTAACATATTCAGAACTCGGCTCTTTTTGAACCGGTTCAGTGAGCCGGCTCTCATACGGGATCCAGATGCAAAGATGCAGATCACTAAAAAGACCCGTTTTTCCCACCTCTTATGCAATATACAATAGTACATGGAATATTATGGTACAGATCCAATATGGCCGCCACTACAATTAATATAATTAGTCACAACTTGTTTTACAAATACAATATCAAAAAACCCGGGTCGCAGTGCCAAAACCCTGCCGACAATATAGTGTATTTGCTGATACAGGCAGTGTGGCTTTATTATGCGAACTTAAGTTGGTTTTTGGGTAAAAAAAAATTTTACTCCTTAATACAGCCCTTAAAATAACATTTTTTTTCTTAATTGCAATATTATTATCAATCGAACCTCTATACCAAATTATATGCAACTTTCAGTAAATAATTCGCTATCTGCAAACTAGTGTTTTCATAAAATTTGTAAGTCCGGTCCTGTCGGGCCGATTTTATTAAAATTTTAGGGACACTTTTTAATTACTACCGGAGGGTTAAATTTCAATTTTGAAACGATTCGGAGAATTTTTTCGGTATTTTGGGCCCCAAAAACATTTTTCAACCCCTAAAAACTACCCTTAAAATGGCCCGATTGGGCCCATTTTAAATAGGCTTCGTGCGGTAATGGATTCCAACATGTGTGCCAAATTTCGTTAAAATAAATTAACTTCTTCGAAAGTTATAGCCCGCACACATATATACCTATATATATATATATATATATATACATATATATATAAACATTTTTAAAAATGGTGGCAAAGTGTTTAGGAGGTTATGAAACGTCGAGAAATTTTGGTCCGACCCCTAGGTCCCGCCATCCGACCGACGCCAATAGTGTATGTTGCCATATGGCAAATACACTATTAATTAGATTTCACAATTAACATCCATGCGCAGAGGCGGGTTTCAAATCCACGACAGTACGATCCAAAAGTCAGCACGATGACCACTACACAACACTGTCCTCACACCTATGTTTATGTTTACACACTAATCAAAACTTTTGTGCAACACAACTTTCCAAACCTGTTACTTTTAAGACACCCTATAATACGCATTAATTAACCACAAAACACGATGAAATAGATTTTAATGAACGGGTTTGAGATATTCATCATTCGATTTAAGCTGGAAAAAACTGCATCGTTAAGATGTTAATTGAAACGCAAACGAAATCGTTTGAATCTTTTAAACTGAAATTGCAACGGCGTGCGCATATTTATCCGCCCCATTTTCAGTCGGCTAGACGACGGCGGTACGCCACTGGTTTACGGGACATGCCAAACCATTAAGTTTATATTATACGCTAGCCATATAATAATTAAATTTTGAAAAGCGTATTATGAAACAAGACGTAATTATAGTCTGTTATAGTAAGTCGCTTAATTTAAACTCGATTTAATTATCGATTGCACGATTCAGAACTGCGCTTTGTCCAAATGAAAAAAAATATTAACCTCCTTCAAAAAAATCACTAAAAAGATGAAAATAATTAAATTTTGAGGTCGAAGCTAATTTCATTACAAAAACTTTTAATTACATATCTACTTTTATTAAATAGGCGCCGACCTCAAAATTTCATGTGATTTTTTTTGTAATGAAATTAGCTCCGACCTCAAAATTTCATTATTTTTATCTTTTTAGTGATTTTTTTGAAGGAGGTTAATATTTTTTACTTTTTAGTGGTGGATTTGATTTCACACATTTTTAAAAACTACTGAGTCGATTTAAGTAAAATTTATGTGGGATCACCCTGAAGATGTGCCCTATTAAAAATAGGAAAAGAATCATCATAATCGCTTTACAAATGTTGGAGATATGAGGTAGCATACATTAAAAAATATGCTTTTTTGACGTCATTTAAAAACGGATGAACCGATTTTAATAAAAACTATATGGGACCACCTGGGATGTATACCCTTTCAAACAAAAAAATAATTTTCCAAATCGGTTCAAGCGTCTTCGAGTAATCGGGGAACATACATAAAACCTCCTCCTTTTTTTTGAAGTCGGTTAAAATTGTACAAACACTGGTCGAAATGTCAAATCGTTTAGTGTAGTCTTTGTAATAACTACGAAACACAGTTATTTATTCAAAATTAAAATACTCTTATAAATCATTTACAATAACTCATTATGTAATTCTTATTTACGTCGGTAGATTACTAAGTACCCGTGTTTGACCGCGATTTTTTGGGATACCAAAGGAATAATCCTCATCATTTCTCTACAAAAAGGAAAAACAATCACCAGGCAGTACTACAGTGACTTGTTGGACAGATTCAATGAGAAATTGAAGGAGACACGGCCCCATATGGCGAAGAAAAAGTGCTCTTTCATCACGACAACGCACCAGCACATTCGTCTTTGATTGTCGCGGCCAAATTGCACGAACTGCATTACGAATTGATTCCGCACCCACCTTACTCGCCCGACCTGGCACCCAGCGACTTTTTCCTCTTCCCTAACGTGAAGACACGGCTCAAAAAAAAAAAAAAATCGGCTCAAATGAAGAGGTAATCGCCGAAACAGAAGCGTATTATTTCAACGGGTTAAACAAATGGCACGAACGCTGGGAAAAATGTATAGACCTGAAGAAAAACTACTTTGAGAAATAAAAAAAAATTATTGAAAAATATTACGCTATTATTTCAAACACGGGTACTTATTGATCAACCCACGTATATATAAATCAATAGTCAACTATATGCCAGTCTTGGGAATAATCGAATGATTTTAAAAATCGAAATGTTGCTATTCGGCTGTTTTTTGTAATCGAATGATTCATTTGAAATGATTGCTTCAGCTGATTTATCATAATAATAGGTGTGTTTTACTATGAATGAATGTTTCAACTTTCGGTTTTGATTTAAGGATTAGATAAATTAAGATTTTCCTTTTTTTTTTGGTGACAAATTAACTAGTCACATTTTTTTTAAAAGTAGACCACCCTGTTTCACAACAATAAATCTCAGCAGCTGTTTTACATCTAACAGATATACACCAGGTCACGCGGCTGTCAAAGTGTTAATAAGTATACATTTTTGGTTACAAAGAAAATGGCTTATGTCAGATTTTTGTTAAAATTATATTTATATTGATAAAAACTAGGGATGTAACGATACATAATTTTGCCAATACGATACCGATTATTGTAGTACATAATCGGCAATACCGATACCGATGGTTTAGTAGAAAATAAATCAAATAAATAATAAAGTATGTACCTCTGGCGTTTGTGCGTCTTTGTTATGCTTAAAACTTACCTATATTTAACAGACGCTCATCCTTGAGAAAGTAATAAACCGATTAATAAAGTCAGTAATTAAAGTTAACTTTTGGCAGATTTTTATTAAGCAACAACATTTTTTTTAAATTATTTGCAGATAGTCTGCTGTGTTACCATGTCACTAAGCATGCGCAGTTCTCCCACCTGCGACGCTGCGGTAATATCATGCGCGTGTGGCGTCGTTTCGCGCGCTTTTCAAACTGTTTGATATCGGTTGTATATAATCGGCGATGCCGATATATCGGCCTACCGATTAAATCGGCTGATATATCGGTATCGGAATCGGAATCGTTACATCACTAATAAAAACTATCCAGTCCTCTTAATTGTGCTCTTAAGAGAATCAATTTCTGTTTTCAGTCGCAATGAAATGGTTGGCTGACAAACATATGATAAAAACTAGCGCGCCAAGGGGTCCGTCCATATAATTTGTCTTTGAATTTACTAGTTTTGTAAAAAAGAGGAGAATGTTTTCATAAAATCTCACAAACTACGAAGAGTATGCCTTGTAACTGCAAGATTTCAAGTTGGTATCTTTATCTAGTCCAGAGAATTTCGACTATGACAGACAAGTGACCGTTTTTTTTTCTCCTTAAAAATAAACATAAGCGATTTTGCATCACGGCCCCAGATACGGTTAAGATAAACATAGTGTAACGTTTAACGACAGGATGTTTGTGTTTTGATACAAATTTTAAGTTGTTTCTAGTTAATTCGGATACATTAACATTTGTAACATTTAAAAGAGAGGTATAAAAATTTAATTTTCACTTGTCTCTCGTCGGGCGGATGTTGACAGACGTGTTTACGGCGTACGCGGCCGATAATACACTAAACTGTTTTAAAACAAACCGTCAAAGCCATAGAAACACAAAGTTTTATGGAGCATACCATAATACAGGCAAAATCTGTTATAGTTACATCGAAACGTCTACTACTAATTGAAAACTGAATGCGTCAGAATTTGCCGTTAATTATTCGTGGAAAAAAAAGTTTGCCGCTCAATTATTTAAAAAAAAATTGATGTTCTGCTAACTTCATATGAAGTTAGCTAAACACCTTCAACGGATCAACTGCTGAATAGGTGTCGAATTTGCCGTTTTTTTGCCGTTAATTATTCGTGAAAAAAAATTTTGACGCTTCATTATTTAAAAAAAAGTGATGTTTGCTAACTTCATATGAAGTTAGCTAAGCATCACCACTACGCATCATCCTAATTGAAAACTGAATGCGTCAGAATTTGCCATATTTTTGCCGTTAATTATTCGTGGAAAAAAAAATTTGCCGCTCCATTACTGGAGCATTCAAAAATCTACAATAAACAAAAAAAATCGATTTATTTTTTTAACTCAATTAAATTTCTTCATCTAAAAATTTAAAATATTTACATTTTCTACGAAAAAAAACAAAAATGTATTGTAATAATGTTGAAATTCATAAAAAATCACTTAATATTATGAAACCACAAGATTATTGATAGTTTGACAGTTGTATAGAAAAAACAATTAAAAATCTATAATACCCAAACAAAAAAAAATATGAGATTCGAACTTGAGAGATTTAAAATTTCTATTTTATTGGGAAGCAGGGCTAACGATAGATGCTATACAAAATGCAGTTGTAATTTTATTTTTTTGAAGAATACAATGAGCCTTCTAAGTTCTTCCTAAAGAACGAATTATTTCTCACTAGCAGCGCTAGGTTACACGGTGGAGACACATATTTCTCAATTTATACACTGCTAGAATTACTCGCACGCCATCTGTAACAGCGGGCCGACACAGTTTTCTCGTGCACACTGATACGAAAGTACGTACTTTCGACCGGGTGTTAAGAAAAATAGTATACACCACACGGCCAGAAAGTTGACATATCTGCAGCCATTAACCGGTGTAATATACTATTTCCTCTAGATATTGATTATCGGAAGTGCAACTAGCGAAATTGTTTTGTTGTCATTGTCACTATTTTTATTTATTTATTTTTGTCTAATAATTCATCATAATAAATTTTTATCACTAAATGAAAAATAATATTTTCCCTACCACAAGTGCTTCCTCTCCTGGCTAATCGGAATGCTCCCAGGAAATAACGAGACACGGGGCCACGCAATATCATGATTTGAATTCACAAGAACTTACCTGAAAAGACAAAATACATAGATATTAATAAAAAAAACGATATTTAAGAAACAAATTAAAAATGTCTTATTGCAAAATTGATTTATTGGCATTATCATTATTTTCTTTTTTGAAGTTATACTTCTTTTGTCGCGTTGAGAGTACAATTTTAGCAGGCAGCGGAAGTTGCGCGCACGGAGCTAACGAAATTTTGGCAGTATGAAGTTAGCCATAAAAGATCCAGACTGAAATGACAGACGGTGAAATCAATGCACTTTCTGTTATCTGGAAAGTGGAAACTATATAATAACTAGACATAACCTTTGATTACAACCAATAGTCGTTTTAAGTGTCTTCCAGCGCAAAAAAGTAATAACCAAAATAAAATTTTGAAAGTGTTTTCAAATATTTGAGGTTAATTTTTAGAAGTGTTTTTGAAGATTTTATTTTAATAAATATTATTTGCATATACCGGGTGTTTTTTTCAAAACTTTGTATGGATTTTTTTGTTGATACACCGGTTGAATCAAACTTATTATCTTAATGTTAATATAAAGAATAATTTAATTGAAGTACCTGGTGAGATTTTTAATGCAATTGGCAACTCGGAATACTCCCCCACCCCTCATCAGTATCATTAACATTATCAAGATTTTACACAAAAATAGCAGGGAAAATTAAAAAAAGTTTTAGACAAAAGTTGTTCATTTTTACACAAAAAAAATGTAATCATAAAAATCGGGGGTTTTCATTTAAAAAAACAAAAGTTACCCCCTCCCCCTGTCGAGGGGTGGGGGGAGGGGGTTGGTATTACGTGTAAATTATTTCTCCCTCAAAACCCAACAACTTTTGCCTAAAACTTTTTTTGATTCAACCGGTGTATCAACAAAAAAATCCATTCAAAGTTTTGAAAAGAAGTATAACTTCAAACGTGGGTCCGTAATATACACACTTGTTATATTATGTTTTGTTTTTTTTTTTGTATAATAATTTTTATCAGTGAAATAACACGCTCCCAACGAGAAATAAAGTGTTTTTCCCTACCACAAATGCTACCTCTCGTGGCTAACCGGAGGTACTTCAGGAAAAAGACTCACTGACTCGTCGTTTTTTAAGACAACTCAAAAATATAGTTGCAGATATACAGGAAAGAAAATATTTTATACTAAAAAGAGTTATAAACTTTCAGAAAAGTAGCCAGCGTAATCACTTTACGCCGCAATAATGAAAAGCGCACTTGTTCCTCGTTCAATCGCGGATTTCCCCGTCCCACTATCCGTGTTTAGCGATTAACACTTTGTGAACGTGAACCGACCGACATGTAATCAACAAGACACTTCCTGCAAGCACTGATTAGCGGTTTGGTCTCACAATTAACAATCTAAATAACTAACTAAATCTGATTGCAAAGTGGAAAGTACGCTTCTGATGCCGCGTTACACAAACTCGTCCCGCAGACCGGCAGCGAACTGAAGCAGACTTCATTGCGCGTTTAAGGTAGTTGTCGTGGTACAATATTGTCAAAAAGTTATAGATTATACGCGCCACAAAAGTATACTAGCTTGTATTTAAGTGATCTATAATTTGTACGCAAGAATGTACCCGTGGAAACGTAACCCATACAGTATTCATATGCATGTATACTTTTCTATAAATTGTTGAGCTTTAAACCGTTATTTATAAATAGTTAGACGGTCAAAAAAAAATTCTTATTTTTTTTAAACTCATAAGAAATGCATTGAAAGACTGTCAGTTTTTGGAAAGTTTCTGACAGTTAGTTCGTTTTTTATAAATAAGAAACTGGTTCAGAACTACAGAGATTGTATACAATCAATGTTAATTATCCAATTTTTAATTGAATTTATCTCGGATTATATACGGTCGATCGACTTCAAATTTTCAGGGTATGTGTATTATCATGTCCTTAATAAGTATACAAAAATTAAGAATTTTCTGAAGGTGTGCCTTAACCACGACAACTACCTTAAGGCTGTCGGAACGCTCTGAATTAAACCACACTACGAGGCTAAAAAATGCTGTTGCAAGGGTGCCGCTGTCAGTTGATAACTCTAATTTTTGGAAATATTTTGAAGATTTAAAAAACTTTTCCAAAAAAGGATCAGTCACTTTAGGTTTGTGATGGAACAATTTTGTGAAATAAGTACGAATAAGGTCGTAGTGTGACATTGAGAACGTGTGTTTTTTGGCACAATTAATGCCAACTTTTTTCTAGTAAATCGTACATAAATTACAAAAGTAGTCCATTACAGACCTAGATTTGTCCTTTATCTTCCTTATAGAGAAAGACTTTTTGCAGAATGTTGACGAATAAGTCTACAATCAGTTGACAGCCGAAGCTCTATTTTTGGTTTAAATTCAGAGCGTTCCGACAGCCTTAACGCAGGTTCGGATACAGACGGCCAACTCACACCACAAATAACGATTTGCTTGTTGATACATCATTGATATTATCCTATTTCAGATAATATTGCAATACTTGTTACTAAGTATAATACTCAGAATAAACGAAGCGCGTTATGTAGCCGAACGGTTTAGTGCCCCTACCTTGAAAAAATAAGGTGGCTGGTTCGACCTGCGACAACTCAAGTATTGTTTTTCTATTTTTTTACGAACGGCATTTTTTGATGTCTTATTAATAAATAAAAGGTTTAAAATTTAAAAATTTTGTTGTTTTTTATGTATCCGTAAATTTTAACCATTAATATAAAATAAAGTTTTCTATTAAAATTACATACATTACATTCCTTTTTAACGGTCCTTCGAGCAAATACAGGGTGTCCGAGAATTATCTTTACAACTTTGAAATTTAATAACTTTTGAAATAAAAAGGATATTCACATTCTGTTTTTTTCAGTTATTAGTGCAACTCATAAAGTTTTGTTCTGTTTAGGTTAGCACCTCCACATGTGCACCACGTGTGGCCCGAAGCACATCCAGTCGGTAATCGATTTCTTGCCAGGTACGCTGTAACATAACGTCTGTGACAGTGGCAAAAGCCTCTGTAATGCGGGTTTTTAAGTCAGCAATGTCAGTAATCTTTCTCCGATAAACAATATCCTTGAAATAACCCCAGAGGAAAAAACTTTATGAGTTGCATTAATAACTGCAGAACACAGAATGTGAATATCTTTTTTATTTCAAAAGTTATTAAATTTCAAAGTTGTAAAGATAATTCTTGGACACCCTGTATATATAAAACATTTTTTTATGAACATGTGAATGCAAAAAGAGTTACTTTTCCGGATTGTATTATAATTACATATTCATTTATTGTAAAGAAATAATAAAAATAACAGTTGAATAAATCTAGAATTTTGTGTATATACTCCTTTTGCCTGTTTTAATAAAATAGTCCTAAGTAATAGTCATAGGGGCCCAATTTTCCTAAAGTGCCCGGGGCCTCCCATAGATTAAAGAGGGCCCTGTTTATGAATGGTTTATTGAACAAAAAAAAAACTTGAAAGCTATGACGAATATAAGGACTAACTCGTGACGAATACTAACTAACTAAACGATTAAAATATTCTAAGTATGATATGCAAAAGGCATGTTAGTCTATTTCGCCGCAAGACTGACAAAGTACCAAGAATGACAACATTATAGGATAAAAATAAGGGAAAAACACCAGTCAGCAGAAAAATAGGACCACCTTCAATTTTATCAAGCAAAGAATAAATGTTCCTGGAAAGATGAATTCTCCATCTAGCATCCATGCGTTTTCCTTTACGAAAAGAGTAATTTAATTACGTCACCGATGACCATGGCTTGGTTATTCAAGTATATTTATCCTAACTGTTTAGAAAAAGACTCCACAAACCTACTCCCCTCCACCCTCTTCCGCGTCTCGCTTAGTCACAGCTTCAACAATGCTAACTCCCAATCTTAGTTTCTATTAATTTTGTCTGACGAGAACACGGTTTCTTGGAGCTAACCAAGTCTAATGGAAACTAGCACAAGTTGGCTTTGTAGTGTGTGGCAAGCTTTACACGAATCATGCAATTCTTCATACCAATTTATGGTTATAGAGCGTTGTACAGAGCATAACAGAATATCTAGTATAATTCTATAGAATTGATTTGGCCACAGTTTCCGTGTCGTTACGAGAAACTCGTTTGTTAGTCCGAAGTGTTGCGGGTTGTATACGCGATTGTTGGGAGGGCGGCGGAATCAGGAGGAACCGCACGAGTCGATCTCTCTCTTTCCCTCCCCGAAGTAAGTCGGTTCGCCGCAGTGGCGCTGTTCCCAATAATTGAATAGCTCTCCAATAGCCGTAATGCACTAATAATATGTCATAATGTGAGATGATATCGTCGCAGATGGGATTGCTTTGTTTCGACGGAGAAACGGACGCCGCGGGCCAGACAGAGACGCCAGTCACGTCGACGCCTCGCGTCAGACAAGGACGAATACACTCACTCGCTCATATCATAAGCCCCATCTATGTGAACTAAATTGAGTTAACTTGATGTATCTTTTTGATGAAGTTAGGTTATGTTATGCCCTTATGTGCTTACAGTTGCGAGTGTTTCCGAAAGTTGTTCGTTTTTTTACTCGACTGCAAGAAAAAGAGAGTTATGATTTTAACAGTTTGTGTATTATGGCGGCCATTAATTAGACAAATCCGAATTTGTTTAGCAAACTTCTTTCATTTTTGCAAGGTACCAAAAAACAACTTTATGTAAAATTTGAAGGTGCACAGATAATATTAAGGGGTAACACCACTGCAACAGCCTAAAAAACGTGTTTTTTTTCATTTTTTTTTTGGGTGGAAGGAAAGGTAATAAAATTATAATATTGGAGGAAGTTATTTAGTGTATATTTAAGTAACAAAATAGAAAATTATTATAAAAAAATATTCAGAAATGACGGCACCACAGCCATTTTCGCGAGGCACGTAGAATTTGAGGCGCTCTGCGGCACGCAGTGTAGCTGCTGCAAATTTGGATTTAGAAAAAAAAAACATTTATTGTACATGCTTATAGCTAGAGAAATACGTAGGGGATTTTAAAAATATTGATTTTTGTGTGATTGGCGAGTATTTGAATTAAATCGTTAAATTTTCAACAAAAAAAAGATAATCATTTGTTAATAAATAATGATTAAATTAACTTATCGAAAATCCCTTACGTATTTCTCTTCAAAATCTTATTTTAAAGATATTGTAACAAATTCGAATGAAAAGAATGAAAATTGTTGGAGTTATGCTGCGTGCCGTTTTGAAAAATCGTGTTTCGAGAAAAACGCATTTAAAGTTTTGAAATGCATTATAGACATTATAGACACGCTTGGGGAAGAGCTCGAAATTACAAGAAAAAAAAATACTTTGAGGTATGAAATATTTTTCCCCATATTCTAAAAGGTTCAAAGTATTTTTTAAGCCTAAAAAAAATCGATTTTTTGAAAAATTTACAGTGGTGTTACCCCTTAACTCGCGCTGACTTGTTTTTTATCCTTTTTAGGGTTCTGTACATCCGATGAAAAAACGGAACGTTTACAGAATCACTCGCGCGTCTTTACGCGATTTTCAATAACACTTTTATGGGAACTATTTTTTATTTTCTTTCACACTTATTGTTATCCACAAGTTTTTCAAATTTCGTACTTAAATGCTATAAGATTGAATTGTTTTTAATTCGTTTTTTTACATAAATTTATTCAAAACGCGCAAAAAACACGAATCACGGCTAGTATTATCAAAACTTCAATCGTGAGTCAGTGACATTTTTGGAGTATTTATTGTACTGTAATTTAGTATGTATTTAGAATAAACATTATCTCCTTTTATTTCGAGGAAGTTGATTTCCGCATGAGGCAATATTTGTACATCAAGCTTACTGGAAATTTGAAACAGTGATGATTAGTATTAACAAATAACAAACCGCAAATATTAAAAATAAATCATAGATGGTAAACTTGATAAAATATTTACAGGCTTATCATCAATTGTGATAAGCTAAAAACTAGGGCCGCAATGAAGAACCCCACCGGGCAGATAGTAGACTATAGACGCTCAACAGCTTAGGTTATAAACAGTCTATCGAAACAAAACAACAAAACATAAACAAACTCAAAATGCCCATACACTGTCAAATAAGTACAAAAATAAATAAAATCAAATGAACTAGAGGAGACTGATTTCCTTTAAAAGCAAAAACAGCAGACCGACATTCCTAAAACCACCGACAGATCACTTGACAATCCGATCTGCTGTCACGTATTCCTAAACTGGACACACTCAGTTAAAATATGTGAGACGGTGAGTTGTCACACGTCTCACAGAAAGGCGGTTTCTCACGTGCCATCAAAAATCCGTGGGTCAACTTACGGTAACCGATGCGAAGCCATATTAGGACAACCTCCTCCCATCCGGAGGAACGACAAAAAGTTAACCATATGTCAATCGAAGGTATAATTTTTCTTAATTTATTTTCTGCAACATCACTCCGTTCATCCTTCGAAAGCTGTTGAACGTCTTGCAAAATGGCCATCAAGAACTGTAGGTTGACCTGCAGTGACCATCGTGAAACCTAGTCCTGCGTCTAAAGGTAACAGTAAAATGTCGGATACACCCTGTACACACAGAGTAGACTTGGATAATATAATGTAAGGAGCTGCAGTATACATACAATGTTAATCTTTCAAATGGATGCTTTATTTAATCAATGTCTGATTGGATTGAACACAACTTACTGGTTATGGAAGGCCGATAACCGCACGCCGCCGCATAACGCAACGCTGGCCAATCCGTGCTATGCGCACCATTTCAATACGACGCGCATTTTAAAAGACAAGTTCTCGACTGTTGATATTTTTGAAGTGAGGATGCTTGTGTGGCGACGAAACGAGAATAACATGGTCAAATAATTGAATCCATCTTAGTGAAAATCGACGTCCATACTTAGGCGACTGACCTGTGTCAACTTTAAAGACATTATATTATGCTTTTATTTACCGACACTTGAAGTATGGCATTCTATTGTGGGGTGGCTGCAATGCACTGCATGGGTCGTGCTTTTGTGCTTCAAAAAAAAAAAAACCCGGGTCGCAGTGCCAAAACCCTGCCGACAATATAGTGTATTTACTAATATAGGCAGTGTGGCTTTATTATGCGAACTTAAGTTGGTTTTTTGGGCAAAATAATAAATTTGACTTCTTAATACACCCCTTAAAAGAACATTTTTTTCTCAGTTGCAATATTATTATCAATCGAACCTCTAAACTAAATTATATACACCTTTCAGCAAATAATTCACTAGTGTTTTCATAAAATTTGTAAATCCGGTCCTGTCGGGCCGATTTTATTAAAATTTTAGGAGCACTTTTTAATTGCTATTAAAGGGTTAAATTTCAATTTTGAAACGATTCTGAGAATTTTTTAGGCATTTTTGGGCCCAAAAACTTTTTTCAACCCCTAAAAACTACCCTTAAAATGGTCCGATTGGGCCCATTTTAAATAGGGTTCTTGCGGTGGTGGATTCCAACATGTGGGCAAAATTTCGTAAAAATCAATTAACTCTTTCGAAAGTTATAGCGCACACACACACATATATATATATATATATATATATATATATATATATATATATATATATATAAATATATATATATATATACATATATATATAAACATTTTTAAAAATGGTGCCAAAGTGTTTAGAAGGTTATGAAACGTCGAGAAATTTTGGTCCGACCCCTAGGTCCCGCCATCCGACCAACGCCAATAGTGTATGTTGCCTATGGCAAATACACTAAAAAGCAATTCGAATTATGTTTAAACTACCCTACAATCACAATTGTCGAGATAGTTTTAAAGCGCACCGTATCTTAATTCTCCCGTCCTTATATATATTTACCATAGCTACTTATGTAAGAAGCCATCTACATAAATTTGAGTCAGCGAGTCATGGCTACCAAACGCGTACTAAAGCTAATTTAACATTGTCTAAAGCATCTTTGGTGTCCTATGGTCACTAAAATCTATAACAGAATGCCGGATGTCATAAAAATGCAGGTTCTCTTAAATTATTTAAACTATCTCTTTTTAAATAAGTGTTTTTATAGTGTAAGGGAGTTTTTTAGTTACTAAAATTTATTTTTTTCAATGTATACTATTCTATGTTTCATTGTTCAACAGAGCTCTTTCTGAAACTAACAAAGTTATTACTATTACGACGACGTTTCGATTACAGGTTTGTAATCATCTTCAGGCCTAAAGATGATTACAAACCAGTAATCGAAACGTCGCCGTAATCAAATAAACATTTGACTCAAAAAACAATCGCAATTTATTAATAACTATCCAGTGTTGAGTGAAAAATGATTAATATTACTATTATTATTACTAATATTATAAATTCCAAACTTTGTACAATAACAGCACTCTTTACGTAAGTAATGATCGATGATTTGTATATATAGGTATGGCTTACAAAATCCACATACTGCGGCAGTTGTTTTTTTAATGAATTATACAGAAGTTAATTCAATTAATATAAATAAATAAAATCGTAAGGTAATTTTTAATTGTATAGTTTTAAAGATTCCTTGAGCGAATTATCGGTTTTCATCATTTTTTGCCTGTTTGGTTCTTTGTCCATGCATCACGTCTCTGTCTATTCCTTTTCCGGTAAACAGATTTCGATAAAAATTGGCAAGGAAATAGATTACACCTTGAGGAAGGACACAGGCTTCCTTTTGTCTCAAAAAAAAACTTGAATGGGGTGAAATAGGGGATGAAAGTCCAATTATCAATCTATCACAATATCTCCGGAGCTATTAGATCTACAGAGTTCAAATTTGACCGACATGTTTCTTTTGCTGAGAGGAGGATCCATTAAGAACAGGTTTTGCAGATATCGACTCCCAAGGGGGGAGCGTAATATAAACATTCCGTTTGTGAACTATAACTTGCGACCCACACTTTGGGAAACGTCGTCCAAGACTATAAAAATGTTTTTGTAACCGGTCATCGATGAAATCGGTTGAATACGTCCTCCAAACAGCGACAACCTATATTAAAATAGCGTTTCGTTCCAACAACAACAGACAGTTAATTATTGCGAAGGAGCGAGTCGCGCTTTAAAAGTCATTTAATAACTGTAATAATTTAATGGCCGTTTTAATAATCTATTAAATGTCAGGCCGAAGTGAGACCACCGCCTAGTTTTTATTCTTTCTTTCTTCTATATTAAATCATATTTATTCATATTGTAATGTAACGCGAAAACAGTACGTCAAATGTCACGTGCGCGATTCGGAACTACGCTCCGCTACGGGAATAAAACAGCGATTGACCAGTCTAGCGATAAACCTACAGGAGGACAACCATCTTTAACTACATTGGTGAGGATGGAATAGTTCCACAGGTCAATCTAGTAGCCAATCTTCTGGAGCTCATAAGAAGATCCAGATTATTTGCTGACTAGATTCAGTAAAAAGGGGAAGCACAAATATCCTTTCAGGGTGTGGGGCATTTGGGTCAAGAGACCACCACAATCTATTTTAATTTTTAATTTTAAATGGGAGATTGTAAATTGAGGATGGAATAGTTCCACAGGACAATCTAGTAGCCAATCTTCTGGAGCTCATAAGAAGATCCAGATTATTTGCTGACTAGATCCAGTAAAAAGGGGAAGCACAAAAATCCCTTCAGGATGAGGGGCATTTGGGCCAAGAGACCACCACAATCTATTTTAATTTTTAATCTTAAATGGGAAATTGTTAATTGAGGATGGAATAGTTCCACAGGACAATCTAGTAGCCAATCTTCTGGAGCTCATACGAAGATCCAGATTATTTGCTGGCTAGATCCAGTAAAAAAGGGAAGCACAAAAATCCTTTCAGGATGTGGGGTATTTGGGTCAAGAGACCACCACAATCTATTTTAATCTTTAGTCTGGCGATGGGTGCGACGGAAATCGGTAAATATAAATTGTAGATTAAGGTTACTGAGTGCCAACTGTTCAATATGCTCCCTTTTTCACCTGCATAGGTCTATTTTACGTTCATCCGGATGAGTGTTTGCATGTAAAATGCACTTACGTTTCGGAAATCTCTAATTTCTAAGAAAAATATTATTTAAATCTTCGATAGCAATGCTTCAAAATAAAACTTCTTTTTTTACAGTATGACTTTTAGCCAAGTTTTTAGAGTTTATTTGATCTAAATTAACGATTTATCAGATAAAAACGAGAAAATTAGCATAAGTTTTACACAAATTTTTATACAGAAAGAAAGACATTTGAAAAAATATGGAGCTAGCCAAATTTGTCAGTTCAACATACATTTGTAAAGAAAACAGTACAAAAACTTCCCGTAATTCGAAATCTCATGACGTGCTCTAAAGAAATTATCACGTTTTTCGATTCAACTTTTAGGGAAAAATTATGTTGTTTTTTTTCAACTTTTTAAGTAGCTTAATGCTTAACCATAGCTAATACACACAGTAATAAAATGAATTTTGCGGCCACAGTTCGAGGTTTAACACAAATTTTTGTACAGAAAAAATATTATTTGAAAAAAATTATTGATCAAGCCAATTTGTCAGCATTTTCAAATCTTTCAAGGTAGTTAGCGAAACTTTCGTCGAGAAAAAGGCGGTTTGTTGTTTTGTGGCTAGTTTGTGATTTCGATTCGAGCCGCACAGAGTACCGTGACCGGTTCAAACTGCCAACGCGAAGCAACGAGGAGCTGCTACGCTGTGAATTTTAATTTGAAGCATCCAAGCCTTAAAGATTTTTAAAATTAAAAAGTCCGCTGATATAAATGACACTGTTATGACACACACAAACTGTCATAAGGTTTCATTATTAAAAAATATTATTTTGTGATTTTGCATTTTAATATACCTTCACAGTGTCGGTATAGTAGGTAGCTACCTATTCCGCACGGTTCGTATTTATTAAAGTTTGGATAGATTTATAGTGGATGGCGGTGCGTTGTTGTGACCGATGAGGCAATGCCTCCCGGTCGAGTGAGAGAGATGAGCTAATGCAATGCAATATAGAAACAGGGGGGCGACCGACGTTCCCCTCGCCCCGCCGGCGCCCCCTTCCCCTGGCCGCTCTGACTTACGTTACGGTGAAATTGCTTTCCAATCCCTCGGACTTTAGCCTTCCGACAAGTTATTACTTTTATATATGCCGTGTTGTGTGAGCCTCAATGGAAACTGCGATAGGACCTGGCCTCTCTGTGCACGCGCACGCATACCGGGTGTTTCAAAACGCGCTGGACAAAGGACATACATTATTGAGCACAATTTGCTTGATATGTACCATACGGGTTTATTGCATTTTTGCAACTTTTCAGTAAAAATGTTAAAATCTAATGAGCCCCAGTAATCAGTAACTGTCTGCCAGCCAAAATCCTTACATTGCCCGTTCTGATTTATTTACATTGCCTTTATCCCTTTCATCTCAATTTCAAAATTCTTTTTCATATGAAGCCCCAAAACTATTAAATGATATGTCCTATTCACCAGACCTAGCAGATATTTTAAACAAAATATTGTTGTTGAAATCAAACAAAATTAAAATTTTAATAACAAACTTTGTGTACAAAAGGCAACTCAGAACAGATAAATATCGTGTTAATCAACCTGGATTTCTACTTTGTTATTTTTATACTTTGTCTACTTATTAGTGTATTTGCCCTATGGCAACATACACTATTGGCGTCGGTCGGATGGCGGGACCTAGAGGTCGGACCGAAATTTCTCGACGTTTCATAACCTCCTAAACACTTTGCCACCATTTTTAAAAATGTTTATATATATATATATATATTTATATACGTATATATATATGTGTGCGGGCAATAACTTTCGAAGGAGCTAATTGATTTTAACGAAATTTGGCCCACGTGTTGAAATCCATCACCGCAAGAAGCCTATTTAAAATGGGCCTTATCGGGCTATTTTAAGGGTAGTTTTTAGGGGTTGAAAAAAGTTTTTTGGCCCCAAAATACCGAAAAAAATCTCCGAATCGTTTCAAACTTGAAATTTAACCCTCCGGTAGTAATTAAAACGTGTCCCTAAAATTTCGATAAAATCGGCCCGACAGGACCGGATTTACAAATTTTATGAAAAAACTAGTTTGCAGATAATGAATTACTTACTGAAAGGTGTATATAATTTAGTATAGAGGTTCGATTGATAATAATATTGCAATTAAGAAAAAAAAATGTTATTATAGGGGTGTATTAAGGAGTCTAATTTTTTATTTAGCCCAGAAACCCACTAAAGTTCGCATAATAAAGCCACACTGCCTGTATAAGCAAATACACTATATTGTCGGCAGGGTTTTGGCACTGCGACCCGGTTTTTTATTATTTTAACGAGAAATATAATTATTGTATACTATATTATTGTATGTACCGGTCAGAAAGGCAGACCAGTTTACAAAGACTGATTTCTAGCCATTTGCGCTAAGCAATAAACGCTATTATTATTATTATTATACTAGAGCATTTGATCCAAAATCAGTTATTTTATAGAGAGTACGTGAAAAATTGTGTTATGTATCAAGTGCGGGAATTATTACTCTTAGACGTCTCATAAAAACATAAAATATACAATAATAAAATAAAAGAATTGTTACTTCTTACCACAATAGTTTTATTAGTGAATGTACATTGTTGAAGATGGGAGCTTAGCTCTCGAAATGTACATCCACTAATAAAACTGTTGTGGTATGAAGTAACTATTATTTTATTTTGTTCCAACCACAGAGCTTTTAATGTTTTTATAACATATAACATTGTTTTCGTACCTCGTATTAAATAGATGATTTTCTCTCAAAATAAATAGCATATATTATTTGACAGTTGCGTTCGCTCATTATATCTATTATTTATTTAAAACTAGCCACTACTCGCGGTTCTGCACGCGATTGAGATAAAACTCGGTAGCGACCATAGTAATGGAGTCTTCGGCTCCACCTGGCGCCATCTAGTGACCAGTTACTACAAAGTGGATAGCATAAAAACCTTCTCCATGGAAGAATACATATATTTGCCAGCTTTCATGGTGATCAGTCAAACGGGTTCGAAGTCAATTAATCTCAAAAAGACAAACATCCATTTTTATATACCTATAGCTAAAAAATAATTAACTCTCAGTCGGACGATCCTCAAAAACCCCTTAGGTCGGGCGCGGTGTATCAGACGGGCTCAATTTCAAAAGATGCTAATTAAATTTAAAATCAAAAATGGAATGTTGTAAATAATTCTATCAGCAAAAATACTGAAAAAAATGTTGTTTAAATCTAAGTAATAACGAATAGATCAAGATTATAGATTTTCACAAAGAGGCGGACGAAAACGTGATTGTTGGACCTGTGAGGCCAGCCGCGCCCAGCAGAGGGTTAAATAAATAAAAACCAATAAAATTTGATTTCATCAACACGAGGTCTAATATGTTTGAACACAACTGCACTGAAAATTTAATTAAACATGTTTGTTTCTTCAGCGTAGCTAATAGAGACTCAAAACAAAACAATGTTATGGTCGACAATGCAGAGTATTAATGGTGTTTCAAAAACACTCAACATTAATACGTCCGAAGTTGACTCTAATTAAATGATTAATTAGGGCGGCTGTGATCCTTGATGATTGTTGGGGAAATTTGGATAAAATAAGTGGCACCGGTCTTAAAAAAAACTAGAGTGGTTACCATAGCATAAACTAATTTTAACTAATATATTCTTTTATTTACAGTTAACCACCTGACAATAATTCTGTACATTAGTGAATCCAACACTATGTTTACAATTTTGATTCGACAAAATACTGATATGATTTGACAGCATTTGAAACTTTGAAGATGGTACAAAGTGTACCGGACCGTTAGTAAAAATGCAATTTTAAATTCAGTATTGCTTCTTAATGTGCAAAAATACATATTGAAGCGCGCCCCAATTGTACCGCCACTGTAAATGACATAGACTTCTCGAACAAACTGACAGAAGTTTCTGGAATGATCGAGAACGGGATGTACACGCCTATAAATACAGCGCGTGTGGGGCGCGACAGGCATTCAGTCAGAGACAGTGAGTGAGTCAATCAGTTGCGACAGTCAGAGCATAGTCATTTAGTAGAAGCGGTCACGCGGCGGACAGCAGACATAAATAGCATTATTACATAAATTTCGGTGCGTGTGTAAAGTAGTGTATTGTGTGAATAGTATATCGTTGTGTTGTTATTTATAAGAATCTGTTTATTTTTCATTGTTAGTTAATTCTTCATTATTAAAAGAGAAGTATTTTTTAGTTTATTTGTTTTGTATTTATTTTTATTAAATATTTATATTAAATCAGTTTTAAAAACCACAAAGAACAGTTTTGTTACAATATTTACCACTGACATTTCTATGAGTTCTCTTCTAAGACTTGGCAACGGATGAAATCGTGCAAATGGGTGGTTAGAATATTTTGAACCACACCGTACAGCGTAAGCATTTTATCCATTACGGCATACGAATTGAGTGGACCCCATGTGTATAAAAAAACTGTATATGATATGTTGGAATAATAAAAGGTTAATTGGATTTATTTATAGGGTTTCCTCTCTTCGTCCCCTCGCTTCCCCTTTCGGTCGTCTGCCGCCGCGTGCGACAAGCTTTCTTAATTTACAATTTTAATTGGATGCGTTTACAATTCGTAAGAGAGTCGATAATTCAAAATGGACGTCGCTCAAACTGGTTCGTTTCGATTTTGACTTAGCGAATGTTAATTAAGTAGGCAAGTTCACTCACTAATTTATTTTTGTATATGCAATTAAAACCCCGGAAAAAGTGTCAGGCTTTTTGCAAATTTTTTTGAATATATCTTGTAGTTGATATAAAAATTTCACCGTGAATCACTTATTCTTTCGTTTTTGAAAATTCAACCCCTCCAAAAGTATCTGCCTCATTTATTTAAAAACAACTTTCGAATAGTACTTGTTGGCTTTTGAATCAAAGACTTTTTTGGCACATATTTTTTTACACCTTTCCAGTAAGCGCAGTACCTGGCGTACCCAGGTAGGAAAGGCAAACACTTTTTTTACCTCTATATACTATTGTATAAAATTTCAATCTGAATCAAAGACTTCATGAAACGGGTGTCATCAGCTCTTTGACTATAATATATTTGGCTTTAATAGCGAGCTGGGTAGAGTAGTGGTGACAGCACTAGACTCGTATTCGGGAGGTACCGGGTTCGAATCCCGGCGGGGGCAGATGTGGCTGGGACTTTTTCCTACTGCCTTTCGCCGAGAAACGGTAATTCCTGTACCGGCCATCTTGATTGAGGTTTTCCATGGTTTCCCTCAATTAATTCCAGATAAATATCGAGATGGTTCCTTATTTGAGGCCATGGCCGATAACCTATCAACCTCCTAGTTCAAAAACTACCTGTCTTATCCTAATTTCTTATAATTCCTTCATTCGCCCATTGCTATTACATAAGTTGAAGTTTTAAAAATGTACGTAGAAAAATAACGGGAAGTGTGGTAAATGGAAAATAGTAATGGTGCGAATGGCGTCTGTTATGACATAAAGTCGAGAAACGGACGTTAAACGCATTATTATTATTATATCTGTCTTTAATAGCCAATATACAAATCCGCGCAAAGCCGGATCGAGCCGCTAATTCATAAATATAATAATATAATACGCATCAAAGACCAAGGAAAGCAACAAGGACACTTACGTCCCTCTTATATACTTATACATTACAAATTACAATCGGATCACTGAAGGGGTTCAAAAATCGCTGTTAGGGTTCAAGGATTTATGGCGCTATTTTCTGAATAGTGAATATAAGGCTTTACAGTGCTGTTAATTTTTTGTCACTTTCTAACAAATTTAACATCACATAAGTTAAAGTGAGACGGAAATTTAACAGCGCTGTCAATTTTAACACCGAACAACATTGAAAGTTTGGTGGAAGAACAATTTAAAAAGAAATTTTACCGATGTTTCGCTTGTGGAGAACGTCGTGTCAAATTTTTGAACTTTTGTTTATGCCGGTTTTAGCCGGTTTGTCCGTCAAAGTGTTAATTTGGTTGT
The DNA here is from genome assembly GCA_034508555.1 of Venustoraphidia nigricollis. Taxonomy (NCBI): domain Eukaryota; kingdom Metazoa; phylum Arthropoda; class Insecta; order Raphidioptera; family Raphidiidae; genus Venustoraphidia; species Venustoraphidia nigricollis. Next base: position 6,985,653 of record JAVRKA010000016.1, read on the forward strand.
TTTTCTTTCTTCACTCCATATAACGCTAAATCTCTATAACGATAAAAAATGCTCGGTCCCTTGAGTTTCGTTATAAAGAGCTTACACTGTATTTTCTAATTCCCTTCAGCTTTGTTATATCGTGGTTGTACTGTATTATATTAGAACAAAACTAATCACGGATAGCATACATAATAGCTCCATTAAGTTTGGATATTGACCATACCGAAACTAACCGATCACCTGTGCGCTAATTGATTATTGAGGGAGGAGAGGGGGCACCCTTTGCACATGCGAGCGAGTGTATTTAATACAATAAAAAGCCAGTGGCGTCCTTGTCTCCGATGTCCCTGTCTTCGTCATTTCATTTATTAAAATACGGCACACAAGTTGCGGTCGCTTATAATTGGCCCGATTTGAAAAACCTAATTGATTATTAAATATTTATATACGCCGGAGGCTTCTGGGATAATATATTGTATAGTGAAATTTTGTTCTCGAACTGTGCTGTGTCTCAATTGCACTTTCAACACCGACGACGCTAATATTTTGTTTTTCGTTCACCAAACTAGACGGCTACATATTAACTTTTTTTACATAATAAAACGCGCAGCATCGAGGCTATTTGCATTTTTTTTAAAGAAAAAGAAAAACACCGTGCTATGTGGATGTTGAAGGTGATGATGTAGAAATAGATAAAGATGAAATGCTGATGGTGAAGTCTATGGCGAGTTTTCGATGATGCGAAGGGTTAAGATGAAGAAGGCGGTGATGGTGTTGATTGCCTACGTGTTTAATGCTCCTATTACAAAAGCAGATGTGAATGTTGAAGATAATGATGTAGAAGAAGGTGAAGATGAGATGCTGATGGTTATATGGCGAGTTTGCGATGCTGCGAAGGGTAAAGATGAAGAAGGCGGTGATGGTGTTGATTGTCTACATGTTTAATGCTCCTATTACAAAAGCAGAAGATGCGAATGTTGAAGATTATGATGTAAAAGAAGGTGAAGATGAGATGCTGATGGTTATATGGCGAGTTTTCGATGATGCGAATGGTTAAGATGAAGAAGGCGGTGATGGTGTTGATTGCCTACATGTTTAATGCTCCTATTATACAAGCAGAAGACGCGAATGTTGAAGATAATTATGTAGAAGAAGGTGAAGATGAGATGCTGACGATTATATGGCGAGTTTGCGATTATACGAAGGGTAAAGATGAAGAAGACGGTGATGGTGTTGATTGCCTACATGTTTAATGCTCCTATTACAAAAGCAGAAGATGCGAATGTTGAAGATAATGATGTAGAAGAAGGTGAAGATGAGATACTGATGGTGAAGTCTATATGGCGAGTTTTCGATGCTGCGAAGGGTAAAGTTGAAGAAGGCAGTGATGGTGTTGATTGCCTACATGTTTAATGCTCCTATTACAAAAGCAGATGTGAATGTTGAAGATATTTATTTAGAAGAAGGTGAAAATGAGATGTTGATGGTGAAGTCTATATGGCGAGTTTGCGATTATGCGAAAGGTAAAGATGAAGAAGATGGCGATGGTGCTGACTGCCTGCATGTTAATGCTCCTATTACAAAAGCAGAAGAAGTGAATGTTGAAGATATTGATTTAGAAGAAGGTGAGGATGAGATACTGATGGTGAAGTCTATATGGCGAGTTTGCGATTATGCGAAAGGTAAAGATGAAGAAGACGGTGATGGTGTTGACTGCCTGCATGTTAATGCTCCTATTACAAAAGCAGAAGAAGTGAATGTTGAAGATATTGATTTAGAAGAAGGTGAGGATGAGATACTGATGGTGAAGTCTATATGACGAGTTTGCGATTATGCGAAAGGTAAAGATGAAGAAGACGGTGATGGTGTTGACTGCCTGCATGTTAATGCTCCTATTGCAAAAGCAGAAGATGTGAATGTTTAAGAAGGTGAAGGTGAGATGCTGATGGTGGAGTTTATATGGCGAATTTGCAATTATGCGAAGGGCAAAAATGAAGAAGACGGTGATGGTGTCCATTGGTTATATATTTATTGATCGTATGACACAAGCAGAAGCGTGTTAAAAAGGCACAATATGTTTGATAGTAACTATAATCTGGCCGGATCTGATTGACAGGAATCCGGCCGGATTAAAATTGGTGCCGGATTGCAATCCCTAGTTTCGATAGTGTCGCAGGCGAGTTAGTCACTGGACTCGCAATATTACAGTATAGCCATGAATAATAGAGGGACGCTGGAGTCGGCCAGCTCGTGCGCTCGTCGTCTTTGCCGACACAAAAGACTAGCGCCGTTCAGTCGGCCAACTGCCTATTTTATTTTAGCTGGATAATTGCATTCGTTCCTTCATTTAAATTGTTTCAATTAAGTGAAATTAGATTTAAATTAAAACCGTTTAATTGATTTTTTTTCCAAAATAAATATTTCTGTTTGATGTTTATTATTCTATTATAATTGATTGATGACTTCAATTATATTTATGCCGGTTGGTTTTGTCACTAATAATTAAATGTGTATTAATTATCCATAATACTGGATGCCTCGCGCAAGCACAATTCTTTATTTAAAACAATATCTAACATATACAGTGAATTAAAGTGATTAAATAACTCTATTTAATTTATAGTGAATTCGTTTATATTTAGTTTGTGGACTAATGCTAGGTTGCACAAAACATTGTCAAAAAATTGGATTTGGTATTGACCTTAGATTGTGATAATATAATTAGTTTTCATACATGCAAGAGCAGTCTAAGGTCGTATTCAAATTTTATGTCATGTACAACATTAGATTGTATTCACACAAAAACAATGCTTGATCTACACAGAAAAAAATCGTTTTTCAGGAAAAATTTTGATTAAAATGCGTAAAAAATATCGTTTCGAACAATAAATTATGCAAAAAACTGTGTTAAGTACACTCATACACAGTTTAAAAGAAAAAAATCCAGGTCGCAGTGCCAAAACCCTGCCGACAATATAGTGTATTTGCTTGTATAGGGCCGTGTGGTTTTATACTTTTATGTGAAATTAAGTTTGTTTTTGGGCAAAATAAAAAATTTAACCCCTTAATACACCCCTTAAAATAGCATTTTTTTTCTTGTAATATTATTATCAATCTAACGTCTACACCGAATTAAAGACACCCTTCAATAAATAACTCACTATCTGCAAATTAGTGTTTTCAAAAAATTTGTAAGTCCGGTCCTGTCGGGCCGATTTTATTAAAATTTTAGGGACACTTTTTAATTACTACTAAAGGGTTAAATGTCAATTTTGAAACGATTCTGAGAATTTTTTCGGTATTTTGGGGCCCAAATACATTTTTCAACCCCTAAAAACTACCCTTAAAATGCCCCGATTACGCCCATTTTAAATAGGCTTCTTGCGGTGATGGATTTCAACACGTGGGCCAAATTTCGTTAAAATCAATTAACTCTTTCGAAAGTTATTGCCCGCACATATATATATATATATATATATATATATATATATATATATATATACGTATATAAATATATATATATACATATATATATATACATATTTATAAACATTTTCAAAAATGGTGCCAAAGTGTTTAGGAGGTTATGAAACGTCGAAAAATTTTGGTCCGACCCCTAGGTCCCGCCATCCGACCAACGCCAATAGTGTATGGTGCCATATGGCAAATACACTAATAACATATTAGGAAAAATCACGTCTTGAAATAAATTAGGTAAAAAGAATCAGAATTTTCGAGATACCTGAGGAAGTCGGAATAATACCGACGAAACGTCGTAGAACGAATAAATGTGTTAAAAACGTAAAAATTGGTCTTTTCACCTGATTCTTTTTACCTAAGAAATAACATTTCAATCGATCAATTATTTTTCGAATAGAATCGAATTAAAATTCTCCAATGCTTTTCTTACGGAGAAATATGTGTGTTCACAATCTAAGGTTATTGTCAAATCAAATTATTTGACAATTCTTTCTGCAACCCAACTCAGTCTATAAAAAAGACGAACAAGTGTTAATTATTAAGAATTTTTTTAAACTTCACTTCTGTGACAACATGGAAATTCGTTGCAGTAATGTTAGGTCACGTGGCATGGCGTTTTGACGCAAATTTTAAAAAGTCGCATTTTTGCATACGTTTTTAAAAAATCTTAATTAGTTTGAAATATATCTAAGTTTAAAGTCTTACGTTGAAATATTATAGGATTATTATTATTTTTTCTGTACAGAACAGAATTAGTCTTAATATAATTAATTCTTCTCTTAATTTTTTCTTTGTAAATATGTTTATAATATAAAATTTTGTGTTATTAGTTTAAATTCATTCTTTCTTTAAACTTAAACTCTAATCAATTTCTGGGGTAAAATTACTTATGGGCCAAATTTATTAGTTAACATCTGATTCGAGCAAACAGTTTTATAATAATGTATATATCAGATCCTTTTGATGTTAATAATTTATAAATATTTTAGAGGAATTAGGATCAATGAAATTAAAAGACAAATTATTATTTCACAACGTTTCGTATTAAATTAATACTTCATCAGGTGATCTTAATTAATGGTCTTAATAATTAGATTCAATTCAATTATCTTGTTATACTATTTTGAGATATCATAACAAATCAAATTTTTAAGTAGTTATATTACAATTTATACTGAGTAAAAAATTTTCAAAACTAAATATAAAAAAAAAATTAATACTAAACGTTGTGAAATAATAATTTGTCTTTTAATTTCATTGACCCTAATTCCTCTAAGATATTTATAAATTATTTTTTATAATGTTTGGTAAAAATATGTAGAAAACAAGAAACAGTATAGATCTGGAAACTGTCGGATCCATAAAACAATCAGATAACACAATTATATATTTTTAACATTCGTGATGGTTGTTTATTTTTTTACGTACATACAAATTCAGGATTTAGTTTATTTGAAAAATGAAAATTCAAGGCGTTAGCAAATAAATGCAAATTTCATATCAGTAATTGCGTTTCTTTTTTGATCTTCTGCCACTGAAGCTTTGTCTTCAAAACAATTTAACAATTTATTTGAAAAATTGACACAACCAAGTATTATTATAAATTATGTAATTTTTTTTGTTAGATAATTTTTTCTCATAACATTTACTGTTTTTTTTTTTTGCATAAAAGGTCGTGTTAGCTGGACGCTGATGAGTGGTCATATTTTTTTATACTTTTTTTTCAATGATCTTTTCTTACTTCGGTCAAGTGATTTTTCTTTTAATGTTTTAATTTAATGTATAAAAAACAGTGATATTTTTTTTAATAAACGGTCATTTGAGCAATAAAACAAATTTAAATTTTTATTTATTTAAAAAGGAAACAGACAATAAACAAAATACAGTTTTTTGTATGGCTCCTTCCATCCCTAGACGTTCAACGAGCTATGTCATAGAAAGGGAACGTTACATAATCAAGATGTTAAGAAAAATCGCCGTATCTTGCAAACGGTAACATAATATGACAAACAGAATGCCAGATAGTTGATAGAAAGACTTTCTGGGAAAACATTTCCGTTGCACTTGAAGACTCAAATTTATACGTCAGTGAATTCTAGCTTATGAAATTTTATGTAATAATTTAACACTTTGTTAAAGTAGCCAAGTTTTGCATCATTGTCTAATGTCTTTTTATTACATAATAAACGTGAAGTTCGTTCATCAAAACTGTTGTGTTGCCAATTAAAACCGTTAACACTTCTACATGCATGTGCCCTTAGTTCACAACACGCCACAAAAACTTAATTTTTGAGATGTACTTCTTAGCTGTCAATTTTTACGAAGCGAACAACTAGTTCTCCTTCGTTATATTTGTCAGACTACCGACGTCGAACACTCCAGTATATATTTGCCAGACGTTCCGATTTTGGCGGGATGTCCCGATTTTTAAATTAAAATTAAATGTCCCGCGCGGGACAGGCTCAGTCCCGCTTTTCGGGGATAACTCGACCGTGCGTAAATAATTATTCTCTTATTGTAAGTTGCAATTTGTAACAGTCATTCCTCAGACTATTGTTTGAAACGTCATATTTTTCTAATGAATAAAACTTTTTTGATTTTGATTTCTGTTTTTTTTATTTTTTTTTATTCAGAAGACGAATAAGACTTAACTATTTAACAAAACGGGAAATCTGATTTAAAATATCATATTTTTATTAAAATACATTTTCTATGGCTATTTCTGCTATCTATTGTCACGTAAACGTAATTTGAACTCAAATAAAAAGATAAATATTTAAAAACTTCTGATTATATACGTTTTTTTACTAAGTCCCGCTTTCGACGAAAGAATCCCGCTTTTTTCACTCAAAAAGTTCCAAAATCCCGACTTGGCAAAAAAAAAATCTGACAACGCTGATATTTGTACACTTCCCTCTGTTCGATCATCTGCTTAGAATTGATATTTTTGTCTTTTCAGCACAAATATTCAACAATTTTTTACACAAACTCCATTTTGAATTATGTTTGTTAAGTGATTAATTCAAATTTTAGCACTTTGGCGCTATCTGCATTTCTTTATCAATATTAACTATTTATTTATTTACGTTGTCGTGACGTTTTGTTCTGTTTAATTATTTTTATTTATTTATCATAAAAACGTTATTAGTTTTTTTCAGTTGTTATAATTATTGATTAATTACAAGAGGACATTTTTCTGTAATTGTGATTAAAATAAATCATTAAAAACCAGAACGGAATTTAATATTTTTATCAATGTTTTACTGATTTAATTATTTACCGTTATTATTCATCAATCTGTAGATTTTTTAAACTTCATTGAAGGTCATTTCTTTAAGTTTTCATGAGCTTAACTCTGCTTCTGTCACGCCTTCTACAACGTGCCAAGCTGTTCACTTAAACGAAGATCATGCTTACCATGATACATTAACCACTAACATATATAATTACTAATCTATAATAAATTATAATCTACTCTTTGTTTCCTTGCTATGGGTTTTTGCAGTTAGTTTGGAAATTGGCTCACTAATGTTGGGTCTTTTTGAGACAACAATAATCCTCTATATTGTCGACCACAACATTGTTTTGTTTTTTCTATTAGCAACGCTTAACGAACAAACAAGTTTAATATAATTTTCAATTTTGTTGTGATCACACGCATTTAGACTTCGTCTTGATTAAATTAAATTTTATTGTGTTTTATTTATTTATTTTTTATTTTATATTAATAGATCAAATCGACCTTTATATTAGTGTTTTATTTTATTTTTTTGTATGCCTATTGTATATTTACTTATATTTAACTGTTTTAAAATTTAAATACATTTAAATATATAAAGATTGGCTACGTTCAAGCACAAAACTTTTTAACAAATTACCCCTGGCAGTTAAAAATATTGATCATTTTAGACATTTTAAACGTAATCTACGTGACTTTTTGATAAATAAATGTTTCTGTAACATTAATGACTACCTCAGTTTTTAATTTGTTTTTGTAATTTAGATGACGTATCATATTATCGTTCTTTTTTCGTTCAAAAATAAAACGTATCAATCTATAACTGCCTTAAATTTAATTTATGGATTGAGTGAAAGAGCAGCTTAACTGAACTCTGCTTTACTAAAGGCTATTATTATTATTTCTTTATATATTTTATTTGTAAGAGAAAACGTCGTATTTATTAAAAAAATACTTTTCCACACAACTCAACATTTTTGCAGTCATTTAAAGCCGGCTGGCAGCTTTTAGTCTGTAACTGTAACCGCAAATCAATCATCAGATGGCATCATTAAAAAAGAAAAAATCTTAATTATCTCAAAATTTACTTTTTGGTCAGATAAGATTGTCAAACATAACACGTCAGTGTAAAAGAATGTTAATAATAATTTCCCACTATTTGTACAAAAAATCCCGCATCGTAATAATGTCTTAATCATGGCAATTGTATTTTTAAGATTGACTGGTACTTCGCCTGCATTAAAAAGTTTTTTTATTATTATTATTAGTAATTACCGCACTATTATCGGCGGAACTAATCGCGGTTAGGCGTTAATAGGCAAGCAAATAAATAAACGGTTCTTGACACGACGAACAATTGAAGTTTACAATAAACAAAACACAGTTGCGATTTAAAAACAAAATACGTACGATTGCCGCCAACCGCTGTCAAAACACATGGCGGTTCAAAAACAACCTAAAGACGTAAATTTATATATATAATAAACGATTTCACTGTATTTGAAACATTTTTAATTAATGAAATGGTAAATGAGAAAGAAAGAAATGATAAAATAATTTAATTTTCGACCCGTCCGCGCCGTACGAGTCGCGTTATATGTAATAAACGACATTATGAAAGCATTAAACAAATTAAAAAAAGTTACAAAATTACCCCTGCATAACACAATATATTAAAACGACAAAAAACTAATTACTTACAGAATTAATGTCGGGGGTTGCAGTGGGTCTGGCGTCGGCTGCGAAGCGAAATCTTGATGGATTTTTTCACTCTGTGTAATAACGTTTTTAATTGCGTCGACTCTATAGTGTTTTTTTCCTAATTAAATTTTACAACACTGTTCATCGCTCGACGAGACCTCAACACAACAACAAAAACAAACAACAAAACAAAACAGCGGATTTCGATCTTCGATTGTTTACAAATACACTGCAATTGTCTTCCGGTCAAAACAAAACAAAAGAAACACTGACCGCAAAGCACAACAATCGCGTTTCGAAACAGTTGACGGTTGCCGACAAGAGAGTTCAGAGCACGCAGTGGTATAGCGCGGCGACGATGCGATCTGCTTGACAGTCGAACTCGCAATGAAGCCAGAAGCGTTGCGCGATTCGTAACGAGGCGCTGGACTTCGCGTCTCGCACAGACTTTCGTCCGCTGTGTCTGGCCTGAGCTTCGACTCATTCACGCTGGTGGCGGTATCGTGCACGTGCGTGCGCGGCGCCAGACGTCGTCGCACAGCGGCGTCGCACTAAATAAATTATAAATATATAGTACAGCCGGCACAAAATTTAAAGAATAGAATAAAAAACCATAAATATGATGTAAATAAGGCCTTTAATATAAGTTAGAATATAATATTGAAGGTAATGAAGATAAGACAAGTTTGGTAAAACACTGTATGGATAAAAATCATATTTTTGATTTTGAGAATGTGATTATATTACATACTGAAAAAAACTTGACTAAAAGACTATGGTTGGAGATATTGTATATAAAAAGTACGAAAAACGTAGTAAATAAAAAAACAGATATAAAAAAACTGAATAAGATATATGACAACGTTCTCAAAACCAAAAAATGATTAGCCTAGGGTAAAATAATGAAGCATAAATTCTTATACTGTAAACAAGCTAAATAAATATATACCATAGATTGAATTAATAAAAAAATATAATGTAAACGTACTAATATTGCATAGTGGCTGGCATGTTAATGCGATTGAAAATAAAGATAGATTCCACCATTTTTAATAAAACAGCAACTGTAGTGTTAAAAAGATTATGAATAAATGTAATAGCATTGTATATAAATTAGTTGTGTTGTATTTGAAAAACAGAATATATTTTAATTAAAGTAATATAACTATTTGTATGAAAAATTACAATAATTATTTCAAGTTTTTGACGTTTAATTAGGATTAAGGTAAGAAAGATTGCTGCATTAAAGCATGTCGGCCATTATTTTAAGATGGTTTAAAAAATGATGTAATGAAAAAACTTTTAGTTAAGAATTAATGCAAAAATATGTAAATTGCATAGCTGATAATGTTAAAATTTTATTGATTTTATTATTGCATTCCTAGGTCTCTGAGGATGATTGAATCATCAACCGAAACGTTAGACCGTTAATAAAACCCTAATAAGAACATTTGTTTTTATTAAGCCTTTTATCCTGAGTAAAAATTTGAGAGTATGCTATAATAAGGTGCAGAAAAACTAAATAAATTAACCCCTGACTGCCCAACGGGATATTTTTAAGGTTGCCACCTCTCCCGATTTGATCGGACAACTCCTAAAATCGTATTATTTCACCCAACTCGCAATTTTAATTTTAAACTCCCGATTTTTATAAAACCAATTTTTTTTTGTATTAAAACTAATTTTAATCGATAACTTTATAGTTAATTATAGCGACAAAATTATTTTAAAAGAATCTTTAAGAAATTTTCAAATCCATTCACCTTGATCAAAGTCACGCAGATCGTGAGACGTAATATTGGAACTGTTTCAAATCTATTTACACGTTGTACTAAACTATTCAAATTAAACAATTTTTTTAATTAACCTCGACTAATCTAGTCAAAATTGTAATCCCTAACAGCGGAATTGGAACGGTACCATATTAATTTTTATTTCCTCTGATACTTGTATCTAAAAAGCTACAATAGGGATGTTGACTGTATTCAAATAAAATTATAATTTTAACGTTAAGTGGTAGTTTCTATGATAGAAATAATAAAAAACACTATATTTTTCCTTATTTTTAAGGAATTTAATTAATATTTAATAAATAAAACCTAATAAAATCACTCTCAAGTCACGTGACAACAGACACCAATCAGAGCGCATGACGTCATATGTTCAGCCGCTGTCAAAAAACTTCATTGTTTGGTTAATATTTAGTGTGTAATTTATTCGAAAATTTCTTTAAAAAAAGACTGCAAGGAGTTTTAACGTCATGGAAAGTGTATTTATTAAGGCTAATAGTTCGAAAACTTAGAATTCATGTTTTATAGCAAGAATTACGAAAACACTTTTCATAACCTCATTAATTTACTAGCGCTTATGAGCACAGCCTCCTACTTTGTAACCGCATCTATAAAATGGTAGCTCCTGTGTAAGCTTTTGAGCCTCCTTTGGTATGAACAGGTGACGTCACGCGACTAGTATTGACGTTTTGGACCGAAATTTGAAACGGGATTTAAAATACATGATTTACAAGGTTTGAGTTGTATTTAAATAAAAAAAATAAATATTTGTGGCTATATTAGGTACTTATGACCGAGCTGTGTAGAGTAGTGGTGACAGCACTAGACTCGCATTCGGGAGGTCCGGGTTCGAATCCCAGCGGAGGCAGATGTGGCTGGGACTTTTTCCTACTGCCTCCCGCCGAGAAACGGTAATTCCTGTACCGGCCATCTTGATTGAGGTTTTCCATGGTTTCCCTCAATTAATTCCACATAAATATCGAGATGGTTCCTTATTTGAGGCCATGACCGATTACCTATCAAACTCCTAGTTCAAAAATTACCTACCTTATCCTAATTTCCTATAATACCTTCATTCGCCCATTGTTATTACATAAGTTGAAGTTTTAAAAATGTTGAAAAATAACGGAAAGTGTGGTAGATGAAAAATAGTAATGGTGCGAATGGCGTCTGTTATGACATAAAGGCGAGAAACGGACGTTAAACGCATTATTATTATGATTATTATATTAATTTTTATTTCCTCTTGATATTTGTATCTAAAAAGCTACAATTACCAAACAGAAGAAAAGCATGTAAATGTAAATTGCATAATTGATACACTTTCGCAAGTTCAGAAAAACGGCAATTTCTTGAATCGACGCCTCTGGCTATCGTTCTATCTCAATCGCACCGCTGTCAACGAATCGCAGCCGTCTCGCTCTGAATGTGGGGGAGAGCTCTGAAAGAGGGCGACGCGCGTTCCCTAGTCCGTCGATTTGCCTGCACCCGACGGTGGCGGTAACAACACTCACATGTTCAATGGACAGAGGCGAAGAAAATTTAAGGATAACAGTTGATCAAAGTAAGAAGTAAAGGACCCAACCCACTTCGAAGAAGATTTACAACACCGGTTAAGATTTTAAAAGAGATCGTACATCGCTTTACTCCTTTACAATCATATATATTAATACGCTAAGGTTAAGATGTTTGCCTCCCTTTTTCGAAAAAACCACACAATTGCTCCACATAAATTTTATATCATTTTATAGATAATTTCTTGCTCTACCGATATCAACAACTAAAAAATTTATTATTAGTGTATTTGCCATATGGCAACATACACTATTGGCGTCGGTCGGATGGCGGGACCTAGGGGTCGGACCAAAATTTCTCGACGTTTCATAACCTCCTAAACACATTGGCACCATTTTTAAAAATGTTTATATATATATGTATATATATATATATATATTTATATATATATATATATATATATATATATATATATATATATATATATATATATATATATATATATATATATATATATATGTGTACGCGCGATAACTTTCGAAAGAGTTAATTGATTTCAACGAAATTTGGACCACGTGTTGAAACCCATCACCGCAAGAAGCCTATTTAAAATGGGCCTAATTGGGCTATTTTAAGGGTAGTTTTTAGGGGTTGAAAACTGTTTTTGGGCCCCAAAATACCGAAAAGATTCTCCGAATCGTTTCAAAATTGAAATTTAACCCTCCGGTAGTGATTAAAAAGTGTCCCCACAATTTTAATAAAATCGGCCCGACAGGCCCGGATTTACAAATTTTATGAAAACACTAGTTTGCAGATAGTGACTTATTTATTGAAGGGTGTATTTAATTCGGTGTAGACGTTAGATTGATAATAATATTACAATTAAGAAAAAAATGTTATTTTAAGGGGTGTATTAAGGGGTTAAATTTTTTATTTTGCCCAAAAACAAACTTAATTTCACATAATAAAAGTATAAAACCACACGGCCCTATACAAGCAAATACACTATATTGTCGGCAGGGTTTTGGCACTGCGACCCGGGTTTTTGCTTTTGTTTTTGTAATTTAATTAATTATTAAAATTATATATATATAGATACACATTAAGACACAATACAGCAATGCTGCCATCTGACGGCTTTGATTTTGAAACAACGTCAACATGATTGACGGTCGGTAATTTTTTTTTGCTTAATTTTTTATCAAAATTCACGTATAAATACTTTTCGTATGGCAGCGCTTCAGCTCAACGTTTTCGATACTTGCGCCTCTATATGACAGTTTTAGAAAAATATTTTCTTGAACCGTCACTGAGCTTCGTAATGTAATACAACAAAAAGAAGAATGTTATAAAGAGTGTGAGAAATTAGAAAGAATTTTAGTGCGAATTATTCGCACTGGTACCGCTAGTTATTACATATTTGACGTTTGTGACGCGCGTTTCTGATACAACTTCGGCTTGATGTAGACTTGGGTAACTCAGATCTGAACCGGTTCAAAGAGCCGACTCCGACAGAAGATCCGTGAGAGCCGACTCACTTTTTTTGAGCCGACGGATCAACGGATCCGCATAACTCAGTGAAATACTTAGCACACAGAAGCACATTTTACACTTACGTATCAGTTCTTGCTTTGATGCATCTGTCAGCTCAAATGACTCATGCATCACATGTTTGGCTATGCATTCTTGATTCTATACAGGTCGAGAGAGAGAGAGATTGTAGATTATAGACGCTCAACATCTGAGGTTATCAGCGTCTATAAAAATATGACAATAGTCAATGTATATAATAATTATAAAAACATAAAACAAAACGATACTATAACAAAAAACAAAACAATACAATAACAAAAAACAAAACGATCAATAAATAAATAAATAAAATCATAGATACCGGTCGAGACCGGTTTCTTTTAAAAAACGAAACAGCAGATTGACATTGTCAGGATCATTTCCTAAAATAACCGACAGATCACCTGACAATCCGATCCGCTGTCGTGTGTCCCTGAACTCGGCTCTTTTTGAACCGGTTCAGTGAGCCGGTTCACATACGGGATCCAGATGCAATGATGCAGATCACTAAAAAGACCCGTTTTTCCCATCTCTAGTTTAGATTTGTTATATGACAAGGACTGTAGACCAATTTCAATGCCAATATCTTGGAAAAAGCCATCTACGCATGATTATCTGAATTTCTTGAAAATTCCAATCTATTACATCCATGTCAACATGGCTTCAGGAAAATAAGTTAGTGTTGTGTCCGATGGTAATTTATTACAATTTAATAATTAGATACTTTTAAGTGAAGCGTTTTATTTCAAGTGATCATTTTTAAAATAAAAGAAAATACAATTCTGCAATTACATAATCAGTTAAATTAAATAATATTCTAAATTAAATTAAATACAGTAAGGCCTCGATAATTCGGACATTCAGTAAACCGGATTCTTTGATAATTCGGCTAAGCATTTCAATTACATTGTGTACTTTATAATCCAGATTTGACAGTACTTGGTAATTCGGATCTGCGTTTTTAAACGTCTATTTCATTCAAATTAATAGCATTCGATACTATAGCGATAGTGAGAGATTCCCCGCCATGTATTCGGTCGGATCTGATACATATCTGAGGATTCCTATAAGCAGGCATTATATGTGTGACGTTGTTTTGATTAATTGTATATAGGTGCGTTATTTTATGTTCTACATAAGTATATAAAATAATGTTACACACGTATATGTTAAAATAGCTTCTAGAAGAAAACACACTACGTTGTCAATAAAACAAAAATCCGACATAGCCCATGGTGAAAGTGGAAAAGTTTTGGCAAATGAATACAGGATAGGAACATCAATTTCCGATATAACAAAAGCAAAATCAAAAGATATGGTATATTTTAATGACTATTTTAGATTTTTACTATGTATGTGTTCCTTCTTTTATTCCGGTCCCGGCGCCCGAAAGGAATTACGAAAAGCCGAATATCCAGAAATGGAAACTCATTTGTATGCATGGTTTTGTACACAACGATCAAGGCATGTTCCAATTCCCTACGAAATCTTATCTGCCAAAGCAAAACTTCTATACCGAAGTCTATGGAAATGATAATTTTAGAGCTAGCAGAAAAGGGTTAAGCAAACAATAATATAAAATTTAATAAATATACTTCTATTTTGCATAATTTTTTGTTTACGTACTATTTTCTAGTTATTTTATAATAAATGTTTACCTTTACAATAAAAAAGCTGGGCTGCTTCAGTAATCCGAATTTTTTACTAATCCGGATCACAGCGGTTTTAATTAGTCCGATTTATCGAGGCCTTACTGTAATAAATCCAGGGATGTACAATATAATGTGCCTAAACATGATAATTTTATGTTTGCAGGATCCAGGTTATACTGGATTGAAAAACACCGCAAACAACTGTTATTTAAACACAGCTATACAAATTATAGCTCATATAAGTGAAGTATCAAACTTTTTTCACAATCAATACCTTTACCAAATAAACAATGAAAGCAAATATAAGGGAACAATTGCTGAAGAAACGTTACGTTTAGTAACACACTTCTGTGTCAGCATCTACCTTAAAGCAATTTTTTCGAAAAATAATTAAATTTAATATTAATATTATCAAGTGCACGTACTCTATCTCTAGAGGATCATCCTTTCAAGAACCTTGCTGATAAACTCATAAATAATTTCCATAATTCTGTGTTAAAAGTAGAAATTAAATAAAAAATTATAATGAGTATTATAAAGAGATGTATAATAAATTATTATTATTGAACTACATAAATCAAGAAGCCTGATGAAGGTTTAATAAATAAACCGAAAGGTCGCTAAATTGATTATAAATTTTAATATTGTCCAATTTCCTGCTAATTTTAAACTTAATTAAAATTAATGTTTTTTTTAAACTTTTTTGTTGGCCCTAGCTTTGGCCAGTATTCAAATTGAGTATTTTTGGTTTAATTAAATATACTGAAGTCTATCTGGTAAATAATAATAATAATAAATGTTTATTTGTTGCGCCGTAGTGCAGTGGGCAGAAGTCCCACTACCGTTACATCTCTGCAGTCATCACTGCCATGTATAACATGCAATATGCAAATCTGGTATTTTATATTAAAAAAAATTATATTGATATTTTACCAAAAATATCCTATGCTGATTTTAATTCAGTCAGTTCTTACAGAAAGTTTTCTAGTCCAGTTGAATACTGGACTACAGATTGCTGCTAAACGGAAGCTTAAGATTTTAACTGTGCCAAGTTTGTCCATTTATGAATGTATTGTATTTGCGGCACAACACAAGGAACTTTTCATAATGAACAGTGATGTTCATAACTGTAACACTAGATCGAAAACGCAGTTGAGACTACCATCTCAGAGATTGTCTCAGTATAGTAAAAATATGTATTGCAACTGCATTCGATTCTATAATAAGTTGCCTATAGATTTAAAAAACGAAAACAATATTTCTAAATTAAAAAAAAATTAAAGTCATTTTTTATAGAAAATGTATTTTATACCATTAATGAGTTTATGGTCTCTGATGTGGACTTTTGAAATTTTTCTTTATGAAATTTTTATGAAATGTTTTAATCTGTTATAACGACCTCTCCACCCTATGGCTTGTATATACAATAGAGAAATATATTATTATTAAGAAGATTTACATGGATATTGATCATCGGCTCAAAAATATAGTCTTGAAACATGGTTCAGCTAGAAAATTACAATATGTCCATGATATTGCTGCAGTATAATCACTGTGATTTTTATGTCAAAAGAACTTTTATTATTATAATTTATAATACTCTAATTTATTTATATAATTTTTTCGATACTTAATATATTTATTGCAATGTTCTGCCAAAGTAATCATTATTCTTTATTCGCTGCTTAAAGCATTAAATAGATAAATATAATAAATATATTTCCTTCATTTCGTATTCTGAATTATTTATTTGAATTTGAATAGATTGTAGGTTATAAATATTGGATTAAGGCCGTCGGAACGCTCTGAATTTTGTTTGTGCTGAGACCCAGCGGTAAGGGGCGAGGTAGACAAAAGACATATTGTGGGTGTGACCTTCTTTAGTTCTGTCTCGCTCTAATCATCCGCACGTTTCAATTTTTGGCTGGTGTCAACTACGAGGCTAAAAAATATTGTTGCAAGGGTGCCGCTGTCAATTGATTACTCTAATTTTTGGAAATATTTAATATTACTCTAAGTTTGGGAAATATTTTGAAGATTTAAAAAACTTTTCCGAAAAAGGAAGAGTCACTTTAGGTTTGTGATGGAACAGTTTTGTGAAATAAGTACGAATAAGGTTGTGGTAAAACGTGTGTTTTTTGGCACAATTAATGCCAACTTTTTTCTAGTAAATCGTACATAAATAACAAAAGTAGTCCATTAGAGACCTAGATTTGTCCTTCATCTTCCTTATAGAGAAAGAATTTTTGCAGAATGTTGACGAATAAGTCTACAATCAGTTGACAGCCGAAGCTCTATTTTTGGCTTAAATTCAGAGCGTTCCGACAGCCTTAAGGGATGATTTAATGATTGCATAGTTGATTTGTCCTGCTGTTAAGCTACCGTCGGTTGAACTGTCGTTCGATTCAACTGTCCGCGGTTGAACTGACGCTCGGTTGAAATGTCGCGGTTGAATTGTTACAGAACCATAAGTAGAAACTTTTAAATTTCTTATTTCTAACGCTTCTAAGACTCCATCAAAAACGTCTAAAAACGTTTAATTGATGATATAATTTTTCTTGAATATCTTATAAATCCAAATTAAGTGGGATTTCCCAAATATACACATTTTCCCAAGAATAATTAGTTTTAACTTTATTACCCTACCTGGGGCATTTGGCTCACTCAATGAGTTTACCTATAATAAAAATAGGGCACATTTGCTTAACGACTTTTTAAAAGACAATGGCTGGGGATTTATAACTAGTCAATCTCAGCGCTTATGGTGCTTTCACAGATTTATAGTTTTGGGTTTTGGACAGAGGTAGCTCTGAGACGTAGCCACAGTTCAAAAGGGGAGTTTTGATTGGTGCTCAAGAAGGTACCTAAGGAATGCGAGTCGACGTGGAAACCGATAGGGGCAGAAGTCAGCACTCAGTGTTTTATTTTGAACTCGGAAACATCTGTACCCCCTGAGTAACTATGGACTCATCACTGAATCAACATTCTTGTAAGTAACGAACTTGGAGTATTTGCGAAGCAGGCTACCTACAGTCTTAGTGATGTGCGGATTAGTACGAAGAACCGAGTAAGTTGAACTGTCTTTTATAAAATCCATATGCTCGATAATCGATAGAAGGTAATCCGTTATGAATAACGTGTAGAACCACAAATCAAACGTTTCGGCCACCACACGTGTTTGTTGTCACAAAATATTATAATTTAGTTTCTTTGGCCCACTAGCTTTCCAAGCATTTTGGATCTCTGTTGGACAAGGGGGCTTTCTATTCAAACAAGTCACAATGTCCTCAAATAACTTAGTCGGCCTTGTTTTACATATTCCATCAGAATATTTGAAAAAGAAAATGGCACCCGTTAAATCGATACTTGCTGCAAAGCTCAATATGTAGTGCTTTTGTGAATTTTGTGCAGTTATAGTATTATTTATATACTTAAAATATATTTTATTTAAAGTTCAGAATTTGTAAATACAGTAGAATCCGTTTATTATGACTCCGCCTATATTGACCAACCGCCTATTATGACGTAATTAAAAACGAAGTTTGGTTTTCATATAAAATTCTTTGTAACAAAGTCGGATATAATGACTTCTCTTACAGTGACATGTCGCTTATTATGACCCATTTTTAATAAATTTTGTCCGTTTATAGTGACCGACATAATTTTTCGGCAATGTTCGTTGATTCCTGACAACGTTCGACACGTGGCTTGTTTTTGTTTTGAATCTCAGTTAGTAATTGATAGTTGAACGTCACGCGTTGTTTTTAGTGATATCCTACGTAAAAAATGTCATCTCAACGTCGTAAAGCATTTACGATTGAGGAGAAAGGTGCAATAATATGCAGATTAGAAAATGGAGAATCAAACTCATCTCTCGCAAAGGAATTGGGCGTCGGTAATTCGACAATCTCAATGATTTTCAAAAACAAGAACAGGATTAAGCGATCGTTCAATTCAAATGTTTTGAAACCGAAGAGGCTTCGAAAATCGCGACAAGAAAATGTTGATAAAGCGTTAATTCAGTGGTTTAAAATCACGAGAAACAAAGGAATACCCGTCAGCGGCCCTATGCTACTTAAAAAAAGACGGTTGTTTTTTCTTCACAAAAATGCTTTGTATGACGTCCGCTTAGTATGACGTGTTTGTCAATTCCCTTCGATGTCATTATAAACGGATTCCACTGTAGTTATTTTTATATAAAATAAGTTATCCGTGTTTTAAAAATCGATATTTATTAGTGGTGTTTTTGTATACTTTGCTGTCATGTTTGATTAAAAAATATTAGTTGAATTTTAAAAGATTCTTCTTGAATGCTAAATAATAAAAAATTACAGAAAAAGAAGCGGAGTGATAGAACGGAGAGTCCGTCGGAAAGCTTAAATACCAATTCTTGTTCTGCAATCGAAGAAATCGAACACACGGATCAAGATAATGATGTTTCAGCCGACGCAGGTCCCGCAGATCCGTTAAGTGGACCGATTAAAATGGAAAACGAAGGTGATATCAAACAAGAATCGATCGACCCGTTAAGCTTAAATACGCCCGTGAATATAAATGTATCGATAAAATTAACAGACGAAATGTCTTCATCTGGCAACACGAAAAACCTCAGCCTAATACGCAAAAGTATCGAGTCCGATACCAAATTCAATGTGGAAGATGTTAAGAAAAAAGAAATAAAAAAAGAAATAAAGCAAGATACTAGCGACATTAAAGATGAAATAACGCCAAAAACAGAACAGATCATTGCCAAAATATATCCAATGGAAGAGGATCTACAAACAAAATTAGTAAATATTAAAAAAGAAAAGCCAACGTACGGTATTAAAAACGAAGTCAAAAGCGAACCGGTGATAAATCCATTATCCGAAATGATGAATAGAATAAAAAAATCTCCGACAACTCCTATAAACTACGGAATCAAGGACCAGAACGATCAATCGATACATCCATTTTTACAATTTAAAGAAGGCAAGGCGCCACCGATGCTGCCGCATCTGCAAAAGGACAATGCACTCTTCGGTCAGCCGAACGTGCACAACAAAGAAGGCCAGATATTGCAGATGCACCCGTCTTCAAACATGCACATCAAAAAAAGCCCCCAACCGCCCAACAGTCAGAGCGGCTTGATGTCCGGACATTCCGGCCTTCCAATTGTCAGTTCCGGTCCGATGAATCCTTCGCTGAACAGAGATGGTACCAATACACTGCCGTTAGGCATGCAGAGTCAACAGCAACAGAACTCACCGAGCATCAAAGACCGAGGCACGCCAAATTCGTATCACAGCGTTCATTCGCATTCAGTCGTCAACTTAATATCCCGCGGGCTTCCGAATCGGCACAGTGGCAGTTCCAACGCAAGTGCACCAGCCGTAATTACAAGTTCAAGTTCTAGTCACATGCAGACTAGTTCTAGTGCTTCGAGTGTTACGACAAGCAACAGTAATTCTATTTCTAGTGCACCGCCGACTAATTCTATTTCTACGCCGGAACCAAAAATAGAAGACACAGAATGTCACAGGAGTCAGTCGGCAATATTTCTGCGACACTGGAACAGAGGCGATAACAATTCATGTACGCGAACGGATCTCACTTTCAAACCAGTTCCCGACTCGAAGCTGGCACGCAAGCGCGAAGACAGATTGCGCAAACAAGCCAAACGAGAGAGAGAGGAAAGAGAGAAGCAAGTTAGTGCGCACGCGTATGCTCAACAGCGTAAAATCCAAAGGCCGGATAAACCCGACGTTAAGCCGTCATCGAGAGGCCCGACTGAGACAATCACATCGCCGTACGATAGGTCTTCGAGGAGAGGTCCATATCCCGACACTCCTGCTTTAAGACAATTGGGTGAATATGCCAGACCGCATTATACAACCGCGTATGCACGTGGTCCTCCGCCTCAATACATGGATCCGATGCTGCATTACTATCAGCTCGGCAACATGTACGCAGCCGGTTTCGCGAGGAATCGACTTGAACTGGAACAGCTCGAGTGGCAAAAATGGGAGAGGGAGATACGGGAACTGCGCGAGAGGGAATTGAACGACAGGCTTAAAGAAGAAATTATGAAGAATGCAGCTGTCGCTGCAGCTACGGATAAAGGTCCGCTTCCTCTTGGCTCGAGTGGACCACATTCGGGTCCGAACGGAGGAGCGGGTCCTCACGCTCATGCTGCCACTTGTCAGTGGATTGAGATGCAGAGAAGGTACGCTGCAGCGGCATCATTAGCGGCTCCACCTGGCGCCATTCCCCTTCCACATTACTTCCCCAGTATACTGTATTCACCACATCACCCAGCGTTCGCCGCCGCTTCGAGTCTAGCCGCCGCCAGCCAATCGGCAGCGCTGGCCGAACTAAATTCGAGAATCTGGTTTGATCGAAAATTGTGAATTTGTGTGAGAGTTCACGTTCATGAGCAGCATCGGACTGGCCATATAGTCGAGGTGGCGATTACCAGCCGGGCCCCAGCCTACGGAGCATTACGTTCCGTAGTGCGAGTGCGTAACTTTGTCTATGACTTAACACCAACCAATTTCTATCTTAAAGAAGTCGTAAGATGTGTTTAAGAGGAGAATTAAATTTTTTTAAAAAGTTTCATAGTGAAATCATCAAAAAAAATTACCAAAGCCCATAGACCGTCTTAAATAAAAAAAATTTTTTTCTTCGTTGGTTTTTGTACGATAACTCAAAAATTGCTTGCGCTAAAAAATTTAAAGTACAGATTCGAAAACGAGACACTTTAAGCTACAATTTCTTTTTTTTTAATTTCCTGTACGACCATTTTCCTCCAAGTTACAGCATGTTGAAAATCACCGAAAAATTTGGATTTTTTTTTAATATCCTTTAATTTTTGCGACTAATGTATATGTTCGAATCTCCCACGCTTGACTTTCAAATTGCAATAACAATCTCATACGTAACCTAGTGATAATTTGCTTTTAAAAAACAATCAGTGTAATTGCGAAAATATAGTGTGTGATATGTCAAAACATACAGTAAACTCAAACAAATCTTGTGTCACGAATCAAAAACAAACGCATTTAATAACCGTTGTTTTTATAACTCAATCGAATTTTATAAATTTATCTTGTGATGTTACATGCGTATTTTTTGTGCAATAAATTTGTCATTAGTGGAAATTGTTGCTCGTAAAGAGTGTGGTCATCATTATTTCGTTTCGAAGTCATTTGAACTCAAGGTTAGGTCTCCCGATTCCAGTATTAATCATTTTCATTTATTCGTTTTATAAACTTCAAACAGTATGTATAACTTGAACATGCTTAATACCATGTACCATTACTACTACTAATTAATCATTGTACTTACCTGCTGTATTTTTTCCATAGCTTGGAAAATCGTATACCAATATTCTATGTATCTGCAATCTTTATATATTTCTATGTATTTCGTGCTAATGACCATGGTAGTCGAAGCACTTTTTTGTAAATAAAAAAAAGGGGAGGAGGAAGAAAAAATAGTAACGCGAAAAAATGTAGGTATAGTCATTGGAGACTTCGGAGAAAAATAGCACAAATTAGGAGATTTCAAAAAAGAAATACCGATTGAAGTAATTCAATGGCGTATGTTCCTATAAAAAATAAAATTGAAAAAGATTTTGGATGTGTTGTTGCTTTGAGAGATGGGATCTCAAAGGCAGACCTATGTATCACAGACAATGGCAATTTCATACTAGACTGGCGAGAATATAATCAAGATTTTCACTGGAAACAAATAAATACGACAATTAAAATGATACCGGGTGTTGCTGAGACCGGACTTTTTGTTGAAATGACATCAAAAGTGTATTTGGGAATGCAAGATGGATCTGAGTCTTGATAAAATGAAACATATTTTGAGCGATAAACTCTTACCATTAATGCGAAATTTTTCTTGAAAGTAATTACAAATTTCACAATGTCCCATTTTGTAATATTAATACTTTTACTATGTACTTTTATAATTGATTAATTTACATTATTTTATACAAATAATAGATTATTATTTGAAATGTAAATCAAATTAAAAAATTTTTTTACAAAAAAATGATTTTTACGTGTTTAACTCCCTATTTTCAGAACAAAAATCGCAGAAACGTGGACGAAAAAAGGAGTGCTTATTATAATCAGTACATTTTTATATTAGAGACGTTTCGGTCAATAATTATTTGATCTTCATCAGACATCTAGAAATATAAACAAAATAAGTCAGTAATCGTACAAACTGTCTAATGCTTATATGCAATACCATAATAAGTACTCCACAATAAACATTAAACTATAATTTCTTGGCATATATCTTGACCCCTGCTTAAAATGGCATAAACAGGCGGATCACGTCTGTCATAGACTAAATAGTATTATCTACGCCATGAGAAGAGTCGCAGAAGTTGCATCCACTTCCACCGTCAGAACTTGTTACTTCGGGCTTTTTCATTCAGTTCTTCAATATGGAAATAGAGTATTCAAAATCCAAAAAAGAGCAGTACGTATTTTAGCTCGAGCTGCACCTCGTGAGCACTGCAAACCATTTTTCAAAAACTTAAAAATAATGACTCTACCGTCGCTATAACTATTCCATTTATTAATTTTTGCCAAAAAAATATCTCATCCTTTAACAAAAATAATGATAACCATAATTATGATACAAGGTATAAAGAAGCAATACGACTACCGAAGTATAATCTGTCTAGTTCTCAGAACAATTTTTATTACTCGTCTCAAAAATTGTACAATAATCTACCCCAATCAATAAAAAATTTACCATTACCTAAGTTTAAAAATAGAATCAAAGTAATCCTGACTGAAGCGTGCCTCTATAATATCGATAATTTTAAATTATAACATATTAACAAATTATAACATATTGTAATAATGTATACTTATAAATATATATAAATTTTTTAGATTTAGAGAAGAGAAATTTATTTTATTATAGTAATTATTATAGATATTATATATATTTTCTATACACTTCATTCAGATTGTAGGGATAGAGTTCATTTTAACCAGTCACTCTTTCTTTTGATTCTTTTATATGTGTTCAGATTAACAGAAAATCCCTTATTAAAATATTTAAACAGAAAATTGAAATATTATGAAATTGATTTAGGAACGATAAGTGGTTTCCATTAATTTTTATGTATTTTTTTAAATACACGGTAGAAAAAACAAACTGTGCCATACTCAAATTTCCAATTCGATCTGACTTGTACTTAGATTTTATTTTCTTGACTCTAATTTATTTTATAATGGAAGCCACTGCATCCGCACTTACGTAGGCTCTTACAATAGACTTTTAATAATTACGACATTCAATTTTGGAAAATCAGTGTAACTTTTAAATGAGAAAAACAAAATAAGAGTACTTTCTGTTGTTAGCGATGCGCGAGAGTCAAACGAATAAACATCGTTAGGTGAATGGTCGAATTGGATTTTTCCATTTTTGAAAATTTTACTCTAGAAACGACTGCGAAAGAACCGTTTTTTGTGTGCTGTATAATTTTCAAAATTTCGCAATTCAAACATTAAACCAAAGATCAATTTGCGCGTTTGATCGGCGCTGCGTTTATTTTATTTTCTTATCTTTTTATTTTAATAAAAATATGTTATATATATAATTGTTTTGTTTTTCTATTATTTTCTTCTAACAAAAGATATTTTATTATTCATATATCTGAATAGAATACTGTAAATAGATTTCTGTGAAAAATTTTACAATTGTACATTTTTTTGTCAAAATTTATTATATTTTTGATACAGGTATTATTTGTTATAAAAGAAATAATATTTACGTGAAACGTTTATTATTACAATAATGAAAATTATAAATAAGTAAAAAAAATAGATTTGAAACATTTTCTGGTAGGAAATTTCATTGTTGGGTTTCATTTTGAGAGTGTCTAAACCATTTCAAAATATAAAATCTCTATTAAATTTATACAATTCCTTTCTGCGTTCAAATTTCGAATACCTATGCAAGTAATTATAAAATACATATCCAAAATATTGAAAGGATCCAAAAAAGGTTTGTTCGTACTGTAAAATTTAGATTTAACATTACCCCCGTAGGTGGCAATATGCAACCTCTTCTGGTCAGACGTAAAATATTAAATTTGTGTTTTCTGTCTAAATTATTGAATAATTATTATGACTTATCTGCTTTGGTATCTTGTATTAGTTTACATGTTCCCTCCTTCAATTCTAGAAAACATAATCTTATTTCAACATTGACTTTAAGTCTACTAACTACAGCATTAATTCACCTATGAACAGGACCACCAAGCCTTGCAATGATATTACACTCAACAATTATGATATTTATAAAAACTTTGATTAATCACAATATGCTTAAATCTCAATATCTACAAGTTCAATAATGCAACATTACATTGTCTCTTTCTACTTTACGATCAAATTTTTATTTATTAACTTCGATGCAGAGTTTTACGGCCTGTAACTTTTTGCTGAAGGTTTTTTGCCTAAAATGATTAGAGAAGCAGGAAAGTATGATTTTAAATGTTAAAATCGTATAAAGATTAACAGACGCGGTCATTAATCGATATGTCATTATCATTAATAACATAAATAATTTCTGATTTTGTCGCGATTTTCAAATTTTGGAAATTATTTAGCACAAGTGAAAAGAAAATTTTATTATTACAGCTTGAAGTTTTTTTATTTATTACTTGACCCTGAAAAATGGAACAGTTCTTCAAAAATAAATCTCTCGATTTTCAAATAAGATTTGATGGAATGCATAATTTCATCTGCCAGTTACATTCAACTCCAGAAATTTCACCAATTTCAAACTCAAATTGTAAATTCAGACAAGACATTGCGAAGCCTAACTACAGCAACTGATTGCTTCTGATATCAAGCCTGAGTGTTCAATTCAGAAATCTGAAGAACATTAATTAAACAACTTAGATGTTACTGTCAAATACGAATCTGTATTATTTTATGACTTATTTAGCATGGACTTCAGCAGGGAAAAAATGGATCCATTAAACCATAATTCTGCGAACAAAATTCAGGAAGAAATTCTCGGAAAATCCGAAGTCAAAAACGAACCAATCCATGAACGTTCATTAAACACTGCGATGCTAACAACAGCAACTGAATGCTCCTGATGTCAAGCCTGAGTGTTTCATTCAGAAATTTAAAAAACATTTAAATAACGTTGATATAACTGTCAAATACGAATCTGTATTATTTTATGATCTATTTGGCATGGACTTCAGCAGAAAAAATGGAGCCATTAAACCATAATTCCGCGAACAAAATTCACAAAGATATTCTCGGAGCATCCGAAGACAAAAACGAACCAATCCATGAACGTTCATTAAATACTACAGCAACTGAATGCTCCTGATATCAAGCCTGAGTGTTCCATTTAGAAATTTAAAGAACATTTAAGTAAATAACTTTGATATAACTGTCAAATACGAATCTGTATTATTTTATGACCTATTTGGCATCGACTTCAGCAGGAAAAAAATGGAGCCATTAAACCATAATTCTGCGAACAAAATTCAAGAAGAAATTCTCGAAAAATCCGAAGTTAAAAACGAACCAATCCATGAACGTTCATTAAACACTACAGCAAGTAAATGCTCCTGATATGGATCGGTGGGGACTTTTGGGATTTTGTTCATAACCATAAAAGAAATATTCATGCAAAAATCCAGCTTTCCCTTATCTTTCCGAAGTGAAATGTCTTTATTCCCTGGACTAATAAAAGTAAGAGAAATTAACGACCTGGGATTATATAGCAAAAAATTAAAAAAATACTTGCTTAAAAAATGTTTTTATAGCATTTCCGAATGTACGTTCTTGACTTGTTCATACCTGTAATTATCCAGCTGTTGACACAATAAAATTATTATTATTATTATTAATGAAAACCAAGAGACACACGACAGTTCGGTGTTTCCGTGAAAACATAATGAAATTTTAACATTTAACATCTACGTACACGATTCCGAAAAAGCCAGTGTAAAAGGCAAAACAACGGGCAACAGGGCGATACTGACCTTGGAATTTTCGTGAAAGCGTATTGCACGGTGATGCACTATCGCGAAATAAACGGTTCCGCACAAACGACCAATTACTCAATGTGAACGGCATATCGTTACTGCATCAACTGAATTCCGAAGCGATGGAATCGTTACGTAAAGCAATGTTGCACACTGAAAGTCTTGTATCCGGTAGTATCACATTAACGGTGGCACGAAGAATGCCTTCGCCAGGTTCTCAATCGTCTGACCGATTCTTCAGCTATGTTAATTAATAATATCTCTTCGCTACTTGCATGACCTTGAACAGAGTCGCTAAATCAACCTTTTACAGAAATCAGGATTTTTACGACTTGCAACCGACTTTTAGATTTCAAGCCTTGGTAACCCTAGCTAAAAGGAAATTTAATGCTGTAATATATTACACTGAAGTTTTAACTCTTGCAGCAATCGCTTCAACAATCGACCATTGTTAAAATAGCAACTGACGTACGTGTCCTATTGTTGTGTTCGACAATTGTTTAACGGTTAACTGATTCAAGTTTACTGACCGATTCTTCAGGTTTGTTAAATTATGTCTATTCGCTACTTGCATGACCTTGAACAGACTCGCTAAATCAACCTTTTACAGAAATCAGGATTTTTACGACTTGCAACCGGCTTTTAGATTTCAAGCCCTGGTAACCTTAGCCAAGAAGAAATTTAATGCTGTAATACATTACGCTGAAGTGTTTAACTCTTACATCAATCGTTTCAACAATCGACCATTGTTAAAGTAGCAAACGGCGTAGGTGTTCTATTGTTGTGTTCGACGTTTGTTTAACGGTTAACTGGTTCAAGTTTACTGACCGATTCTTCAGGTTTGTTAATTAATTATGTCTATTCGCTACTTGCATGACCTTGAACAGGATCGCTAAATCAACCTTTTACAGAAATCAGGATTTTTACGACTTGCAACCGACTTTTAGATTTCAAGCCTTGGTAACCCTAGCTAAAAGGAAATTTAATGCTGTAATATATTACACTGAAGTTTTAACTCTTGCAGCAATCGCTTCAACAATCGACCATTGTTAAAATAGCAACTGACGTACGTGTCCTATTGTTGTGTTCGACAATTGTTTAACGGTTAACTGATTCAAGTTTACTGACCGATTCTTCAGGTTTGTTAAATTATGTCTATTCGCTACTTGCATGACCTTGAACAGAGTCGCTAAATCAACCTTTTACAGAAATCAGGATTTTTACGACTTGCAACCGGCTTTTAGATTTCAAGCCCTGGTAACCCTAGCCAAGAAGAAATTTAATGCTGTAATACATTACGCTGAAGTGTTAACTCTTGCAGCAATCGTTTCAACAATCGACCATTGTTAAAGTAGCAACCGACGTACGTGTTCTATTGTTGTGTTCGACGTTAACTTAACGGTTAAATAACGATTTATACATTTATCTAAAACTGAATGGAATGACACTCGCAAGTTGCACATGATTTCTTACAGCTACAAAATAATGTCTGCGTAGTATATTAAGCGTGGCTCCCCGCGCTAACTGTAATCATTTATTCTCAAAATTCTCAAAACTTACAGACTTCGGTTTATATATTTTACAATCTGCCATGTTTGTTAGGAAAATTTGCATTTATTCTTGTCAAATCAATTAGTGCAATAAATCTAGATTAAAACAAATTTTTCCTATCATTTTCATAAAAGGGTGTCCGTAATATATTGATATGGATACACAATAAAATTTCACATGAATTAAAAGTAGAAAAATTTAAGAACAATTTACCAAACATATTTAACAGGCAAAACAGAAACCGTAAAAATATTTCTTTAAAATATACTAAAATGTGCTGTTAAAATTTTAATAAAATCGGCCCTACAGGACCGGACTTTTTATGAAAACGCTAGTATAATGCGCATACGGATTTACTATTCAACGGTGAATTTTATTTGGTTGAGATGTGGAATTGATAACAATGTTTTAGCTGAGAAAAGAAATATTATTCTAAGGGGTGTATTAAGGGCAGCGTTGCCAGACGTCCCGATTTTTAAATCAAAATTAAATGTCCGGCGCGGGACAGGCTCAGTCCCGCTTTTCGGGGATAACTCGACCGTGCGTAAATAATTATTCTCTTATTGTAAGTTGCAATTTGTAACACTTACTCCTCAGACTATTGTTTGAAACGCCATATTTTTCTAATGAATAAAACTTTTTTCATTTTGATTTCTGTTTTTTTTTTTTTTTTTTATTCAGAAGACGAATAAGACTCAACTATTTAACGATACGGTAATTCTGATTTAAAATATCATATTTTTTTTAAATACATTTTCTATGGCTATTTTTGCTATCTATTGTCACGTAAACGTAATTTGAACTCAAATAAAAAGATAAATATTTAAAAACTTCTGATTATATACGTTTTTTTACTATGTCCCGCTTTCGACGAAAGAGTCCCGTTTTTTTCACTCAAAAAGTTCCAAAATCCCGACGGCAAAAAAAAATTCTGGCAACGCTGATTAAGGGGTACATTTTTTTTTATTTTGTCCAAAAATAAAGTTAACTTCACGTAATAAAGTCACACTGCCTGTTTTAGCCAAATACACCATATTGTCGGAAGGGTTTTGGCACTGCAACTCGGGTTTTTAGTGTATTTGCCATATGGCAACATACACTATTGGCGTCGGTCGGATGGCGGGACCTAGGGGTTGGACCAAAATTTCTCGACGTTTCATAACCTCCTAAACACTTTGCCACCATTTTTAAAAATGTTTATATATATATGTATATATATATATATTTATATATATATATATATACGTATATATATATATATATATATATGTGTGCGGGCAATAACTTTCGAAAGAGTTAATTGATTGCAACTAAATTTGGCCCACGGGTTGAAATCCACCACCGCAAGAAGCCTATTTAAAATGGGCCTAATCAGGCCATTTTAAGGGTAGTTTTTAGGGGTTGAAAAATGTTTTTCGGCCCCAAAATAGCGAAAAATTCTCCGAATCGTTTCAAAATTGAAATTTAACCCTCTGATAGTAATTAAAAAGTGTCCCTAAAATTTAAAAAAAATCGTCCCGACAGGACCGGATTTACAAATTTTATGAAAACGTTAGTTTACAAATAGTGAATTATTTACTGAAAGGTGTATATAATTTGGTATAGAGGTTCGACTGATAATAATATTTCAATTAAGAAAAAAAAACGTTATTTTAAGGGGTGTATTAAGGAGTCAAATTTTTCATTTTGTCCAAAAACCAACTTAAGTTCGCATAATAAAGCCACACTGCCTGTGTTAGCAAATACACTATATTGTCGGCAGGGTTTTGGCACTGCGACCCGGGTTTTTTATTATTCTTGCCACTGAAAGATTAACATGTCGAACGAGTTCTGCAAGTGACTCCATTTGCGTCAATCGCTTTAAGGATTATAAAGATAATGTATGAGTGAAACAGGTACATAATATAAAAAGGAAGGGAGTGAGAAAGAAAAAGGACGGAAGGTATGCTGCTGTAACAGCAGTCCGCAAGTGAATTCCCTGACCGCAGGACATTTGTCTCGGCTGGTCTAAATCCCGTTATCTCGCTCCGGCAACGTCACTCTCTGTAATAAATCATCATTAAGCATAGTAAATGCAAGTCCAGCCAAAAGCGTAATATCGACTTGAGCCATGCTCAGTACGGTTTGTTTTAAAACGACAACACAGCACAGTTTTCAGTTTAAACTTTTTCTATTGGCATTTAAGATATGGACGGAAATTACATTAGTTTTAGAAAAAATAGAGTTTCTGACGTGCCATCAAAAATCTGTGGATCAACCTATAGTTGCCGTTGCGAAGCCGTGTTAGAACAACCTCCTTCCATATTTGATTCATGCATTATCAGCGCACTTACCATGCACAAAATTTCGAAGCTTAATTATATAATCTAAATTATTGCAAGATTGGAACCAAACTATCACACTGATAATTGCTGGGTTTTTTTCATACGTTTATAGCCTGTAACTACATGAGCCAATAGTCGATGATTTTTGCACTGATTGTTGGAAACATTCATTGTTACAATGCTATATTAGAAAAATTTATTTTTGAACAACTGTCACCGTCGGGACTAGGGTTGCCAGGCGTCCGGATAAAGCAGGACATAGTTAGGCTTTTTGATTGCGTGTCCGGCCAAAATTAAACGGTGTCCGGCTTTTTCTAGAATTTAATTTTGACTGATGGCTTTATTTGACTGATAGAAAATAAATTATTGGGACTGATTGGGCGTTTTATTTATTTTTCATTAGAATTTAACAAGATTTATGGTAATAATCAAAAAAGCTTGATTCTCCAATACTTTTCTTATGGAAGAAATTTGTGTGTTCACAATTTAAGGTCATTATCAAATCAAATTATTTGATAACCCTTTCTGCAACCCAGCATGACTGTTTAAAATAGCCATTGCATTCGTTAATCGAGTTATGGAAGCTCCGTGCTGCTGTCTGATGGCGAGTTTCGACTTCGCTCAACGTCCATAGCTGTTACAAAAATCCACAATGACATCGCGCAGTTTTGACAAGAGATTATGTTAATTCAAAAACAGAAGCTGAGATCGGGTCGACGCTTGGAGAGCGTGCGTTGGCCGATAGCCGGAATGATAGACCGTCGCCACGTGCCATATTCCCCTTCAATTTACCCCCCCCCCTGCATCCCCTTCACCAACACTACTAGCCACTAATCTGATCTACACTGAGTTATTGTTGCTTTTTTTAAATAAGAAGTACACTGTAGCCCGGGAAAGTATGCCTGTCGAAAGAATATGGTAGGGATGTTGAAAAAGTATCGACGTTTCGATATTTTTTATTTGATATATCGATATTTTTAGGCAATATTTAATATTTCGATATAAAATTCCGAGTATCGAAAACAGATATTTTTTTTCAGCAGCAACACTTGTATGTACACCGTGACTGACTATGGCTGTTTGACGTTAATGATTCCGAAAATATCGAAAACTCCACTAAAAATGAAACACGTGTTTTTACATATGTTTTTGGAAAATACTTTTAAATGCGTTCCAAAAACAACAACAGTGAATAAAGCACTTGCTAAAACATGTTCCTTTTTTACCGGATTTTTCGATATTTTCGGAATAATAAACAGTCAAAATAGCTATTCATGCAATATTTCATTTCATTTCTACAACGTCTAGAATATTTTTAATAATTTCGATTTACACCTCAATTCATGCTGTGCCAACAATTATCTGTCGAATGTCACCTATGGCACGCTTTGCCATCTCCAAGTAATTTTTCGAATAATATTTAAAATTATCTGCCCCTAAATGTATTAGGCGTTTGATTAATAAATTAAAAAAAATCTTATCGTTATTTTTGATTTCAGACAATTATTTATTACTTGATTTATTAGAAATAATGTTCATTACCTGCTATTTGAGATTATATTAAGCTAGCCAATATGTATACTAAATTTCTTCGAGTGCCAATGTTCTCTTTCAAATTGTACCGATATATCGATATTTTGTAAATAATATATCGGTACCGGTATCGATACTTAAAAAAATATCGATACGATATATATCAATTTTTAATAATTGTTTTTGTAATGCCAAATTGTATATTATATCATAGTTTAACTATCATTTAAGCATATTGAGGTTAGTCACACCATTGTTTCTTTTTAGTAAATTATTAATCCATAATGTTTAATATTTTTATTTTATGAATGTTAATTAAACACTAAAGAAGTTAAACTTCTTATGTGAGCTTATGAGGCTGAGGCTCAATACAATTTTTTGTCAATCTGCCCTCGATCAATTTTTAGATTTGTCAATAATTTTTTACGAAAAGCTCAGCTCCTTGTTCTTAATATAACAAATAATTCACCGCTCCAAAAATTAATCCTCTGAATTATTTGTTACATTTGTAAATAAAGTTTTTCTATGTGGTATCTGTAGTTTTTGATTCAATATTAAAATGTACGCTATAATTAATAAGAGCGTTTGATCAAATATTTATTGAAACTAAAAATCTGAAAATAAGTGTCGTTGACGGAGGTGGTGGCAAAGCGGAGGGGCAATAAATCAGCGCAATATTAAATGCATTTATTGTTGCACAAGATGCATTCTCCATTACAGCCGATTAGACACAGGCTACTGTGTATAGATTGTGTGACAATAAACCACCCCTTGTTTACCCGGCATCGACATGGGGTGCGTCGCATGGGGCGACGCGAATCACCCATGGAACAAGTCAAGGTCCGATCGAACGCAACGTCCATTACGCACACAACCAAATTTTCCCAGAAAAATAGTAAAAAGTAACCCTAAATCACATTGGAAATTCTTGCGTCCATATTTTTTTTCAAACATACACAATTAAGTTAGCAGGAAAGTGGACAATTGATGTAAATCATTAAATCAATTATTAATTTAGCGACGTTTCGGTCATTTATTTGATCTTCATCAGGCAGATGAAGGTCAAATAAATGACCGCAACGTCGCTAAATTAATAATTGGTTTAATGATTTACATCAATTGTCCACTTTCCTGCTAACTTAAGTGTGTATGTTTGAGTATACATAAATATTGTTTATGATTTTACAGGAGTAGTTCGAGAAATCCATTATCTTAATCAAAAACTAGACCAAAACCCGAAAATTAAAATCAATTCTTTATTTGTTTTAAACGACCGTTTCGGCTATTTGAGCCATCATCAATAAAACTTATATCTAATCAATATTACTAGAGGTACACAATTGTTTCAGAAATGTAAAGGCCCCAGTACACAGTGGTCTTTTTTTTTACGAGGGGGAAATTCTTTTTACGAACTTAGTGTGGGACTCGGACCAAGGCCCTCTACCCACTAAAACTCCCTCTGTCTCACTCTTATCGTCACACAGTGGTCTGTGATGGGCCATTTTAGACCATCGCCATTCTATACAGGGGGTAATGGTCTATGGCGGCGGACAACTGTTAATCGTGGCGCGCAATGCAGAAGTTGTCGGTTTTTTTGACACACTTCAAAGGAATCGTGGCATGGCGTGGCCTGTGGTATTCACACAGTCGCCAATTGTTTGGACAGGTACCTACTTTTTTTGTTGCGTGCTATACTATTTTAATTTTTAAACGCCCAAAATGTCAGTATCCTAGAGCAATGAAGAGACTTTTAGGTTTATAATAGTATAATACTTGTAAATAAATAGTCGCGGCCGTAATTACTTCCACGTCCATCGCAAGTGTTTCGCCAGGCAAAAATGAGCCATACACCATTGTGTGGACACCAAGTGATGGTGGCCTACAGTTGCGCATTGCAAAGCATGGCCAATCACAGACCTCTGTGTACTGACTACTGATGGCCCATCACAGACCACTGTGTACTGGAGCCTTAAGATATAAGTTTTATTCTCAAATAGCCGAAACGATCGTTTAAAATAAATAGAGAAAAAACTTACTGCTGTCTTTTTTAGTAACCCCATACATACTGTACTATATTGTGTGTTAATAACATAAATATTAAAAAACCCGGGTCGCAGTGCCAAAACTCTGCCGACAATATAGTGTATTTGCTTATACAGGCAGTGTGGCTTTATTATGCGAACTTTAGTTAGTTTCTGGACAAAATAAAAAATTAGACTCCTTAATACACCCCTTAAATAACATGTTTTTCTTAATTGCAATATTATTATCAATCGAACCTCTATACTAAATTATATACACATTTCAGTAAATAATTCATAATCTGCAAACTAGTTTTTTCATAAAATGTGTAAATCCGGTCCTGTTGGGCCGATTTTATTAAAATTGTAGGGACACTTTTTAATTAATACCGGAGGGTTAAATTTTAATTTTGAAACGATTCGGAGAATTTTTTCGGTATTTTGGGGCCCAAAAAGATTTTTCAACCCCTAAAAACTACCCTTAAAATAGCCCGATTAGGTCCATTTTAAAGAGGCTAGTTGCGGTGATGGATTTCAACACGTGGGCCAAATTTCGATAAAATCAATTAGCTCCTTCGAAAGTTATTGCCCGCACACACACAGTTAACTTGTTGAGTTGCTTGAAAAAGTCTTAATAGGTTTGTTTTTGACATTTGACATTTTGACATTGTCTAAATACCCCTGTCATTATTATCATTTGTGATTATTATTGTATGTTAATACCTTTTCGATTTAAACTTTGGTACATAAACAAAATTGGTTGTAGCCTGGTTTCGTCTCTAGTTTGGTTGAGACGACGAAGCGCAGCAGTTGAACACGACGAGACGTGGCATCACGGTCCGACGTCCGGCCTGGCCGAGAAACAGGAAGATTCCCACGCTGTCTGCGCCCGGTCGGCAACTTTCGAAGGGTGTTAGAAATTAGCTTCTATTGCGTTATCTCTATTTTATGCGGTCTATTGTCAAAAATCATCCCGAATGCAAATGCGATACTCGCGTTATGATTCCAACTATTTTAATATAAATAACTGGGGTTACAATCAGCCCTGGATTTACACCAGGGGCACTCGGGGCTAGTGCCCAGGGTGGCAAATTTTTCCGATTATAAGACGCACCTTATTACATGTACTCAAATTTTGGGTACATACTTTCGACCGGATATTTCAACTTTCTGCTCTTGTAGTGTAATACAATAATTATTGTTCAATTGAAACAAAACGATAGGATAAAATTTGATACTAGCAATTTCTATTTTCCAGTATTACTTTAAGTTCATGGTTTAAATAATTTCAAGGAATTCAAACAATTGTTTCTTTTAATTAAACTATATTTATTGCTAAGCTACAGACCTTACAAAAAATATTTTGTTTGCAATAGCGTTCGCTTGCAACGGACACGGTATTTATCAAAATACATTCACCTGCAGTTTCAGTGGACGCCAAAATTATAATATAATATGTTTGAAAATTGATAACAAATTTAAAAAAAATATATTAAGGTAGTTGTCGTGGTCAAGGCGCACCGTCAGAAAATTCTTAATTTTTGTATACTTATTAAGGACATGACAATACAATTACCCTGAAAATTTGAAGTCGATCGACCGTATATAATCCGAGATAAATTCAATTAAAAATTGGATAATTAACATTGATTGTATACGATCTCTGTAGTTCTGAACCAGTTTCTTATTTATAAAAAAAGAACTAACTGTCAGAAACTTTCTAAAAACTGACAGTCTTTCAATGCATTTGTTAAAA
The DNA here is from genome assembly GCA_034508555.1 of Venustoraphidia nigricollis. Classification (NCBI taxonomy): domain Eukaryota; kingdom Metazoa; phylum Arthropoda; class Insecta; order Raphidioptera; family Raphidiidae; genus Venustoraphidia; species Venustoraphidia nigricollis. The sequence goes on from JAVRKA010000016.1 coordinate 7,021,802, forward strand.
ACCTGTTAACACGTCTGGGTTCTGGGCTCTAAAATCCGGGGTTTTCACACGTTTTGTCCTGGTTGCCAAATTTTAGAGATGGCAACCCTATGTTTGTGTATGGAACAAAATGGCATCCAAGTGGAACGACCAAAAAACGCTGCTGTTTTTGGAGAATTTCAATAATTATTAATATCTCTGGAACCACAAACTCGACGAATACGAAAGCAGAACAATACGGATAAATTCCATAAAATCTCTAATTAATTATTTAAATTTAGACTTTGCTTCTTTTTTGTCAATTCTTCGATCAAATGATTACAAATCAAACAAATTCCAAGGCGCACAACTTCATTCGACGACATCTTCAAGGAAAAGACTGGATGAACTTTCATGTCTGTCATTAAGTTTGTGCCGTGTGAACGCGGAATGAAAAAAAAATGAACATTCACTCAAGTGAACATTCAGCCGAGCGAACCGTCTAATATCACCTTACGACCTGTGGATCACATTTATCTCATTACAAATCACCCATGTCGAACAAGTCATGAAGTTCTACAGTGACGTTAGGATAAAGATTCTGATTTAAGGAACTATGCTTCTTCGATGGCACTTTGCAACTTGAACTGCAGACAAATAATCACGGCGCTGAAATTCTTTGCAGTATTATAATTTACAAGTGCCGTCTCTTTCTAGTAGTCAGCCATGTTCAAACAAGCCATAGAGTTCTACGGAGATCAGAGTTCTGGTTTGCGCAAGTATGCCATGATTCTTCGATAACACATTGAACCTTGGTGATTGTAGATTATAGACGTTAAACATCTATTGAATCTTGTTCTACAGATGCGTGGTGTGTCACGTGTTTCACTTATTGTTGCAATTAAATTTGTACCAAAATTACGTAATACAATCTCAAAATAAAACACATTTTTTGAAAAAGTTTCTTTTTTTACACAGTTTTGGACTAGGGATTGCAATGCTGGATCCAGCAATCGTTCTTGCAGGATCCAGCATCTGGCGCTGGATCCAACGGTGCGGATCCGCAATCAGCTAAAACAAGTAAATAGCTGGATCTGAAAAGGATTATGATAAGATATTGAAGAAAGAAATGGCACTTTATGACAGTGAGGGAGTAAGAGGTGAAAACCTAACTTTAATCTATGATTATTTGATGACTCTCAAACCAACCAGCGTAGAGGTATAAGCTCTTTCCGCATTCGGATATATTTGCAGTTCTTTAAGAAGTAGGCTGGGAGATAACACCATGAATAGCATTTCTTTTTTGAGATCTTACTTTAAAAAAAGCAAAAAAAAAACTGTTACATAATTGATTGGCTTTATTCTTTAAAAGACAAGTCAAGTCTTAAGTTATATAATAATATAATTTACAGTAAAGTTTTGTTTCTAATAAGAGTTAATTAAACATTTTATAAGCGCGAAAGGCAATTTTGTTTCTAAAATTATTGAGACTGAGAAACTGAGACTACATAGTTTGTAAAATAGGTAAACGAATAACTATTTCAGATATCTAGAATATCAACTTAGGTGATTTAAGACTGTATTGTGATAATTAATAATTATTATACTCCAGATACTCGTAACTATTACTTACTATTAGAGTACTTTACTAACGCCAAAAAACGAGTATTTGATGTACATGTAAATAAATAGTTAATAGAATTTCTAGAGTTAAAAAATTGTTACATTTATATGAAAAATCGACCGAGCTGGGTAGAGTAGTGGTGATAGCACTAGACTCGCATTCGGGAGGTCCGGGTTCGAATCCCGGCGGGGGCAGATGTGGCTGGGACTTTTTCCTACTGCCTCTCGCCGAGAAACGGTAATTCCTGTACCGGTCATCTTGATTGAGGTTTTCCATGGTTTCCCTCAATTAATTCCAGATAAATATCGAGATGGTTCCTTATTTGAGGCCATGGCCGAATACCTATCAAACTCCTAGTTCAAAAATTGCCTACCTTATCCTAATTTTCTATAATTCCTTCACTCGCCCATTGCTATTACATAAGTTGAAGTTTTAAAAATGTAGAAAAATAACGGGAAGTGTGGTAAATGGAAAATAGTAATGGTGCGAATGGCGTCTGTTATGACATAATGTCGAGAAACGGACGTAAAACGCATTATTATTATTATTATTATTTGAAAAATCGATTAATGCTGGATCTAGCTGGATTTGCTCTAATCCAGCATAAACCCAGCTGGATTGAAAATGCTGCTGGATTGCAATCCCTATTTCGGACATCATGTTATGCACAGTGCAGGTAAGTTTCTACCTTTAGGGTGTAATATATTATTTCCTATCACCTTTTTTCTATCCAAACCCCTTAAGGATCTTCTTGACTATCTAGCCGTTGTTATAGACTCGACATTCAGTTGTTTCAGTTTGACATTCCGGTGTCGCGGCATTCCGGGCCGCAACTATGCAAACAGATAACGGCAAAACACACGTGCTGTCTACGCCCTGGCTCCCTCCCCCCCAACATTTTGACTGTCTAAATACGGCTGATCGTATATATTTGCGTTATCGTTCGCAATATTTACAGCAAAAAGTTTAAGGTGGCAAAATTGCGAGGGCAACCGAAATTATGTCAACCTTTTTTAACACGCTTTTATTAGCTCCACCTGTATGTTTGTAAAGGAATCTTTGAACGTGAAATTAACCGACTTCAAAACGTCAGAGTAAACTGGAACTTTGCACACTTATCAAGGACCGATGACAATACAATCATTTAATAAGTTTGTTCCATTATCCTGACCACAACCTTCAGGATAAAAAAATAAGATTTTTGAATGTATGTGATTGAATCTTTGAACGTGAAATTCACCCAATTCAAAACGTCAGATTAAACTGAAACTTTGCACACTTATCAAGGACCGATGACAATACAATAATTTAATAAGTTTGTTCCATTATCCTGACCAGGGCCGGACAAAAAAACTTGAAAAGTTACAGTAAGCAAGCTAACACGCTGTACAGTGAAATACGTTTAGTTGTCTACCTCATAGTCAAGTGCTATATTGTTTTTTAGTCTTATAATTAAATTTAGAGTTTAAAAAAACTAAAACAATACGCTTTTATGAAGTAAAAAATGCAAAATAATTTGACAACATAATTAGTTTTACTGTAAAAAGCGTGGAGTGCTTAATATAGGTAATAAATTTTTCATGTACGAGCTAATTGTAAACGTACGGCTATTATGAAAATTTAAGTAGATAGCACCCCATGCTTTTTCCAGTAAAGCTAATTTTGTTGTTACATTATTTTGCATTTTTTAGTTCATAAAAGCGTGTTGTTTTAGTTTTTTTAAACTCTAATTTTTTTCAAAATAAAATAAGTTGAAACCTCATTTCTAGATAATTACCGAAAACAAAAATTAAAAAAAAAACTTTTAAAAAGTTGTACCTTAAAAAAGCGAAAAATAACAAAGTTTTAAGGTCAGCGCCAATTTAATGAATGTGTATAAAAAGTTATTGTAATTAAATCGTGTGCGGATGCCCTATTGTCAACATCACATAGTAACTTTAATTATATTTGTGGTTGCCTCGTGTGTGGACGGTCTAAGGGTTCCTTTGCCATTTAACTACGGAACAAATCATACAAAACTGTGGTAACATCGACTCTTGGTACTTGTCGCTAGTGTAGTTACCCCACCTATTGATGTTCTTATCAGCATCTGATTAGAGATGGGAAAAACGGGTCTTTTTAGTGATCTGCATCTTTGCAATTGGATCCCGTATGTGAGCCGGCTCACTGAACTGGTTCAAAAAGAGCCGAGCTCTGAATATGTTACTGCAGTCTGCCACTGAGTTACCTAGTTCAGTCAATCATATCACGACCTGTATAGAATCAAGAATGCATAGCCAAACATGTGATGCATGAGTCATTTGAGCTGACAGATGCATCAAAGCAAGAACTGGTACGTAAGTGTAAAATGTGCTTCTGTGTGTTAAGTGTTTCACTGAGTTATGCGGATCTGTTGATCCGTCGGCTCAAAAAAAAGTGAGTCGGCTCTCACGGATCTTCTGTCGGAGTCGGCTCTTTGAACCGGTTCCAATCTGAGTTACTCAACTCTAACAGACGGACGGACAGGGGAGTTCTTATCTGCATCTTTGCAATTGGATTCCGTAAGTGAGTCGGCTCACTGAACCGGTTCAAAAAGAGCCGAGTTCTTAATATGTTACTGCAGTCTGCCACTGAGTTACCTAGTTCAGTCAATCATATCACGACCTGTATAGAATCAAGAATCCATAGCCAAACATGTGATGCATGAGTCATTTGAGCTGACAGATGCATCAAAGCAAGAACTGGTACGTAAATGTGCTTCTGTGCGTTACCTGTTTCACTGAGTTATGCGGATCCGTTGATCCGTCGGCTCAAAAAAAAGTGAGTCGGCTCTCACGGATCCTCTGTCGGAGTCGGCTCTTTGAACCGGTTCGGATCTGAGTTACTCAACTCTAACAGACGGACGGACAGGGGAGTTCTTATCTGCATCTTTGCAATTGGATTCCGTAAGTGAGTCGGCTCACTGAACCGGTTCAAAAAGAGCCGAGTTCTTAATATGTTACTGCAGTCTGCCACTGAGTTACCTAGTTCAGTCAATCATATCACGACCTGTATAGAATCAAGAATCCATAGCCAAACATGTGATGCATGAGTCATTTGAGCTGACAGATGCATCAAAGCAAGAACTGGTACGTAAATGTGCTTCTGTGCGTTACCTGTTTCACTGAGTTATGCGGATCCGTTGATCCGTCGGCTCAAAAAAAAGTGAGTCGGCTCTCACGGATCCTCTGTCGGAGTCGGCTCTCACGGATCCTCTGTCGGAGTCGGCTCTCACGGATCCTCTGTCGGAGTCGGCTCTTTGAACCGGTTCGGATCTGAGTTACCCAACTCTACATCTGATAGATAATGAGTTTTGGATCTACTGTAGATTTAAATGATACGTTGTAGTATTCGTTTGGCGTCAGTTTAGATATGAGATTAGATAACGATTGCATATTAATAGCCATTATTATATTTACACATAGCAACTGAATGCAATGGCCGTCGTTAAATGACAGAAAAAGTATCCTCTTATTTTTTTAATCTAGGGTTTCGTACCCAGAGGCAGATGAGGCGGGATAGATGAGATCGACGGTTCCCATACGGACGACAATCATATCAGTATATTTCTTTGTAATGATAACCTTACTAGAAAATATAAATATATCTTTAAACGATGCAAAAAAACTGGTTCGCTGCCAATAAGCTACTAATGAACGACAGCAAAACATATCAAATTAACTTCACCCCATCATGTCACTGCCCTTTGAGGTATCACCTTAAAAAAATTGGCGTGATAGACATCGAGTCATGTCGCTTCTGTCTGGAGGCTCCTGAAACATCGGAGCATCTGCTTTGTAAATGTGAAGCAGTCATGAGGCGAAGACTCCGTCACCTCAATAATCCATTCCCAACACCTGATCAGGTATGGGACACAGATCTCAAAGCAATTCTAGGTTTTATCAAAAGCCTTAATCTCATAGAGATAGAAAGGAGTCAGGGCTACACAATAGATCTATCAAGGTCGCGGTTTTGACGAGGAATAAAATCCTCTCGCCCTCTTTTCTTATCTAATCTAATCTAACTTCACCCCAAGAAATAAAAACGTACTTCAGGTAAATAACCAAGAAAATTCAGTGAAATTCTTGAGAGTGACACTACATTCCAGTCTTAATAATAGGGATGTTGACTGTATTCAAATAAAAACATAATTTTAACGTTAATTGGTAGTTTCTACGGTAGAAATACTAAAAAACACAATAATAATAATATTAATAATAATAATAATGCGTTTAACGTCCGTTTCTCGACTTTATGTAATAACATACGCCATTCGCATCATTACTATTTTTTCATCTACCACTTCCCGTTATTTTCTACATTTTTTTACAAGTTCAACTTATGTAATAGCAATGGGCGAATGAAGGAATTATATAGGAAATTAGGATAAGGTAGGTAATTTTTGAACTAGGAGTTTGATAGGTAATTGGCCATGGCTTCACATAAGGAACCATCTCGATATTTATCTGGAATTAATTGAGGGAAAACATGAAAAACCTCAATCAAGATGGCCGGTACAAGAATTACCGTTTCTCGGCGAGAGGCAGTACCTCCCGAATGCGAGTCTAGTGCTGTCACCACTACTCTACCCAGCTCGGTTACTAAAAAACACAATATTTTGCCCTATTTTTAAGGAATTTAATTAATATTTAATAAATAAAACCTAATTAAATCACTCTAGTCACGTGATAACGAACACCAATCAGAGTCCGTGACGTCAGAGGTTCATGAATAGCATCAGACGCTGTAAAAGCGTTAATATTTAGTGTGTAATTTATCCGTATTTGTTTATAGGAAACGTCAAATTACATGTAACTATAGCAACAATTGCGAAACAACCTTTCATCACCTCATCAGTTTACCAGCGTTTTGTGACCGTCTGACGTCACGGCAGTCACGTGACAAGTATTGGCGTTTTAACCGAACTTTGAAACGAAATTTAAAATACACGATTTTTAAGGCTTGAGTCGTATTTAAATAAAAACAATAAATATTTATGGCAATATTAGGTACTTATGCACGATTTAAAACACTTTTCCAAAAATAGTCAACATCCCTATTGTGTATGTCATATCGACAAACTGGCCGGTAAGCTGTGCTCTGCAAATTATGTGTTACGTAAAATTATAAATTTGGTAAACAGCAAAGTGCTCAAAATAGCTTTTCATTCTTTCATCCAATCTCATCTTCGGTATGGATTGATATTCTGGGGTAGAGTTGGGTAACTCAGATCTGGACCGGTTCAAAGAGTCGACTCCGACAGGAAGATCCGTGAGAGCCGACTTACTTTTTTTTGAGCCGACGGATCAACGGATCCGCATAACTCAGTGAAACACTTAACACACAGAAGCACATTTTACACTTACGGATCAGTTCTCGCTTTGATGCATGTCAGCTCAAATGACTCATGCATCACATGTTTGGCTATGCATTCTTGATTCTATACAGGTCGTGATATGATTGACTGAACTAGGTAACTCAGTGGCAGACTGCAGTAACATATTCAGAACTCGGCTCTTTTTGAACCGGTTCAGTGAGCTCACATACGTGATCCAGATGCAAAGATGCAGATCACTAAAAAAGACCCTTTTTCCCATCTCTATTCTGGGGTAATTTTCCATTTTTTTCAATTCATACATTTTCGGTCTATAAAACCAATAACGCATTCTCTATATGAGCCGTTAGCCAACTAGAAAAAGTCTAAAGACAAAGATGAAACTAAAGAGGTAGCATAGTTATGAAGGTAGGAAGCGCAAAAGTGTGTGAATGTGTATGTGTGTGTGAGAGAGAGAGAGAGAAAAGACAGGAATGCTGTAATTTATCATTTTAAACAGAGAATCCTAATTACTGGTAATTTAATTAATATTTTGTGTAAAACCGGGTAGCGTATCATTTCATGTATAGCTTCGCCTTCTTTCTTCTCTCCTTGTCTCGCCTCACATATAATATGTTGTCTGTTGCCACTGTCTGCTTCTGAACTCTGCGTCACCCCTTCATGTTTTCCAGTGCCGTGCGTTTATAAAGGGCAACCGTACAAAATAGAGATGGGAAAAACGGGTCTTTTTAGTGATCTGCATCTTTGCATCTGGATCCCGTATGTGAGCCGGCTCACTGAACCGGTTCAAAAAGAGTTACCTAGTTCAGTCAATCATATCACGACCTGTATAGAATCAAGAATGCATAGCCAAACATGTGATGCATGAGTCATTTGAGCTGACAGATGCATCAAAGCGAGAACTGATACGTAAGTGTAAAATGTGCTTCTGTGTGTTAAATGTTTCACTGAGTTATGCGGATCCGTTGATCCGTCGGCTCAAAAAAAAGTGAGTCGGCTCTTACGGATCTTCTGTCGGAGCCGGCTCTTTGAACCGGTTCAGATCTGAGTTACCCAAATCTAGTACAAAATTCTACTGGAAAATACTATTTATCTTTTATTAATTAATTTAACAAACACAGTGTAACCTTAATATAACAAACCGCAATATAACGATTTCCTCGATTTAACAAATTTTTCGAAATCTCCTAGAACTGCCTGTAAGAGTTAATGCAAAATATATCTTCACATTACGAATACTTTTTGTCAAAAACCTCTTTATAACGAATTCAATCATTGCGGAATATAAATAGAAAGTATAATTTATTTAATGATTTTTGTCAACTTATAACCTTTACATAACGTATCCTACCAATCAATCACACACAATTCCACAATAACAACAACAATAATTCATGTCTCGATTCAAACCCGAATCTTTCCAATTTCGCCGCGAAAGTGGAAAGATTCGGGTTTGAGTCCCGACGGTGACATTGGGTTGAAAAATAAATTTTTCTAATATAGCATTGTAACAATGAATGTTTCTTACAATAGAAAACACCATCACGGGTAATGACCTCTAGCGGAGAATTAGTTAAATTGAGCAACTGTCATACAATATTTTTTAGTTGACAGTGAAAATAATAAAAAAAAAAATTAAAAAATCACATACTACATATTTTCTACAAGTTTTCAGTTTTTAATAATTGTTTTTGTATTTAACGGTAATGCCAGATTGCATATATTTATATCATAATTTAACTATCGTTTAAACATATCGAGGTTAGTCACACCATTGTTTCTTTTTAGTAAGTTATTAAATCCATAATGTTTAATATTTTTATTATATGAATGTTGTTAATTGTTATAAAAAATTTTTTAGAGCTTGATAGGTCTTGATAATAAAGACGAAACGTTGCAAATCAATGTTTATATTGATTTAAGTATATTGTTCAAATTACCCGTGATCCTGTTTTCTATTATAATAATAATAAATAATAATAATGCGTTTAACGTCCGTTTCTCGACTTTATGTCATAACAGACGCTATTCGCTCCATTACTATTTTCCATCTACCACGCTTCCCGTTATTTTTCTACATTTTTAAAACTTCAACTTATGTAATAGCAATGGGCGAATGAAGGAATTATAGGAAGTTAGGATCGGGTAGGCAATTTTCTTGAACTAGGAGTTTGATAGGTAATCGGCCATGGCCTCAAATAAGGAACCATCTCGATATTTATCTGGAATTAATTGAGGGAAACCATGGAAAACCTCAATCAAGATGGCCGGCACAGGAATTACCGTTTCTCGGCGAGAGGCAGTAGGAAAAAGTCCCAGTCACATCTGCCCCCGCCGGGATTCGAACCCGGTACCTCCCGAGTGCGAGTCTAGTTCTGTCACCACTACTCTACCCAGCTCGGTTCAATTTGTAATATAGACATGCACGATCTGGCATAAACGTAACTTTTTTTTTATATAAATTTTTGGCTTTTACACTATTCGAATATTCAGCCACTAACTAAAAACCAAACGTAACTTGCGTTGGTTTTTCAATTGGTAGATTAAATAACAAGTTCCAACAAGAGTTTACAGAACTACAACAACACAGTAAAAATTGAAAACTTGTCGAAAAATAACATCTATTATAACACATATCTGGAACTAAACTTTGAAGATGAAGTTTCTAACAATCTTTCCAGATTGTCAGAATTCAAAACAAGTAACCCCTAAATAGAACCATAAACAAGATGCTCGAAACGCCGACAGTGACCAGGGACGGTGTCCCCCGTATGTTGAGGGAGCTGCACGAAAGGCAACAAAAGCAATATTGTTTTCTACGACAGGATTAATTTCATATTTTGTTTGACAAAGTTTTAGCAAAATTATTTTAATTATACGCATGCCAACATCGCGCTTCCCTTGCTGGGGGTGTAGGTACATGTGGGTGGACGGGCGAAGTGAAAGACTGGAAAGGGGTGAAGTCTTATAGTGAACATGAGTCCGATCGCGAAGGGCGCACGACTCAGTCGGTCACGGTTGGAATTAAATCGAAATAATTACGCAATAAACAGCGATTATTATAATAACATTTAAAACAGAGACTATAATTATTAATGCTACGCATAATACAGTAGACTCCCTATGTTTGCACAACTCTGAGAGTGAAGGAGATGCAATCATTTAGTGAAACTCTTTCATGGAGTGTCCACGTTGAGAATCTAGGCATTAAATTATCAAGAAGTATTTTTGCTCTCCGTGTCATAAAAAATAGCAGCACATATATTCAATTTCATTATCTGCATATTATGCTTATTTTTACCAGCTGGTTAAATATGAAATTGTTTATTGGGGTTGTTGTAAAGATATGCAAAAGATATTTGTACTTCCAAAAAAAGTAATCCGCATCATTTTTAATCTTAATTTTCGTGGCAGTTGCAGACAAACATTTACAGAAAAACGTCCATATATGTCTATTCTACTTTGTGTTTTATTACTTAAACGATGTATCCATAATTATGATACGTTTCAGGCTATCCATGGACATAGCACAAGGAATAATTCTAATGTTATTTTACCGAAATCGACAGTAACGGTATTTAACAAGAGCGCCGAATATCACGCTCTGAAAATGTTTAACAAATTGCCCCACAGTTTCAAAAATCTACTCATTTCCAAATTTAAAAGAGAATTCAAGACTGCTCCTCTTAAACAATGTCTGTATAAGGTAAATGATTTTGTTATAAATGATTTGTAAACATATCTATCTTTCTTTTTTAACGAATCCTATACATATTTGTATGTCTTTGGATCAATAAATGCTATTCTATTCTATTTTTAAGAAAGCTTTCTGATTTTGGGGCTGTAGGGTAGAACATTTTTTAACACGCAACTACGTATGAGTAAAAACGTAACAAAACGGCATGCAAGTTTTTGTTGTATTTGTCAGTACCATGGTACCTCGACAAAGAGCACTCTCAGAAACCGACGATCGAGGAGTTACAAGAATTACAGTCGCAGCAGCATACGGAGGTTCTGCAAGAAATTGGTAACCAGAGGTGGAGGAGGTTATCTCTGTAAGTGAGATAAAGAAGATATTGGGAATGGAGGAGAGAGTTTCACAGTTCATGAGAAAGAAACACCCCGAAAAAGTTGCAACTGATCGTGAATCGGAGCTATTTAAGGGGGTATTCTTATGTGACCACTTCGAAAAATCGATTTTTTTTTTCATATTTCAATAGTAAAACCTATCGAAAATATGCTGTGGTTTTTTTAAACGACCTGCAGGTGAAAGTGTAGCCAAAAAAACAAAGACCAGTGAAGAGAAAAACAGTGACAAAAATTAAGCAAAACTAACACCTCCGCGCCGCCAGTATCCTCTGTAAGCTCAAGTCATTTATAAATACATTTTTCTTATTCAAAAACACGTAACAAAAATAACTGGGGTGGAATTTTGTGGCTGGAACGGATTAATTGCATTTCAGTTAATTTAATTGAAAAAATTTGCTTTAAGATACGAGCAAATTGGCATACGTGCAAGATTACGGAACAAATAAAACTTGTATGTGAAGGTACTACTGTCTTTGACTTAAGGTCCCAGTAACACAGTGGTCTGTAGTGGGCCATGCTTTGCAATGTGCAACTGTAGGCCACTATCACTTGGTGTTCACACAATGGCCCATGGCTCATTTCTGCCTGGCGAAGCACTTGCGATGGACTGGAAGTAATTACGGCCGCGGCTACTTATTTATATGCTGTTTACAAGTATTATAGTATTATAAACCTAAAAGTCTCTTCATTGCTCCAGGATACTGACATTTTGGGCGATTAAAAATTTAAATAGTATAGCACGCAACAAAAAAAGTAGGTACCTGTCCAAACAATGGGCCACTTTGTGAACACCACAGGCCACGCTACACCACGATTCCTTTGAAGTGTGTCAAAAAAACCGACAACAAATGGATTGCGCACCACGATTCACAATTGTCCGCCATTACAGACCATTACCCCCTGTACACAATGGCGATGGTCTACGATGGCCCACTACAGACCACTGTGTACTGGGGCCTTTAGATTTTGAATTACAGATTCCGAGATATAAAAAAAATGTTCTCAAAGCCACTTATTAACATTAGTGTAAAGTCGTTATGCATAATAATTATTTATCATTCACTTGTACTTTGTAATTTTCGATCGTCGGTAGAATTTCCCAAAAAATTGCAACTAAAATACCTCTAACCCCGGGAGGGGGTGAGAAGTGATTTGGTGTTCAAAAGATGTCATTCTCAAAAGCAAACAACTTTTATCTCTTGCACTGTTTTCCTTATATACACTGAAAAGTGATTGAAGTTTCAAGAACGAGGATTTTTGACAACAAGCGTTTGGTGGGTCATGATGGCTTCGAATAAAAAAATATTTTAGACAACAGTTTGATTTTTTCTTAGAGAATAACAATCACAAGAAAATATGGGGGTTATCATTTAGAATTTGGTAGTCACATCCAAAAGATGTCATTCTAAAAACCAAACGACTTTTGTCTAAAACTGTTTTCACGAAAACTTACTTTTCTGGAAATATTTGACCGTGTTCAGATTTTTTGGACAGTGTATATGAATTAGGTAGTATCCACTTGACGAAAATACTAATGTGGTATCAGGATAAACCAAGAATGGACACGTACACACTTAAATCACTTTGATATTAATTAATTTGTTTTATAACCATCAATAGATTACACTTTTTGACAAGACCACGCATGAATCACTTCACTTTCGACTCCTGTGATACTTATTCCACTGTACCGGCAGCAGCACTAGCGCTTTTTGGTTCCGGCTGGCGCGTAGTTTAAATTTAAATAAAAAGAATGCTTCGCTAATAATGACAGTATCACATTATAATAAGGATAACTTTAAAAATTTTGGGGTATAAAAGTAACTCAAGAATTTCAAGGCGCAAAATCCATGTATTAATACATTATTTGACTTTGGGAAAGAACAAAATATTGACGGGCGTTTGACCTATATTTATGTTTTTTTAACAGGATTTGGTTAGCTTCACCTGTTACAATTTCAAATGTTGCAATGTTTCGTTGATATTTTTCAGCTTCTTCAACTGTCCAAGACCCAAGATCCTTAATCATTATTTAATAACGAAAATAATCCCAAATTATATTATAATTTTTGGTCATTGGTAGCACGGTATTATCATTTTCGTTCGTAGGTACATTATTAAACATTCGCTATCAACTATTGGCTAACTAATTAATTAAGCAAATGTCACGTCGTATTATTAGCCAATCTCAATACGAGAGACAGACATCCAATGTTGCCAGATTATATTATTTTAAAGTGTCGTTTTTCATTACATACCATAATAATCAGACTTGTGAAAAATACTTCTGAATTCATTGAGTATTTAAATACAAATACTTTTGTTCCTAGAGTATTTGAAATACAAATACTTTGGAGTATTTGAAATACAAATACTTTGGAGTATTTGAAATACAAATATAAATACTTTTGGGGCATGTCTACGACAATCTTTTTGAGCAATAATTATTTATTATATAAGCGAGTGCGAAAGCTCAACTAATTAAAAAAGTATTCTTAGGCAAGTATATACTTGTAAAAAATACTTTCTTTTAAGTATTTAAATACAAATATTCGCTTGGCTAATAAAAAAAATATTCTTAAGCAAGTACATATATACTTACTTGTAAAAAATACTTTATTTTAAGTACTTAAATACAAATACTTAACCGATAATTTCTTATTTGGAAAAGACATTGCATTATTATTTAATAGTTTGAATAATTTATATGTAATTATACATACTGTTGATCTGAACTATTCATGACTACAAAAAAAAATATGTTAAGTATTTGAAAAAGTATTTGCAAAATCAAGAAAATACCAAAAAAATTGTGTTTAAATATAAATACAAATACTTTTATTCAAAAGTATTTAAAATACAAATACTAAAAAAGTTTTTTGAATTTGTATTTTGAAATACTTTCACTCAAATTAACGGACTTTGTTTCTAATAAATCAAGTAATAAATAATTATCTGAAATCAAAAACGACGATAAGAATTTTTTTTTATTTATTAATCAAATGTCTAATACATTTAAGAGCAGATAATTTTAGAAATTAATCAAACAATAATGATAAAGCCAGGGATGGCGAACCTATGGCATGCGTGCTAGAAATTATGTTCGACATGAATTGAGGTGTAAATCGAAATAATTAAAAATATTCTAGATGTTGAGAAATGAAATGAAATATTGCAAGAATACCTATTTTAACTGCTTATTATTTCGAACATATCGAAAAATCCTGTGAAAAAGAAACGTGTTTTGCATGTGCTTTATTCACTGTTGTTTTTGGAACGCACTTAAAAGTATGTTCCAAAAACTTTTGTAAAAGCACATGTTTCTTTTTCAGTAGAGTTTTCGATATTTTCGGAATAATTAAACGTCCATAGTCAGTCGCGGTAGTACATACAAGTGTTGCTACTGGAAAAAATTCGGTTTTCGATCCTCGGAATTTTATATCGATATATTGATATATTAAATATCGCTCAAAAATATCGATATATCAAATAAAAAATATCGATATTTTCTCGACATTCCTAGATTGGCTCATAGGTAAACAGGTTTCCAGATTTTTTTGAGTGTTATATCGTATAATGACACCTTTTTGCGTCTCCGAATTTTTAGCAATTTATATTTTCGCCAACATCTGACAACACTGAAGTGTTATTAGAGCTGGTAGTGTGATACTCCTGCAGCTTTAGCTCTAGTACGTACATAGTTAACGTTTACACTGTTAATTGTTACGAAGTTGAGTGCGCTAGGCATGTCAAAAAAGATATAGCCTGGTGACAGACGGAAGAGATGGGAAAAACGGGTCTTTTTAGTGATCTGCATATTTGCATCTGGATCCCGTATGTGAGCCGGCTCACTGAACCGGTTCAAAAAGAGCCGAGTTCTGAATATGTTCCTGCAGTCTGCCACTGAGTTACCTAGTTCAGTCAATCATATCACGACCTGTATAGAATCAAGAATGCATAGCCAAATATGTGATGCATGAGTCATTTGAGCTGACAGATGCATCAAAGCAAGAACTGATACGTAAGTGTAAAATGTGCTTCTGTGTGTTGTGTTTCACTGAGTTATGCGGATCCGTTGATCTGTCGGCTCAAAAAAAAGTGAGTCGGCTCTCACCGATCTTCTGTCGGAGTCGGCTCTTTGAACCGGTTCAGATCTGAGTTACTCAGACGGACGGACAGCGGAGTCTTAGTAATAGGGTCCCGTTTTTACCCTTTGGGTATGGAACCCTAAAAAGGACGGTTTTGTGAAGCAGTCGACTACCCCTTTCCTTAAACTGTTTTAGTTTCATACAAATAATTATTGTTGAACTTCAGCAACCGATTCATCAGTTCAGCACAGGGCCGTATTTAGCCTTAGCGCCGCCCCATTACCGAAATTTTGCATAATGTGGCGTTGTGAGATTTAGTAATGGCGCGATTTTTTAAATAAATGCTAATGCCACCAACGTATAGCACTTCAAAATATATTTTTTTTTTTGTATTCGCTGGTGTTCGAACAAAAATTTATCTCCAGAGTACAGTAATTTAGCAGAGTTTAAGTAAATGGGCCCACACATGTGTCGAGGGCTAGCGAAAATTCTAGTGCTGGTCGCGGTTAGCTAGAAATTACTTGTAAAGCCGGGTCCAGACGTGTGTAACGTGTAATGTAAGATTACGTGTAATTTAGCGTCAACAGTGTGGACAGCACACGAACTCAACGCGAATCGTGAAAGCGAATCTTTATCAAAAGTTGTTTCCACTCAGTTTCTACGAGCATGCCGAATAGGAAAGTCATGATAGCTGGTGCTGCTTTTATTTATATATATTTATTAACTGAAGTTTCAGATTTTTTAAAAGTAATCCGGAATTTTTGGATCCCAAATAACACGTTTTTCTTGATACAAACTGATAAGTTCAAGCGATTGTTCGTATCATGAACGTACACACGACACAATCATCACGAACGCCGTCCAAACGAGTACTGCGAGCGGCTTTGTGTTCGCGCTAAAAACCGACAGCTGATGGATCACGGCGAACGCCGGCGCGAGCGTTACATGTAATGCTCGTAGTGCCGTCCACACGCAGAATTCGTGTTACATTACACGATAGATTACATTACGCGTTACACACGTCTGGACCCGGCTTAAAATAAATCAAACAGAACAAAATCAAAACAAACGATCACCTTATATTTATATAATTATAATGAGTAATAGTTTTTTTAAAATTTCAAAAGTAGGGGATTGTGTTGGGTTGTGAACCGGGTTTTGTTTTGGAAGTGTAACTTTTTACAGAATAAATATATCAACGAATCCAAGATACCGGTGGAAAGAACACAAAACGCAACTTTTTTTTCAGATAGTTTAGTGTTTAGATTCAAGTGCAACTGTCTACGGCCAATTACTTATCTGAGGACGTGATTTTTGGCTCTTCTAAAGAAGTGGCTGGGTTGTGAACCATCTGGAAAATCCCGATAAAAGTCGGAAAATAGGTAGTAAAATACCCATAATTTTATAAAAACTAAAACATTTAGTAATGAAGACAAGTAATGACGCCACTTAGGCTAAACAACCGGTGTGTGCGTTAGCGTATGTGTGTGCGTGCGTGCGCTTGTGTGTGTGTGTGTGTTGGAATCTTCAATTAATGAATGGAAGTGTTTAATCACCATTTCATTCGTCATCACCCAAATCGGTGTCGCAATGTTTGCATGTGTAATACGAACGTGTTCCAATATTGGCGCACTTCAAGTGAACAGGCCGGCCGCATGTGTTGCATTTGATGGAGTTGTTAGGGGTCAGTTCTTTAGGCAAAAACCTCAAACAAATGGTCCCAAAGTCAGTGTCCTCATCAGACGGTTTTGATGGTCTTGGTGGTTTTTTTGCCTTTGGACGCTTGGCTTGTGGTGGTTGTGCCTTCCTCGGTGCTGCCTTTGCTTCAAATCATCGATTTTGTCTGGAGAAGTCAGCTCGTAGCTCTCCATTGCCTTTCGGCCATAAAAAACGGATGATTCATAACCCAGCCACAAGGCTGGTTCACAACCCAGCCATAACGTAATTTTGGAACCGCCAAAAACAACAACACTTACAATCTTAATTCGACATAACCAAATATTGGATCGTAAAATAGAATAAAAACACTAAATAAACATGCATTACACTCACCTTTTTGTGTTGAATTCCGTCACTTGGAAAGCACTTTACAATCAATCACAAAAACTTTTCACAATCGATTTTCAATACGACGTCTGCAGGTGGCATAAGCAATATGAATGTACATTTCGGTATTAGCACAATAACTTACTTATATCAAATTATAAACTATCACAGACAGATTGGCGATACGTGTCAATTAAGGAAAAAAAAAGCTGATGGTTCACAACCTAGCCCCGTTCACAACCCAACCCAATCCCCTACATTTTTAATTTTTAACCAAAAACACGCGACTTTCAAACGACCGTTACTAAGATTATAGATTAAATAACATTATATAAAAAGGAATATTTTTAAAATACTACCCATCCAACTAAAATTGGCGGCTTATTACTTTTTTTCTTGTTTTTTTTTTATAAAATAACAATAACATTAGAATAAGACACAAAAGATGTTAAAAAAGATTATGCCTGTTTCTTTTCTTTCCACGGCTGGAACGCTGCAATAAAATGGGTAAACTTTCAATGTACAATTTTTAAATAAATAAAATGACTCATTTATAGCAGAAAACTTATTATAAATAGAAGAAACGTAGACGCATACAGGGTTGTAAGTTACTTGATTTTTCGCAACCCTGGCAGTGCCGGATTAGTCACGTAGCAAGAGTAGCAAATGCTACGGGCCCCGCGAATTTAGGGGCCCCGCGCTCCAACGCCTGTCTGACCGTAATAGAAAAATATTAATTTAGATAGGAGCGTAAAATAACTTGCATGCCTTAAACGCGAAGCGCTTAGGCTATGCCTCATTTCCACTTGAAAATCTAAAACTCGATTTCGTCACGTTAAATCGTAAAAATAAGTAGGTATTTTACGAACTTTTTAACGTTAATGTTCTAATGTTTAATTATAATAGATATATTTAGACTAGCATCTATACCACATTTCTACCCTTCAAGCGGCCAGATTTTTATTATTTATATACGTATACATTTATTTTGCGAGTTTACGTAGCCGAGATTGTACTTTTTTAATCGATTTTAATATAATATCGATTATAAGTATTTCGAGAACTTTTATTAAATAATTCTTTAGAATCGTGTTTCCCAAACTTAGAAATTGCCTTGCGCATTTACTTGTCTCTCATGATCACTCACTGCAGTGGCGAACGTTCTTTTTCAACATTAAAACGTATTAAAAATGAATTAAGGAGCACGATGGGCCAAGAACGTCTTAATCATCTCACTTTGTTGAATATAGAGCATGATTTGCTTAAGAAGTCGATATTGAAAGTGTTATCTCTAAATTTGCCCATATTAAATCCAGAAAAGTTTATTTGTAACAGTTTTGTTTTATTTAATACCCTAAACTTGAGAACCTAAAGCAAATCAAGAATTTCCTACAGGCCCTGCGCTGGCTTAATCCGGCACTGAACCCTGGTAATATGCTGTATGAGAGAATATGGGAAATAGGATCTGTAAATTTTGCAGCCGACAATTTATAAAATTCGAGACACTGACACTTTTTTCACAATTTTGTTGATGAAACTGCACACTCTTAATAATTAAAAAAATAATTTTATTTATTATAATTTGAAGATGTTTTCAACACGATTACATTTAAATAAATAAATTACCCACCGATATTAAAATCATTGAAAATTTTAACATATTTAAAAAAAAACTCAAAACATATTTAACAAATAAATGCCTATATAATTATCAATTGTAACAAACTGCAATTTAATTTTAAATGTATATGTATTTTAAATGTTTATGTTTTTTTTAACATGTAAACTTTATATATTTTGACGATTTTATACCAGAAATGGTCATACAAATGAATAAAGTATTATTAGTGTATTTGCCATATGGCAACATACACTATTGGCGTCGGTCGGATGGCGGGACCTAGGGGTCGGACCAAAATTTCTCGACGTTTCATAACCTCCTAAACACTTTGGCACCATTTTTAAAAATGTTTATATATATATGTATATATATATATATATATATATATATATATATATATATATATATATATATATATATATATATATATATATATATATATATATATATATGTGTACGCGCGATAACTTTCGAAAGAGTTAATTGATTTCAACGAAATTTGGGCCACGTGTTGAAATCCATCACCGCAAGAAGCTTATTTAAAATGGGCCTAATCGGACTATTTTAAGGGTAGTTTTTAGGGGTTGAAAACTGTTTTTGGGCCCCAAAATACCGAAAAAATTCTCCGAATCGTTTCAAAATTGAAATTTAACCCTTTGGTAGTGATTGAAAAGTGTCCCCACAATTTTAATAAAATCGGCCCGACAGGACCGGATTTACAAATTTTATGAAAACACTAGTTTGCAGATAGTGACTTATTTATTGAAGGGTGTATTTAATTCGGTGTAGACGTTAGATTGATAATAATATTACAATTAAGAAAAAAATGTTATTTTAAGGGGTGTATTAAGGGGTTAAATTTTTTATTTTGCCCAAAAACAAACTTAATTTCACATAATAAAACAATAAAACCACACGGCTCTATACAAGCAAATACACTATATTGTCGGCAGGGTTTTGCACTGCGACCCGGGTTTTTTATTATTATTATTTAAAGCATTTTCGATAATGTAGAATGCATTTAATTTACACCATTTAAACGAGTGTTATAATCAGTAATGTATTATGAATTATGTAATGGTTTATGTTATGTAAGCTGCGTACAATTGATATCGTAAAGACTGTGAGCGGATGCCGCGGCATTCTGCGTTGAGACGGAATAGAGTTAACATTGATTGTATTGCTGAATTGAATATACTTTATTTAATAATTAAATCCGTGTTCATTGATCGACTTCATCATTTTATATTCCTACAATAACCGAGCTGGGTAGAGTAGTGGTACAGCACTAGACTCGCATTCGGGAGGTACCGGGTTCGAATCCCGGCGGGGGCAGATGTGGCTGGGACTTTTTCCTATTGCCTCTCGCCGAGAAACGGTAATTCCTGTACCGGCCATCTTGATTGAGGTTTTCCATGGTTTCCCTCAATTAATTCCAGATAAATATCGAGATGGTTCCTTATTTGAGACCATGGCCGATTACCTATCAAACTCCTAGTTCAAAAATTACCTGCCTTATCCTAATTTCCTATAATTCCTTCATTCGCCCATTGCTATTACAGAAGTTGAAGTTGTAAAAAATGTAGAAAATAACGGAAAGTGGTAGATGAAAAAATAGTAATGGTGCGAATGGCGTCTGTTATGACAAAGTCGAGAAACGGACGTTAAACGCATTATTATTATTATTATTATTATTCCTACAATAACGCGAATAACATTTTTTTTTCTCCCTTCAAAAGTCGTACTAAACGAGCATTAGTAATGTTCCATTATGGACAATTTCGATAACCCGCTTGTTTGACATGCCTGCTGTCGGTATTATTTACAATGTAATGCTAAATTATATTAGTGAAGTATTCATTCGTCGAAGACAGTGCATGTCGCGTTACACAGGAAGCGGCACACGACTATTTTTCGTCGTTTAGCGCACATTGTTTAGAATAGAACAGAATTATTATTATAAGATATAAGTTTTAATTTCTACAAGCTGCAGAACGGCTATTTAATTGTTAAACATTCATTGTTACAATGCTAAATCAGAAAAATTTATTAGTGTATTTGCCATATGGCAACATACACTATTGGCATCGGTCGGATGGCGGGACCTAGGGGTCGGACCAAAATTTCTCGACGTTTCATAACCTCCTAAACACTTTGGCACCATTTTTGAAAATGTTTATATATATATATGTATATATATATATATATATATATATATATATATATATAGGTATATATGTGTACGGGCAATAACTTTCGAAGGAGTTAATTCATTTTAACGAAATTTGGCACACATGTTGGAATCCATCACCGCACGAAGCCTATTTAAAATGGGCTTAATCGGGCCATTTTAAGGGTAGTTTTTAGGGGTTGAAAAATGTTTTTGGGCCCTAAAATACCGAAAAAATTCTCCGAATCGTTTCAAAATTGAAATTTAACCCTCTGGCAGTAATTAAAATGTGCCTCTAAAAGTTTAATAAAATCGACCGTACAGGACCGGATTTAAAAATTTTAAGAAAGACTAGTTTGCAGATAGTGAATTATTTACTGAAAGGTGTATCTAACTTGGTATAGAGGTTCGATTGAAAATAATATTGCAATTAAAAAAAAAATGTTATTTTAAGGGGTGTATTAAGGAGTAAAATTTTTTATTTTGCCCAAAAACCAACTTAAGTTCGCATAATAAAGCCACACTGCCTGTATAAGCAAATACACTATATTGTCGGCAGGGTTTTGGCACTGCGACCCGGGTTTTTTTTTTATCTACCAACACCGTCGGGATTCAAACCCGTATCTTTCCACTTTCGCGGCGGAATGAGTTATTAGTTACTCTACGGTGCGATATCTAAACAATCAATTCTTCATAATAAAGCAAATTGTAACATTAAATTCACTACATACGAGAGCTGATTATTTTAACTAGGTACCGCTAGACATGAATCGTCTCAATAGCGAGAGTTATGAATGTGTAGGTAAATTTCCATTTTTTCATTATTAATCGAACCTAAGTACATCATAATATGTAATTCAAAGGCAGATACAGGGGCTGGGCCATACCTATGTATATCATATGGAAATTTTTATATACGAAAGACTTATTATTATTATTTCTTCGTATATAAATTTAAAAAATAAAACTGACTCAGTTCTAGTCATCAGTTGGTACAAATTCTAGCGATTGTTGACTAGGTAGGTTTTATCAATAAACAAGCCGCTGCCCGCGGCTTCGCACAGATTGAGATAAAACACGACAGCGACAACAGTAGTGGAGCCATCGACTTCACCGTATTACAATCTTGCCTCACGGCGTCGCGCCCCAATCGGCAGCATTCGCTAGATTTTGACTTTTAAAAAATTTTGTTCCTTCAAAAAAGATGCATCTTAATGGCCTGCATAACTGCTGAAAATTTTATAATGATTGCTTTTAAAATGAAAAAGTTATTTAGGTGGCCTCATGTAAAGTAAAACACAGTGTATAAGTTTTTTAAATAAATGACAAGTAGATATTACTAAAACATAACAAAGATTCTAAACTATAAAATTGCTTGAAAAAGTAGGAAAACTGCCTACGAAACGTCGCAAAATTTATAAAACTTAGGATTTTTATTTATTTATGTCCAAGTACCCGCTAACCATAAACACACTGTATAAGTTTCGCGTCTTTATTCAGATGAAAGCGTCAAGTTAATCTCTTTGAATTCTTATACTATATTATTAGTATAAAGATTTGATTTGATCTATAATTATATGATAAAAAATAAATAAACAAAACACAATAAAATTTTATTTAATCAAGACGAAGTTTAAATACGTCTGATCACAAAAAAATTGAAAATTACATTATACTTGTTTGTTTCTTAAGCGTTACTAATAGAAACTTAAAACAAAACAATGTTGTGGTCGACAATGCAGAGTATTAATATTGTCTCAAAAAGACCCAACATTAGTAACTGCAGCTATAAGACTCGTGACAGTCTCTAGACTCGTGCGAGAACATTTTAGTGTAGGTTCACTGTATTTTAGTCACAGAGGAACGCACGCAGGTGAGGCAGTTAATTCCGGTATGGCTTTAATTAATGAAATTAATTTACAGAAGCAAGCTTCCAATAAACCCCGGAGCTAGGGAGATGTGGAAATTAGTTTTGACTTTAAATAAGCAGAACGTGCAGCGAGTTAGGGATGGGTGCGTTCTTCAAATGGTTTCACATCCCTTAGATGCAATTAACGCTTAAAGGTTCACATTCACTTGATCGGCAGTTTTGGAATACATGAAATTAAATGAGATCCTACATACTATTAGGCTCGGGTCATCTCGGCAGCATCCGTAATACACCTGCCGTGCCGAGCTGATCCGCTCCGATTCGGTGGGTGTGGATCTTTATAGTGCCCTTGCGAACAACCACCAACTACTTCTAACAAATCAACTCTCGAAAAGCGAAAAAAAGACTAATACTGTGTTGCAGAAAACATTGTCATAAAAATTGATTTGGCAATGACCTTAGATTGTAATCATACCATTACAGTTTTTAAGCAGAAGCAGTCTAATGTCGTTGTGAAAACTCCTGAGATGGATCCACCGACTGAAGAACCTGCATGGCTGGGCAAATAGAGGACATGGGGAGGTCAACTACCACCTGACCCAGACACTGTCCGAATATAGAGGGTCCCTATTGTAGCAAGCTTTGTTACAATAACTTTATTTATATGTACTTGTAATATGCTCTAGAAGTTTGACCGGTTTAAACTCACCATTATTTTTGTTTTTTTATAAGCTACATTTTTACTAAGAATGATTTTTTCGATAAAATACTTACTTTTTCAGTTATTCGGGAAAAACCATCTGAAAACATGGGTTTATTGGTTGAAAAATTGACACACTCGCGAATAAGTCGCAAAGTATGGACTTTCAGAAAAAACTTTATAGAACAAAAGGTGCTTAAAATTAGTCAACCTATCCATTTCCGTGCTTATTTTCAACGAAATATTTTTCACCCCCGAGAAGGGGTGGCATCCACCCCGGCATCGAGAGCGGCAAATTTCTTTTTGAACTTTTTTATTTGAGCTTTTAACAATGCACTCCAACAGTTTTTATGAAGATTCATTGACTGGCCCTAGATTCCGAGGTTTTACAATTTTTACGTCTAACAGCACTCCACTACTATTCTAGCTGCGAACTTTTTATGCCAAGAAAGGGTGCTCAAGTTGGCTTTGCCTCATCTTAAACGTCGTTTCATCCCTACCAAATAGCAAAGATGAACAATTTCTACAGGTTTGTTATTAAGCTGTTTATATGTATCTACAATACGTGGGTACAAACTACAAGGTGTTCGTTACAGGGTGTCATTGTCCGAGGCGGGAAAGGATTCTGTAACATAGTGTTACATTATTATTACTTTCATTAATTTTAGCTGCACGCCACTGTTCTTAAAAGAAAAAAAACTGTCATTATTTAATTTGTATAGGTAGTTATATAATTAATATAAAAATGATATTTATTTTAGAATTAAATTTCAAGTATCTACAAATTTCTTTAAGAGATTAGTTTTCCAGGGGCGAATTTTTAAACAAAATGAAAATGTAATTGATTACCAGTTAAGGTATTTCTAGTGTGCTTTAATAAAGAAAAATCACTTTTCGACAGATTTTGCTCATTTTCTTTTTATAGGCTCAAAACGACGTTTTCTAATTAATCCCGATGTGTCAGAATTTTTGACTATTTAGAACGCGAGAGAATTAATAACAAAGTTCGCAATTTTCCCCGTAAGCATATGAAAATTGCGAACTTTGTTATTAATCATCTCGCGTTCTAAACAGTCAAAAATTATGAAACTTCGGGGTTTATTAGAAACCGTTATATTGAGCCTAGGGAGCGTCCATAAACCACGTGGTCATATTTTAGTCCTTCTAGGACCCCTCCCTCCCTTCATCCTAACGTAGCTTTTCCTGTGACCCCCCCCCCCTCCCGGTCCGATGGAACGTGGTTTTTTTTCACAATAATTTTTGTTTTCTACTACATATTTAGTCAAATTTTAAAATGAATAAAAATATTGATAAAAGAATTTATAAATATTTGACACAACTTTTTTAATGCAGAATAAATAATTTTCTAATATTAAACTATTAATAAATATTATTTAACTGTAATAATAAATGTGCCAAATAAAATTATTTTGTTTAACGAAATTTTCATCTGAAGAAAACTACGTAGCTTTGTTCTCACCTCCTCCCCCCCGTTACGTGGCTCAGCGTAGCATTTAAACGTAGCCCCCCCCCCTCTTAGCCGAGCTACGTGGTTTATGGACGCTCCCCTATGAAAAAAATGAGCAAAATCTGTCGAAAAGTGATTTTTCTTTAACGGATTAGAATCTGGGAGCTCGGAGTTTGTAATAGACGAGCCATGGAAATGCTATAATAGAGACAACAGCATCATTACAGAAAAACAAACGATAGATAGATCTACATAGAAACACATATTTTTGCAAGCTAAATTTTGATCAAAATATCTAGAAAAAAAAACGAAACAAAAAACCTGTTGATCCGATCGCTACGAAACTTCACAGGATCACCCGCTGGGCTAATCTGAAGATTGCCTGGAAAATTCATCAAAATAGGTCCAGTCGTTTTGAAGTCCATACATAACATACATACATACATCACAGAAGCGTAGCGTGCCTTGGCGGGGCCCCGTATAAAAATTTGTTTGGGGGCACTTTCCTCGTTGAAGTAAATGACTTAAACGGGGAAATCCCGCAGCCTGCGATAACCGATGGAGGGTGTTGCCAACTTTTGAACGCACACTTTACGCGGGAAAAAAAGAAATTGCTTTTTTTGACTTTTGTCATTTCTGAAATAAAAAAAATTGAAAAGTTTTTATTAATTTTTGCTTACGCACGTTGGGAGCCCCCGTGGCCCCGTATAATTGATACGGCAGATACGGCGGTAGCTACGCCCCTGATACATCACCTTTTATAATATGAACGTGTGTCAGACTCCATTGTTTGACCATGTGTTCTGCGCTATTTAACCTATAATTTGAGGCAGACTCTTCCACTTTGACGAAACAAATAAATAAAAAAAACAAATTACAAACGATAATCTTGTATTTAATTTCATATGTACAAAAGGCCTCAATACAAGTATAAAATTATTTGTAACACAATATTGTTTTAATTTCTAAAAAAAGTTACTTCTTTTGTTTGGCTCCATAATCAAAATTATACAAATTATTTCTTTTACATAATTTAGCAAATTATAAGTTTCACCATAAAACAAAAGACAGTAGGTAATGTCATTCCATTTCATGAAAATAACATTTCAATGGCCGTGTTCGTTGACATTTTTTGCGTCCATTTTTATTTATTACGCATGCGCAAAAAAACGGGAAATGGTGTTTATTTATGTGCAAACTCGTAAGCAACTTGACAGATAACCAAAAAAATAATATTATTTATTTTTTTGGTGGCCTGTCACGTTGCTTACTAATTTACACATAAATAAACATTTCCCGTTTTTTGCGCATGCGCAGTAAATAAAAATGGACGCAAAAAAGTGCCAAAAAACACGGCAAGTACGTACAAAAAAATGTTAGCTGTCGTTCATCTTTTTATATTCTCTGAAATAAAAAATATCGACAATCCTAAACAAACAAAACGATTATACTATGTATAATGGAATTTTTATACAATTTAACAAAGAAAATGATAACCATTTTTTCTAACATTTTTAATAAAATATTCTTTTCGCATAATAGTAACATCAAATACCTTAAATTGGCGTCGAGCATATTAACATAAGCGCCTCTATCGGTCGATCGTGGAACCAATGAACAGCAGAGCATATCTGGTCTTTTGTGGTTAGTTGACACACAAAAAAATTAATTATTATACTATAAGCCATAGACATAGGAATATAGAGACAGAGCATGTATTAAGGTTTTAGACGAGAGGGAATAAAGCCGTGTAAGGGACGCGACGAGGTGCTCATTGGCCGGCGCACTGCGCATGCCTAGTGGCATGAAATTTATGTTGGTAGTATGATGTAAAAAAAAATTACTTTTCTATGCAACACAATGCGCCGGCCAATCAAAACTTGACACCATATTCTTACTTTGTACCCGTCCCTCCATGGATTCCATGGACTCCATCCCTATATTTACTAAATAAATGCTACAAGCCTGTATATTTCATCAGTTCCGCGGAAGGCCAACAGAGGCGCTGATGAGAATATGCTTGTCGCCAATACTCTGCAAATTAATACACGCAGCTCTGACAAAATTGCAAAACGTAGCTCACTAGCGCCACACGCGGTTTGTTGATCAACTAGTTAAAATCAAGTTCAAAACAATAGCAATTTGTATCGCTCCAGCGTTTTTAATTAATATTTTGAATAATTTTTGACATGTCACTGACACTGGTTCGGTGTGTACAGTTTACAGATATAAAAAGCAATAATAATAAAGCGTTTAACGCCCGTTTGTCGACATTGTGTCATAACCGACGCCATTCACACCATTACTATTTTCCATCTACCACTTTCTGTTATTTTTCTACATTTTTAAGCTTCAACTTAGTTAATAGCAATGGGCGAATGAATGAATTATAGGAAATTAGAATAAGGTAGGCAATTGTGAGAGCATAGGAGTTTAGCAGGTAATCAGTTATGACCTTGAATCTCGATATTAGAGCTGGACAGAGCACCAAACGTAGGTGCTTGAAACACCAAGCATCAAGCACTTTCATTTTGAAAAATGCTTAAAAGCATCGAGCACTTACTAAAGTGCGTTTAAGCATCAAATATTAAGGATTTTAAAGTTGCTTCTTACATCCAAACATTCAAGTTATGATATAAATTTTGGACATGAACAATATTTCTAATTGATGGGGAAGTTTGAACTCAAACAAAGAAGAAATTGATTTCTAACATCGAACGAAATAAGAATTATAAAGCATCCCTAATGCTTAATAAGCTTATGGAAGGCTTATAAAGTAATTTATAATGTTTACGTGTTTAATAAGTGCTCTAAGCTTCAAGATCTGTTTTATAAAATGCTTTAACCATTGTAAGTGCTTACAGCATTATTACAAGCACTAAGTTCTCAGAATTGCCCAGCTCAGCTCGATATAAATAATTACTAATAGACGTCGACAACTCAGTCAACGGATGGCTTTTGTTTCAGCACTTGCCTTAAAAATGTATGGGAACTGTCCAAAGCTGCACGTATTAATCAGATTTATCGTATTTGGTAACATTCAACATTCGTTGAGCGTTTGGCAGCGCTCTATTTTTTTACAACGTAAATCGGTATCGGATTTAAAACTGCAAATATGGATTGGTACTCAGTAAGAGTTCTAGTCCTGAAATATATTGTTGTTGAATAGTTCCGAGTTAACTCATTCATTGAGTAATGTTCTCGTAGGTATGTGGGGTTATGAAGGATTTCGAAAATTATTGATTCTTGGTTGCAGAAAGCATTGTTGAAAAATCTGATTTGATAATGATCTAAAATTGTGATCACACATATTTTTCCATAAGAAAAGTATTGTAGAATTTTAGATCGATTCTTCTCGAAAATTAGGTGATTGATTGAAACAAAATTTTTTTGTGCATGTTGATAAAAATTTAGCTACACAAGCGATTTCTTTCTTAGCAATCTAATGTTCTACATGACAGGGAATGTGACAAGGACATATAAGAACTGTGATTATTGATCACAATCTAAGGTCATTGTCAAATTAAATTTTTTGGCAATGCTTTCTGCAACACAGAATGAGAGGTTGTGTTGGCAGGTCTGAAGTTCTTAGGCGTGTGTTGATAATTCACAACCTTTCGGACAGACCTGCGTGTTTAATGGTCAAATTTTCGGGCTTTTAGAAACATTTGGCAGTTCACGAACCATTTGGAACATACCTGCGTGTTTGTCAAATTTTCGAGTTTTCGAACTGTCTGAATTTGGTTGTGGCAGTTCTACGCTCAGAGAACTACTAGAAGCCGAGAACCAAGTTCAAACAGTACTGGAATTCGATCCACAAACTTTAGAAATTCAGAACCAATTCTGAATATCTCAACAAAAACATTACGTCATACGTGATGTCTATGCGACGAGAAGTGGCAGCCATTTTGGAACCAGCGTAAATTGACAATCAGATTCAAAACATGCGGCAAAAACCTTCAGATGTATTTTAAAAAATTGTTTAGTCCTGATAATCAGATGAATGCAATAGGAATTGATATTGGTACGCAATTTCGTGTTTTATAAAATTTATTACGAGGTTGACTCTAATTAAAATAAGTTGATTAGAGTGGTTGTGATTCTTGATTATTGTTGGGTAAGTTTGGATAAAATTCGTGGCACAGGATCAATAAAATACAATACTGAGTTAAAATTGCATTCTCACTAACGTTTCAGTGTGTTTTACACCATCTTCAGTATTGCGTTTTATTGATCCTGTGCCACGGATTTTATCCAAACTTATCCATAAAATTTATTGTTAAATTTAAAACATTTGAGTGACCCTCTGCAACAAATTAATTAAAAGGCATACGCTTTAGTTTTTCAAATCCTATTTTTAAACCCCAGTGACAGAAATGCGTATGTTGGCACCTGGAACACATTTCCTTAGAGTATCCCTGGACGTAAAACAAGAAGTTTCAGAACTTTTGGTTTACATTATAGATATGTAATACTAGGTATTACGCCCATTACTTGAGCATTGTGCGGAATGTACCGATTAGAATCCATTTTGAGAGAGGCAAACGCCGTAAAAAGCGCGCATGATTCCAAAAGATTTGAAATTACACGATTGGAAATATTAATAAAGCTCACAATAATCAATGAAATTTTGCATGAACAGCTATTTTGACTGTTAATGATTCTAAAAATATCGAAAGATCTATTAAAAAAGAAACGTCGATTTTTCAATAGAACCTTGCGCGCTTTTTACGACATTTGCCTCCCTCAAAATGGCTTCTATTGGTCATAGGAGATGCCAGGGTCGTCTGTCCTCTAGTGTTATACATATATCTATGGTTTATATAGAAGGTATTGTTTAAGTCAATGGACAAAATTGCAATGCTTGCAACAATTTTAACTGTTGAATCTGTTCAACAATATTAATATGTACTATTATGAATATTTCTATTAAAATAAGTTCAATACAGATTTTTTTCTTCTGTATTTGGCAGTGCATTCATACATCAACCCTTCTAATAATTTACTTAAACTAATAGTAATAATAATTTAACAATATAGAAAATTGATATTACGCGAATTAAAGGTTTTTTTACTCAATTAAATTTCTTTCTCTTGATACATTTTCACAGCAAACTGAAAATAAATGGAAAGCGAAGTAAAATATTATTCACTAATGACAAACAATGGCGATTTTCCTAACAAATACCGAACTGACGATAATGGGGTCGTCCTACATGTTTTTAGGTTACAAGATTATAAAACAATTTTTAAGAAGCTACTCTACAATACAAACATTTCTAAAAAAAATTTTTTTTCAACGTAAACATAGTATAATGCCACTGCGGAAATGACGCGAACTATGGCCAGCTAATCACGCAGACTATTGCTGGGTTGCAGACATGAAGCAATACTGTTTCTGAATGTATAAAAACTGAAATTAAATAATCACAATCTAACGCCATTGTCAAATAAAAATTTTTGACAGTGTTTTGTGCAACCCAGCATTAATCTACTATAACCCGCTCTCTGGTCAGCCACACTGAAAGCAGACCTTCGATAAGTCGGCACGTTATGTTCAATTGTTTCGCGAGGAAGTGCTTATAGCCCAAGAGCTATTAAGCATTTTTGGGTAGGTATTTGAGACACTGTGAAAATTTGTACAGTAACTCTTTAGTAATATCCGAATACAAAAACACAGACCTGGCTGAAAAGTAGCGGGGTTTAACCGATTTATCAAACATATTGACCGCCTGGCAGGTAAAATGCCCCACCGAAAAGACCTGTCTTTCAATATATCTATTTTTAGTTGCCAATATTATTCCATATAACAACATTAAGAGCACTATGTTTGGAACAAAAATAAAAATATAAGAATAGTACTTCTTACCACAACAGTTTTATTAAAGGATGTACATTTCGAAAGCTAAGCTCCCACCTTCAGCAAAACACTAAACTTGCTGAAGATGGGAGCTTAGCTCTCGAAATGTACAATCATTAATAAAACGATCATGGTAAGAAGTACTATTCTTACATTTTTACAATATTATTTTGTTTAAATTTCAACGTGCCTCAAATATATCTTTTTAAGTCTTAAAAAATATAATTTTGCAAACACCTGGCTTTTTTATTTTTCAACTCCTTAATCACTAAATTTCAACGTATTAAAACTTCAAAATGTCTCAAAGATTTTTTATAGAACAAAAATTTAAAAATCGGTTAAGTCGGTTAGGCCCTGCTACCCTTCAGCCAGATGTGTGTTTTTGTATTCGGATATTACTAGAGTCATTGTACCAAATTTCACAGTGCCTCAAATACCTACCCAAAAATGTTTAATAGCTCTCCAAATATTAAAACAGTAGTGATATTACGCAAGCATCTGCCATTCCACGCGCCATCACACGGCGATTTAAGCGCAGCCGTTCAAAATACCTACTTTTTTCCTTGTTTGTGATTAGGAACGAAAAAGTCGGTTTACATTATTTACGTGCATTATTCAAAATCAAAAAAATTTTGATATGTGGGACGACCCTACTGTCAATAAATAACAAATCGCAAAGTAAACTAGAGCAAAGAGAATTACAAAAAAAAAGAGTGAGCCACCCTGTTTAAACTTATGCCGGTTAAACTACTAAAAAACAAGACATCAGTTAATCTAAATTCTTGCAAGTGGCGTGGTACTTTTAAGATCCTTCGGCCACTTCGCAGGTCGCCGTCGTGCCTTTAATATTATTCACAAAATCTAAAATGCGTTGTATTTTTTCTTTTGCCGATCGTTCGCTTACTAATAACTTTGCTTTAGTTTCCTCTTGAGTTTTGAGCGATACAGTTAATTCGGCATGCCTATCTTCCAGATAGTTTAGCTGGTTCGTGAGCGATTTGTTCTCTTCTAAAAGACGTCTTTTCTCACTTAATTTTTCTGTGGGTTCAATATTTATAATTTAAATCAAACTTTTGTTTTATTCTGTACACCGCTTACTCCATAAACAGAAACAACCGTTTTATAAAAACAAAAAATTCAAACAAATGAATGACGTAACCATTCCAACCTCAAAAATATTGACATCTAACATAATAATTATATATTGTCGCGGCCATGTTGAATATCAATTTTTTTTAATACCACGGGAAATTGAACTACAGGACACGTTCATTAATCCAACAACAGAATTTTTCGCGTATGTCGGATTAGTGGAAATGTTAGATTACCGGATGTAAGCACGGACTAAAACTTTATTAAACGAGTTCTTTTAACTTTTTTTTGTTCCTAAAGTCAATATCGACCTTATATAATACATATTTATAATACAAAACGCATTGTTGAAGGTTTTAACAATAAAACAATTTTTAATTTCGAACTTTTATAACACAAACGACGCTCCTTCCCATGTCTATAGTCAGATTACAGAGCGAACGACTCCACGAAACGTCTGATATTTGTCAATACGTGTCGGATTATAGAGCGCAATATCGTAAAAATGTCGAATTACAGAGCGATTTTTCTAAACCTCTACATACTTAAAAACAGCGGATTACTGGATGTGTCGAATTAACGAGCAGTGGATTATCGATCGTGTCCTGTAGTTGAAATGAAAAAACTCTGTTTTTTTAGGGTTCAGTAACTCAAAAGGGAAAAAGGAACCCTTATAGGATCACACCGTTATCCGTCTGTTTGTCTGTCAAGACCATTTTTGTCAGGAGCGCGTAGAGGTATCAAATTAATATCAAATATTCAGATCAATGACTTCAAAACTGAATAATTTGACTAATAACGTTCTTCCTATTTACGTTTCAAACATCCTTTCAAAATTTTCCTTCGATCCATTCAGTCGTTTGAACGTTATTATGCTAACAGTCTTTTCCCAAAAACATGTTTTTTACTATTAATGTTGTCACCCATGATTATTGAAATGAAAATATTATCAGGAATGTGGACAGTAGATTGTTAAAAACGCAGACAATTAATTCCGCGATGTTTTGAGCATTTTATTTGGTCTTCATTTTTTTTAGTCGGTTTCTTACTTGCGTCATGTCTCAACTGAGTGTTCTATTTTTTTTTTACTTTACTCACATGTGACTAACTTATTCTTTTCTGTTAGCTGTTTTGATTAATAAAATAAACAAGTTTTGTAAATTACGATGAGTGAGTTTGAAGGATGCTGTATGATAAGTTCGTATTGTTACGCATCAAAAAACCAAAACGCCTGATGAAGACCAAATAAAATGGTCGAAACGTCGCGGAATTGCCTGCGTTTTTAACAATCTACTGTCCACATTCCTGACAATTTTATATTTTCATATTTTTTACATTCCAGAGACCTCGGGTAAGGAAAGTATTGTAAAATTGCGATAAGTAACGTCATTCTCCATTTGTGGAGTTGGAATGGTAAAAAAAAGTCGCTTTCATAACACTCTAAAGCTGTATTTCCCACATGAAACAATAATTTGCTGTGGAGATGGAAATTTAAGAAATTGTCACTATACCTATCGCTAGCAATTCCGTAACTGAATGGTTAAAGTATTAATTTGTCTTCTCGTAATTCGAAGTCTCGCAACGTTCTGTAAAGGCATATTGACAATATAACGTTTTGTTACTCAATTTTTGAGGCAAAAATATGTTTTTGAAATTTTTAAGCAGCAAGCTAGATTTTCTGAAACTCAGTGCTTTATCACAGCTATTAAAAACAGTAATAAAATTAATTTTACGAACACAGTTTGAAATTTCCCGAGAGCATATATTACAATCTGAGGGATCGGTCATCTTAAGGTAGTTGTCGTGGTTAAGGCACACCGTCAGAAAATTCTTAATTTTTGTATACTTATTAAGGGCATGATAATACAATTACCCTAAAAATTTGAATCGATCGACCATATATAATCCGAGATAAATTCAATTAAAAATTGGATAATTAACATTGATTGTATACGATCTCTGTAGTTCTGAACCAGTTTCTTATTTATAAAAAAAGAACTAACTGTCAGAAACTTTCCAACAACTGACAGTCTTTCAATGCATTTGTTATGAGTTTAAAAAAAATAAGAAAAAATTTTTGACCGTCTAATTATTTATAAATAACAGTTTAAAGTTCAACAATTTATAGAAAAGTATACATGCATATGAATACTGTATGGGTTACGTTTCCACGGGTACAGTCTTGCGTACAAATTATGAATCACTCAGCTAAGCTAGTATACTTTTGTGGCGCGTATAATCTATAACTTTTTGACAATATTGTACCACGACAACTACCTTAATCATTATAGTTAGAGATAGCGGCGGTGTTACTCATATTATTTTCTAAAACCTGTCTTTTGTGAGTTCATTAAGGGCACTATCCTGAACATAAAAACCGCAATATTAAAATTATAACCTCAAAAAATTGTCGAAAATAAGATTTTAAAAAGTCGATATCTCGAAAACTAAGCGAGATATCGAAAAATTTTATTCTTTTTTTTTTAATCAGGACGTCGAGGTCTATCAGAATACGTCGTCAATAATTGGCGCCACGGTTATCGTAGTCTTGCCTCAAACTGGATGACACTTAATATATTTCCTCATGTTTGAAATTTTCTGAGCGATAAGTTCAGGCACTCTTGAGCACAAAAACTCAAACCTGGCCCGTGCTTGGGAAAAAGTATGTCTGGCAGGCCGATGAGTGTTATGAAACGAAAAATTAAATTATGTCAAAATTGTCTATCTAAATTCTAAACCATGGTAACGTTTTTAAGGTTGTTATAACAAAGAAGTGAATTTAGTCCAGCAGCCACCGCCTGTTTTTTTAAGTGATTAATAACATGCTGAATCTTCGTGAGTTCGTTCGGTTCGACGAGACGCCCAAGTTTTTCCTCTGTCCAAATTCTCAAAGAGGTAGGTAATGAACTGCGCAGATGTAAAACATGCTTTGAGAAATGAGAAAATATATTAAGTGACACCTCCAGTTTCACATATTTGACCTTACTTGAATACTAAATAAATCTTCGATTTTTTAATAGTACGTTTTTTACTAAATAATTAAATTAAAGTTTTATGATTTACTCTATTCCTATCCATATTACTAAATGACTGTTAATATTCTTGGGTATTTGGATTGCCAAGACTGTTTTTACTTGTAGTGTTTATATTATGTTGAAAATTAATCTACTAGTTATATTTTCACAACTCTTGTACTTGTAAAAATGATATTTACTTATTTATTGTTTTTGTGTTCTCGTTACAGTACCTGAAGAAATTTCGAGAGAGACAAAACAATGATATTAAAGAATTGTTTTTGAATAATAACAGTCTTGTTAAAGTTTTATATTTGTTTAATGCCTACATTTTTGTTGTTGTAATCATTTTTACATGCAGCGAAAAAATCAATTCATACTGTAATTTCCCTATTTATTTCTTTTTTGTAAAGGCAACGGGCGTCAAATAATTAACTCGCCGCGAACACAACAGAGGTCAGTTACGGCATTGATTGATAGTGACCGTTTCTTAAACTTTCTTTAGCTGCGTCACACAGCTCCAACAAAATGTTTAAATATTAATTGTGCTTCCCCCGAGTCATGTAACCAATTACTGGTATCAAAAACAAGCGAAAAAATACAATCAAATAACCGTTTGACAAGTTCAAATATCTTAGGAACTAGTATTAATCCATTCGCATTATAAATTGTCTATCTTAAATAGAGATTAAAAATCGAAAAATTCCATTGCATAAACATCAATATACAGTACAAACTCTAAATAGCGACGCTGAAGGGACTGCGCATTTTCTGGCATTATAGAGAGTTGTCGAAAGAAAAATCAATATTGTTTTACTATTATAGTATTATAATTCAATAATAAATCTCAGGTATTTGGATTAATAATACAAAACAATCGTGTTATTGTTAATCTTGCTACGTTTCGACTACTTTATTTAGTCTTTGTCAGGCTCATAACTAATAAATGAAATAATCAATCAAATGATTTATGTTTAAAATTTATAATATTGAACACACATTGTATTTAAAATTAATTAAATAATGTTCAAAAAGATTGGTAAAGTTTCAAATTTAGTTATTTTTACATGAATAATAAAACTTAATGACAGAAAATTTTCTGTTATTAATTTTTATTATTCATGTAAAAATAACTAAATTTGAAACTTTTAGTTTTATGACCTCCCACTAGTAAAATAATTCGAATGGATTAATATCTGAACATTGTTAACGAGTCAAATTTTAATACTGATAAAAAAGTACACAGAATACATGCTTCTGGGCATTGGCGGATCTAGGACAAACGCACGTGCCTCCTCCAAAAACGGACTCAAACAACACAATATGAGAACTCCCCAGTAAAAAAAAAAACTGGATCCGCCAATGTTTTCGAGAGAATAACAGCCAAATCAGGTTTGTAATTAATCAAGCACAGTCAGTAAATTCTAAAACTTCAATTCATGCGGAGAAGACAGCCAATGTTTAGTAGGACACATGTCAGAGAGCGGTGCACTTAAAAAAAGTAGTCGGAGTCACGTGACCTTTTTCACAATTAAAAATAAGTTTAAACAGGAAATTTTTAACGTGTTTATTAAATTATTTGGGTTAAACAGTTAGGAAAATTATCACAAGAAAATACCTTTCAATTCTTCCGTGTTGGTCGACACCAAAACGGTCATATTAGATTGTTCTTTGTCTTTTTTAATAACGCATCGCGGACAAAGCTTCGGCGGCTGTGCCAAAGGACGGTTGTGACAGCTGATGTGGAAACTTGAATCGCATCTTTCACACAGAAGCAGTTTTCCTAAATCGAAAATTATTATTATTCAATAAAGTTCAATTCCAGATATATGTTATAGTAGAAAACAGTATCACGGATAATTGGAATAATGAAAATAAATCAATTTAAACACTCATTGATTGCAACGTTTCGTCTTTTCTTTAATTAAGACTTTTTCAAGCTATCCATATGCTTAAATGATAGTTAAACTATAATATAATATGCATATTATAAATATATAAATTGCTTATTATATCGTAGTTTTACTATCATTTAAGCATATTGAGAGCTTGAAAAAGTCTTAATTAAAGAAAGACGAAACGTTGCAATTAATAAGTGTTTAAATTGATCTATTTTCATTATTCCAATTACCCGTGATACTGTTTTCTATTATTATTATTAAACAAAACGAACAGTAATCGCAAGTGGTTTCGTTTTGTTTAATATTCTATTACTGTTGGTAGAGTCAATATTTATTATTATTATTAAACAATAATAAGTCAATTTTTTAAAAATTTAAAAGGGAGAGTCCATAAACCACGTGGAAAGCTACAATATATTTAAAAAAAAAAGTTACAGAGTATTTATTAGAAAAATGCCCGTATGATCTTTCATATATTTAAGTATTGTACTATGTGATTTACTGACGCTTTCTTTGTCATAATGACAATCTTGAATAAGCCTCTCTGGAGCCCCTCCCACCCTTCATGCAGCCTAACGTAGCCTTTCCTATGACCCATGGAACATAGTTTGTGTTATCAAATCCAGAAGACATTTTGTGTTTTCTGTTGACAAACTATCGAAAATTTTTATTGCATATTCCGTTTTCAAAAGCTTTAATGTGTCTATTTTTACACATTTTGAAGTTTATAAATAAAAATTATACTAAGTTCTATTCGTATGTTAATCTTACTTTAGTTATTATCAAAAAAAATCCTTTTATCACGCAAATCTTTGATTTACGACAAATTATGAGTTTTAGTGCAATTGATCCTTTTCTAAAACCAGATAAAATCTTACATAAGAAGGGGTAGGTGGGGTAAAAAATGGCTAAAATCGTCCCTACGTAATTAATGAATGACCCCTAACCCATATTTTCGATTTCTTATTTTAAATAATAACGCAAGTTCACTTACCGGATAAATGACAGACATTGCAAGTTCTTGACTCTGGTGAGCTGCTGTTCCCTTCGACGCGCTCTATTGTCAGCCCGCTCGGCAGATTGGGAATATTCAAATTAATGGTCGACGATTTCCTGGAAACGGGGGAAGTCGAGCGAGAATCAGTTTTGACTGGAGGAGATGGAAGACGACCTTCTCTTTGTTTACGCATTGCGCTTCGAGTATTCGGAGGAGAAAAATTGGATTGGAGATAATGGTTCTTTTTTCTTTTCTAAAAAAAAGAAGAAAACAAGTTAATTACTTCTAGATGCGAATACGGCTTCGCTTGGGTTCAGTTCTTCTTAAAGTTGTGTCAGAAATAGCCAAATACACAATACTGGTCCTGTGGAGAAAGCTGTTATGACGGATCAATCAAGTCTACCGTACTGAAGCGTCATTTATGAGCCACTTTATCAACAATGTAGTAGGTAAAACAGCATTCGACAGTAAACTGGCAGAGACAGACAAACTCATAGTAGTCCATGTAAATCTTGTTAATTCAGTAATCATTTCATGAAAATTGTCAGACCGCCCCGAAACCCATTGAGCCCTCCATTTTCGGGGGCGGAAAAACCGCATTTGTTTGTCTACTTCACGTGACTTCCCGAATATTCGCAAATGGCCAATAACTACCCCTTTTTCATCCCGTTTGATATATGGACCAGACAAAATGGAGCGATCGAACTTTTTCGTGGGTTTGAAGCTGCGAGTGATATGGACTATATCCAGTTCTATAATGGGGCCCCACTGGATTTCAATAAGTCCTAGGACTGCTGATTCAAGCTGGGTTTTCTTCTTTTTAATCTTGTTGATTAGAATTCATGAAGAAAGAAAGACCTTATTAGTTAAACTTACTATTTTACTATAATCCCAATGGTTTCCATAAAGGAAATGCGGATTGGCAGTGCTCCGTCTTTTTCGTTCGGCCCTCTTTTTCTGCTGTTCTTTAAAGACCTCCGGAGTACATAAGCCGAAATAGGCCATGAAATCTTCTTGATTCGGTTCTCCCAAGTCATAATCGCTGACTGGTGACCGAGGATCAGATCTCGAATCACCGTCTAACGATTCGTCAGACGCCGAAAAAGAACTCAACGACGTTGACCTTGGAACTCTGAAATTAACCGATTCGGAATTAGGATACCGATCAAATTGGCTACCACGATGTCTTACTTACATTGTTTGTTTACGAGTCTTCTGGAGCACGGTAGAGAAATTAAATCTTTTCTCTTCGAGGCCCGATCTGGGGTTTTTCAAATTTGGATCATAATGATGAAGAGTTTTCCGTAAACGGTCAATTATATGTTTCTAAAATATTAAAAATACAACACATTTTAAAATATAATAGAACAATAATTTATATATAAGTGCTCTGACCGAGCTGGGTAGAGTAGTGGTGACAGTACTAGACTCGCATTCGGGAGATACGGGTTCGAATCCCGGCGGGGGCAGATGTGGCTGGGAAACGGTAATTCCTGTACCGGCCATCTTGACTGAGGTTTTCCATGGTTTCCCTCAATTAATTCCAGATAAATATCAAGATGGTCCCTTATTTAAGGCCATGGTCTATTACTTATCAAACTCCCAGTTCAAAAATTACCTATCCTATTTTAATTTACCATAATTCTTTCATTCGCCCATTGCTATTAGTTAAGTTGAAGTTTTAGAAAAGTGTAGAAAATAACGGGAAGTGGTAAAAATGGAAAATAGTAATTGTGCGAATGGCATCTGTTATGACATAAAGCCGACAAACGGACGTTAAACGCATTATTATTATTATTATATAAGTGCTCTGCTGAATTCCATTAATTGTACGAAAATGTAATATGCACGGAAATTGGGTTTAAAAGTCAAAATACTAATTTGGTTTCAAATATTATTGTTCTTTAAACTCGTGCTTTTGTTGTTCATTTCATCAATAATGTCTCGTAATATCTGATTTCTGCTTTCATTAGCACGTATTTAATACAAAATTATTCGTTTACAAAAGAGGTTAGCGGCGCTATAGTTGTTCTTTAGTGAGTATAATTATAAAAAGTCTTAGAAATAAATAAAAACCCCCAAATTTTGCTACCATAAATTTAAGAAAACATATTATTTCTTCAAGTCAAAACTTACTAGGTGAAAGCATTGGATCAATCAGTTGCAAATTAATTTATTAAAATAACTTCATCGTCTAAAGACCTTTACATTGAGAAAGGATAGCGCTATCGTGTATACTTTATAATAAAGTGCGATAGGAAATAGTTCCGAGTTAAAACGTTATTTCGCGAAAGAAAATAACGGGAACTGTTTGGAGAATCAATAAATTCTTTTTGACACTTCTAAACAAATGTTAAGATTTTTAGATAAAAGTTTGTAATTAATTTTCGTTTTTATAAAACTAGATTTTTTTGGCTTCAAACAATTATTTTACAGCATACTTCGTGCAATTTACTAATGAAACACGTGCAGGGTTAGGTAAACGCGAACAATTCCTATATTTTATGTAAACGATATTGCTACCATATTTCAATTAATTTCCAAATTCTATGTAGGGAATTGTTGTGGCATTTCCATAACCAGTTAGACGACAGGAATGAAAATGAGAAAACCAATTTTACGTAATATTAAATTCGAATATTCACGTAAATAATTTATGATATTGACAACTAAGGAAAATAATATGAATAGAAACACACCTGATTATTTCCTATTTCAATTATTTCTTCATGAATAGCTTGTATTTCCTGTTTTATGGTTGAATTCTGTAAAAAATATAATTAAAATAAATTGAAAGCTTCAATCATCCATGTTTTTATAATAAATGCATGAATACTTACATTTGGATCATCTTTTAGTCTCCAAATGAGAATCTAAAAAAATACAAAATTATAACATCGTCCCATTACATAAAAATCAACTTGGTTCAACTTTGACATTATGTTTAGGTACTTTTAAAATGTTGAATTTGAAAATTATTTAATAGCCACATATATTACGTAAATACGTCCCTGGTAAATACTAACATTATACTGTGTACTTAATTAAAATTATATACAATTTTATTAAAAAATTGGATTTGACCACCACAATTAAGTCTAATAAAAGTTTTATAAAGTACCTACTTTTTGTGACGATGGTCAGTGGTCATGAACATAATATACCTAATTTGTAAGATAACTGACGCTATAAAAACAAATAACAGAACTTTTACCTGGTGATTTCTAATCGCATTTTTCAATTGATTTTGATTAATTGAAATTTCTAGTTGTAAATCTTTTGGCACTTCCATTTTAAATACGAAACCGTAATTAAAATTTTAACAGAAAAATTAATTGTGCGCGATTTTGATAGGTCTTGGTTTAGCAGCTTTCAAAGCAAACTAGATGCTTACTTCAGTTCACACAACCCGTTTTACGACAAAGTCCGTTTCTTTGTAAGTTACGACTTTTTGAAAAACATATTTCATGAAAGTGAATGATAAAAACGATTTAAGAAAAAGAAAAACCCGACAATTTTCTAGAGCAATTAAGAAACTCTGATAAGTTCTTCAATGAGTTTAATATTAATTATTTTGCTAAGCGCACCATGGACACATTCACAACGCGTTTCACGCTCATTGTACTATGTACATAAAGTACGGTAGCGACACACATAACGGAAAAATATGAAACTAAGTTTAATAAGTCAAAATGATATTTTGACAATACGTTTTTTAATATTACTTAACGAATTAAAGCTCCTGATCACTTACGTAAGGTTAGTTACATATTATTATTTAATTTACATACTCTATTACTTTTAAATTAAATGTAAATATTTTTATAAGACACGAAAAAATGTAACCCTACTTTCAGTTGTCCAGTCTAATAATAATGTAAAAATAAAATTAATGATAATATATTATGCCACATTTATTGATTTTTATAATTTGTACACAATAAATATAATGTAATAGATCTCGATTCTAAATTATAATCTTGACGTACACAGGTCGAAATCATAGACGAAGCTTAATTATTGTCAACCTACGTTTGGTGTATTTTTAGTCACATTAATTTTTATTTCATCAGCGGTTTCGTTTGGTGTATTAGCATCATTATTTTCTCTATTTGTCGGCTTAATAGATTTCTTGGCTAAAAATTGTAAGTTTCGTCAGTAAAAAAAGAACATTTTATATTGCTGTATTTTTACCGTAAACGCGCTTATTATTAACGTTACGGATTGTTGTACGAGTACTATTTTTTTTCTGCCCTTTACTTGCAGCTTCGTTCTTGTGAATGTCGCTTTTCAATCCGAGTGTAGCTGGATATATCATAAATACTTAATAGTTACTTTAAGTTTGAATACAGTCAGATAGTCTACCAAGTTCAAGGTTAGACCAAGTTTCATTAGATTTAATTGTTCCCAAGGGACGATGGTACAAAATTTGTACCATCGTCCCTTGGAAACAATTAAATCGAAGCTAATGAAATTTGGTCTAACCTTGAACTTGGTAGACTAACTAACTGTATTCAGACTTAAAGTAACTAAGTATTTATATCTCCAGATTTTTTTCTATTTAATATAAAAAAATCTGGAGATACATTTGTCCGTCTAGGTGATATATACAAAAATTTCATAAATATAAAATTTCCAAAAATTGTCACGAAAAGAGATGCTGTCAATAGCAAACCGAACTAAAAAATAAAAAATAATTTGTTATTGTAAAAAAGCGTGGGGTGCTTATTACTATTTTTATATTCATCTTTAAAGTTCAATTCCAAAATATGTAATAATAGAAATTAGTTTCACGGGTAATTGGAATAAAAAATCAATTTAAACACTTATTGATTGCAACGTTTCGTCTTTATTAAATCAAGACTTTTTCAAGCTCTCAGCATGTTTAAATTATAATAAAACTATGATTTAAAAGGCAATTTTGCATTACAAAAATCAATAAAATTTTCTACAATTTTCAATTTTATTGATCTTTGTAATGCAAAATTGCCTTTTATATCATAGTTTTATTATAATTTAAACATGCTGAGAGCTTGAAAAAGTCTTGATTTAATAAAGACGAAACGTTGCAATCAATAAGTGTTTAAATTGATTTTTTATTTCAATTACCCGTGAAACTAATTTCTACTATTTTTATACTTTTACAAATAGCTACCAATGAAATATTTATACCAGTTGATATCAAGCACCCCACGCTTTTTTACAATAAAAAAATATTTTTTACTTTTTAGTTCGGTTTGCTATTAAAGCATGTTTTTTTTTAGTTTTTTAAACTATTATTTAATTTTTATACAAAGTTTCGGTCTTATTTTTTTAAGCGAGCCTCACTCACACTAACTGTAAGATTGTATCCGCACAGAACTAGACCCGACCGAAGCCGGACTCGCAGCTAGTAATTTTATATTTCTTATTTTTTAAATGAATAACGAAAAAACTCAATAAAATTAAGACAGGTAGGCCAACAACACCCTGTTTAAGCGCGTTTATTGCATAATATATACATTCTTCTCAAGGAGAATAGAGATAAGGTGACCGGACTCCGAGCTTTATGTCGAGAGAAAATACGACGGTATACCAGATGGTGCAGCGAGCGAACTCGAACGTGTATGGAAGATCATTCGAGGCAGTCCGCGCATGTCGTAAGATCGCAAGCGAGCGAGTGAAAACTCTGTGCACAGATTTGAGGACGCTCGCAGCGCCGCCTGTTCTCCCGTATTTTCTCTCAGGCGTTCTCCTCCTCTCTAATCTCCTTATTTCTTCCATTAATATCTTCATTAATGTCATAAGTTTGCTACTTATTATGGTAGATTGAATAGTGGTTTTTTGAGTACTAAATTAATCAAAGCAGGAGAAATTTGAA
This sequence comes from Venustoraphidia nigricollis, assembly GCA_034508555.1. Taxonomy (NCBI): domain Eukaryota; kingdom Metazoa; phylum Arthropoda; class Insecta; order Raphidioptera; family Raphidiidae; genus Venustoraphidia; species Venustoraphidia nigricollis. Next base: position 7,065,513 of record JAVRKA010000016.1, read on the forward strand.
AATGATTTTTTTACTTGCCTTTTCCTAATAAAACTCCATCGATCACTGACCAAGGAATCTCAAACGCCAATGACCAGATTAATGACACTATAAGTGTTGTACAGACGTCACCCCAAAACATATGAATCTAAAAATTAAGCTACAAAATTAGTTTTTCGATTTACAGTACGGTTATCCTGTATTTCTCAGTTTTGATGTTAATACGAGTACCGTTAAACTTTAAATTTCAACTTTTTTCGTCTAGTAGACTTGAAGAAAATAAAGCTGTGACAGACGGACGGATACAGACACAAGAGCGATCGTATAAGGGTTCTATTTTTTTATCGAATGTACGGAACCCTAGAAATGAAAATTTGTTTCCCATACATGCAGCGCTGGTCCTGGGGTAGAGGAAGTGGAGCGGTCGTTCTAGGTGCCAGGTGGCAAGGGGCGCCAAAAAGCCAAATGCGAAAAACAAGATTTTATTATTTAATGACCGATTGAAATTAACACCAAATACTTCTAGTTATATAGCGGTAGGAATTTTCTTAATGTTAAAGATGCAGAAGTATAATGATTAAAGCTACTTAATTTAATTTAAATTCAACAATGTTGATGTTTACAATAAAAGTTATTTTTGAAAATTCGGGACTTATTATTTATTTAACATGAAACCGAAGTACAGTTTACGTGAAGTGAAAACGTCGACCAAAGGGCGCTGAAAGACAATCTCGCTCTACCCTGATCAAGGGCTAGGGCCGGCGCTGCATAATAATAATAATAATAATCTTTATTCCATGAAGAAAATACTGCAGTACAGTGTGGAATGAGTCATTATAAAATACAATTACAAAATACATACATATAAAAAATTAAATATCAGTTTTAAGAAATTCTTCTATGCTGTAGTAGTTATACTGGATTAAAAGTTCTGTAATATTGTTCTTAAAGGCTAAAAGTGAGCAGTCTTTGCTAGTTATCGATGTTGGCAATTTGTTGTAAATTCTTATAATAGTGTTAAGTGGACTGTTATTAGTATCTGAGAGCTTAGACTGCATTGTTATAAACTTATCTTTATTGCGTGTGGTATATGGATGCTTGTGTACATTATTTACAAATAAATGAGGATATTTTTTTACAAAAGTGGCACATGATAAAATGTATAAGTCTATGACAGTAAGTATTTGGAGATTTCTAAAAAGTGTTCTACATGACTCTCTCAGTCCAACCTGACAAATAGCTTTGATTACTTTCTTCTGCATACATGGGAAAGTAAGAATATTCGGGATAACCTCATTTACAGGCGAAATACTTACATATTCTTCTGTAGAAAAATGTAAAGGAACTCTTGTTTTTCCTACTTTCATGTAAATTAGGGAAACATGTGTCAAGTACATGCAATAGGTCAGACGACTTAATGGTTGGAACACCGACAAAGAAAGAAACGCGTTTACTGGTCCTACAAGAACAATTTATAAGATCAGAAACGATAAAATTAACATTGTTAAGGTAGTTGTCGTGGTACAATATTGTCAAAAAGTTATAGATTATACGCGCCACAAAAGTATACTAGCTTGTAGCTAAGTGATCCATAATTTGTACGCAAGACTGTACCAGTGGAAACGTAACCCATACAGTATCCATATGCATGTATACTTTTCTATAAATTGTTGAACTTTAAACCGTTATTTATAAATAATTAGACGGTCAAAAAAAATTTCTTATTTTTTTTAAACTCATAACAAATGCATTGAAAGACTGTCAGTTTTTGGAAAGTTTCTGATAGTTCTTGTTTTATAAATAAGAAACTGGTTCAGAGCTACAGAGGTCGTATACAATCAATGTTATTTATCCAATTTTTAATTGAATTTATCTCGGATTCAAATTTTCGGGGTAATTGTATTATCATATTCTTAATAAGTATACAAAAATTAAGAATTTTCTGACGGTGTGCCTTAACCACGACAACTACCTTAAGAGAAAGCTGCATCAATTAAGATGATGGAAAAAATTGAGATTAAAATACTTCTTCGATTATAATCGAGCAGCTTCGGTTATCTCTAATGTACAGTACAACCTCGATAAGTTAAAAAATTTTTTGAATTCCCTTCCTCTGAAAGCATGAAACCTCCCTCCATTATTTAAATCACAAAACCTCGGTAACTTAAACAAATATTCTGAACATCGCCCTCGATAACTTAAAATAATAGTTTGGTGACCTCCATAAGTTAAAGTATTATTAGTCTCATCATGAGTAAGTGTCCAAACAAAAGGTTTTGCCAAGAACTTAATCGCTTTGCGCATTGCTGTGCGCAACAAATATTAATTAACGAGTGAAAGAAAAATAAAATTAAGCGAAAATTGAACACATTAACGTATTCTGATAAGTTAAGAGCTATTGAAGCAGTAATTCAAGAAGAAAAGATGTTGCTGCTTAGTTTGGAATAATTGATTCTAAATGAATAGATAAAAAATGTATGTCACCTCTATTGAACTAAATGCATTCTCTATAAAAGTCACAAACCTCGGTAAGTTAAAAATTTTACTCTGACAGCCTCTCTAACTTCAACTCTCGATAACTTAAATTTTTTAACGTTTCCCTTGGATTATAACTTATCGAGGTTCTACTGTAGTTACCTCCGTATCCACGCACGCAAGCAAATATAATCCAAGCGAGTGCCGAACACCAAACCGCCCTGTGCAGTGCAATATAAAATGAATTGAACCATCTATCGTATACATAATCATCTTTCATTTCAGAATAGACACCAAGAATTATATAAAACATGGCTAGCAGGCTTAAAGTCCATCCAATGCAGACTGTCAACTGGAAATGAAACAGTGCATTAATGAATTTAAAGTGCCAAAGAAGACCACGAGTGAGTATTATATTTTTTCGAGGTTGACTCTAATTAAAAGAAGTTAATTAGAGTGGTTGTGATCCTTGATGATTGTTGGATAAGTTTGGATAAAATCCGTGGCACAGGATCAATAAAACAGCAATACTGAGATTAAAATTATATTTTCACTAACGTTTCGGTGTGCTTTACACCATTTTCAGAGTTCGAATGCTGTCAATTCATATCAGTATTTAGTCGAAAGATTGAAAACATGGTGATTGGTTTGGAATGATACGTATGCTTTTATTTATTTGTTATTATTAATCATGTTCTATTAAGTGCCGAGTGAAATATGTTTGAAAATTCATAACAAATTATTTAAAAAAATAAATATTAAAGGCCTCTTATTCTTCCCTCCCGGTCACAAAAAATGCCACTCATTATGTATTTCTGAGTTTTTTTAAACAATTTATCTCACGCGCTGGAGTTTCTGCCCCGGTTCGAAAAAATCATAAATCTGGGGCTGATGAATACGTACATAACTTATGGTGTATTTTTTTGTTCGATGTTCATACAGAACGAAACCCAAAAATAATCCAATGAGCCACGTGGCGGCCCTGCAGTGTGTGGTCACGTAGTATTCATAGAAACCACTGAAACCCCTGTGAAAATATAACATTAAATTAACAAGTTGCCATAACTTTAGTTACTGCCAGTGGCAGTAGATTACTTATTGCATTAAAACATTGTTTTAGCTGTTTCAGTTCCTGTCAGTATAACTTCTAGTTAACTTTTCTACAGTGGCGGATTTACCAGCAGGCTGAGTAGGCTGAAGCCTAGGGCGGCAGATTTTAGGGGGCGGCAGATGTGACCCAAAAATTTTCGTATTTTTTTTTTATTAATCATTATTCCTTACTATAATTTTTTTCTCCATGTAGGGTCAACAACTAGTCATTGGACAGAACACATTTTCATTAGCTATAATAAGAATAAGAACGATACTAAAGCAGATTTGATTGACTTATAAAATGAGTCATTCAAATCTGCTTTAGTATCGTTCTTATTCTTATTATAGCTAATGAAAATGTGCTCTGTCCAATGACTAGTAATGTCCAATGACTTGTCATTTACCCTACCTAAATGTTACTAGGTCCACTCATATAATTGAATCAACGTGTAATATGTTTCAACATTTAAATATTTTTTTTTGTACAACGTCGTTTTTGTAATTAATATGATTGCGAACTAGGGTATCGAATTTCAGAGGTCAATAGGGGCGGCAAAAATTTAATAGCCTACTGGCGGCAAATTTGTAAATCCGCCACTGCTTTTCTAGCTAAATTTTGATCAAACTGCGTAGAAAAACGTTGCCTCGTAGTGAAAATCGTGAAAAAAACTATGTTAAATATTATGTACCTATACTCAGTTTAAAAAAATATCTTTTCAATTGATTGATTATACTTTTCAAACAGGATAAATACAAAATTCTACAGTGTTTTTTTTTATAGACAAATATATGTGGTAACAATCTAAGGTCATTGTCAAATCAGATATTCTGACAATGCTTTCTGCAATCCAGCAGAAGTGCTGTTGTTAGGCAATATACTAGTGCTGGGTTATTGCAAGATTACTAGAATACTAGAAGGTTGGGCGTAAATGGCTATAAACATGGTCACGTCTGTGATTGGTTGAGTTGATTGTTTACGTCACCGATGCCCATGGCTTGGTTACGCAAGTATGTTTATTCCAACTGTTTGGAAAAAGACTCCACAAGCCTACTTCCCCCGCCCTCTCTCGCGTCTCGCCTAGTCACAGCTTCAACAATGCTAATGCCCAACCTTAGTTTCTAGTAATCTTAAGGCCCCAGTTCACAGTGGTCTGTAGTGGGCCATTGTAGACCATCGCCATTGTGTACAGGGGGTAATGGTCTGTAGTGGCAGACAATTGTGAATCGTGGTGCGCAATCCATTTGTTGTCGGTTTTTTTGACACACTTCAAAGGAATCGTGGCGTGGCGTGGCATGTGGTGTTCACACAGTCGCCCATTGTTTAAACAGGTACCTACTTTTTTTGTTGCGTGCTATACTATTTAAATTTTTAATCGCCCAAAATGTCAGTATCCTGGAGCAAGGAAGAGACTTTTAGGTTTATAATACTTGTAAACAGTATATAAATAAATAGCCGCGGCCGTAATTACTTCCACGTCCATCGCAAGTGCTTCGCCAGGCAGAAATGATCCATGGGCCATTGTGTGAACACCAAGTGATAGTGGCCTACAGTTCCACATTGTAAAGCATGGCCCACTACAGACCACTGTGTACTGGGGTCTTTAGGGTTATGGTACAAAAGTTTGGTTTGATAATGACCTTAGAGTTTTATTTTTATCTTTTGACAAAATGAGCTGTGGAAATTCTTTTTTACACGAGTGATTTATAAATGACACTTACACTGCTCTGAGTTCTAAGTCCCATGCGACGCAAAAAGGAACAACGATAAACACAAGCGTCAAAAACGTCAAAATGTGTAACGCATAACGCTTCCACTTCGAAACAGATAGCAGAATGAATGGCGAAACCCAAAACAATTGCATGTCTACAGATAAATACCACGATTGTCCTACGCACTAAAAGATTAACAGACTTGTAAAAATTACTTGTAAGAACTATTAAAAAAGATTTGAAACTAATATACGGAACGTGAAGTTAAATAAACACTTAAAAAAAACTGATTTATGTTAAGTATTGAGTATTATTGACTTTATTTCTTTTTTGTCCTTGGTAATTAATATAAAAATAATTTTTCGGGAAAAAGGACTTTATTTATAAGTAAAACACTTAATATTTTATTTTCAGCGACGTTTCGTTCCTTGTTTGGAACTTTATCAAGTTTTAATAACTGTAAATAAATTTTGTCATAAATTCGCCTTTGATAAGACAGAAATTTTGGATTATGAACATAATTATCTAAAAAGAAACATTAGTGAAATGGTTTTCATCAAGTTAAATAATACAGTAAATCTAAGATCTGATACACAAAATTTAAGCTTGGCGTATAACAATATGCTAGAAAAATATAAAAACAGTTTAAAACAAAAAACAATGGTTCAAATGAGGAGCAACCACACAAATTAAGTCACGTGACTTTGTTTATTTATAGTCAATAAATGTATTAATTTGAACATCAACTGAAAAATCATTTTTCAAAAAAACGAAATTATTATAAACTTTGTATTAATATTGTTAAAATCTCAAATTTATATTCACATGTATATATTATCTTTTATATCTATTTAATCACAACATTTAATAGGTATGTATTATTATTTGTTATTTCAATTGTAAATTTTATAAATTGTATTTTTAAACAAAATTTATTTACAGTTATTAAAGCTTGATAAAGTTCCAAACAAGGAACGAAACGTCGCTGAAAATAAAATATTAAGTGTTTTACTTATAAATAAAGTCCTTTTTCCCGAAAAATCATTTTTATATTGAGTATTATGTGTCGCGCAGTGCAGGAATTTCAACTTTCTAACCTTGCGTGTAACATATTATTGCCAGACAATGACCTTAGATTGTGAACACATATTTCTTCATAAAACATACCATTTTAATTCGATTCTGTTCGAAAAATAATTGATAGATTGAAATTATATTTTTTTTTAACTGTGTAGACGTGTATTTAACATAGTTTTTTTGCATAATTTTTACTTCCAAACGATATTTTTCTACGCGTTTTGATCATAATTTTACTTGAAAAACGATCTTTTTCTGTGTAGATCAAGCATTTGTTTTGTTGTGAATACAATCTCTAATGTTCTACATGACAGAGAGTTTCAATACGACATTAGACTGCTCTTTCATGTATGAAAGCTGTAATTATATTATCACAATCTAAGGTTGTTGTCAAATCAAATTTTTGGACAATCCTTTCTGCAACCCAGCACCAGTCTTCATTACTTTATGGGCAAATCTTGTATTCAGGTTTAATAAATCCAGTTTTGCTGAGAATTGTGGTTTGTTTTGACTTACAAATTGTTTGGGGTTGACGTAGTTTTGGACATACAAAAGTGAGGACCACCAATATTGTTTGCAGTTGTCGTATTCACTTTTGACTGTAGAAGGCCAAAGTGGACCTGACCCAAAATGGCGATAAAGTGTCACATGCATTATCATTACAACGGCAAGGGCCGGCGTTACCCTGCAACAAATAACGAAAATGTACAGGAAACAGACGTAACAAGCTTGTGTAACGATTTTATTAATAATTATAAAGATTATTAGAGGATTTAGGATCATTCGCAACGTTTCGTATTCTTTATTGATACTTCATCAGGCGCTCATAATTAACTCTCTTAACATTTTTATTGAAAATACGCACAGCTATAATACAAGACAATATCGGGATACTCAGCAACCATTCTCAAAAAAAACCTTCATAAATAAAAGTATCTACAGCATGGTAACAAAAATCTATAATAATATACCAAAAAATATAAGAGAACTACCGACATCAAAATTTAAAAAAGAATTTAAAAAAAATCTTATTGATAAGGCTCCGTATAGAGTGAATGATTTTATTAAAGACTTTTAAATGTTCAAGCTTTTTTTTTAATGTAATTTTTTAAGTAAATGTATTTTAAATGTAACCTTTTGACATGTTTCATACACATTTATGTGTTCTACATGAAATAAAGATGGTTTATTATTAGTGTATTTGCCATATGGCAACATACACTATTGGCGTCGGTCGCATGGCGGGACCTAGGGATCGGACCAAAATTTCTCGACGTTTCATAACCTCCTAAACACTTTGGCACCATTTTTGAAAATGTTTATATATATATGTATATATATATTTATATATATATATATATATATATATATATATATATATATATATATATATATACGTATATATATATATATATATATACGTATATATATATGTGTGCGGGCAATAACTTTCGAAAGAGTTAATTGATTTTAACGAAATTTGGCCCACGTGTTGAAATCCATCACCGCAAGAAGCCTATTTAAAATGGGCGTAATCGGGCCATTTTAAGGGTAGTTTTTAGGGGTTGAAAAATGTTTTTGGGCCCTAAAATACCGAAAAAATTCTCAGAATCGTTTCAAAATTGACATTTAACCCTTTAGTAGTATTTAAAAAGTGTCCCTAAAATTTTAATAAAATCGGCCCAACAGGACCGGACTTACAAATTTTTTGAAAACACTAATTTGTAGATAGTGACATATTTATTGAAGGGTGTATTTAATTCGGTGTAGACGTGAGGTTGATAATAATATTGCATTTAAGAAAAAAAGTGTTATTTTAAGGGGTATATTAAGGAGTCAAATTTTTTATTTTGCCCAAAAACCAACTTAAGTGTGCATAATAAAGCCACACTGCCTATATTATCAAATACACTATATTGTCGGCAGGGTTTTGGCACTGCGACCCGGGTTTTATTATTATTATCATCAAGGATCTGATCTATTCATTGATTTTATTAATGTTCGAGTCAGAAGATAATTTTCGTCTCTCTATAGGAGATAATCTCCGATTTTGTGTACAGAATCGGTCATCATAAAGATGTTTACACCTAAACCCATTATTTTTTTGTTTATACAATACCTCAAATATCTGTGGATGTAGTAAAGTGGAATGTTGAATGGAATGCCCCTTGCTTTGGCCTTCAAATATCCGTACATCATTAAGCAACCACTCAAAAGGAAAAAAGAGTCAACCGAAATGGTGCTGTTTGAAACGAAAAGACTTCCTAGCGTTTTTGACCACTGCAACAATACACAAAACTTATTTGTTTTCAATATCGAAATTCCACGAAACCAGCGAGACCGACAGATCGTGGTTTATAGGCTTTTGACACATGACATCGACAACATTAAGCCAGCTATTCAATATGCTCCCTTTTTCACCTGAATAGCTCTATCGTATAATACTCGCCATGGATCTAAAAGGTTCTGAAGTTAATCACAAACAGCGTCGCAAATGCATATTTTAGAGTCGTCCTGGTTGTTTTGTGGGAAAGGAAGACTCCCACCACCTCCCAGTTACCGGCACAGAACGTGCACTCGTCGGTGATTGATTATCGCTCGTTGTCTTGTCACTTGTCGCTTTCCTGCTATTGTTTCCTTGATTGTTAGTTGATCAACATGCCTAATACAGTTTTCCTTAGACAAGCACGAAAAATAATTTTTTGGATGACTTTATGCAAGGAATTAGCCTTTAGATTAAAGAAAAATTAAAAATAATAATATAGCCCGAGTTTAAAGTTTTTTAACCGACTGTACCTGCGCAAGCCTCCATTTGCATCTAACTTCCGAGCCTTTTAGATCCATGGCGCATACTGTACAAGCAGTTGGATGTGTTTATGCATGTAAAATGCACTTACGTTTCGGAAATCTCTAGTTTCTATGAAAAATCTTATTCAATCTTTGACGTTAATGCTTACAAAATAAACTAGAAATATGTACCATTCTTCCCATATGACATTAAGCCAAGTTTTTACAGTTTATTTGATCTAAATAAACGATGTATGTATATATAGAGGGGGTAAGGTGGGGGTCTCGGAGGTCACCTTTGAGACAACCACCAGGAGAAAGTGAAGCGAAATATAGAAGTGCTGGTACACTACCATAGCCAATCCTTTCTCAAGATCGACATGCGCGATGAAGAATCGCATCCTACTAGAGGTGCCCCTGTTTTTAGCAGAACATGTCGAATCTATGGGAGTAAACCCGGAAAAACAATCCGTAATCCCAAGGTGTAACCTATCGTGCCTAAGGGATGAATGGCTCTACGTCAGTGAGTCTCTAACGATGGCTCCGAACACCAGGCGACCTTCAGATGCATTTTAGCCTTACTCCTGTATGCGGGGCTCTGCGGGAATGGACCTTTATTTCCCTAGCTCTTCGTGGGATCTTTATGGACCAAATAGAAAAATTCGAAGGCACGGGTACGCCTCAAGAACCTAAAACCAATGTGGATCTTAATCCTCAAACAGAGATTGGGGCAAACCAGTCTCCGCAAGTCCCTGCAATTGGGATGGAGATTGCGAATATCCCTTCTCAATCCTCAGATGAGAAACTGCAAAAATCCTTCAGTCAGAAATTGAGTGGAGCAGCGCGCAAGCGCTATAAATGGCTAATTCAGCAAGGACATTCTGAAGAAAAGGCTCGTATGGAGTGCCATACGCCTTACAAACAACCGGGTAAAAGATGGCGCACAAACAACTCAACACCCGGTAAAGGCAAACCGACCAAGAGGGTCTGCAAAGAAAATACCGAAAGAGTTCGAAACCCTGCTGCTACTGAACAGAACAGAAGGCAACAATGGGATAACAAAACATCCCACCGCCCAATCTTCAAAGAAATGCCGGAAAGCATTAAATTGGGCATTATACCCACCACTTATCCGGCAATATCCCTGACGATGGCTCAGCAAAAAGCAGTACAAAACCAAATCTTGGAGCTAGTTTTAGCCCTAGACTCAAAGGCTACTATAAAGCCTAAGTTTAGGGGCTTTAGCTTCAAACCCGGCTATATAGTCGTTACCTGCTGCAATAAGCCTACCGCTGAGTGGGTCGAAAGCAGCGGTAAAAATCTAAAGATCGATAATGTAGATCTAAAGGTGGTTGAAGAGGGAGAAATTCCTCGGCCACACATTCTCATAGGTTACTTCGGTAATAGCCTTGAGCACAACAATGAAACGATTCTCAAGTTCGTTGAAAATCAAAACGACGGGCTTAATGCCAATTTGTGGAAAGTTCTAAAGAGAACAAATGCTCTTAAGGATTCTGTAGAGCTGGTAGTATCTATGAATACGACAAGCTATGAAGCTATCAAAAAGCTTAATTTTGTAGTGGACTACAAATTCGGGGTCGTCAAATTTCGACCTAGAAGTACCCACTACAAACCGGAGGACAAATCAGGATATGAAGAGGCTCTGCTGCCTTCATCGACAGCTTCCAAGCCCGCGACAATACAATCTGATGAGATGGAACCCTCAACATCAAGGGTGAAGATAGAACCACTACCCTCAACGTCAACGACCAGGGACGGAATTAACGCCCTGCATATTGAATGATGAGGTTGAACCAAAGCCTTCTACCTCAATTGCAAGGGCAGAACTAATGCCCTCCATGTCAGGCCGACAACAAAAATCTTCGCCTTAAAAAAAGAGCTCCCAGAAGCCTCTATTGCGACAGGAGCGCTTAGCCACTCCCTGGGGAAGAATTCGCGGGATACCATGGCATCGAAAGGCAGGTTATGAACACCACTAAATGCCTACAAATAAACCTCTATCATGCTAAAGCTGCATCTGATGTGCTTTCTTGGAGGTTTATCCGAGAGAATTTGGACCTGGTTCATATCCAACAACCATGGCTAGTAGCCAACACAATTAAAGGCCTTTAGACCTCCAAAGGTAAATTAATCTTCTGCAGCGACTGCGAAAACCCTAGAGCCGCCATTATGATTAATTAACGAATACATTTTACTCCTTTTTCTAGATTTATTCAATACGATATATCTGCCGTAATAGTAGGGATACCATCTAAAGGAGGAAGGCTTAAGGCTGCAATAGCCTCAGCCTACTTCCCGGATGCGGACTCATCGCCTCCAGAGGTGGTGTCCACAGAACACGGAGGTGGTGTCTGACTTCGTGAACCACTGCAAGAGGATGAACTTACAACACATCATTGGCTGCGAACATCAATAAAAGAGGTGAGGGACTCATTGAATATTTGTTAGCCAATAATATTAACTTTATGAATAGGGGAGACAAACCTACTTTTGTTAATGCATTCAGGGAAGAAGTCCTTGACCTAACCCTAGCTAGCCCTGCCTTCGCAGACAAGGTTAAAACTGGCATATCTCAGCCAGTCCATGTCTGTCGGATTCACACATTAGATTTGACCTAGGGGACCGTTCAAGTATTATTTAACGCAATTTTCGAAGATTTTAAAACTCAAAAATAAGAGAGAAACAGCCTTTCAGAGTTTAATATTTTTTTTTTAACTTTATTTAGTTTTGAGGCGATCCTGGCGTTATGTTATGTCACTATGGAACATATATGTCATTATCAAGTATTCACAGAAATTGTTCGAAGTTGTCCCCGTTTTATTTCAAATAGACACCAAGATATTTAATAACGAGATAACACAACGCCAGGACCGACCTCAAAATTAAACAAAATTTTATTTAACTTCGAAAAGGGGGCAGTTATGGCCTAGTGGTTAGCGTACTGGCTTCTCGACCTAACTGTCGTGGGTTCGAATCACACCTCTGCTCATGGATGTTTTGTGATGTCGATATTTTGACCCAGCTATATTTTCAATTTCTACTGGCCATATACCAAGTGGTAGTGCCACAAAAAGGGTATTCTCTTGTATATGTGCATATGCTCTATATATGTGGACATATACAATTGGATATTCTTTTTAAATAAAAAAAAAAAAAAAACTTCGAAAAGATGTTTTTCTCTTATTTTTGAGTTTTGATAAAAAAAGTTAATCGAAATATCTGTTCATCTATTTGATTTCTACACGCTGTTAAACAAAAAAATAATTAACTTAAAAATCACTTTGCATATATACATGAAAAATGGCGGATTCGAAAATACATTTGACCTATGGAGCATAGGTCAAATGTAATTTCGAATCCGCCATTTTCATAATATGTCAAATTCCAATAGAAAGTAATAGAATATAGATTACCTGCTCAATTTCTAATGTATTTATGTTGAAATTTTGAATATTTTTCTCAAAACGATGTCCTATAATAATCCACAGCATGCTCAGGAAACGTATTCCGTCCAAACAAGGCAACAGATCTTTGTTTTTGTTTAATTTGAAAAGTCTTTTTCCGTTGCTGTATACAGAAAAGGCAACTAGCACAGGTGATGAAGGCACTGCGAATAATTATTAATTAGTTTTAATAATTAATTATCAGTACCTATACTATATTTGAAAGAAACAGTAGCTTTTAACTCAATAGGTTTTGATAGTCTCAAAATTGAAAAGTCAGTTGTCAGCACCAGGGCCGGATTAATCCTAAGTCTCGCCCTGGGCACCGTGGAAAATACCGCCCCATTACCTAAAGCGTAATACAATTTTTGAAATGATTCATTTATAGTTGAAAATCTTTTTATTATAAACTGAATATTTACACAAAAAACATTCTTTTTCGTACTAAAAATCATAAATTGACAAACAAATCGATTGCTCATAAGTTGCGAGATATTTTAGAGGCAAACGCGTCTGACTTTTTGATTTGCAAACTGGACAATTTGTGTATTTTGCAGCGCGCAATTTAAACTAAAACAATGTTCTGAACAAACAAATTTGTGATTGAGCCAAAAATTTTCTAAAATTGCGAATGACAAGATATTACTCTCTTTATTAAAAATGTGTGCAAAATTCTAGACACTAAATTCTTTTTCACAATTTTGTAAATAAAATTGCAATGTTTATAATTTTTCACACATTCTTAATATAGAAAAAAAGTATTTTATTTATGAATATTTTCAGCTCGACCACACTTTTCGAAAAAATTTCTATAACGTGAAGTTTCCCCGCCCCCCTCATGTTCCAAATTTTGCCGCCACTGAAAATTTTCCACCTCTAGTGTAATTCCAGTGCTGCTTCTTGTTATTTTAAAATTTAACTCAATTCGTTCAAGAACATTTTAGAAGCTCTCACTGTATGCTATAAATTAAGTTCGAGCTGTTAGACTTAATATTTTGGTCTGGTTTTTATACACGGTTGGCATACTTAATTTAAAAAAAAAGTTCATTTTATCATTAGTGTTCGTACTAAATACAGATTTTTTTTAGTTCCCGACGCAATATCTGGGCGACAGCGTCTTGCGACAGGTCGATTAACACATGGCCAACACAAGACCATTTTACATCGTCATCGGAACGTTATGTTTGGACCTCTGTGTTGGAGGACAAACCATAAAAGCCGCTTAGGAGATATTTGCCAGGACCACCGCAAACAGCACGCGACAAATTACTAACAGCAGTTCCATCAGTTATCATGTTGGGAACAAGTGATGCGCTTAGAAGAACCCCAGGTAAAAGCTTTTTTGAAAAGCCTTGTTGCTTGATGCTTTAAGCACTTTAGTAAGTGCTCGACGCTTCAAGCTGTGCTGTGTCCAGCTATGCTTCAAAACAGGAACTGTATTTTACACTACACACTATGGAAGGAAAACCACGCACGAGTTTCTTATGGTTTGGTTCCTAGACCCGTTTTCTTTGCAACGTTTTGGTACACTTTCAATCGTATGAATCGAATTTGCCCTACTGAAGTTTTACTTCAAATAGGCCCAGCTTTCATAGAATGAATTGTTATTTTGCGGCAAATATTCTGTATGGAGGAAATTCATTTAAAATCATACTTACTTTGTTTTTTGTTAGTCAATGTAACATCGTAAATTGTGCTGATTATTATCAAAACTAACGTTAAGGTCAAAAATGCACTGAAAACAGAAGCGTTTCAAATTAATTAAAAAAGTTAAATCTCTTTAAAAATCCTTCAAATTTCCTGTTAAGGCTTCACTTCAAGAGTCTAGTCTTCAAGGCAAGGCAAACCCCAGGAACGTCAAAGCAGGGAAAATATTCAGTATTTACCGAAATTTTACATAAAATGGATAAACTTTCGATACACAATTTTTAAATAAATAAAATGATTCATTTATAGCAGAAAATTTATTATAAATAGATGGAACGTAGGCTCATTTTGAAATCGGAACTGCAGGTGGCAGCATGCAGGGTTGCAAGTTATTTGATTTATCGCAACCTTGGCAGTATGCTGTATGAGAGAATATGGGAAATGGTGATCTGTAAATTTTGCAAACAATTTATAAAATTTGAGACACCGAAACTTTTTTCACAATTTTGTTGATGAAACTACATTGTTTATAATTTTGAACATACTCTTAACGTAGTTGTGGTTAAGGCACAATGTCAGAAAATTCTTAATTTTTGTATACTTATTGAGGACATGATAATACAATTATTACCCTGAAAATTTGAAGTCGATCGACCGTATATAATCCGAGATAAATTCAATTAAAAATTGAATAATTAACATTGATTGTATACGATCTCTGTAGTTCTGAACCAGTTTCTTGTTTATAAAAAAAGAACTAACTGTCAGAAACTTTCCAAAAACTGACAGTCTTTCAATGCATTTGTTATGAGTTTAAAAAAAAATAAGAAATGTTTTTGACCGTCTAACTATTTATAAATAACGGTTTAAAGTTCAACAATTTATAGAAAAGTAGACATGCATATGAATACTGTTTGGGTTACGTTTCCACAGGTACAGTCTTGCGTACAAATTATGGATCACTTAGCTACAAGCTAGTATACTTTTGTGGCGCGTATAATCTATAACTTTTTGACAATATTGTACCACGACAACTACCTTAATAATGAAAAAAAGAATTTTATTTATTATATTTTGAATATGTTTTCAACACGATTACACTTTTTAAAACATTTTCGATAGCGCGAAGAAATTTTTTTTTCACAGCGTCCGAATTTTACCACCCCTGAAAATTTGTCGTCTGGGCACTAGCCCCGAGTGCCCCTAGTGTAAATCCAAGACTGTTGACCGCTAGACTTTTGAAGTGCAGCCTGAAACTGATTTCTTTACATGACAACATAGTCGCCTGTTTCCATTTTGAATTGTGATTCTGTCGTTTGACAATCTTCTTCACTAAGCGTCACATCGATTGTAAACCCAGCGATAGAGCTGATTTTTTTAGAAACTGTTTTAAGCGATGCCTCAACTTCTGACGCTGAACAACTATCGGGAATACAGAGTGAATGCCGAAAGAAAGGCTCCGTTTTGCTTATTAAAATTTTCGACAGACAATATTTGCCTCGAAATAAGTTCGACGGTTCTCGAATATTTAGACATTGATCGAAAGATCCCAAATCTGCTAAATTTCCAGACAATAAGCCCGACTGAAGTTTTGACGATGCATCCAATACTAGAAAAATGTCATTAATCAGTTATAAGAACATTTTGTAATCTAAAAGGCGATGTATGTATGTTATAGGACTCCAAAACGGCTGAACCGATTTTGATGACATTTTCAGGCAATCTTTGGATTAAACCAGCGGGTGATCCTGCGAAGTTTGGTAGTGATCAGATTAACAGAATTTATTTATTTTTTTTGGTTTTTTGGCAATTTTGATTTTTTTTCGATTTTTAAACATTCACAACAAAAAATGATTGAATTCGCGCAAATTCAATACATGTTGAGAATTTTATGATAATGATTCTCATCTTTTATATCTTATATATTACATTTACATCCGGGCAAAGCGGGACTAGGCCGCAATAATCTGGATCTTTTATGATCTGGATAATTTTAATTTGTCGGATTATTGAGTCTGTGCTCAACGCAAAATTACGAAAAGTACCGTTTGAAAATAATTTTATATATCTTACTTTTTAGCGCCCATGTTTGACCACCTTCAGCGTCGATAATTATTTTTTCGATATGATTTTTGCACTGAATATTATCGAAACGATTAAATTTAAGATTGTAAAGACTTAAAAAATTTTGAGTTAATATCGAACCATTTTTATTAGCAGCCGCTGATTGAAATTGATTTAAATTTAATATTAAAAAGCTAACCAGAAAACAAACTTTCGATTTCATTTTACAAAAGTGTTGTTCTTTACTAGAGCTAAATCTGAACTAATTCATTTGATTGTTTTT
The DNA here is from genome assembly GCA_034508555.1 of Venustoraphidia nigricollis. Classification (NCBI taxonomy): domain Eukaryota; kingdom Metazoa; phylum Arthropoda; class Insecta; order Raphidioptera; family Raphidiidae; genus Venustoraphidia; species Venustoraphidia nigricollis. The sequence continues at coordinate 7,082,091 of JAVRKA010000016.1, forward strand.
TTTGGCTTGTTTATGAATATTTTTTTCTAGTTGTAGAACTTTAATAATATAGTGTCGGCAATTATAAAGTGTTATTAAATGTTACCCTACTAAAATTCAAATTAATTTGGCGTCTTTGTGTCACCTTGCATTTTGCCTTATTTAAGTTTTGATAAATTTGTGGTTTACTACATAGAAGGCAGCTTTTAAAGAATGGAAATTTCGTTTTGTAATACTTAATGTAGAAAATGTAATTTCAAATGTAGTTCTGTATCGGACTTGTATTTGTAAGATATCTCTATTTTTTTATCACCAAAATCTTAAGTACCCATTCATCATTCATGTTTCTCGTCTATGGTATTGTGTTGAAATAAATATGTGACGAACTTGAACGATCATTTGTTATTTTCCATATGAAAATACAATTAAATTCCTCTTTAGACGTATCATTGGTCAACTATTTCTTATGAACACTTTTTACTCTCTCATCTACCATCTAGGCTGAGACACCAAAGCAAAATGTAGCAGGTATTGTTAGATTAACCCGACCCCCTCTCTAATGTATTATACGCACCACGGTTCTTAAAGGTTCTAAAGTTAGTGACAAGCAGCATCGCAAATGCATATTTTGGTTGTTTTGTGGGAAAGGAAGACTCCTACCACCTCCCAGTTACCGGCACAGAACGTACACTCGTCGGTGATTGGTTATCGCTGGTTGTCTTGTCAATTGTCGCTTTCCCGCTATAAATAGAATAGAATAGAATTTAGAATAGAAAAGATGCTTTATTTGTGAATCACATTGTGAGTACAAAACGTCAAAGAATAAATAGTTTAAAAGCTATAGTTATAAAAATCCTCTACATTATAAAAGCAGTTTTGCTTACAGAATATTTTAAGTTTCTGTTTATATATTTTAATAGGTAGTTCCTGTATTGACTCTGGCAGCCTGTTATTTATCTTTCTGGCCATATTATCTGTAGCAGTCTGGGACAGTTTTAGCCTTCTATGAGGCAGGCATATATCATTTTTTGACCTGGTATTATAGCAGTGGTAGTCAGAATGGCTTTCGAAGCGGTTTAAGTTAATTTTTGCATACATCAATATTTGATAAATATACAGTGATGGTAACGACATTATGCCATGTTTTTTAAATAACGGAGTACAGTCCAGTACGCCATTATTGTTTCTTTGATTGTTTAGGATGATAATTTGTCTGCTGAGAACCTCCAAAGTCCCACACCAAGTAAGAGCAGGATGGATGACTAGTGCAAGGAATTAAACCTTTAGATTAAAGAAAAATTAAAAGTAATAATATAGCGCGAGTTTGTAGTTTTTCAACCGACTATACCTGCGCAAGCCTCCATTTGTATCTAACTTCTGAGCCTTTCAGATCCATGGCACTTATTATAATATTGTCTAACCTTGAGATCAAATATATCGGACACTCTTTAACATATCACTTTTTTGACATTGCCATACTCAAAAAATTATTCTCTTGCAGAATCAAATCAGAGTCAAAGTTGAGATTGTTTAAAAAAATGGACAATGACGTCATAGCTCAAAAACAAAAGTGAAATCTCCAACTCAAATGTGGGAAATTTTTTTTTCTAACGATTTTCATTAAATTTTACGCGTGGGTAGTTCCTATTGTATCTCAATAAAAATTCCTGTCAGCATTTTTTTACATATTCCATACTATAGCCCCGCTGATCATATTTTAAAAACTACAGGCTGTATCAGTGACGTAATAGGGATGTTGACTATTTTTGGGAAAGTGTTTTAAATCGTGCATAAGTACCTAATATTGCCACAAATATTTATTATTTTTATTTAAATACAACTCAAGCCTTAAAAATCATGTATTTTAAATCCCGTTTCAAATTTCGGTCCAAAACGCCAATACTAGTCGCGTGACGTCACCTGCTCATACCAAAGGAGGCTCAAAAGTTTACACGGGAGCTACCATCCTATAGATGCGTGTTCTGTGCTCATAAACGTTAGTAAACTGAGGTGATGAAAAGTTGTTTCGTCGTTGCTATAGTTACATGTAATTGGACGTTTCCTATAAACAAAAAAACCCGGGTCGCAGTGCCAAAACCCTGCCGACAATATAGTGTATTTGCTTATACAGGCAGTGTGGCTTTATTATGCGAACTTAAGTTGGTTTTTGGGCAAAATAAAAAATTTTACTCCTTAATACACCCCTTAAAATAACATTTTTTTTTTAATTGCAATATTATTATCAATCGAACCTCTATACCAAGTTAGATACACCTTTCAGTAAATAATTCACTATCTGCAAACTAGTCTTTCTTAAAATTTTTAAATCCGGTCCTGTACGGTCGATTTTATTAAAATTTTAGAGACACTTTTTAATTACTGCCAGAGGGTTAAATTTCAATTTTGAAACGATTCGGAGAATTTTTTCGGTATTTTAGGGCCCAAAAACATTTTTCAACCCCTAAAAACTACCCTAAAAATAGCCCGATTAGGCCCATTTTAAATAGGCTTCTTGCGGTGATGGATTTCAACACGTGGGCCAAATTTCGTTAAAATCAATTAACTCCTTCGAAAGTTATTGCCCGCACACATATATATATATATATATATATATATATATATATATATACGTATATATATATATATATATATATATATATATATATATATATATATATATATATATATATATATATATATATATAAATATATATATATATACATATATATATAAATATATATATATATACATATATATATAAACATTTTTAAAAATGGTGCCAAAGTGTTTAGGAGGTTATGAAACGTCGAGAAATTTTGGTCCGACCCCTAGGTCCCGCCATCCGACCGACGCCAATAGTGTATGTTGCCATATGGCAAATACACTAATAATAATAAATTACACACTAAATATTAACCAAACATAGAAGTTTTTTGACAGCGACTGAACATATGATGTCATGCGCTCTGATTGGTGTCTGTTGTCACGTGACTTGAGAGTGATTTTATTAGGTTTTACTTATAAAATATTAATTAAATTCCTTAAAAATAAGGAAAAATATAGTGTTTTTTAGTATTTCTATCATAGAAACAACTACTTTTCGTTAAAATTAGGTTTTTATTTGAATACAGTCAACATCCCTATTATACCGTTTGAGGCCCGTAGCAAACTCTCTCAATGTAAAGAAACTCAACCAACGTTATATCTTTTTCTTACAAATGCGTTCAAATCTTGATAGATTTTTTTTGTTTAATTTATGTATGCACTGTAGTAGGTAACTTAAATTAATTGAATACAAAACTAATAAATTTTACTACATGTAATAATAAATGCAAGGATCATTCTGTACTCACGACCCTCTTGAGCCGAGGGCCTGTGACATTTTGCCTGTCCTGCCACCGTATTGTTACGCCACTGGCTGGTACCTATAGATTATTATTTTTTCAGTTCAGATAAAATTTAATTTGACAGCCACTTAATATTTCCCACCTTTGATTGTAATCAATTATAAAATAGAATGAATTTATCTGCCAGTATTGTTTGGTCAAAGTTAGACATTTTCTTATCTTATAATATCGTCACAGCATGCCATTTAAGAACCAACGCACACATGCTTCTTTTTGTCTCACGATCGTGCGATTAAGTTGCTTGAAGATCGTCAGCTGCCAACAATGTATGGTCGCATACACGACTGAGGTACCACAAAATGCATACTTACTCGCAGACTCGCGATCTACACCATGCCATGGATTACGATGGGCTGATCTCCTCTCGCGCAGGCGCATGGATGTGAAACAAGAGCATCAATCGCTGGATAGAGCGTAATTGTGATAGTCTGTGCCAAATTGCGAGTTTTTGATACAAACAGTAGAATGCATGCGTTGGCCCTAATATAAAAGTAAATAACAAATGTTTTTTTTTCTTTTTGTTGCAGATCAGTTGGATATACACTTCTTACCTACGATTATACAAGATCTGAAAGTGCGATTACTCGTATTGAAATGCATTCATTAGTTCCTCGAAGCAAAATTAATTTTGTCTCATATCACTAAAATGCTCTCTCTGAAAAAATAACAAACAAATACATTTTTTATCGCTGTTGACCTGACGTACAAGCTTGTCATAAAAAATACCCGTGATCCTGTTTTCTATTATAACATATATCTGGATCTGAACTTTGGAGATGAATTATAATTTAAACTTCTCGCAAAAAGCTTTTAGGTCAGGTCGACAACGATTAAACGATTTTATATGTTTGATTGTTTGTTATTTTCTTCCTTTAGTACATTTTAATAAAAGCTTGTTTTTGAAAAGTTTTTTTACTTATATTTTACGTCTACTCTAGTAAGGTACCAAAACAGTATCCAGTGATATACTTCACAATGCAATATGAGCGGCATAATTTGTATGATTGAGTCAAGTATGCTTTACATTGTATCGTTACTTTGCCGCTCCATTAAACGAACCACACTATATTGTTGACCACACCCTACTATTTCAGCTCTGTTAAATTTAAAGAATGAAAGTTTTCTCAGCTCTAGAGTTCCGCCATCTGTAATTCATGATCCATATCCCATGGAGAGAGAGAAATTGTAGATTATAGACGCTCAACAGCTAAAATCATAAGCGTCTATATAATAAAAATATTTGTTGTAAACATTCATTGTTACATGTTTATGGATATTGGGTAATTGGACATAAATAAATTAAAATTCTAAGTTTTCTAAATTTGCTACGTTTCGTAGGTTAGTTTCCCACTTCTTCAGGCAAGTTTATAGTTTAGAATCTTTGTTGATATGTTTTCAATGATATCATCTTGTCATTTATTTAAAAAATTATTCATTGGTACATTGCTAAATTAGAAAAATTTATTTTTTATCCACTGTCACTTGATTCATTCATACTCTCGCTACTGTGAAGATTCGTGTCTAGAGATACCTAACGAAATATCAGCTCTCGCATGTAGTGAATTTAGTTACATTTCCTTTATTATGAAGAATTAACTGTTAAGATATCGCACCGTAGAGTAACTGATTAACTCATTCCGCCGCGAAAGTGGAAAGATTTGGGTTTGAAGCCCGACGGTGATAGTGGATAAAAAATATTTTTTTCTAATTTAGCAATGTAACAATGAATGTTTACAACAATTATATAGCTCGTTCTGAAGCTTTACAGAATTAACATATTCTTACATTAATAAAAATAAATCAACACAAAAATAAAACAGAAAAATACACCAATATAAAGATCTTAATATAAAAGTGTAAAATAAATAAAATTATATAAACCAGTTCAGACCGGTTTCTTTTAAAAATCGAAACAGTAGATCGACATTAATAATAATAATAATATATTTATTTCATAAATAGCCACCAGCTATGAAATATGTCACATATACATCATAAAAAATTCATTAAGTGAGTACAAACATTTTAAAATTAAATAGTCTTTGAGCTGTATTTTAAATTTGTGAGGTGGCATATTTCTTATGTGAGGTGGGGCATGATTATAAATTTGAATAAGTCTATGATTAATATTTTTTTAAACATAGCTCTTTTTGGCTTAAGCTGGTGAAAATCCTTAGAGTGTCGAGTGTTGTAATCGTGGATAGCGTTGTTACTATCGAAGAATTGTAGATTGTTTTGAACAAATACTGCTGCTTCAAGTACATAAATTCCATATATAGTTAATAGTTTTAGATCCCTGAAGTGTGGTCTACATGATTATCAGGATCATTTCCTAAAACTACCGACAGATCACTTGACTATCCGATCTGCTGTCGTGTTTAACTGGACAGTTAAAATATGCGAGATGGTGACACGAGTGTCACATGTCTCACAGAAGGTCGGTTCTGAATGTGTCATCAAAAATCTGATGCGAAGTAGTGTTGGGACAACGGCCTCCCAACTGGAGGGACGACAAGATGTAAGCCATGGGTCAACTATAGGTTTAATTGTTCTTAATATATTTTCATCGACAGCACACCTTTCATCTTTCCAGAGCTGTTAAACAGCTGTTATACATCCGTTTTTCGGGTCATCATCGATAAGGCAAAATACGTTTTGACCATCATTTTGCAGCGTCCTTGGCTGCAGCCTCAGCCAATTCGTTTCCCACGATTCCCATGTGTTCTCCGATGGAAATGACGTTGATACCAATACAAAATCATGAGAGAATTCACATCCATTTTGTTGACAAATAGTAAAATACTGGGCTTCTTGCGAAATTTTATATAATAATTATCCGGCTTAAAACGGAACGCCATGTGAACATCAAATACGTTTTTAAGGTAAGTAGTAAGTAAGTAAGTAGATTTATTTATCACATTGACAAAAAAGTGTATGGCAAGTCCATAAAAACATATTAAAATTACACATTAAAAAATTCTTGTATACAATAAAATTCTCTGTTTACCAGGTCATGCTTTAACTTCCTTTTTAAGGCTTGCAGTGGCAATGATTTGATTTCATTTGACAGATGACTGTAGATTTTAAGGCAGTATCATACGATTAATCACAATTCGTAGTCATAAACATTAAATACGTTTTGGACGTACCGTGGCTAATCACGATTTGTAAACGACAGCGCTGCTTGAATGAACTGTAAAGACTGCATTCAGGAATTTTTTCAGACCTTGCATCAGTAGTTTAGAAATTAGAGGAGGGGGGGGGGGGCGCTTTGATAACGATTTTGAAATCAAATATCTTCTGATAGGATAAGGTCAAAAGGTTTTTATGACATTTCCGACCTTATAGGTATAGGAAGTATTCGGTCCGTGTGATCAGCTCATTTTCAAAATTCGAAACATACGACTTAACAAACGTTTCAACTAATGCCTGAATTTTGCTCTCGGTTTCAATTAGCTTTCTTGAAAGAGTCACCTGCATACAGTGCTTGATAGAACAGACAAAGATAAAAGACGTAAGTAATATTGAATTATCTCAAGTGGATGCCAGTGAAAACAACACATTTGATTTGATTATTATAAGGAATAGATTTAGCTCTAGTTTTCGATTATGAGACTGGAGAGACATGTGCATGCATATTCAATCCTGTGAATTGTAGTGAGTATGCCAGCTATTAAAAATCATTCAAGTGATTTTGAATAACCTCTCGATATTTTAATAATCGAATAGTTTTCACTCCAAATGTCCATCAGTACATTGTAATATAAAGCAACATACTAAAGGTCTCACAGACCGATGTCTCGTATTAAGGGTTAAGATCAGTGTATGGAATAGAAAAATCTAATATCAGGAGCGATAAACGGACATTATTTGAAACCTTGTCGGCATTTTCGTTCCCCTGAATGTGTGTGTGGATCCAATAACTATTTATAGTCGTAAAAACAGATTTGAAAGTTGAAACAAAAGATTTTTTGAACGGATAAGAGGAGGTTTTGCAGTATCATTTTTACTTCTAAGGCCTGGATGAAAATGTAAGACACAAAACAAGGAACGTTGAATCAGTAATATAAGAAAATTTCAATAACGTGTATCCTGTAATGAAATGTTTTATTTGAGGAAAAATGCCTTTTTAATTTAAAAACTTAACCAAGGAGGGTAGAAATAGAATATATTATTATAGCACTGGCTTTAGCGCTATAGCGACATTTCACGTCTGTATGTATTGTTTGGGAAAGCGACCAATAAATATGTAAGCATAATAAAAATATCATAAATGTGTAATTCATATCTAAAATGTGTGAATAATTCACTCATATTTACAGCTTGTCGCTCATAACGTATATTTTTAGTAAAGTTTACCTAGTCATCGTTGGCAACACTGAGGAAGGGTCTATTATATTTTTTTTTGTAGACGGTATCAACGTGCTCACCATTGTCCATTACAAATCACCAACAGTAGCTGTGGGCACTGAACAGTGGTGTTTTGTGTCGTCCATTATGGCTTGTGCTTGAAGAAATCGTCTATTAAAAGTGTTTTCGTGTCCAGAAATCAAGTGATATAGTTTGAATTATGATTATATAAAAACCATTGTGACGTTAGTAAATAATAATGTAATATTAACGACTTAAAAATGTAATATTAAAGATGTGTGTGAACTAATGCATCAAGAAAGCTACAAACATTTAAAAAATAATTGCCAACACGTGTATAAACCAATCTATAAATATGTTACAAGATGTAATTATAAATTTGCAAGTGTCGAATTTTAGTTTCTAAAGAAGGAACACTATTTGATTTAAAGTGAATAACAATAATTATTGTGTTTAAAAATTAAAATACGAGAAGATTTAAAGTTTAAATTATTTAATAAAACAGAAGTGCTACAAACATTTTAAACTTAGACGTTGATGATCTCAACTGTTAGCGTCTATAACAATTAATTTGTTTCTATACTCTCAAAAATCGGATATAAAAATTGTTAAAAAAGTGAATAATTTTCAAATAATTAATGCAGAATAGAGTGGAATGTATTTTTAACTCCAACTAAGACACAATGTGTCAATAAAATCAAATAATAAATAAACTCAAAGTTAAAAATTGAACGTCTATGTGAAAAAACGGGTCAATATTAACTTTTAAATTCTCAAAATAAAATACGGTAAAATGTGATACATAGTTATTGAATTGTTTACAAAACGCCGATAACAGTTCTCGAGATGTGTCAAGGATATATTTTAAAAGATTTTATTTAAATGTTAAACTATCTACGATTAATACAGAAGTGATTTTACAATTAATAGCCAACAGATATTCTTTTAGTAACTTACATATAACTAAACCAACTAAATCGTAATCAGATAATAAGTAGAAGCATAAAACTGTAAGATACCGAGTTTGCGGGCGTTTGGGGGGTTGCACAGTGGGTCAGAATCTAAAATTTCTGGCCAAAATTCTGAAACTCTGCAAATGTACTTGCTATGCATAGGTCATTAAGGGAAAAATAGTAAAAAAAAATTGACACCCTCTGGGGGTGAGATATAGGGGTTGAAAATATGAACAACCTTCGATATTTTTGAAACTCATTTTACACACTTTTGATACCTAAATTTCTATGAGAAAAATAACGAAAAAAAATTATCAACCCCTGGGGGTGAGTTATAAGGGTTGAAAATATAAATTATGCACGATTTTTTTTTTAACTTGGCATACGTGTTGATTGCACTTAGATATTTATGAGGAAAATATTTTTGAAATACTTTCTCGTCTTGGAAGTAATATGTAAGAGTTCAAAAAATTGTTTAATCGGTGTTTTTAGAAAAAGATTCACAAAAACTATGTACAGACAATAGGCATTTAAAAGATAAATTTATTATAGATTTTTGTATAGAAATAATAAAGTAAGTCCTGTCAAGAATACATAGTTATTGTCCACCTAATCACTACTGTCCGAATCGATGTCATCATCAGAAGTTGTGGTTTCGGAGGTGCTTTCCAGTGGTGTTCGTGTCATCGAAGTTGCTGAAGGTGTGGGTACTTCTGGTGTTGCTAATAAACCTAATACATCAGAAGGTAATGTTGCTGACCTCTTTTGGGGCAATTTTCTAAGTCCTGTTATGAACGGGTCGGACGAAATTAGCAGGCAATGAAGAAGATCTTCGTTTGTTAGTTGTCTAGATGATTTTCTAGTGTGGCTTCGCCTGTATTGCTTAAGGTCTTTATTCCTTGACTCCTGAGCTTCTTCTGAGAGCTGACCGATTGGTAACATCGCAGACTCAACAATTTCGGCTCCATGTATGAGGATTTTATGCACTGATGTCGGCATGTAATACCATCCGTAATTGGTGACAAATAGATTCGCCGTCTCTTTTGCATATGTGTCGAATTTTTCATTATTTAATTTGTATCCTGATGACAACGTTTGCAGAATTACAGCAAATCTTCTCATCAAATGAACATCAATCCCCGTAATACGTGCAGCTGTTTCAGGGTCTCTAAAAAATCTTCTAGCCGTGTTGCCATCATTCATATTTCCACTACCTCCGGGTCTCACATGGTCAACTAAAAGTCCCATTTCTTCTTTGAATTTTTTTTGTATTTCCATTTTCTTAGCCAATAATGTAGTTTTATTTTCTCCACGAGCTTGCCATTGTTTAAACCATAGATAAATTAGTTTGTAGATTGGCAACTCGAGGATATTTGCGAAGACAAGTTTAGAGCCATCTAGTGAGAGTGTCTCCTACTTTTTCAATCCTCTGTCGGTATAAAAGCTGTCAAATGGCTACTTTACTGTGGCGGCATTTATCGGTTTTTTATTGTAACTAAATACAATTTCATTACTTTAATATTTTTTGTATTAATTTGCACACAGCGTGTGGATAACAAACGAACGCCGCTTAAAATGTAATAATTATTATGCTACTCAAATATTAAATATTCATGTAACATAATATTATCTTTTTTATTTATACAACATACATTGTGTTATGTCAGTGTTTTTTTCTTCGACATAAATAATATTTTCTTGCTTGATTCATTATTTTGTCACCAGAAAATAATCTTCCTTCTTTCCCACACAAAATTTTATTAATGCCATTGGCCCAATTGTGGCAAATTAATAACGCCCATTTGCGTAAAACCATATTTTTCAAGTCATGTTAGCAACCACTGAATGAAAAATTAAAATCAACATTTGTTGACAAAATTTCCATCAGAATTTTGAAGGAATAATCCTTATACACAATTTCAGGTAACACATGCTGTAAAATGTTGTACGCTGTACATAAACCTCTTATCAGGTGTGACGTACAATATTTTAATTTATATGGAATTTGGGAAACAAATTCCTTTTCTTCACCCAACATGTGCCACTCTGAACCATCTGGTTCCTTACAGAGTAAATTATTTTTACATGTATTGCATGCATACATATCTTTAAAAGCTTTTTTAGCGATAAATCCACTCACGTATCCTATGCTAAATTTATCCACAGCACTAAAAACTTTTTGAGGAATTTCAATTGTGGGGATGCGTAAAAGTTGTTCTTCCTCTTCAGCCAAGCCTTGCGTTACAAAATTGCGAACTAACGCTATCGCAGAGCGGTCCTCTTCACAATTTGACGAAGGCGAATGCCTCGTAACCAAATTGTTGATTAACAAGGTTTTAAAATGGATCCGAAACATGCCAGCAGTTGGATTTATATTTCTTGATCCTTGTTGCCTCAACTGACCAAAAAAATTTTCCAGGGGGTCCTGATTAAAAACCCTAGGTTTCAAGAACGAAAAACCCTCTCCTGATAATGCTTCATATACATCTTGTAGACCATTAATCGTCACGACCCAATTTTTTAATGACGGAGGAGTAATTTTTTCACTTTTACCCTCTGCTTGAAAGTACCTATAAATGAGTACAAATGTTGTAATAAAAGAAACAATCAAATCCTAGAAGCCAAGAGGGGGGGGGGATATAAAAAAAGAAACAATCAAACTCTCATTGTTATACTTACATGTTACCCAAGTTATGTCGTGCTTCTAACCAAAACTGTGTATGTTTAGATCTTGAAGATACACAACATTTCAATTCTTTTCCTGATTTTGGATACAATGTGTGTCCATTACAGCTGTCAAAAAGACTATCAAAAAATTTTAACATTTTTGCTGTACCTACAGCTGTTGGTGGGAGCCTTTTTCCGTCGAGGCTTGAAACACCTGAAAAAATTGCATTTGTCAATTAAAATGTATTTTATTTAAAATTTATTTATAAATGGGTAGAATGTCTTACCAGTTGTAGCAAAAAGATTTATTACAGATGCCACACTATGGCTAAGTACTTGGGCAGCATAGGACACCTTCATTTTTTTAATTTTTGTGGGGTCAACATGATGTTCCGTTAATTTGGGCATTGTCCGAAGTTCTGTCGAAACATTGTCGATTTTATATGCTGTGAATATATCCGACCATCTTGCAGTCAGTTTTTCGTCTCCAGTATCCCAAACAAGATTTTTTGTTAGCAAATTATTTCTTATGCCTTTTAACAAATGGGGCGGGTCATATATATGAACTATTTTCTTATTATTAACAAAATAAAATTTGCGCCCTGGGTACTGTCTGAATTGAGGAACACTATGTTCCATCAAATAATTTATTGCAGCCTGGTTTGTAGCCCCTTGGTCACTGATAGTTGCAACGATCTTCAAACCTATCTCCTCACATTTTTTTATTATCTCTTTTATTTGCCGCACTAATTGTATTGTCGGCGTCGTGCCTTTGCAAAAAGTGTATGCTACAGGTTGCTTCCATTCTAATTGCAAGCCTTTTAGCATGAATACTTGGGCATGGTCTGCTATATTATTTCTTCTTTCAGCGTCACCATACTGTTCAAAACCTTCAAAACTATTTTCCCGCATGTTTAGCTTGATGTGGGGTTCAATTGACATCTCATCAAACATCAGAACGCAATATTTTTGCTCTGGCTTTAGCATCGCTACATTCACTTCAATATTTCTAAATATACAGTCATTTATACCAGCCCCAAGTGGTATTCTGTTTAGCATAGCCATTAATGTCTTCCGTGATGGCAGGCAGAATAATTTTTGCATTGTTCTATATGCACGCCCACTTTGTTTGTGTAGAATCAAACCCATTATTTTATCGTCTGTTGTAAATCTTCTTCCTCTTGGGTCTTTACCAAGTGCCATAAATTGACTTTTTATAAACTCAGCAACATGTCTTTGAAGGGGAGTTAATGCTTCGTATAAAATTTCCTGTGAATTTCTCTCAGGAGCTTGTTTCTTGAACAGAGCTCTTCTAATTTTTAGTTGGCGAACTGATTTGTGTAATACACGTGTTTTTTTATAAAGATATTTTGCTTTTGGTGTTAAGTCTTGTTCTCTTGTAACGCCAATCTCACCTAACACAGATTCATAATCTGAAAAAAGTACACTCGTAAATTTCATTGAAAAAATAATATATTATAAAAACAATACAAATAATTACATTGTAGGACAATATGGCGTGAAGAATACTGAATAGGACGTCAGTCAAATTTATGTCGGTAAATTTGAAACATGATTGAACTAAGAGGATAGAATCATAGGAGGAGGACATATTCTTGTCCTCCTAGGACTAACACTACTGACATCTAGTGAGAGTGTCTCCAACTTTTATTCTTCTCACTTTTGGCTTCAAATATGGCCGGAGAGTTTCCAGCCTGTGGTTTAGGCCTTTCTTTGGAGCAAAATTGACAACAGTATTCACACGCTCACACGCGAGATTTCGAAACCTAATGGAGTTTCATATGGACTTATATTCCAGCGTTCTCATTGGTCAGATTTTTTATATCATGTTTACATAGGTACAAAACAGTACATATTTTTAGAACGATTTTTTTATGTTTACATAGGTATCTACAAAACAGTAGATATTTAACCCTTAACCGGTGACGTGGTATTTGTGCCACACAACTGGTGACGTAGGGTCTGTCAGACCCAGTAAAAAAATTTTTTTTTTTTAAGTGCTTATTCAATACACAACCAAATACAACTGACTATATCATTGTTTAAGGTATTTTTTGATTGTTAAAGTAGAGTTATATGATATTAATTAGAAAATAGGTCATTATACCTGTAAAAATTTAAAATGAGGTAAAAAATCCTATTAGTTTGTATACAGCATTTATTATAATTTTTTTGTCGTTAACAAATCTTCTCTAGAATATTATGATTTTGCAAAATGAAATCAACGGAAAACCAGAAAAATTTAAATTACGAAAAACTGCAATGCCTGAAATCAAAGAAAAAATCACAATTCTAAAAAATCAGTCTCTAGCACAATGAACGCATATTTTTTCTACACATGGAAGACAGACTGGTTTTTTACATCTAACGCAGCGCAGATTAGTTTTTCTATCATTTTTGTAACTGCATATAAGGCATCTTTTTCTTTTATATGGTTCAACTTCATCAGTTTCAGGAGGAGGCACTGGTTTATCTAGAAATTTAGATATACCTGTCAGTACTAGACCGGGCGCTGGATGGAGTTGAGTATGCAAAATGTGAGGACCGCATTCGGTTTATGGTTTTGAACTCAGAAAAGCATGCAAATTACGATTTCGAATGTTGCCAGGAGTTGTATTGGTCCAATTTTTTTTTACACCCCACCCCCTTAGACAGCAAGTAAATGGACTGAACATATTATGCTTTGGTATCATTAAAATAATTGTTTTAACGGCAATATCAATTTTTTTTATAATTAAAGATACTTATAGCTAGTCAAGTGGAAAAAGAACAGAAAAATTAATAATAAAAACAAAAATTATTGTTAAAAAAAATTATTTAATACAAAAAAGCAAATTTGAACATATCATAAAAAAAAGTATAATCATCAATCTTTTTTATTTTGACAATCGTTATTTATGCATTTGCATAACGTAATACAATCAATCTGTAATTTTTTACAAGAGCAAGCCATTGTTTTACAATTGGATGTACATTTACAGGGTTGAATCAACAATTCCGGCAGTGGTTGCTTAGTCATTTGTCGTGGGTATAATTTATCATCTTTCCTTTTATAGCCTAAGAAGGTGTAATCAATAGGCTGTAGTAAAGTTTGGTCAGCATTCACCCATACATATGTTTGTGCTGAAGCTCTTAATAGATGTAAATGTAGAGCATCTGATGTGCAAATAACTTTTAATAAATTTAAGCCGAAACCGATATTTTGGGAAATTAATTTATACCGAAGTTCATCAGCCGTTGAATTTTTTTTTGAAAAAAGATAGGTGCAAATGTTTTCCAATTCTTTTAGCTGTTCGACACTTAGGTACGGATTTCCCAAATGCTTTAAAGCTTCTTGTACAAAATCCAACGATGCAGCGTTTAAAGCATTTTTTTTCGAGCCGAATCTGCTAGTCGAATCGCAACCACTCAGAGCGTGTAATGCTGGCAAAATACCACAAATATTTTCTCCAAGGGATTGAGCAGCCAGATGACATCCTGAAATGAATTTTTTCTTATAGGAACCGTCGAACCATAGACCTAAACAGCCTAGACGTGCAAGCTTGTTCCAGAAGTAAATTCCGAGAATGAAAACATCTGTATCAGCGCTAATGATTATGATATGGCCAAGTTTGATTTTCACTGCGTGAAATATATGACCAAACATCCGTGAATCCGCTTCTAAATGGTTAGAATTCAAGTCAGGTACTTCAAAAAATGAAGAACCTTGCAGTTTGAAACATTTTGTTGGATCTTCAAATCCTCCACAAATATATAACTCGCAATCTTCATTTACTTGTGCATATCTAGGGGCAGCAGTACATAGAAATCGAACAAGCTGTAACTTATTTTCAGTGCTTGAAAAGAAATTATTACAATTAGCTGGAATTTTGGTGTGCTCATTTGAAATTATGAAATTTTTCATCTTTTGACCTTTACTCCGTAACGTTGATTCCAAGTATTTTATTGAAATATCATCATATCTGTCAAATACAATATCAACTCGTTTTACATTTGGTTGCGAAAAAAGATTCTGAATTCTATTGAAAAAAGCTTGAGCAAAATCGCCAAATGTGCTGAAATTTTTTAATTGGATTCGATGAACAAGTGCCATAGCATCAACAATGTAAATTTTTGAAAAAGGTAGATTTAAAATATCCTGCCGCGTGTTAGTACCACACTTATAATTATTTTCAATTTCAAGGGCGAGTTGTGATTTTGGAGATTTCCTGTAAAACCCTTCAGCGTCAAAAAGGTAGTTGCAGTAATTCAAAATTTCGAAAGATGCTAAAATTTTTGCATCAAATCCACGTTGATTAGCCAACAAAAATGTTTTCTGAATGAGACTTACATCTGTTGCATCTTGTAACTTTTTATTAGAAGTACTCTTGTTTTGTTTTTCTGAATGAGTTACAAAATTGCTAAATTTATTTTTTTTAATAGGATCAGATAACTTTTTGCTTTTGAGTACGAATCGCTCATCTTCATACGTTCTTAACAGAGCCTCTCCATTTTCCTGTATATTTAGCAAACATTGCACAGAAGATTCTTCAGCAAGTTCACCAGTGTAAATATTTCGAAGCGCGCAATTCGCGTTATCATTATAAAGGTTGCAGGCAATAATATACTTTATTATATTTTGAATATCTTTTTCGTCTTTATTGATCCTGGATTGTGTCCATTCATTATGATAATTAATGTCACTTGTAGAGTCTGCTTGTATTTCGAGATATGAAGAAAAAGCCTCGTGAATACTGTTTTTGAACGGATAAAGGAGCAGCCATCTCTGCATCGCTTCTTCATTTTTAGTAATGCCAATCAATCCTCCAGTAACTGCTGAAGATCGGTTTTGAGACTGTTCTAATGCTAAGTCGGGGCTTACTGCATTAAATTTACCTTCCGTTCGTTTGACGGACGCCATTCCTCTCTTCATATCATGTTCAACTTCTAAAGGTAGTTTTATCATATCTTGTAAATAAAGAGTGACTCCACGAATGTAGTTCGTGTGATTCATGGAGAAAAAGTACGGTAACATTTGTCTAGTAGTTAACAAATGTAATTCATAATTACTATTTCTATCAGCCATAACTGAATTTAACAAAATTTCTACCATTTCGCAGTAGTTGTTTAAATATTTAAATACTTGATTTTCAGTGCTCATGGTGCACAAAAAATTTGAAAAATTCATTAAAAAATCTGTAATTATTCTTTTGTATTGATCATGTTTTTCGATTACGCCAGAATGATCTTTATCTACTGTACTTTCTCTTATCTCCTGAAGACAAATATTTAGCTGTTGTAAAAAATCTTGAGAATAATTCATGCATTCTATAAATTCGGCAATTTGTATGCTTCTTAAGGCTTCGTATAAGAGCTTATGTGCTCTAATACCTCTGTTATAATGAGTACCTTTCAGAATTGATGCCAAAGTATTCTCACCATAAATATCGGCTTCAATAAGAATACCGTCGAGTCCACTCTCTTCTACATATTGGCCCAAGCACCGCAAATAATTTTTTTGTAAATGAAATGATCCAATTCTCAATATTAAATTGTCAAATTCTTTATTTGTTAGCTGAATATTTTTAGCGATAAGATATATAGCCATGTCACACGAGAGTACTGCTATTTTTTTACCGAGTGCAAGACTTACGTTGACATAATTTTTCATAGCGGTATACACAACGTCTTTGGAAGTCGGTGGCTGAGGTATAACCGGGCTAAATCCAACAGTAGAAACAGGTGCGGTTTCAGACGATAGTATTTGTTGAAATGGAGTCCATCCTGGTACCGAATTTGTAGATGGTCGGCAGAAATTATTTTTTGATAGACTATATTGCAGTCTACACAAGACCCAGAGCAAATTATCAAATTCAGGGGTATAATAACAAAGTCGGCAAAGTCCCACATTCTTAATTTTTCATAATACCAAAAAAACAATAATCTTATAAAATACTGCAATTTTATAGTACAGTGATCCGTTATTAGATATCATTAGTTATTTGTTTTTAATTACCATGGTTTTAGTCATTTCAAATAACACAATTTTGTTTAAAACTAAAAAAATCAATGGACTTTGCCATTTTTGTTTTGAACATTAATGGACTTTTCCATATTTGTTAGAAATTAATTACACGTCAGTTTTCAGGGATGTGCAAATGAAAAAATGGAAATGTTGGAAATTTATAGTCGTAAGTATATGTATGTTTAATAAAACATCCAATTCAAAACTTATTCAAAATCAATATATTTCTTATTAATTACATTCACAAATCAAAATTAATTAAACCATTAACTCAATATTTTCCGTACGGCTTTCACAATAACTAGGTTCTTTGTTTTCATAAGTGTGGTCAAAGTTAGTTAAACGTCCATTGATAATAGTTCGGTAGTATGACAGGTCACTAATGTTTTGCCAATCCAATCCGTAATGTTTTGTGAGTAATGTTGATACATCAATAATCTTTAGTTGATTCACTGGAACGCCTATTGGAACCTCAGTCGGTACAATGTCATTGCTGAATTTACCTCGGCGACAAACATTTCGAAAGGCACCCAAATTGGTTTTATAGAATGTTTCACCTTGTACTACCGCGCTGTTTGTGTTTTGTCGACATCGTTTGATTAACATTCGCTTGGATTCCATAAATTTAAAGTGCCATTGACCTGGAGGTTTCATAATTTTCTCTGTACAACTTTTCCAATTGTACACTTTGCAGTCATTTTCACCCACTCTTATCAAGGTAGCATAATTTGCAATAATGTTGTGATACTCTTGTGGTTTTATAATCACATCTTTCCTTTTGATATCTGCCTCTATATGTCCGAACACCCGGTCTGATGGTAAATATGAATGTCCAGTAACAGGAAAATATGCTTCTATTATTTTAATATTTGGATGATTTAGTATCCATTTGCAGCACATGCCGATGAGAATGGAATTCTTATTTTGTCCACCGCAGCCATCGCTTATCAATCTTATAGTATGAATGTTTGTCAAATCTGTAGAGTTAAGCCTGTGATAGACTGCGGAAGCGACAGTGTTCGCGTCTTTCGTGAACTCTTCCTCACCCCACACATAAGAGAACACATTGTCTTTTGTTAACTTATCTTTTGAGCTACCTACCACAATGGTTAAATTATATACATAAAACTGTCTACTGTAATATGTCGATTGGTCAGGCAACTTAGGAAGAGGCTGATTTTTTTGACAATCAAATGAAAATGCTAAGACGCCTGGTTGTTTTGACTTTAAAACATCGTAAAATGCTTTTGCCCGAAGGGAATGTACCCTCTTATTCATAATGAGTTCATTTTTTTTCGCTGGGTCAGTTTCAACTTTTATTTTTTCTTGAAATTGTAAACATGTGGAACATATGTCAGTTTTCGGAGATCCAAAACCAAGATTAAATTCTGTGTTAAAAACCTTTCGAAATAATGCTTTGGTAGCAACAGGTTGGATACCACGGTTTTTGTACATATTATACAGTTTTGAAATATTCAGTTCTGTAGGCAAATAACGTCTAACTGTGGTAGCACTACGACAATAATGTGGTTCTGAGCAGGTTAAAGATTGGATAAACTCCCTTATACTTTTTCTTTTTTCTATAAATTTGTGACTTTTATGATCACCACCCCGTTTCTCTATTGGACATTCCCCGGTTTCAAAGTGTTTTCGTACAATATAATTTACTCTATGCTTTTTTATGCCCAAATAACTTAAAAATACCTTCTGACAAACAGGCACGGCTTGTTTATTTGCTGGTATAAAATATTTTGTAGTAAAAGTTTTACTTCGGTATCTATTCGTTCTTGATCTTTTACGTTTTGTAGGTACGCTCTTAGTATATTTTAGTATAAGAGTATCTTGTGCTTCTTTTTTTGCTGTTTTGTAGAACGCCATATGAAATTCTGTTATGTCATTCATGGTCAATGAGTTACATTTCAAAGTACCTTTCTTGTGTGTACATATTATTCTTTCAGGTAAAGAAGATGACATGTATCTGAAAAAATAATTAATTTATAAATAATATTATAATTATAACGTCGCTTCAATTATGATTTAATTAAATTATTATCGTAAAAAGAGGCAAAAACACGTGTTTGTACAACCCTAAAATGATTACTGACCTGCGTTTCTTAGCCTTATTTTGTTTCCAGTTTTCGCGGTTGGCCGATCGTTTTCTGGCTTTGTTTTTAGGTACAATCTTAGGTCGACACTCCATTTTAACTTGAACACTTGTTTTTCGGCAAAAAAACTCACTTTAAACACTTAATTATATGAACAAACGGCGAAACGCTCCGCACAGACTTATCCAAGGCGGCCATTGAACGAGCTAGTCAGTGATTGGTCCAGACGGACTATGCCATCTTTATTATGTCATTTGGGGACATTTCCATCTTTGTTACAAAATGCATACTTCAAACTTTAATTTGTATAGGATATTGTCGTATTTGATATAAACTACAAACCTTATCGTTTCAAAGACTGTTGCCAGTACAATAAAATGAAAAACACCGATTGCCCATCTATTGGACATTGCCGCCTTTGTTATTATACCCCTGAATTCTAAATTGTTTTGATTATTATTTAATAAGCAGCTACTGTCCTTATAGTCCGGTATTGAAGGCTGCATATTTTCTTGAAAATGAAGAATTGCTTGACAGTTTAAAAATTTTAAATCCAACTCGTTCAACTCTGCTGTAGGTTTCATTTTAATTAAATTAACTTCATTGTCAGTGGATTTTTTTTCTTGATATATCACCATAGCTGTAACATGGGTCGAGCCTTTCCCACTTAATGTTTCTTCATTGAAATCATTGTTATCTATAGCTCCATGAAGAAATAACGATGAATCTCGAACTATATTTTTAGGAATAAGCAATTTCTTGTCTATATCTTCACACACAATTGACGTTGTTACTTCATTATCGAGGTTTTTTAATGCTTTGTAACTAATGCTATGCCCACATTTATTCAATATAACGATTAATTGTTTCGATCGAGTCAAATGATGTATAGATTGAGCTAAAGCTATATGCTTTGGAGTGTGTTTCTCAGTAATCGTGAAATACATATCATAAAACACTGATAACGCTCGTCGATTATAATTCTCACTTAATTTGTTATTCTTTGAACTGAACAATGCTTGCATAAACATTTGCCAGTTATTCGGTAATTGACCTTTTTGTAATAACTGTTCAATTAAAATTTCATCACATAAATACCCATCTGGCATTACTTTGGTATTTAGTATTTCTTTTCGAAGTTGTTTAGCTACTTGAACAGTGTAGTTTGTTGAATTTACGGTACGAATATATTCAATGACTTCATCCAGTGGTATATTGCCCATAAACACCAATGATGATTTTGATCTATCGCTCGGATATGAAAATAAAACATTTTCACCATACTTATCAATGAGCAGTGATTTCATAACGCGATTTTCTACAATTGCATCTTCTATTTCAGTGAGTTCAGCTAGTCGCTTGCCCAAGAATGACACTTCAAAAGAGTGAGATGTTAATTTATCTTTCATTTCATCGATTAGCTTTTCAAATGCCTCCATAAGGATGCCATGTGGTATTTTACTTGAAGGTCTGCCTGCTGGATTTTCAGAGTTTCTTGGTTGCCGTAGATAATCACGATAACAATGTTTATGATACCTCACTTCCATTGCAAATAAATCAGCTGTATGTTCGCAAATGCTAATTTTAGTGAAAACATGATCTTGTTTTTTTCGAGCAATATTTAAAATTTGTTCCGCTGCTGAAATTTCAGAACATAAAAGAAGAGTTTTGTTCTTATTTCTTGATTGCTTACCACAAATTAAACATTTATTACTTGTATCAATTTTTAATTCACTTCTTGATGACCGACGAACACTTTGGCTACCTGAAACATTTGCTTCTGTAGAGGAAGTGGGAACAGAGGCATTCTCCTGCTTTAGTAATGCTAATTCTCGACGCCTGATTTTCTCTTCACTAATATAAGTTGCAATACAAGCTCGATGCCAAGAACAATTGTGTGCAATAAAGTCTGTATCACTTTCTAATTTCTTACTAATGTCATCTTTTCTGCGATCTGCTGCTCTTTGAATAGTAATAAACGTTTGTAATTTTGGATTTTTCACTAAATCACCCGTTTTATCACAAAACAAACACGACAATTCACTTACTTTTCGCTTCTTTACATTTATCACTTGTAGTGGCATTTTCCGCCCTTTTATTTAAATAAAACACACTAATAAGACACTCAACTGCAAAAAAACTTAAATAATATTACTTAGATACGTAAAAATAAACCGTTATGGGCTACGAATTTTTTTACTGACCTTTCCGAGTGCTATGACTCAGCAACGCGCCGAGCGGAGAGAGGGGTGGGGAAAAGGGAAAGGGACCAGTACAGCTGCCGGCAACATGTGATTTTCTATTATTTAGGGTCTCAGGTAAAAGAATTTGAGCATAGTTGCCGGTCCTCACATTTTGCATACTCAACTACCTTTGGCGCCTGGACTATACGAAGTTCTCTTGGAAGTCTATTGTTAGCTAATCTTACATTTAGATGTGGTATCACGAGCTGATTTGCTAGCTGTTTTACAAATATAAATCTTGAAATATTTTTGTTTTTTGGGTATGACTGAAAAATAATAAAAGCATTCACTGAAGCTATATTCAAAGTAGCAAAGAAAACAGCCATAGGCCACCGCCTGGTTCTTCGATTTGTGCTGTATGCTGCACATTTTTGATCTAAAGAATCAACGCCACCTTTCGTGTAATTATAGAACGCAATAATTTCGGGCTTCCCAGTGTCATCATCAATGCACTTTTGATGATGGAGCGAAGAAACTAACACTACAGCTTTGTTCTTTTTGGGAACATATGATAAAAGGGTAATATCCTTGGTAAACCCATACAAAGATGACCCTACTTCTCTGTTATTTTTCGGCAAAAATTCCAGGGGAATTTGTCTTTTGTTCTTTTTTAAAGTACCTACATAAGTGAGGCCTCTTAATTTTAGTTCTTGAACACCTTCAATTGAGGAAAACCAGTTGTCCGCCGTAATGTTGCGGTTAGTATTCACAATAGGCTGACAAAGACGTAATAAAGATTGAGTTGGAATAGACATATTTTTCTCTTCTTGCGATAAAGTACGGCCATCACTACCTTTTCCTGTATAAATATATCCGTTATAAAAATAGCCTGTTCGCGCATCAGTTAAAATTTGAACCTTCACTCCATATTTCTCTGGCTTACTTCCTATGTACATTCGAAACTTGCAACGGCCTCGGAAACCAATCAACATCTCATCAATACAAGCTAGCTCACCAATTGAGTAGCACGTTTGTGAATTTAGAACAAGCTGGTCAAAAATCGATGAAATTGCAGCCGCAGGATCAACTTCTTTTCTTTGCAGTCTAGTATCGGCATCATCAAATCGCAGACAAGCCAATATGGTCAAGCACCTTTTCAATGACATGATGTACCTAAATATGTCTCTACCAGTTCCATCTGTACAAAATAAAGACTCCAAGTCTTCATGGTTCGACTTGAAAATTGATGTGAAATAGAGAATGCCTATGAACGCCTTTAATTCGTCCAGTCCTATTTCTGCTAGTTCTGGTTTATTTTCTCGAGAATAATTTTCTCTTACGCTATTTAGTTTAGCATTAGTGTGTGTAAGAATTTCGTGTAACATATTCTCGGAAAAAATATTATTCCATATTTCGGAAGGTGTAGCGTTATTACCAATTTCTCTCAAAGGTCCTCGAACGCCAGGAAGATGTGAAACTATATTATGAGCTGCAGTCCTCTGAGGTGCGGGTCCTAGAAAATATATATTATGTGTAGAATGTAGGTGAATAATACTGAATATTGAACAAAAAGGAAAGTTGTACATAGGGGAACGGGAGGCAAAATGGTAACGCTAACAAAATCACAAAGTTTTGTCAACATTATAAATTTTATTCCAAAAATAAAATACAATTCTCAATAAACAATATGTGCTCTGACATATCCATAACATACAAACAAAAAATCCATTCAGGATGAGACACAAAAAAAAATAATCGAAAAAATCTCTTTTGGTCCATTATGCCTCCACATGAAGGCATAATGGCATCAGCAGGAAGGCACAATGGACCATTGCAAAAAAATAATTAGGAACACTTTTCACACTGATAAGGAACCTCGGCGTCCCCCTCATCGACACCAGCGCATGAGCAATGTGCCCATTGACTGCAAATGGGACACTGAATCCACCCTTCTGTAGACTCGGAGTACAAATGGGTGCAGTACAAGCATCTAGCATTGTCAGTCTCATCAAAGGTCTTCTTCTTCTTCTTAAGAGTTGTTTTATCTGAAAATTTAACACCCCTACTTTCATCCAAATCAAGCCTCCTTTTTATTTGATTTCCCTTATTCTGCGTTTCTTCTAATTCCTTCCGATATGGCGACGAAGTAATGATAGCAGTTTTGCCCCTCCTTTTTGTAACTCGTTTTGTTTGGTTGGATTTTGGAATTGGCATAATTTGTGCAGGGGAGATTAGAAAACTGCTTGCGTTGGGAGAATCTTGATTACAGCCTCGACGAAGATTGGCAAGGGGTTCATCATCAGAGTCACTAATTTCCTCCCGTGCAGCAGCATCTGGAACAACATTAGCTGGACTCAATGTTTTCGAGCAACATGGTTGCGGTTCATCTATTTGTTGCTGTGTCTCCTGCTCGTTAACATTGATTTCTGTTGTATCAGCTGCTAAGAAATCAGCATCCGTAAAAATATCAGGATCTGGCGGCCAAATTCCTGTTGCACGAAAAGCGTTATGTGCAGTGGGTATGGTGGCTGACCTTTCAAATGCTTTGCCAACCAGTTCGGCAATTTGAAACTGGGTTATAATTCGTCCAGGATTTGTTCTCAGCCACTGCTTTGCGGCATCCGAATAATATGTTGATAACGGTTTCATAAATCCCACGTCAAGTGGCTGTAATCTATGGGTACAGTGCGGAGGAAACGAAATTATATGCACACCATTTTCGCGGGCCAAATTAATCACATCTAAATTTTTGGTATGGCTAGCATGGCCATCTAACAGAAGTAAAACTGGCGTGCTTTTGGAGGCTCTGGAGAAAGTGATGAACCTCTGGAACCATTTGGTGAAAATTTCTTTTTGTATCCAACCACTCTCATGGCATTCCGCTGAAGACCCTCGAGGAGCATTATTCATTAGTTCAGGTTTGAACCGCTTACGTGGAAACACAAACAATGGTGGCATATAGGATCCCTCAGCACTTAAGCAAAAAACAACAGTCACTAACTGGCCTCGCTCGGCCGATGTGAGCAAGCCGACTTGCTTTTTACCTTTTCTACCAATTATTTTTGGCAATGACTTGGGCACTGTTGTCATGCCGGTTTCGTCTACGTTAAAAATTCTGTCCGGTGTCAATTTATATGTGTCAATGATTTCTAATAACAGCGAGAAAAATTTCCCAACAGTAACTTTATTGAAGCCACTCGCTCTAGCGGCTGAGGTGGCTTCTGGTTTGCGTATGCTAAGGTGAGGATTTCGTGTTAAAAAATTTTCCAGCCAATATCTGCCTGCCATTTTTGTACCCTTGTCAAAATTGTGTTTTAAATTATTTTTCTCGGCAAGGTCGTATGCTAGGGACCTCAGATCTTTGGTTGTGAGACCAAAAAAGCGCGATTCCATGTTCATTACGTACGTGGCCAGCTCTTCTTCCTGCTGTTTAGTAAAAATACTATTGAATCTCCCCATTTTTTTTACTGTTGCTTCAGTAATGTCCTGGTTTCTTCCGTATAACTGAACTCTTCGTTTTAGCGTAGTTTTAGGGACGTTATATGCATCAGAAGCTTTCCTAAGACCCATAACTCCAGTGAAAACTTTTTCAATTGCCTGTTTCATAGACTCTGCTGACCACTTTTGTCGGTCTGATTTACGTTTGTAGGTGCTCACCATCTACAATAAAATAGGAAATAAAAATATGTATTAAATGCATATGAAGGCAAAACGGACCACCCGCAGGCAGTATGGTCCAAAGTGGTCCGTTTTACCTTGGCGCCAGGTGAACAAAAACACAATCGGTGATAGGTTATGCCAACAGAAACTAAAGTGCTCACATGTTTTTCTGGTCATGCATGCATAGCTGTGATAAGATGCAAACAATTTTTAATGTATGATTTACGGGAAAAAAGTACGGAATCAGTGATTATTCGCGATTTTAGATGCAAAAGTGTGAAAAGCAACATACCTTGGTTTTGACGTCTCTACTGCTTTTACCGGCCGGTAACCAACTGTCCCGTTTTATCAGCGTATTGGTATATATACTTATGCTAGTCACAAAGAGATGTCACTACAAGTCCGTAAAAATTTGAGTTGGACCGTTTTGCCTGCAGGGGCCGTTTTGCCTTCCTTTCCCCTACCTGTCATTGACCATTTGAATCGATCTTTTCCATAATAAGCTCTATGATGTTCATGTTCTGGCTCTTTATTTTGGGATGTAACATCATTTTCGGACATATTATCATTTTCTATTTCTGATGCTGAATCGTGATCACTGCTGTAGTCTGGGTCTGCAATTTCATCGTCGCGGTCGCTATAGTCACTCTCTAATTCATCATACCACTGTAGCACTACTTTTTCACAATCTGGATCCGTAGGTCTTACTGTTTTACTTCGAGAAGCCATTGTACAAATGTTACGTATACGGTGACAATGGGTCTTACAGACCCTGTAGAGTTTTCAACTACTTGCTATGTATATATGGTTACAAATAATAACACGTGCTTTACGACGTCTCACTCACAACTGAATAGTAGGAGGGTACCTGGCTGGGCGGACCGACACTTGCTACAATTTAAGAGTGGGGAGGTTTTGAATATGTCTATGGGTCTCACAGACCCAGGGTCACCGGTTAAGGGTTAAAACGATTTTTTTTAAGTAAAAATGAAATACATTATAAAATATTTTTTTTTTTTTTTTTGTAAAACGCGTTTATTTTCTTTAGTCTTGCATAAATGTACCTACTAAAAAGAAAAAAAATGTTTAATTTAGATTCATAATTAAAAATGCACCTAATTTTTTTCTTCTTTTTAGTACATTTATGCAAGAACTCAATGAAAATAAAAGCGTTTTAACTACTAACTTTATTTTAATATTTTAACTACAACTTAAACATAATTAGGTGACATAACGTTATTATTATTTGACATTATTTTCCTAGACTAATATTATTTTCCACGCAAAAACTTAAACAATGTGGAGCTGCTTTAAATCTTTTATTTGCAGTTTCATTTGCATAATTATGTTCTGAAGCACGAGCACTCTTTGGGGGTCTTCCACTCTGCTGCATATGCCTTCCACCTAAGTTGACTTTTCGTCTTGCAACCGCAGTCGGTTGAACACTTATAAGTCTGCTACCTTGGACGTTTTTTCCTTTTTTTATTAAAGGAGCAACTGGACCAGAATTGCGACCAAAAGTGTGCAGAGCAGATAATTTTGCAGAGGTTGTTTTATAATTATTATAAGACTCTGAAAACTTATCAAGCGCTGGTAAGAACTCTTCAGGATTTGTATCTAACATAGAGTTAAATTCGTGGAATATACTTGTCAATTTTTCTCTGACCCTTTCTTTTTGAATTCGCAAATCTGTCGTCTCAATCTGGTTTGTAGTAGGTCGATTATTATCCTTAATTTCTTCGGCAATTTCGGGCGAACATTGTGCTAACAATGTATCAAACAAACGACTTTCTGAGACATTGTTATTCGCATTAATATTTTTTGTTTTTTCATGCAGAGAATTATACCAAGCACCATCAAAATCTGTGTTTCCAGTCAGTATTTTGTGAAACAGTATTTTTGTTTCCTTATTAGTTCTTGGGAAAACATTTACTGATGAAATATTTTCACCTTTCATCACCAAATATTGATGCTTACATGGGGCACCCTGTATTCCCACAGGGCATGAGCATACAGAATTCTCCATATTTACAAAATATTCAATATTATTGTCATTATTTTTTACTATATACATATTATTTCCAATTTTTTCATAGGATAAATTTATCAATTTACTATCAGCAACAAAATATTTTGATTTTGTATATCCTTCGTTTCTATTATTCAAGACATCTGTTAGTCTTCTTTTATAATAATCTATTAACTGAATAGTTAAAAAACTAAATAACTGTACCACACTGAAAGCTTTTGTGCGTTTTAAAACAATGTCCTTTAATATTCTAAAATTGGCTTCGGCATAATTATTTGTATCGTTACCTCTTGTGATCAATGTGTTCCTATAACACAAAGCCCATTCTGAAGCTCTTGACTGCATCTTTAGGAAATATTTGACTGCAAAATCGTATTGTTTTATTAACGGGTTATCAAGAGCATCTTTATATTTTGTAGTAAACAAATTACGGTCTGTAGTATTCAGTAACCTATGAAAAATAGTAAATATTTCTTTACGATCACTAGGTGATATTTTATGCTTTGAATCCCAAAAGTATCGCATAGCAGCCTGCAGTACATGAAACTTACAAAGAAGTAGTTTAGATTTGGGAAAACATACACTCAGAGCATTTATCTCCGCAGAACTATCATCAGTAATTATTATTTTTGGATCTCCACCTCCATAAAACGGGTTTTCTGGAAATATTGCTTTTAAACTTTTGAAAGACTCTATTAACCCTCTACAGCCAGATTTAAAACACAAGTAAAAAAAAAAAAAAATTTCGAGTGATGTTTTAATTGAACTTATATTATTAATGCAACATACAATATTTAATAGTAGAATTAACCAACCCCCGTAGATTTTAGGGGTTTGTAACTTTTAGGTTACAGTGAGCGATAGAAGGTAGTTATTTAAAAAAGAACTATTGATTATGAAAGTTAAAAAAACAGTTTTGTGTCGGTGTCAAACATAAGTGCACCTTGCATTTCTTACAAAAAATTTTTGGTGCACCATTACACCCTGGAAATTTACACCTCCCTCTCTTTTCCTGAAATATTGGCCAGTGTCCTATACCATCTCTTCTTGTGTCCAATGATGGCATTTCTGCAGGTTTACCTCTTTTTAGTTTTTGTTCAATTTCATTTTGCAGATTTGTAAGGCTAGGACGTCCTCGTTTTTTTTGATCTTTTTGTAGATCACCAATGGTACATAGCGTGCTGGCAAGATCAACTTTGAATTGCAGCAAGCTGAACTGCTCCTTTTTGGGAACTTTACAACTAACACAGTCCCTTCTGTATAATAGCCAGCTGTTCACAACGCACAAATCCATGAGATGAAAGTAGATTTTATGGTACCATTTTTTGCTGCGAATGGTTGTTCGATACAATGCCACAAGAGAATCCACCAAATCTACTCCTCCCATGAACTGATTGTAAATAGTTACAGCATTGGGACAATCTACATCAATTCTAGTCTTGGTTTTAGAATCCCAGCGTTTGACTTGTTTTGTAGGATAAACCCCAGCAAAGGAACTTAGCAAGTGCACCGGTTTATTGTCGTACCACTTTATTGCCACTAATTCTACATCTTCTACAACTGCCTTTTTTTCTTCTACAGATCCTCTGCCTTTTTTGCTCATGTCTTTATCACTTGTAAATATGCATCCTTCTAAACGATTAGAACGCACTGTGCCCAAACTGAGAATTCCGATTTTATGCAATTCAATTTGTAGTTGCAAGCTGTTGAACCAATTATCAAAATATATCTTGTGAAACACATTTCTGGGAATAATTTTTGCTAAACGCAAGACAACATTACCACTAACACCGACATCTGGAAGATCAGAATCGTGATCTACAGCCCCACTGTAAAGTTCCCAGTTGTATACAATTCCGTCAGAGCCACATAACACGAAGGCTTTGTATCCCCATTTTTTCGGTTTAGCTTTCATGTACTGTTTTATAGAATGGTGACCCTTGTATGGTATCATTTGCTCATCTACACATACTTTTTCTGACATGGGGATTTTGTTAAAATTTTTCACCACTTTATCAATAAAGGGCCGGATTTTGTATAATTTATCATCGCTTTCAGTAAGATGTGTATTGTCATTGAAATGTATTTTTGACTTTATCTCCTCCCACCGATTTCTTGACAACGCCTCTGCTACTTTTGACACCTGAGTGTCTCGTTGCCAAAACATTCTGGTACGTGGTAGGCCATAAATAGACATCAAAAATGTTATGCCTATAAATCGTTCTAATTCATCAACAGACAATGAGAGAGGCTTTAGCAAGTCAGATTGAAGCGAATATAGGTTGCTTTGTTCCACAATGTGTTCTAATATGTCTCTACCAATAAGCTTTCTAAAGTAGTGTAAAGGAGTACCAACATTTTCAGGTCCATCAGGTAACTGTCCTTTCCAAGGAAGAATTGGACGAATTTGCCGTGCTTTTCCAGAATTCCATTTTACATTTCTCTTTTTCATTTTCTTACTCTTTCGTTTTTGGGTACAATTTGCCCTCAAATTTACCAACGGAAGTTCATCTTCAGTTTCCCATTCGTTGTGTTCTTCATCAGACTTGTTATTGTTCAGGTCCTCTTCACTATCTTCTAAGTCGGTTTCAGGTATGACTATGTTCGTATTCTTGATTTCTTCATCTACTTCAACGAAAAAATCCGATTCATACGCAAGTACAGTGGCATCCTCTGCATCACTATCACTTAAAAGTGGGTCGTCAGAGTCTTCCGGATTTTCTACGATTTTAGTAAATAACCGAAAATCTTTGGTTCCTGAACTTTTTCCATAAAAACTTCTTGGATCCATGACTATAAACAAAATGTTATTTTAATCACTACAGACCATTGTAACTTTAAAGTAACATACCTGTTTTGCGTTGTCAATGTGTAAATAATAATAATTTTCCACTATCTAAATGCACTCATACAACAACTGAACTCACACAAATCCCAAAATATTTTTGTTTAGCACGTATGTTTCGTAGTTTTTAATAATTTCTTTGCTTTTACTACTGTCAAAGTAGGCTGGTCACCATCATGTATCAGTCATATGGAATAACAACTTTAGAGTCGTTTAGAATACACTTGATGGCGTCATATACGCTGAAACATGTAGCCATGATGTTACTTGAAAGTTACATCAAGCCACTAAAGATCTAAGTCTCATATTTAACTGGTAATAGATATAAATTTGATATGTTACTTTGAGGTAACATGGGGCGGTAAAGGGTTAAATTTTTTTCTGATTCAGAAAATGTAATTATTACTCCCAAGGGAAAAGCTCCCGCAACTGAAGGGCAAAGTAAACAAAATATTCGTGAACTATGTCGATCCATGTTTCCACTTGAATCAATAAACATTATTTCACCCGACGTAGGCAAATTTTCATGAATTCTTTTCATGAAAGGATCACAAATACAGATTATCAAATTTCCGTCTTTTGACATCCAACTTGCACAATTCGATCCACATTTTTCATTATATGCTTTTATCACCTCTATAAGTTTCTGAACCATACCATCTCCCGAACTTTCACCATATTCTTTTTTAAATAATGAGTAATAAAGATCGTACACCCATTTCCTTGTAGGGCAAACTGATCCATCAGCCGCTATTTTGTAATAATCATCACCGTACTTACACTGCAGGTCGAATTTGTAAGCCTGCCATGCTGAAGAAGGAGAATGTCCGTTATTAAATAAATCATGAAATATTGAAACAATTTCATCGCTTGGTTTTCGAAATTTAAAGGACGCTGCCGATTTAAGCTCGTGATTATGTGTATGACGTAAAAAAATCTCACAAGGCCTGCTTTTCAATTCTGTATCTCCACTCCTAAAAAAAAATAGGTATACATAATATATTGTATTCTAAATAATATTCGGTAAATAGGTATTTTAAAATTTTAACACCAACTAACTTTTTTAACTGTTGTTTTATAGTTATTCTTAATTTTGCAGAGCAATTAGTATGCTTCTCATGTGGTACAGAACTCTTTTTGGGCAAGGTATTATGATGGCATCTATATTCTTTCTGCAAAAATAACTTTTGTTTTATACGAGTAGCTTAACAGAAAACACTATTTACCATTTACCTTAAAAATTATTCTCTGTGTCTCTTCTGAGAAAGTAACGTATGATCGCCACGACGTTAATGAAGCTTTTTCAAATTCTGACAACCATTTAATAGCTTCAGATTTTGTAGTAATGGCACTTCTAAGTGTACATTCAAACGTACTGTCTGTGAGGCTTGTATATTTTATTACTTTAGTATCATGTCCATCAGGAAAAATAATTTGCAACTAAAAAACATGTATCTACTTAAAATATGCATTTTAGGAGAGCCTGTGGGCTGATTAAATTCTATGTAGCTCGACTTACGTAACGAAAGGCGTCGTTGTCAATTAATAATTTAGACTCAAGTATAATATCCATTATCCATTTGTTGAAGTTGATTTGACAGTACATACACTTACACACACCAGTGGTAGCACCACACATGCCACATGGTGACACAGCACTAACATTTCATTTTGACAGATTGCCGCGAGCGCGTAAGTAACCAATCATAGCGCTTCAATATAGGTCCATATAAAACTCCATTAGGTACCTTTACACTTACGCTCTCTCCCGTGCGATTAGAGTGCCCCGTTCCAATCATGCGCATTTTCGCGCGGCCAAGAATGTCGCGTCCTAAAAATTTATTCCTAAAAATTTGCAACGTTTTATCGCACGGTTTTAGCATCTGCCGTGAAACATCAGATGATAAAACTGCTAATGTAAATTGAAAACTGTCAAGTTTCCCGCGTGATATTCGTGGCACGTGGAATCTTGAAAATTTCAACAGTTTTAAAGAGGTTCTTTCTCTAAAATGGATAAAATAATTCGAAAACGGAAATTAAAAGTGGCTTTGTGCTTGGCTGTGTATTTGAATATTTCAAATAAGAGACAAAGAAGGTGTTGGGTAAAAACATGGTTGGAAAACCGCAATAGATATGGACATATGCCTCTGTTACATGAGTTGCGTGATAATAATCCTTTGGATTTCAAAAACTATTTACGGATGGATTCCGAATCATTTCGAATTTTGCTGGATTTGGTTTCCCCAATAATTTCTAAACAAGATACAAAAATGCGTGAAAGCATAAGTGCTGAGGAAAGGCTAACAACTACATTACGATACTTAGCTACAGGTCGTTCGTTTGAAGACATGAAATTTTCAACTGGAATATCCGCGCCATCTTTATGTAAAATTATACCTGAGACATGTAAAGCCATATATAAAGTTTTAAGAAAAACATATTTAAAGGTACGATTTATTAAATGACTTTATTAAAAAAAGTAAACATTTTTCCAATAACAAAACAGAAACATTTCATTAAATTTACTGAAACAAATACATATATAAAAAAAAAACATTACTGAAGAATATTAAAATCATTACTAGCCTGTTCATAGTAAGTAGTTAAACCTAAAGTTTGCAATTGTGATGTTTGTCCTTGCTGAGAAGAATTTGATGAAGTACCAGTAGTATATGGGCTAAGTGGCGACAAGACTGTTGTAGGTGATTGATCTGTTATAACTGTTGTATGTGTTAATTGTTTTAATAATCCTTGATTAACAATTCGATTTATCAGCATGTCTGCATAAATAGCCTGGGTTGGGTCCATCCTTTTCATTTTTTTTGCCCACGACATTGCGGCTGCATCAAATTCGTCAATTAAATCATTTTTTCCAAGCTGATCTTTGCAGTAGTTTATGAAGTCTACCTGCGTTTTATTTTGCTTAGAAATCTTGCTTCTTTTATTTGGAACAGATACACTTGTTGGAAGTTGATGAGATGTTGAAGGGACTGACACATCTGCACATTTCTAAAAGAGATAAAATATATAATTTTAGTTCCCATCTACGCAACAGGATTGGCTTGAAGTAGCTGCTGGTTTTAAAAAGAAATGGCAATTTATAAACTGTGGAGGAGCCCTGGATGGCAAACATATACGTATTGTACCTCCTCCTCGCTCAGGAGCACAATATTATAATTATAAGAATTTTTATAGTATCGTTTTGATGGCACTCGTCAATTCTAACTACGAATTTATTTTTGTCGATGTGGGAAAAAATGGAAGATTATCTGATGGAGGAGTAATTGAGCACACAGAATTTTATCGTAAATTAGTAAATGGTAAGTTATTTGTTATTTGCGTAAACGTAGTTCATAATACTATTCTATCGTTTTAGGCCAGCTACATTTACCAAAGAATACTGAAACAGACGGTAATTTGAATTTTGTATTTTTGGGCGACGAGGCATTTTCTTTACATGAAAATTTTTTAAAACCATATCCCCAAAGAGATCTTTGTTATAGTAAAAGAATTTTCAACTATAGACTATCACGTGCTAGAAATGTTTCAGAAAATGCATTTGGTCTAATTGCTGCACGATTTAGAATTCTTCATACGCCAATACATATGATGTATCCGGAAAATATAAGCTACGTTGTACTTGCTATTTGTGCTCTTCACAATTTTCTTAGAAAGCGTGATACTTCATATACAACATCAACATCAGTCGATCAAGAAAACCTAGTAACTAAAGAATGGCAGATGGGTGACTGGCGAAAAAATACGGTTGATATGCTAAACTTGGCAAGTTGTAAAAAAAATATAGCCACCATAGCTGCTAAAACTAATCGAGATAATTATAGAAATTATTTCAATTCAAATGGAAAAGTTGATTGGCAGGATGAAATGTTAGCCAAAGGAAAAGCTTAATTTGTAAATTATTTGTGTTTTCAATAAATACTTAAAACAATTACCTGTTTGTTATTGCCTTCCGTACTATCATCTTCAGTTTCTTCACGTAATTCAAATTCTTGTGTTATTTCTTCTGCAGAATTATTAAAATTTTCTGTGTCTTCTTCTTCAATGTTAGACATACTTGATGTTGGTAGTTCCTGGTCAATAGTAAATAGAAGCAAATGGAAGTACCACAATGTTGGAGTATAAATTTCATCAGAACCAGCTCCACTTCGTTTTGACTCTTCACACTTTTTCAATTCCTTTCGAAAAGAACCACGAAAGCTTTGTATTTTTTTAACAACATAGTCTCTGTTTGCTTCTGGATTTATTTTTTTACAAAATTCGACTAGTGCGTCGTATGCCAAATTTTTTAAATTTCGATTTGTATATTCTCGGGATTTGATTTTCCATAAACATGGATGAGATTTATATATTTCCAAAAACTCGGTAATAACTTCTTTCGACCAGTATCGTGCATCTGCCATGTTACCTAATAATAATTTGTAATGATTACAAATTTGGGCATAATTTGTAATTAAAACGTAGTAAATAACTTCTTTCGACCAGTATCGTGCATCTGCCATGTTACCTAATAATAATTTGTAATGATTACAAATTTGGGCATAATTTGTAATTAAAACGTAGTACTTACCGGCTTTATGTTATAAATTAAACTGTACAAAAACAACCGCGCGAAAACAAAAATCAACAGACTTTTTAACTGCACGAAAATCGCGGGAGAATGAATGCGTGTTTTAACACGTCTAAAAACCGTGCGATTATTGGCATTTATACTAGCACTCTTTCGCGCGTGATTGGAACGGGACGCTCCAATCGCACATGACAGAGCGTAAGTGTAAAGGTACCTATTAGGTTTCGAAATCTCGCCGCTCACACATATATTTCACCTTTTCCATTCATACCAACATACAAATATATAAATACACAAGTATATACACATCGTTGCCAACTTAAATGCATTCTACAAAAAGGTCCTAAAATTAATTATTTACAAAACAATATGAGGAGTTGAACTGCAAAACTTGACATATCCAGAAAACATGATTTTGAGTAAAGTGCGAAAAACATCTGAGACTGTTAGTAATGGAAATAAAATTTTCATTTTTTTTACACGTATTCAAAGAGTAAGGTGCTATGGTGCTGGTATAATATAAATTTTCAACTCTTTTTCAAAAAAAAGAAAAAAAATAGTTTATTTGGGATATGTCGACTTTTGATTTGACATTAAGGATATATCAACTTTCGATTGTAAACAAAATGGGTTTGTTAGGTTTTGAAATGAAAAAGTTGGGCTTGATTTGAAAATTACATATTTTATTATAAAACCGTTACCTTACAAATTCTACAAATGTAATGCATGATCTTCATCGGCGCAAATGCATTCTTGACTGTTATCAACTTCAACTGTATCTTCCGGAGTCTCCTTATTTTTTTGGAAAATATCTCTATAGAATTTAGTTTCTTCTAGATTTTCCCATCCTTCTCCAAAATGCTTTTCTAACAGTTTCTTAACATCCACTAATTTTTCTTGTTTTATTTTTTTTCCAAGTTGTAAAATCGGTAATGGGACTATTGCCCCTTTCTGACCACGCTTTAAAAGAGATTTGAAAGGTTCATCGCATTCATATCGGTAGTTTTTCATGCACCTGACCAAAACGGCAGTATTATTTTTATTTCGTTTAATGAATATGCGTTTTAAACTTTGGATCTCATTTATCTTTCGATACTTTTTCTCCAACTCTTTGATGTTCTTGATATGCCAATCTTGTCCTAATTCTTTGACGTTTCCATGAGTCTTGTATATTTCTATGTACTTTTCTTTTGTGATTATTGTGTCTTCTTTACGTAAATCTTTTTCTACTCGTCCGAATGCTCGGTCAGCTGGCAAGAAGCTATGTCCCCTGACAGGGAAATAAACCTGTATTTCATTCACGTCCCACGGAAGCAACATTTTCATTGTTTCTGGCCTAAACGGTTTTGATTTTTTGGGAGGTTTCGGCCTAATACAGGTTAAAAATGGGTCTGACGTAAGCAAAAGCCTGTTAATTACGTCCATATTGCACTGAACTCGACAAAATTTTCTAGAATATCTTTCTCTGTATTGTCGGAAATGTTTGTTTCGCGCCTCTGCTGCCTCTTCCGACAGAGTCCTTATAGGTAGAAGCGCATGTTGGATAACTATTGAGCCATGCATTAAGATTTTATGAGTGGTTGGCGACATAGGATGCCACGAATATAGGGTTGCCATATCTAACCGGGGTCTCGTCGGGACACTCGGGGGGGGGGGGGGGGGGGGGGGTTGGGGGGGGGGAGTAGAAATGAAAAAAAATATTATACAACTATTTTTTTATTGACAACATTACATAGAACTTGCGGCAGAAGTCGTTGCCACACCATATTTTTCGGAAGATTTCACCTTTTTCAGCAAGTCTTTTTTCCCTTTAACGTATTTGTAAAATTCCATGCACGTCAACTTGTAATTAAACTGGCACTGTAAGATAGATTCCACAGTCTCTGGCAGCAATCGATTTCTTTCATCAGTCCACTGGGCCGACATCAGCGAAAACACTCTTTCCACAGTGGCGTTTTGCGCGGGAATCGAAAACAAATACTCGCATAGTTTTAGGAGTTGGCATTTTCGTTCAAGATTTTCGGTTTCCTTGAGAAAGTAAATCCACCTTTCTTCTACGGAGTGTTTAGACTTCCATTCTTCCGAGTTACGCTTACTTTCTAGAAAGCTCTTTAGATACATATATTGCTGAAAGCAATTGTCGCCTGAAATCTTCACACCATTTTCAGACAGGTACATGATTGTGTTTTCAATCATTGCCCAATCTGGGGTTTCGGATAACGTCATCCAATCAAATACTTGAAATTTGTTGAAAGAAATAGTCCATTTCTCCAAGTAATCAAATGCTATGGTATAGAAAGCCATTGTCTCTTCCTCAAATTTCGAAATCAAATTAATTACTTCTTGGTTAGGATTCTCATTCTTCAATTTGTTCAAATTCATTTTGGTTTGAATGCCAATAAAATTTGTAGTCTTCCTCTCATTAAGACATTTTTGCGTGTCAATTAATATATTTCTTATTTCAATTATCGAGACTTTATTCCTCTCCACGCTTTTTATATTTTTTTCAAACAGAGCCAAGTTCGAGTGCAGAAACATGAAATAAATTTCACTGATTGGACTACTGAAAAAATCCGAAATTATTTTAGGTGGCCTATCTTCGGCGTCAAAAAATTGTTTTAATGGAATCCAAAGCTTAAGAATTCTCTCGACTGCGGGCATTAATGACAGCCATCTTGTTTTTGAGTGAGATAGAAGAGTCTGATGATTGATATCGACGTATGAGCAAAACTCTTTCAGCTTCTCTGTCCTTACAGTGTATATTGAGAAATAATTGAATATTTTCAGGACGATGACTTCGATATCGACAGATAAGACTCCAGCAGCGGTTGATATAGTATTGTGGAGAATATGGGCAGGGCATCCAATTCCTTCTACATTTTTGCCTAGTTCTTCTTTGATTTTGTGAAACACATTTCGTTGGCCGCGTCGATGAAGCCCTCCGAAGTTAGTATTGGTATTGTCTCCACAAAAAGCGATTAATTTATCCAATGGAATTCGCAGTTGTCTTAAAGTATCTAGACAAAACTTTGAAATTGTCTCCGATGTTTCGTTATTTAACGAATCAAACTTCAACAGCTTTTGTTGGATTCCATCAGTTTCGGTAAAGTATTGAACAACTAAAGGAAACATCTTTTGAGCTTTGTGGTTTGATGCGTCGGTCCCTATGCCGTAAAAAGAAACTTCTTGCAATTGTTTTATGCATTCGGACACGGAAAGTGGAGCGAGAATATTTTTAATGATCGCTGTAGCTTTTGTCCTGGCTGTAGACTGTTTTGTGGCGATTTTGGAGTCAGGATACATTGTAGCATTCAGTTTTACAGTACAGTCAAGAGAACTGAAGGATTGATGATGTTTGACAACTTTATAAGCTGTCGTTAATTCTGCAGCAGCAACAAGCAATTCTTCCTGGGTATCTTCTTTAATCATAAATGTAGAAATAGACTTTGATGTTGATGCTACCGCGAATCTATCTGTATGATTCTTCGTAGAAATGTGATGCCTCACATCTGCCTTACCTCCGTGAGATACTGAGATGAAACAGCTACAAATCTCACACAACGCTTCTTGATCGGTACGTCCTTTCTTGACAAAAGACCACTCTTTTGTGTAATCATTCGAAAAGTGACACTTCCTCTTTCTGTCCTTAGGCATTTTCGTAAGCTATATGATAAGATACACTTCGCGAATGGCAAAACAATTAGCGCGCAGAGTGTCCTTTCGCACTAAATAATTTAAACAACTGACTGATTTGCGCCAAGTCACCAAGTGGTCAAGTTAGTCTCACTGAGGGTCTCACAGATGGTGTTGCTGACTGTAACTAACTCAGGTTGCATTTACATGTTGAGATAACAGATGGCGTTACTTGAGAGAAGCTCGTAAAAGTATTTTGTTTATGTATTACGGCTAGATAGGCACATGCACACAGAGCTATCTACTTTATTTTTGTATCTTTCAATAGAAAAAAAAAAAAAACAGTATTTTGGTAGCAACGGTTGGTGGCGACAGCGGCGACTCGCGAAATCGGGACAAAATTGGGTCTTGTCGGGATGTCGGGACGAGAAGGTCCATAACGGTGACAGTCCCGATATATCGGGACGGATGGCAACCCTACACGAATACAATTGGACGTAAAGCTTGGCTGTATCTCGGCAGTATGCAGCAAATTTGTCTATATCAATTTTGTGTCCACTGGATATTACCTCCAGAACAGTAGCAAATCTTTCTATTAAATTTATATTGATTCCTGTAATCTTTGCAGATATTTCAGCATTAGCGAAGAATCTTCTGCTAGTGTTGCCATCGTTGCTGTTACCAAAATTTGCTTTTGGTACATCTACTATTAGTCCAAGCTCACTTCTAAACTGTTCTTGGATATGTCGCTTTCTTTCTTTTATAATATTCTTTTCAGCTTCCGTTCTGACTTGCCACTTTTTTATTGTAATTTTATATGAAACATGTAGTAACATTTCGAAAAATCTGATTCTTGCATGCAAAATGGATAAACCAAATTCCAAATTTGTCGGCTCTATACTTATTTAATCTAATATTGATAAGTTATTAAATTCTTTTGAGGTAGCTTTGCAAATATAGCATCGCATGGTCGAGGCTGTATTTGTTGCTGCATTGCAGACCTTACCATCAACCATGGTAAATAGCATTTTATGGTTGACAATCACTTCTCTAGACTCGACTGGTATTTTAGTACTTACCAAATGTTTGATTTGTTCTTTGTGATAGTTTATTTCATCGTTTGTTATATCCTTTGTTTCATGGATAAATCTGATCCGTAAGCGTGGTGAAGAGGGCGATAGGTTATGCCAAATTACTTTATTATTGGTCATACAAAGAAGCTGAAGGGGCACCAGTGATGATTGAAATATGTTGGCATCGGAGTCACTGTTATTACAGTACCGCTTACTGATTTTGGAGAGATTTTCCAAATAAGTTGATTGAGACTCTCGTTGTTATTTTGAGTGAAACCTCCAAGACATCGCTGCAAAAGTGCGTCTTTACTCAAATCTTCATAGATTGGCTTTATGGCTGTTGTAACATCTGTAGGAAGAGCATTGTAGCTGTGTTTGAACGAATGCAGAGTATTTGCAGCTGCCGCTTTTTGCCATTCACACCAAGAGTTCTCATCGCTCGGGCATTTGTCGTGCTGTGGTTTCTCGTCTGCCGAGCAGTAGTGATAGTATGTCGCCCAAATCGCATTTTTCATTTTCGTTACACAATCGTAGTTGCGTCGAATGGCCAGTCCATAATATACGGTCAGTTTGTCTATCATTTTTGCAGTGAGTTTACCTTTTCCAGAGAGACTTTTCCTCTTTATTTTTTTGCCTGTTTTAGTTTCACTATCGACCACAGTTGTTTTTACTAGTTCGCGTGAACGTGTACCCATTCTTTTCTGCACGTGTCCTACGCACTCTTTCTTATTTATTGTGAAATCTTCACCATACGGTTTTGAATTTACCACATCACTGTAGGTTTTTGAGTCGCCATCTCCTATATAATTTTTAAACATCACTCCACAATATTCTGTGGACCGTTTGAACATCTGTATGATGGCGTGTACTTCCATGTTACCTGATGGGCCATCATGATTTGCTTTACAGTCTTCGCTGTTGACGTGTTCTTTGTACCATTCTTCAAATTCGGCAGTATCTAACTTATTTTCCCAAGTTTTACATTGGTGGCAATAAGAACTCTTGACAAACACATCAACAACCTTTCCCGTGTAGTAACCGATCAAAGAAGCGACACCGAATAGCGAAGTGAACCCACGTTCCGTCACCTGATATTGTTAACACGTTCACTGCTACTCTGACGTAAATGGGTCACCCCAGGTGCTGATTTTTTTTTTTTACTAAATCGATAAATTTCGCGTCCTTATTACATTTTACAGAGATAATATGTGTCTACAAATACATATTAGGCTCTTTTGGGCCTCGACGCTTTCGGTGCGTCGGTAGCACTGCAGAACGATTTTGTTCATCTGTGCTACAGACGCACCGTATGCGTCTAGAGATATTATCGTGTTTCGCAAATAAAAAACGTTGTAAATGTTTTCATATGTTTATTATTGTAGAATAATAGTTTTTTTTTAATAATTGAGGGCCTTGGAATAAAAGGGGTATAAGTGCAATTTTAATGATTTTGAGATATTTGCATTTAAAGTTAAACTGAGTTTAAAAATTCCCAAAAAAAGCTGGGATCTTTATTTAAAGTTTATTTTGCTCCTAATAAATCATAATGTTTTTACATTATGATAGTATAAATAAAGCCGTTAATAGAGATCTGCAAAAACTTAAAAAAGTACTTATACCCTTTTTATCCCAACTTTTTAGTGACAAAATTCAAAATAAAAAAATCTTTACAAAGACAAATTAATATACTTTTATTTTAAAGAAATATATGAATAAACCTTATTCATAATCTGAATACAAAATGTAGTCAACATCTTCATTTTCAACGTATGGTTCTTCTGTGTCATCATCTTGTGGTTCCATTTCAGTAACAGTTACTTTGTCAGTTTGGTTGTCCTTGTTGCTTTTATTTTTTTTGTTTCCCTTTTTTTCTTCTCGTGTTGTATGTTGTTGTAATATTCATGATAAAGTGGAGGAACGTATTCTAAAAGAGCCTGTAAGTTTTTCCACTTTAAGTAAGCCATACACGCTGCGGTCTACCGGAGAGGTTACCTGTACAGGTTTGCCTGCGCATGTCAGCCGAACGTCGGTAGCGTGTATGGGACGTTCCGGTGTACCGGTGGGGTCTTCAGTTCTTTTTGCGATGGCATCGATTGAAGACGATGACGCGCTGGCATTTTTAGGCCTTGCTTTAATTTTGAAGATAAAAGATACAAAAACAGTGAAAAGGAAACGAAAAAATTGGTGTAAGCATTGGTTATTGAAAAGGAAAACATATACTCATGTTAACTTATTGAATGAATTAAAATTTGAACCAAAAGATTTTAAAAACTATCTCCGAATGGACGAGAAAACATACCTCAAATTACTTGCAATGGTTACTCCTATGATAAAAAAAGAAGACACAGTTATGAGAAATAGTATTTCTGCGCACGAAAGATTATCAGTTACATTGAGATTTCTCGCAACTGGCAGAAGTTATGAGGACCTAAAATTTTCAGCAATTATTTCACCTCAGGCGCTGGGAAAAATTATTCCTGAAACATGTGAGGCCTTGTATAAAGTTCTTAGAAGAGATTATTTGAAGATGAGTAATTAAAACACTGTTATATATTAAGGATAATATTTATTGAGAAATTTACAGTTTTAATTATAAAAATACAAAAATTTAACTGTAATTATTCATTATCAACATTGAAATTATTAAGGAATGTCGCTGCGGACCCTGGAATCGACAGAACTACCTCTGTTTCACCGGGTTGATTTCCCGGAATTGTAGGTGTTGAAATTTGGGTAGAGTAGGGATTGCCTTGGGGACTGTTGGGTAGATGGCTAGTTTGAAATGATTGAGAAGGATGATCTGAATATGGACTGTTGGGAAATGTAAGGCAGGGTGGACTAGGACTTCCGGAAGAAACAAAACTTACAGGGGTATATGTCCTATTGGAAGTAGGAGAGGATTGATACACTTGTTGTCGATATTGCTGAGCAGGAACATAGCTTCCTTGATTTTTTCTCAAAATATCTCTCATATTAATATACGCGTGCTCGGGAGTGAGGTGTCCTATTTCGGCTTCAAAAAGTAAATCATTTATAAGTTTTTCTGCGACTAACATTTGTTTCGCATCTAAAACCCTCAATTTTAACGCCACATTTTTTCCAATAATATCACAGCGATCTTCTGTTGAAATTGGACGAGGACGTTTAAAGTGATCTCGTACCGTTTCCAAAGCTTCATCAGCTATGCTTTCATCGTTTCTTTTTGGTTTAACAGGTTTTGGTGGGCGAGATGAATTATAATATGACGATGTCGGTCGGGCCTCGTTATTGTCTGTAGATACACCAGAATATTGTTTATCTGCAGTTGAAGAATCTTCAGTGTTGTCTGTCTGGAAAAAAAAAATTATTTTGATACATTTGTTCTAGCATAAAAAACTAGCTACTTATTCAATAATGATAATGCTGTTGTTTTTATATTTCAGTTTCCTACATCTGAAGAAGAATGGAAAGATATAGCAAAGATGTATGATGAACGATGGAACTTTCCTCATTGTCTTGGTGCAATAGATGGGAAGCACATAGCGATTGTTCCACCGGCTAATAGTGGATCGTATTTTTATAATTATAAAGGACAACATAGTGTGGTACTTATGGCAATTGTTAATGCAAAATATCAATTTGTGTACATAGATGTTGGCATGAATGGTAGAATATCCGATGTAGGGGTACTACAAAATACTATATTTTTTGAAAAATTGGAAAATAGTGATTTACATATTCCAAGCAGTGAGACGTTAACAGGAAGTAACCGAAATTTACCATATGTATTTGTGGCAGACGACGCGTTTCCATTACGCCCCGATATGATAAAACCATTTCGGCAGGCAGATTTAACATCACGAGAAAAAAAAAATTTGAGAGCAAAAATTACACTTTGCTTCTTCTTTATCACTTTCTTTAAAATAAGACCAAACCTCACTGGTACGCCTTGCTTTTTTACTCATGATTCGGCAGGTACAAATTAAAAACAATTTTTTCTGTACAAAACTTGCTATTCAAATATTTCTGGATTAATAAAAATAAACCACTCCAACTGAAATATCTAGGTAAACTAAAAGTAAAACAAGTATAGGGATAAAGGCGTTTGTATTAAGGCAAAATAAAACAAACGAAAATCCTAATAAGCATTTCTTATATTCGTATAAACTATAAACGCTTAACAATAACAATGTTTATTGTACCATAAACCATTCACATTGACGTCGTTGACAAATATATAATATTGTAACAATAAACATTATTATTGGTAAGTTAAATGAGCTCAGAGCTGAGTGTGTGTAATGTGTATTGTGCTGTGCAATGTTACGTGACTCCTGAGCATGCATGGTGGACAGTTCACACCTCTGCACTGTGCAGTCTTGTGTAGTGCGTACTGTCTAGTGTCGCTCCTTTGAACGACTCACTCTGAGTGACTCTTTTTAGTGAGCGGAGCGCACGGAGCTAGCTCCCAATAAAGAGTCATGTGGACACATCACTATTTTGTATATACTGCCTAAAAACACGAGACGGCCTCGCCATAACACCATCGACTCGTCAATACATACATTTTTCCCCGGATAATAAATTTCATTAATTTTGTTATTAAAATAGGTAATAAGCGGCCTTATTTTAAATAACCTATCAGTCGAAATTTGTTCTCCAGCTCTTGGATTTCTAGAGAAATGCAAGCAGCGCAGTATTAATAAAAACCTGTCTCTTGACATATAGTCCGAAAAACAGTTTAAATTAAAAAGTCTACTGGTTT
The DNA here is from genome assembly GCA_034508555.1 of Venustoraphidia nigricollis. Taxonomy (NCBI): domain Eukaryota; kingdom Metazoa; phylum Arthropoda; class Insecta; order Raphidioptera; family Raphidiidae; genus Venustoraphidia; species Venustoraphidia nigricollis. The sequence continues at coordinate 7,126,354 of JAVRKA010000016.1, forward strand.
TCCAGTAATCTTGAATCTTAGGAAGATGAATTGTTCCCATATGGAAGAATAATCCAATAAATATCTTAAATTCTTCAACTGTGAGAGGCTTCCATCGAGATATGCGAGAATGGGGTAGTCCTCCTGATTTAAAGAATACCTCTTCCGCATAGGCGTTGGTCTCTCCGATAATTAGCTGACAAAGCTCATTCGTGAACAACAATAGGAAGAATTCCACTGGACTGTCTGCAATGTTGGCAGAGCACAGTTTTTGTCTTGAAAAACTTGCGCCAGGCGATCCAAATCAGGTAATTTTTCAAATGTTGTGATAACTCTCTTTTTTCCTTTCCAGAAAAGAGCAGATGTCGTGTCACAGCCACTGAATGCGTGTAAGAATAAAATATATTCTTTACAACGGGGATATTTATCAAAACTTTTAGTAGAGTATAGTTGTGTTTGAACGTTGCCTTTACCATTTTTTTTAAAGTAAATTTCCGGCTCATGTGATTTAGTACGTCCAATTAAAATTATTAACCTTTAACTGCCCGCGCTCTAGAATCTCGTATAGCTACCCGCGCGGTGTATTATGTACACCACATCTATGAATGTGAGATTGAGAGCATAAATCAATGTATAGGGATAAGAAAACATGTTGCCTTGATTTTTTCATGTAGTTTTATTAAAATATAACATATATTAATACAATGCTGCATAAAGAAAGACAAACTCTTCAACAAATAAAGCATTCAAGAAAAAATAATAAAACTCTTAAAATTAAAACCTTACATATGTATGGTTAGTTTGTTTCATCCGCTGCTTGCTTCAACATTTTTGCAGGAATCACATGTAACAACTGTTGTCATATGTTCTTTGCAAACTGATCTATTGCAACTTCCGCAGATGATCGTTGTGACCCGATTTTTTTTCCTACCGCAAATAAAACACCTCGCTCGTATCTTTGCAGGTGGCTCCTCATTGGTGTCTTCTGCTGGTTTTTTGTATTTTGTCAGGAAATATTTTATGTCACTTGGCAATGATTGTATACTGGCACGTTCAGAGAGATATGGCTTCATCAAACCTAAGGAGAGCACCTTCAGAAATTCTCTTCTGTGCTTATAAGCTGTATCGACATGGGTTGCATTATAGAGCAGTTGTCCATTGATTCCCGCGATGTTCATCAGTTGGAAGAATATAACCAAAGGCCATCTTCTTGTTCTTCTTGATACTGAGTATGTGCCACACATTTTATCAACAGTGTCAACTCCTCCTTTGGTAGCGTTATATTGTAAGATGATATCAGGCTTACTCGAAACTGGATCTATATTTCCATCCTCGTGCATTGTTGAGATCAATACGACTGCTTTATTTTTTTTCGGTACGTAGGAAACCAATGTTACATTTTTCTGGAATCCAAACAACGAAGATTTCACGGGTCTACTTTTGTGAGGCAAAAAGTCTTGCGGTATTTCGCGTTTCTTTTTTTTCATGGTTCCAATCATAGTAATTTTATCTTCCAATAATTCTTTTGCTAGCGGATAACTTGAATACCAGTTATCACACGTCAAATTCCGATTACTACCTTTCACTTCATTCAACAAGCGGTGAACAATCGCAGTAGGTGTATTTGGCATGCTGTAGGGGCCTTCGGGTTGCTTACCGCAATAAACTTCAAAATTCGACACATAAAATGTTTTTGCATCACATAATACAAAAACTTTCAGTCCATACTTCGCCGGTTTGTTCGGAATATATTGCAGAAAACTACAGCGTCCTCGGAAGGGTATCAACATTTCATCAATTGTTAAAAATTCGCCCACAGAGTAGTTGTTCTTGCAATTCTCTGCGAATTTATCTATGACCCATCTTATTGCAGCCAACTTATCTATCTTTTTTCTTTCATTCCTTGTACTTTTATCATCAAATCGGATAACGGCAAGTAAAAAGAGGAATCGGTTTTTACTCATACATGCCCGAAAAATTTCAGAACCGGTACCATCTGTTGTCCAGAGCTCTAAAAAGTGGGTATGATTTTGCTTCTTTAATCCAGATAACAATAGCAAACCCATGAATGCTTGCATTTCTGTTTTTGATACGTCTTTAGCGTCACGTTCTCTCATATATTGAGACCTAACATTCGAAATGTGTAGATTAGTGCATTCAGTTATGTAGTCTATCATTTCATCTGTGAATATTCTCATAAAAGCATCTACTTCATTTTGAATGTCCCTTGCTTGTTGTTTGACACCGGGAAAGATTTTCACAAGATTCTTTGCGCTTACTTTACTGAATTTGCTTTTTAGCGAATTTTTGTTCCATGTAGTCAGTTTATCTTTGCCAACAAAGTTACTGCTATTTCCATTATCTTCTAAATCATCCAAGTCGTTACCTTCGATTTCTGATTCGGAGTCATGTTCTGTGTCCTCTATGTGCTCTTCAGAAGAAGTATCAGCATCATCGTCGGGTAATTTTTCTTCCGAATCGGAGTCGAAAATCACTTGAGCCAGCTCCTCTATTTCCGCCTGTGTCAATTTGTTGGGATTTTTTATTTTTACTTTGTCCCTAAAATGATAAAAATGTTCAAATCGACATAAACACAAATTTTGTGGACAAATAAGAGCCCCTAAATGGCAAATAATATTACTTACATAGCTACCCGCGCCGGTGTATTTCATACACCAGACTGTACTGCATTCAAGAAATTGTCAAAAAAACACACTCACTATCCAACCACCAAATCGCAACTGTCTGAGTACCTAGTAAATACATCGGTCGTGGGTTACATCGAGGGGCATGAGTGGGGGATAACGCATCAGGGTTTTCCCGCTTTCTTAGTAGAAATGGTGTATTTTATACACCGGCGCGGGTAGTTAAAGGTTAAACCAAGAAATCTGTTTGTCAATATTACCCCCTAATTTGGACATCATTATCATATTTGATGCAGCACCATCAAAAGTTACTGAAACAACACGTATTCCTGCTTCATGACATTTAGATAAACATATGTTCATCAAGTTGCACCTCTGTTCAGCATTTACTCCGTCTACGAGAAAATATGCGACAGGAATTTTCCAAGAGTCATGAACACAATCATGAACACAAGAGCCTCTTTGGCTTCAGCTAAAGAATCATCATTGTATTCTACACCAAAATCAATATATCCATGATATTTCTTACCGTCAAACTCTACACGACGACGGATAGACATTTCATCTAAGCATAGACTGCATACTAATGGTCGCTCAGAATTTTTACATCGAAATTTAATAGCACGAAATGCCTCAGTGGTGAAGCCCGGTTTACCGTCCACACAACTGTACCAGTTTGAAATAGTTTTCGGGTGCGGGAGACATGAATCGAAAACAGTACGTACATATTTATACGTCGACGGTGAATAATAATGTAATGTTACAGCGAATTTTCTTAACTGGTCATTGTACTGACGAGAAAGCTTAGAACCGGTGCTTTTAGCCAATTGACGTTTTAAAATTTCAGAATTAGGACTTGGAATATTTTTTAGAACCTCTAAGTGGTATAACCACTCACTTTTATAACACAAAAAAGAAATACAATATTTTCAATATCCACAACTGATCCAAACAACTGTTCAGTTATATACTGTGTAGGTTCACACGGTTCATTCCAAGATGGCCCCCAAATCTGACGTTTATACCCCCTCGTGGCTTCACGTTATGAGACTTACCCTCCCTCTATCCTATTCTATACCTCTATGCTCAATTCAACCAAAAAATGACTTAGGGTGTTTTAGCAGTAACCGATTCAATTATAAACTAAGTCAGTACAAAGATTTCATATATTTTTCAAATAATTAAATATTGAGAAAATATGGCATTTTTGGGAATATTAAGGGTCCGGTAGAGGGCACAAGATAATCTTCGATCTACTTCTGCTTTTGCACAGAAACTTAGTTTACCAAAAGGCATCTTTTGACGGCTATTGCGATTTCAAAATCCGGATTTAGATTTTTCGGCCCACCCTAATGTATAATATTACTCCAATATAATTTCGGATATCAACTGCAGTAAAATTCGGTGGTCTCTCAGCATAAAGATTAGTTTCTTCAACAATTTTGTTTACAAGCTCAGTAGAAAAAAAGTAGCTAAAAAACAGATATGGAGTTTCTAAAGTCAGAGTATTATTAGGAATATTGGTGTTTCCATGGAAACGTAATTGCTCTTCATTTAGTATTAAAGATTTTTGCTTCCACGTTATATTTTTGTTTACAGAGTTCTTTTTGTTTACACGTACTACATTTCTTTCGGCAGTGGTTGGTTCTAGCAAATGAGTGATGTGATCGCGAGATTCTGCTTCACTTTCACTTGAACTACATCCTGTATCTTATTTTATGTAAACACTACGTGAAATTTTTCTAAACTGTTAGTTTGTAGAAACTTTTAATATGAATATTAGAACCGATAATAATACTATTTGTTTTATACTAATTGTGATAGTGCCATTATATATTCTATGCCACCACGTGTGACTTTTGCGATCAACCCCATAAAATATGCTCTCTTTTGGTCAAACTTATCGACAAAATTCATATTTTTATTGTAGTCTGTGAGTAACACAGGGCACTGTATTTGAACAGTGGTTCCATCTTTTTCCTTTCTTTTGACTTCTGTGGTCTCTGTAGGATTGTGATAATTAGACAACAGGTGGACGGAACTCTTATCACGCCACTTTATTGCAGTCACCCCAATATTACTCGTGTGCCAATCCTCTTTTTAAATCTTATATCATATTTTTCTAATATTTGACGTATTAGCCGAAGTTGAAACTCAGCTAAAGATATATGCTCATTGTTCTTCATACTGTACACTGCATACGAATTCAAGAAGGCCATATTTACAAGCCTAAAAAATAGTTTTTTATACCATTTTATGGTTTTTCGCATGCTTGTTAGGGAACTTAGCAACATATCAAAACGGTCAACAGAACCCATATTGTTATTATAATCAATTATACATTCAGGCTTTTTTATTTGTTCGCCAGTTTTCGAAAATTTATCGATGCATTTACCAGCAGAATTTTGTTTAGACGTAATAATGTAAACCTCCCGTTTGGCCATTTCAAAACCAGCATGCTTTCCGTGTGAAAATATTCTATTTCATCTGTCTTTAATTTTTTAGCTATTTTTGGTAGTTTTTTTCGGTTTTTCCTGACGGTTCTGCAGGCGTTGGTGCTATTTTCGTCTAGAAATGCAAATAGTTCGTGTGAACTATAATAATTGTCAACAGTGCCCTTTTTTAATCCTTTGAACTCCTAATATTTTTTTTAATTACCTATCAGTGATAAATTTAGTAGTCATGTTGACAACGCAACATTACACCTGAATAAAACGTTGGCACTTACGATTGTTTTACCACTGAATGAAAAATCAGGTAGGACTAAAAAAATTATATAGTAACTCCAACTTAACTTTTATTAATAATAAGAAATTACACAAATTAACAAATATTAATTTATGGAAATGTGTCATTCTCCATCGGAAGTTTCGTCTTCCCGCGAGGATATGCGTATGTTCCTATAAAACTGGTTTCCACTCAAGTAAATTTAATAGATGCTGATGTTTTTTTGCAGTAATACCTTTGGGATTTTTGCGGATCGCAGGCAATTCGTGAGAATTAGGTGTTCTTCTTCTGGAAGATCTATTCATATCAACGTTTTTAAATTGTTCGTCGGTAAATGACGTTTTATAAAAAAGTATACCCGGATTTTCGTGACGCACTTCTAGCCATACTGTTGTTGAAATTAGAAAATTTTCTTTCTGTGTATTCACTTTTGTGTTTACAAACGGTGAGTTTACAGAATATAAAACATCAAAATTTTTAAAATCTTTGATTTCCGTGTTCAGAACTGTAGCCCCTGTAGATCGAATTAATTGCTGCCAATCCCAAGGCGTGACAATTGTCATTGTTGGTTGTTTTTTAACGTGCGTTCAATAAGAGCGTGAACGTGGTCTGCTTCCATATAGGTATGACCTCTAAGAAGAAATTTATGAACAATTTCTTGCAAGGACGGACAGATATTCAGGAGATAAAAATAGTTTACCGCCATCATTATATTTCTATTTTGGCTTGGACCGACTAAATGATAAGGGTCGCTACGTCAGAGTTCTTCAGAACGTCATTTGCCCATTTCACTAACCCTGATGCAATTTCATGCCCACCCCTACCTGCAATCGATTCATCCCAAACTAAACAATATGATTTTTTTTCTGTGGAGTCATATATTGTCAGGTTCAAAGTCCAGAGTTTCAACATGTAAAAACTTTCACAGTTTGACAGGTAGGAAGTAGGTAGGCACTTCTGTAAATCTAGCATAACTACTTTAGTTTTTTATGGAGAATTTAATTTATCATTTTTCATTGCACTGTAACGAGTTTCGGCTTCTTTTAGTCAGGTCACACATCAAGGAAACTAGAAACGTGAAATATTAAATCTGAAACATGAAATATGAAATACGAAACAGATAGTTTGTGCTTCATCGATGCACAAACCAGAGAAAATTAAATTATTTTGTTTCAGTTAGCAATGGACACCGATGATAGTTTGGACGACGCAGTAGTTGGGGTTGTAAGCACATTATTATTATTAAAACACGAAAATAAATCAAAACCAAAGAAACGACGTTACTGGGTACATCCGTATAACCACATAAATCTTGAACATGGTTCGCTGTGTCATCTACCGCCCGCAAATCCGCAAAACACGTAGCTCCTCTGACGTGATGCAAGAACACACGAAGATAGAATAGTTCCGGTACAGACGGTGGAACAAAAACGATTCTTGCAATGATTCGATCCTGTAATCGCTGCCTTCTCTTCCACACAGCCGGTCGCTGCGGCCTCCGCTGAGGTACGACGTCGTCATCTTCTGCTTCATCTTCTGGGTCGTTTCTCTGTTGATGAACCGCCAGTCGTTTGACGGTATGACTTTTCGCATGCATCTCAAAATTTAACAGCCTCCACACCGCCTCGGGGCTTCCCACATAGCGACAGTCTGCATATCTAGTAGCTTCATCGTAGTTCATAACATCATCGCGTCTCTCACTGTTCGGACCTACTGCAATCGGCGCTACTAGAGCTGAATCGCCTCCCTTATTGATATACTTGTGAATATATCTGACGGCTTTATACCATGTGCAACCCTCGACGTTGATGTGGCATCGATACTTCAGCAGATACGGGTTATACGGAACCACCCATCGATTGTCGAAGCGACGATTCGTTGCAACTTCATCGTAGTAACGTCCATTGTCGGGTCTCCTGTAGATCGGCCTTCCTCTCGTCGCGTCCGAGTAAAGCGTCGTATCACGATAGTCCATTGGAAAATGTTTCACGCATGTATTGTCACGCAAACAAACCGGCATCGGTCAAGCAACATCGTCGGCATGATGTCCATGACAGGACCGGTGTACCATGTGACGGCCCACCAACTCGTAAAGTTCTGGATCTTGCTTACGATCTGGTATTTCGGCGAATATCGCTCTGTCAACGGTTTCAGCGTCTCTTAACTTGTCGACGTCTTGCATAGTCAGAACCAGATGAATATGCGGCAACACACGTTTCTGAAATTCTATGGCGTACACGTAACATTGAACTTTGCCGAATATCGACTTTTTAACGATGTCCTCAATTATTGCCTTGGCCTTCAGGTGAAAGACTCGAGCCACCAAATCCGGTCTGTTTTCTATCTTCTGTCCGGGCGGCAGGTGATTCGTAATTTCGGGCCACGGCTTGTTGCAAGTTATCGTTATGAAATAGTCCGGTCTTCCATATCTTGCGACCATCGCCATCACGTCCAGGTAATTCTGCCGATGATTCTCATGTCCGCCTACAAACGTAGCGGGCAACTTTATCATTGTTCCGACACCTTTCTCGGCACCGCCTTTATTGCGATTTCGTTCCACGTAATCGACCATGCCCGCGTACTCCTTGGCAAAGAGCGTCTTCTGGTTACTTTTGATATACCATAATCGATCGATCTCGACTTTTATCCAGCTGTTAACCAGATACTGTTGAAACAACTTGCACCCCGCGTGAATAGGATTGTCCTGCTTGATAGCAATCCTGTACCTACAGAATTGGTTCATGGTTAACTTGTTGTATCTGGCCGTCCTTCGGTCCTCCACGTGAAGAGTGCCGCATTCGAAGCCGCAATTTCCTTCCGGAAAGAGTAACGGGAAACATATCGGGTCCGCCAGCGAGTTGAGATTCTTTAATTCTGTAGGCCGATCTGCCTCCTTGTATATTCGCAGCATGACGTCCAAGGGCGGCTCCTTTCCAGTATACACGGCTGCGATTTCAGAACTCTCTACCGGCGGGTCGTACAGTCTGACTCGATCCTGAATGTTACGTCTAAACACCAGCACCACGTCTTCTGCGTCCTGCCCTCTCTCTGTCTGTCGCTGCAGCACATCTTTCATCAACAAAAAACCGTCGGCCACTAACCTGTTCGTTTTTCGCAGAAGTTTCCAACGTTTGCAGCACGTGTCGACGCAACACATGCCGTCTGTCTGCCCGCATTCTTTCTTCAATTGCGCTGCCCGCGTCGAATATGTAGTATTGATTCAAAGAACGTTCTCTACCCGCCGCTGGCAACGCCGGTCTAGTCCTGTGATGAACCTGTCCGTGGATATGCAATGCATGAAGCAGGCGCCAGCTCCAGTAAATCTTCGCACTGTCGTTTCGAGCGATGCCATCGCCATGGCCGCATTGTAAGACCGGACGTTTTCTCTAAAATGTCGCGAAGTTTCGTCGTTGCCCGTGTACAGTTGCGTCAATCGCGCGTCCCAATGCACCGCCTCCGACCTGACTTTGCCGTTTTCACAGCACATGACTTGGAAATCATTGATATCGTCTGTAGATGGCCTGGGTCGGCGCATGACAGTCATATTTTTAACAATTCATTAATTCGGGCCAGACTTGAAAACGGTGAATTCGACAACACTTATCTTTTAGGAGACAGTGGATATGCGTCCCGAAGGTATCTTTTAACTCCGCTTTTAGAGCCTCGTACGGAAGCAGAAGCTAGATATAATCGAGCGCACATTTTAACACGCAATTCAATAAAAAGGACTTACGGAGTGTTAAAAAGATTTCCTTGTCTATCGAATGGATTGCGAATCACTGTTGAAAAAGTGATACCGGTTGTCGTAGTGACTTGTATTCTACACAACATAGCAATCTTTAATAATGACTTTGAAATTTATCATTTGGGAGATCCAATACAGGATGACATGGAGCATGTTAATCCAGGATCAGAAATATCTCGACTTAATAATTACGCTGTTAGGAACGCAGTCATAAATCAAATATTTACAAGGTATATAATTTTTATATTTTTTTAATAATTAAATACATTTTTTATGTGCACTAAAAACAAAATTATAGGTCCATTCATAATTATCTTCTTTCCATTTCTAGTTTCTTGAGTTTTAAAATGTCTCTTTCGAGTTCTTCCTACTCTTTTCTAATTTGTAATATATCTAGTTTTAACGCTTCTTTTTGGGAATTGTATGATTTGAACTTATTTTTTTTTTAGGCACTGACAGGGACACTAAACGCGACAGTTGTATTGGTGACGTTGCTGTAGAAGTGGAAGGTGCCGGCTCTTGAATAGTTTGATGTTGTTCAGTCTAAAATAATAAAAAAAATGTTATATTAAAAAAAAGATATAATATACAGTATAAAAATATAATTCGTTTTCTTGTTGTTTTCACTATCAATTTTTCGCTTCTTTTCCATACCACTAAATCACACACAAAAGCAACAATTCAAATCAAAATACTGTTACAAAGATGTCTTAAACTTAAACACGCACAAACACGTTTTAAGGAGGTACGCACTATTTTATTTCACAACAGTGTCATAGGAACTGACTTGTGGTTGCGCCACTAGCCTTCTTATATATTCCAATTACTGCCATCTAGAAGTGAGTGGAAGACACCAGAACTTTCTCGAACCAACGAGATTATTCTGTACGTGCTATTAGCGCCATCTGTTAGCGATAGAAGGTACTACCTATTTCCGCTTGTGTCCACCAGATGTCGTGTCACGTTACTCCTCATTACAGTGACTTGATAGAGACAGTGACGACAATGGGAACGAAGCTCCGCCCATCCGCCATGTTGAGGCAAATTTAACACTAGCAGCATTACAATATTAGCAGAATTTATGGATAAAATAATTAAATTAAAAGAAATTATGGGTGAAATATCATAATTAGAAACGGTTTATTATATGTAAGATTTTAATAAAATAAAATATTCTTGAAATCAATCCAATTAAACTAGAAATCAATCAAATTAAACTACTTATATCTGACAAGAAAATTTCCCTTTGTAGACTTGCAGCATAGCTTGTAGGTATGGTATTTAATACAAGAAATAAAACGACAAAAAATATAATAAATCGTTTAATAATCTTTTTATTTAAATTATTACATTTATCTTTAAAGAAAAAATCTACAAAATTTACATTTTGAGAAAATATAGCCGAAGTTTTTAAAGATATTTCTAAAGAAGAGAACCAGCTACAGACTTACTAGCATGTTTTTTTGATTCACGTTTGCTTTTTTTCGAATGTATTTTTAATCTAAATATAATAAATCTTTTAATAATTTTTTCTTTTAAATTATGACATTCCGGGAGATTTATCTGTAAACTAATCATTTCCTTAAAGAAAAAGTCTTTTAAATTTACATTTTGAGGAGATACAATTGAAATGTATTTTCTGAAAATCTTCTCCATTTCTAAAAAAAAAATAAAACAAAATTTCATTGCAGAAAAAAAGGGAATGCTCTCTAAATCGCTTAATTAATGTAAATTTTGTAAATTTATTGTACGCTGGAGTTTTAGAGCCCGCAGCATTTATACAAGTTTTGCATGTTTTTGAAGTTTTCTTTATACTGTTAAGTATGTAACCACATATATTGTACATTGAATTTAATTCACTGTGACTTAAGTTAAATATGGGCTCTTCTATTTCAGACGGTAACTGAACAACATCGTATTTTGGTTGCGTTGTTTGAATGGAATCTAAAAACCCAGACATGAACTGCCTATCGTCTTCATCGTAACTGCTTGTACTGGCATTTTTTAAATATTGTGAGACGCAAATCAGTTTTAAATTATTTTTTACTTGAACAGCATTAGGAATAATTTGTTTGGACCTCATAACACAAAATAGGTTTTCCAAACAGTCCTGAGAAAAACGACTGGTTAAAACAAACTGATATTCTTTCTGATCTGATAACTCAGCCTGCAATTCTAACATTGATTGGGTGGAAATAAGAACACCAGTTTGTGAAGGTTTCCACAGTTTTTTGTAGCCAACTTCTATGTTTGAAAATATGTCCATGAAATCTTTTAAAAATGTAATAGCCTCATTATAAGCTTCCATATTAAATTTACTAAGTGCACATGATGGATGTCTGGAAGTCATTATATAAAACCACTTTTCAATTTGGTCTAAAAACCAAGCTGTGGTTAGGTATGCAGGCTTTTTTAATTCTTCTGCTAAAAACTTTAAAGCACTACTTACTGTGTGGCTCACAACATTTGTTGATGTGGATACTTTCATTTTTGCAAAATGTGTTGGAAGCAAATCTTCTTCGGTTAATTTTGGTGCTAATTTAAAAATATGCGTTTTTTGATGCGCAAGAATTTCAGAAATGTGACTTGACAATACTTCTTGTGTTGGTAAATTATATTTTTTAGCTATATTAACAGGTACTGTGATAATTTTGTTAGCAAGTAGCATAGATTTAATATTTTTAAATAAATGAGGTACGTCGACAAAAATGTACACAAATTTATCTGGATGCAAAGGGTGGGGTATTTTGCAAGTAATCGGTGAATTTCTGCCTGCTGAAATTCCCCAAATTTTCCAAAGTGCTTGATTGGAAGATCCCATATCAGATGTCACACTTAAGATATTTAATTTTAAATTTTCTACCTTGAGATCGCTAGAATCCAATTAATTGAGCACAAAACGACAAAACCACTTTTAAAACAACACTAGCAACGTAAACAGAACGTGTTAACACAGAATACAATGCTTTGCAGTAGTAAACAAGACTTCAATAGCCTCAACATGGCGGCGCACACCATGTGACATAGCGAACCAATAAGAAATAAGACACCCAATTGTCATCACTGTCTCATATCAAGTCACTGTACTCCTCATGGCTCGTACTCTACGACTAATCTAGAAATTACAGATAATGACAGGAAAATTAATAATATGCAGTGTTGCCGTTTTGCGAACTTTAGTCCGATTTGCAGCCTTTTTTAAACGTTGCGTACTTTTTTTTCCATCAGTGGACTATTTCACTTTTTACCACCGGCAACAATGATAATATGGTTTTGGCCCTCGGAACTTACTGGAGTAATCAGTATGGCCCTAAGGCTGGAAAGTTTGGAGACCCCTGCTCTAAAGCGTCTGACAAAAGTTCTGGCCCATGAAAAGTGTCTGACGCTTATGATACGACTTTACAATAACAAAATATATATAAAAATTAGTCATATAAATTTAAGTTAAATAACTATTATTTTTAGTTGCCTTTCACACCTGGTACCTGCTCAGGTGTCACGCGGCAAGCTCCACATGCACGCAGGTATTCTAAGCACATGAGACGCTACTGAGCACATAAAGTTTCATCTATGTGAAAATAAGTTACGTCTGATCGCTCTGAGATCTTACTCTAGTACGACGATGGGGACCGCGTGTAGTATGTGGGTGGCGCGTATAACGCATTGTTCATACGCCTAATAAATAACCCATCTATTTCATACATTATTTGTAGACTCTCTGTTTCAGACAATTTACGAAGTTTATTTGCTATAATCTTGCCGTAACGATCATAATCATCTTCAGACTCTGGCTTTTTATTCAAAACTTTATTTAGTGTACTCAAAGCCTCCTTCATTGTTTTCCCAGCCTCTTGTAATTCTGTGGGATCCTTTCGGCGCCGCGGAATAGTTGACAATGGAGCGGCGTGTGGTAAAAAACACGAATTAAACCAATCCGTAAAAGTCTGTGCATCCATCCAGCCATGGTGTGTTCTGTTATAACGAGCTCCAGAACTGCAGCACACATCATTGCAACACGGCTCGCCTTTTGGACCCAATTCTGTCCATTGCTGCCACATTTTTTCCGCTTTATATATAACGTACGGTGGTAACAGTACGCCCGAGGCGGAATCACACATCATTATTGATACGGCAGTTTTGGCAAAATTGCATATGCGCTCGGGATATTTTGTTCCACGCTGAAACATCTTTTTTTTTGCCAGGGTCGTCCTGCAAATTAGTTTCGTCGTAGTGAAAAATATTGCAGCTCGGGATGTTTTCCAGCGTTTCTCGTAAATTATCGAAATACTCGACTATAATTTCTCTTGAAACATTAGCACGGCACTTTTTAATGTTTGCTGCGACTTTTTGACTAATTTCAGTTTTGTGTCGTTTTAACAAACCATACACCCAATCTTTACCCGGCTGATTCGATGTAAGTCTCGCAATATTTCGACCTTGGTTGTCTAAATAGTTTTTTGCTAAGTTACGTATGTCAACTACAGTAAGCGGGAAACCCCATTCTCCACGGGTACTCGCAGCCTTAATTAATGCTTTTTCCTCGTCCACTGAGAAAATAGTTTGACCTCCGCTTTTTTTAATTCGACAATCTTTATATTTATTTCTAAGTGTGAATAGACCACCCTTCATCCAAAATTTAGTGCCATTGTACCAACCGCCACGGTATTTAACGATACAAATATTTCCATTTTCTATGCGCACGTCTTTTTCTTTGCAGATGTAATATGGATTATCGTCTCCAAATTGAACCATGTACTACATTTTGTATTTGTTTTATGTAACGAAAGTATGGCCTTTTCAACGAGCAAGAGTAACGAAGAGAAGCGACAAGCGATTTTTTACTGTTTCTGCGACACGGTTAGAGATCCGACGAAAAAGCAACGAATAATATTTTACGGTTTTAAAGAACGCTTTCTGAAACTCGCGATAGTAACGACGAGAAGCGACAAGCGATTTTTTACTGTTTCTGCGACACGGTTAGAGATCCGACAAAAAAGCAACGAATAATATTTTACGGTTTTAAAGAACGCTTTCTGCAACTAGCGATAGTAACGACGAGAAGCGACAAGCGATTTTTTACTGTTTCTGCGACACGGTTAGAGATCCGACGAAAAAGCAACGAATAATATTTTACGGTTTTAAAGAACGCTTTCTGCAACTCGCGATAGTAACGACGAGAAGCGACAAGCGATTTTTTACTGTTTCTGCGACACGGTTAGAGATCCGACAAAAAAGCAACGAATAATATTTTACGGTTTTAAAGAATGCTTTCTGCAACTAGCGATAGTAACGACGAGAAGCGACAAGCGATTTTTTACTGTTTCTGCGACACGGTTAGAGACGAAAAAGCAACGAATAATATTTTACGGTTTTAAAGAACGCTTTCTGCAACTAGCGATAGTAACGACGAGAAGCGACAAGCGATTTTTTACTGTTTCTGCGACACGGTTAGAGACGAAAAAGCAACGAATAATATTTTACGGTTTTAAAGAACGGTTTCGACGACAGAAAAACGAGAGCTAACGGTGCAATCTTCAATTTAGGGACGACAAGTTTGGCTGAAAAAGAAAACAAAACAGTAAATTAAAAGTGTACTGTAGTTCTATAACGTACATATATTTTGATATAAAATGTTAAACACTTACGTTTATAATAGTTCTATTATATCGCCTTCTGTTCGGCAAACAGGACAGCACAATGAAATTCTATCGACAGTTACTGTCGGTTCCAACAAACATGCGCAGTTGTCACAATAACGTGGTTGCACGTCAGCGAGCAAAGTTTGGAATGAGGTATCTCTTCCAGACACACTGGACACTTAATTTTGTTTAATTGTGCGCAATAATGTAATTTTACACAATTATTGTACGGACAAGTTTTGTTCATATAATAGATCATACACAGATTCGGATGTTGCCCTTTTCTTAAAGCTTCTTCGAATATTAATGTCGTACACTTTCCTGTTTGTAGATATATTAGTTCCTCTCTTTTCGTGACATGAACTAAATTACAAATTGACCGGTGGCATTTAGCGCCCTGATAGGCCTTGCAAAAATTTATTTTCAAATGGTTGCAAGCACCCGAACAGTTAAGAATGCCAGCATTGCAGGCTGTCGCAGCCACCAGTTCACTAAAAAAGAGAAAAATTATTTAAATTGAAAAATTAACACAATAAAATTTCACGAACTATTTGTCCACATGTTTCGGCAGTTAATTGAATGCACTGTGTTACAATCTCAGGGTTTGGATCTCCACCCAACCCACCAGTAGAAAAATATATCCAGCTTGGCATTTTCCATTGTTCGTTCATGCAAGCAAGCATTAAAAAAGCTTCCCTTGCAACAACATTTGAATCGTCGTGTAAGTCTACACCAAAATGTACATAGCCATGAAATTTAGTCTCGCCGCCCCATTCAATCTGTTTTCGAATTGACATTTCATCAATAACGAGAAAATAAAATGGGCTTATTTGATAACTCTACAGTTTTTTAACGTTCCGAACGACTCACTTGTAAAATCAGGTTGTGCATTTTCATTTTTGAACCATTTTCCAATGATACTTTTATGAGGCAAACAAGTATCGGATGTACTACATACATAGTCGTGGGCTTTCGGAGACAGAAAATTCAAAGTTATGACAACTTTTCGCAGCTCAGGAGAATATTTCATTTTTTCCCACTTTTTAGTTTCAATAATTCTTTTGTAATAGGGGCAGGTTGTTACAAATTTCGTATATTCATTTTTTTGATAATACGTGTTTATTAAAAAAAAGAACTAAACATGTATTATAATATTACGGACATTTAACTCGTATAATAATATTATGTAAAACGACTTAAACAATTAACCTAAAGCATTTACAAAATGTGTTAGGTTATGATGCATGTTTTAACAATATGCCCCGACCATGAGGCAAATTGATACTATGACTGGGGCATGTTGTTACTTAAATAAAATCAGCAATAAAACAAGAATTATTGAGCTTAAATACAAAACGAAAATTAAACTGAAATGAAATATTAATCACTGTCCGATAAACAATGAATGCACACATACAAATCGTCATTTTTGTCAGAAGACATTCATTAGATCTTGTTTCTGCAAATGGCTCTAAACATATAGGACACAGCGTATCTTCATCATCATCTGAAGAAGGGTCATGTGTTCTTGTATGATCGACTTTCTTCTTCGCAAAACAAATATTTCTTACAACTTCGACACTTTTTCTCTTACGATTTTCTCTTTCTCTGGCTTCTTCTTCCAACGCACTTTTCTCCGGTGTATATGTCAAAATAGCAGATTTGCGTTTGCGACGAAAGACTCCTTTACGTGGAGCTGCCTTAGGAAAAAGTCTCAAATTTACTGGTGAAATGTATGTAGATGACATAGATATATTGGATGTTGAAGATTTTGGAGAGGGAGTCTTAGTACGAATTTCTATTGGAGGGTTAGTGACAGCAAGAGAGGCTTCCTCATTTACACTTGAAGTTTCTTCGCGCCCTTCATTAATATTACGATTCGTGACTTCCGAAGACAAGAAGTCATCATCTGTAAATATGTGCCTATTGTAAGGCCAAATACCCGTCACTGAAAATCCTTTCTGAATGTTATTGGGTGTAGCAGCAAGAGGGAGGGCTTTTGTTAGAACTGTAGGGATATCATAGATATTCATTGGAATACCTGGATGTGATTTAAGCCAACCGTCTGCATGTTGATTGAAATAACTTTTGAGAGGTCCATAGACGGTCCTGTCTAATGGCTGAAGTCGATGAGACGTATGAGGTGGGAAACTTAAAAGTATTATACCGTTGCTTTTGCAATAATTTAATACTGGAATTGACAAGTGTGACGAATGGTTGTCAAGGACAAGAAGAACAGGTTTTTCTTGAGTACACGTAGTAAATTTTGCGAAATGTTCAATAAAGCACAAAAAATTGTCAGCTCTCATCCAGCTAGAAGGATGTGCCGCTCCAATTGAACCTGGAGGTGAGTTCTGCATCATAAATGGACGCAATTTTTTTGCGTGGAAATATTAGCATTAGCGGCATACTATTCCCAAGTACACTGACTGCTAGAGCCATAGTTACTAATATTTCATAAAGATGTGGAATTCTTCTGACCAATGATGTTTTCATTGAAAGCGCAATTTTAATTGTAAAAATAAATAAAAACATATTCTTCAAACGTTTCACTTGTCTAAAGTTTCATCAGTGAAGTACATAAAAATCTACAATAAATAAATCAAAATACAAAGTATTTTGTTATATAAAGGGGACACTTATATAGATACGATAATTGCAAAAATCTTGTTTCACAAACTCACCATTTTTAATGAAAAAATTTTTTTGAAAGAAAATATAAACTATGTAATATTTTATCATCATAATAAGTAGAACTAAGCAATATAAAAACATATTGACTTATTTTATTGTAAACGTTTATTTTTTTTTTAGAAACGTGGAATAAAAATAAAAAAAAAAAATTTATGTGCTGTTTTGTGACGAAATATGAGAAGCTAACAGTCAAAACGTGATTTGTCACGCAGATACTAATAATAGGAAACAAAAAAAAATCATTTTCGACATAAATATGACAGTTTAAAGATGTTTTATTTAGTTGTATTCAAAACTATTTAGATATATGTAGATTACCCTTCATCTTTTAGATAAATTGTTGCGTAATCATTTTTAATTAATATTTAAAATATGGACATAACACGTTCTGAATGAGAGTTAGTGACAAAACATGTTTTGATTGTATCGGTTAAGGACTTTTTCTCTAATATTTTTACCTTCAAACTGTGTTTTCGCTATGTTTTGTAATCTGGTACGACCAATTTTTGTCACCTCCAAGAAAAACTTTTTACAAACTGGTATAGGTACTGACCTGGAATCTTGTTAGTGTATTTGCCATATGGCAACATACACTATTGGCGTCGGTCGGATGGCGGGACCTAGGGGTCGGACCAAAATTTCTCGACGTTTCATAACCTCCTAAACACTTTGGCACCATTTTTAAAAATGTTTATATATATATATGTGTGTGTGTACGCGCAATAACTTTCGAAAGAGTTAATTGATTTCAACGAAATTTGGACCACGTGTTGAAATCCATCACCGCAAGAAGCCTATTTAAAATGGGCCTAATCGGGCTATTTTAAGGGTAGTTTTTAGGGGTTGAAAAATGTTTTTGGGCCCCAAAATACCGAAAAAATTCTCCGAATCGTTTCAAAATTGAAATTTAACCCTTTGGTAGTGATTAAAAAGTTTCCCCACAATTTTAATAAAATCGACCCGACAGGATCGGATTTACAAATTTTATGAAAACACTAGTTTGCAGATAGTGACTTTTTTATTGAAGGGTGTATTTAATTTGGTGTAGACGTTAGATTGATAATAATATTACAATTAAGAAAAAAATGTTATTTTAAGGGGTGTATTAAGGGGTTAAATTTTTTATTTTGCCCAAAAACAAACTTAATTTCACATAATAAAAGTATAAAACCACACGGGCCTATACAAGCAAATACACTATATTGTCGGCAGGGTTTTGGCACTGCGACCCGGGTTTTTTAAATTGTAAGTAATATTTAACAGTATAAAGATGCTCTGACACTGGTTTCTTGTTAGGTTTTACTCTAGGTCTTCGTCGTTTCACTGGCAAAGTTCTAATAAGAGATGCAATGATTCCATCTTGTGCAAGCTTTTCTGGCACCGCGAGTAGATTGTCACGAATTTGTTTAACACATTTAGGTGTGATTTTAGAGCAAGCAAATAGTTTCGTTGCATGAGTGCAAGGTATGAATAGATTCATATTTCTGAGTTTTGAATACTTTAACTTTTTAGCTGCAGCTAGGGATGCAAGGTTATTAAAAATATCGATATCGATATATATCGAACCAAGTCGATATTGATATATCGATATATCGGTCTAGTAGGCCGATATATCGGTCTAGTAGGCCAATATATCGATATTTCTTCTTTTTTTTAAAAGCTTGTAGAAATCCAATGTAATTTTAGTTATATCAAACGTTTATTGATTATATATGTATGTTATTACAAAATGTTTAATTCCAGTATTTTGTACCAGCTATCGAATTTAAAAATAGTAACTTTGATAGTCTGCTTCCTTGTAGCCGGTTTCTGCTCTGAGTTATAGTGGCTCCTGCCTTTGAAAAAAGACGTTCAGAAGGAACACTTGTTGCCACAATTGGTAGGTGACTCATTGCGACTTTAAAAAGATTGGGATATACACCTTGCATCTCTTGCCATGTTTCAAGAACGTTTACTTTTAGAGTATTTACAGGAGCAGAAAGATATAACGTAAGCTCGTCGTCACCGTCAGTTTTTTTTCTTTTTATTTGCGTGTGAGCCAAAGACTTGTGGTGCTTCCAAAAATCAAAACCACCTTTATCTTCCTCCTCTGAAGATGTTGATGAAGCGGTTGCGGCTGCAGATTTATATTCTGAAATCAATTTTCTAATTCTTGACATCGCTTTCACACATGCGTCAGGTTTCTTAAAATGCAAGTTTTTAAAACGAGGATCTAGCAATGTCGAAACTGCTAACAACATATCGCTCATTTGCGAGAATACTGGCACAACTCAAAATTTGTCCATTTTGAGATTATTGCACCAACATACTTGGAATAGTACCCTCTTATTTCTAAAAGAACGTCACATCCGTAGTCTTAGTGGTTCTCGCGAGATGGCGTTAGTGCCATTGACATATCTCAAGTTTCAGCCTGTTGATTTAATCGAACAGGGACACATCTCAGTTAAGTCTAGTGCATCAAAGGTGGGTGTTATGTTTCTTTCAGAAAGAGTGACATATCTCAAAAAATGTCTCATTTAGGTAAGCATCTTTTCACAAATAATGACACATTTTATGTTAAATCGCTTATTATCAATAATTTTTCTCTCAAATAAAGACACATTTCAAGTTGTGCCGTTATTGAAGAAAATATTACGATCTATTTTCTATTGTTTTTTTCTAAAACACGGTATTATTTGGACTTATGCCACTTGGTCGATTTCCTTCAATGTATTTTCTTAGTTGTGTCATTGTATGTGAAAAGACATGGTATAATATTATATCTATTTGATCCCTGATTTCAAAACATTTCGAAATGTGTCACTTTTTCAGAAAAAATAATTGTTACTCAAATGTATTATGTATGGTTCTTATCCTTGTTTTTATATAATATTATAGAGTTTTGTGATTTACCAAGCATGGTCTTTACATCCAGAACAAAAGCAATAGTAGAACTTGCACTTGCTAGTAGTAATGGGGAAAATAACCCTGCTGAATGCTCCAAACAATCTCTAGGCAAGTCAGCAGATAGTTATGAAACACCTGGTAAGACAACTAGACTATTCATACATACTTAATAAATTATACAGTGTATACGTATTATAATGTACATTGTATATTCTTATCTACCAAATTTTAGTTGTGAAGCCTAACGTAAGCATGTCATCGTCTACATCAAGCTCGTCCAGTTCATGTTCTTCATCAAGCTCTTCCTGTTCGTCTCCAGGCGGTGATTTTGGTAAAATATGAACACATTTCTAGTAACATACTCTTTTATTAATATATAATTAATACAGGCATAGCTTTAATTGTTTGCTACATTGTTAAGATACACCCATTGTTATAATGCTATTTAGAAAAATAAATAGCATTATAACAATGGGTGTATCTTAACAATGTAGCAAACAATTAAAGCTATGCCTGTATTAATTATATATTAATTAAGTCTTAACAACTAAATCTTTACGAAACTTTACGAATACTTTTTTATTAATCAAGTACGCTTTTTTTAGATTCCGACGACAGCCTCAAAGACCCATCTTATAATCAATCAGAAGATGAACTTGTTGGTAACGAAGTTCAGGTACAATGGGAGGAGAAAGCCACCAGTGAGGTAGATGACGAATCTGTCATGAAAAAAGGGAGAAAAAGGCGAAGAAGAGAACAAACATGGAGACAAAATGTGAACAAGAAACTCAGAAACGGTGGAAAAGAATATGAGACAAAAGGGAAAAAAATAAAATCAGCTAGAGAAATGAAAGCTGCTTGTAATGAAAAATGTAACCACAAATGCTATTCCAAATTCACTGAAGACGAACGCAAATCCATTTTTGACAATTATTGGAATATGGAAGACTTACAAAGACAAAGGGATTTTGTAGCTCACAGTATGGAATTACTTATTCCTAAGTATAAATACGTGCGAGAGGGAAGCACTAGAGCACCAAATAATGCATTTCATTTGACACTTAATGACAATCGCATCAGAGTTTGCAAACTTTTTTTCAAGAACACGCTGAATATTACAGATCGTGTAATTCGCACTGTATTGGCAAAACGAACACATGCGTCCAATATTCTTGAACCAGAAAAAAGGGGCAAGCATACAAATCATAAAAAAGTCGACAATGAAATTAAGGAGAGCGTCAGAAACCATATTAGTGCCATACCTTCAGTCGAAAGCCATTACACTCGAGCTCATACTACTCGCCGTTTCATCGATGGAAGCAAGACAATTGCAGAAATATACCGGGATTAGGGGAAGACGGGGTAATTCCGCGCACGGGGTAATTCTGCGCATAGTGATTTTCGCGCCACAGTTTATTATTTCAAGATTTGAACATAGCACGCCATCTCTTATTAGCTTTGCGAATATCCGCTCCTAACTTAACTGCAGCTGTTGAGTTTGGTTTAGACATGGTGGTTAGTTGTATGTTTTTCGGCGCTTTGATGTAATTTCGAGTAAATTTGAAAAAGTGGTGTCTTTTGTTATTAATTTTTAGTAAAATTATTGCAGGACTATTTTGCTTTATATGTACACATAATTTCCCGCACACGGACAATTAATTATGTTTTATCATTAACTACCAGTGATCAGTTAGGTTAGATGACTCACATTGGGGGAAAAACGCGCACCTATGGCGGGGTAATTTTGCGCTGCGCGGTATTACCCCGTATGAAATTTTGTAGATAATTTAGTGTTATTGCGTTCCTTTTTAGAAGATGCCCCGTACTTATGTTCGGAAAACTGAAAAGTCAAAATGGACGGAAAATGAGCTAAAGGCTGCTATGGCTGCCATACAATCTGGACGAAAAATACGAGAAGTAGGTCGATCTTTCAATATCCCAGAATCCACTCTACGGGACAAACTAAAGGTCAATATCAATACGAAAGGAAAATTGGGAAGGAAGCCTGTTTTTAATGATGAACAGGAAGCCGCAATAGCCAAGCATGTTATAAAATTGGCGAATATGTTTTTCGGAATCACACCAACAGAACTGCGACGTTTAGCATACCAGTTTGCTGAAGCCAATAAAATTAAGCACCGTTTCGACCAGGAAAAGAAAATGGCCGGTCGAGATTGGCTAGAACTGTTTTTAAGGCGACATCCCGAAATTAGCCTTCGAAAACCGGAAGGTACCAGCCAAAACCGTATTTCTGCATTCAATAAGTCTGAGATTGAGCGATTTTTTAACAACCTGCTCAAAGTTATAGAAAAATTTAAGTTTTCTGAGAGTCGAATTTATAATGTAGATGAAACAGGCATCTCCACGGTCCAAAAGCCAGCAAAAATTTTGGCACCAAAAGGACGAAAACAAGTGGGGTCCGTAATATCGTGGGAAAGAGGGGAAAATGTGACCGCAGTATGCGCTGTAAGTGCTTCAGGACAGTTCGTCTCCCCTATGTTTATATTCCCGAGAGCACGTATGAATCCACAATTAATGAGAGATGGGCCAATTGGAGCTCTATACAGATGTTCAAAGAACGGTTGGATAAATGAAGAGTTATTTTTCGACTGGATCAAACATTTTCATCAGCATGTAAAGGCTTCGGAAGAAGATCCAGTGCTTCTCATCTTAGATAACCATGGGAGCCACATTTCTTTGGAGATTTATACATACTGCAGATCGCACGGAATTGTTATGGTGTCACTTCCCCCTCACACCTCTCACAAGCTCCAACCGCTTGACTTAACTTTTTTTGGGCCATTAAAAAATGCTTTAAATCGTGAATGCGACCTCTACCTTAGAAATCATGCTCATGAAAAGATCACACATTATGAACTTGCTTCCATTTTTAACAAAGCGTACCTAAGGGTTGCCACGATGGACAAAGGAATATCCGGGTTCCGCGCTGCTGGAATATGGCCCATAAATCCTAATAAATTCTCCGAAGACGATTTTATCCGGACAGATCACACAGAAGTTCCAGATATACAAATTGAAATTAACTTAAATGAAACCGACGTTAATAATGGAGATAACATTTTGGAGCAGTCAGCTTTAACTGTTGAAATTAAATCACAACTGGAACCGTCGAGCTGTGATGAAACTATGCAGAGAACTTCGCCTAGGAATACTAAGCAACAGTCATCAAACCAGTGGACCGAACCACAACCGGGACCATCAAGATGTAGTGAAACCGTACACAGGACTCCGCGCAAGAATACCAAATGCCAGTCAAACCAAAAAGCTGAACCACAACCTGGAACGTCAGGAAGTGTCGAAGCACAGTTCACATCATTCTGTTCCAATGTCCCGTCTACGTCAAAAGTTCCTATTGAAAAGCTAGCACCGCTACCTGGCCTAATTGCAAACAAAGGCTCTAAATCACGTGCAAAACAACACTCCGAAATTTTCACATCCACGCCAATAAAAACTCAACTAGAAATAAAACAAGAAAAAAGAAAATTTAAGAAAAAAAATGAAGAGTTAACAAAATCTAGAACCAAAAAGAGAAAGGCGGAAAACGTAAGAAAACTGGCAACAAAAGTAAAGAAACGACCTCTGAGCAAGAAACCTTGGTTAAGAAATTTAAATTTTGATGATTCTGACTCGGAAAGTTATGATGAGAGTCAGTTATGCGACGATGATGAATTAGATGATGTAGATCCAACTGGAGATAATGAGGAGTGCTTGATCTGCGGCGAATTCGGACGGGACAAGGAAATTTGGTACCGTTGTGTAATGTGTTCAAACTGGGCACATTCTGAATGTAGTGGTTGGGATTCAGCAGTTAATTATACATGTGATATGTGTGCCAAGATTTAAAAGAAGAAAGAAAATAAAATCGTTTTCATAATGAGTTTTTATAAAGATGAATTTGTTTTGTTTATAATTTATTTGCTTTTTACGCAACAATAAAATTTTCATAAATATAATTTCGAGCTTTTCAGCTTTATTTAATCCTTGCGCAGAGTTACCCCATCATATGCGCGATATTAGCCTGTACTTGGGGTAATACCGCAAAATGACAGTATTTTAAATTAATTTTTTTTTTAAATCGGTTCATTGAACAACCTTTTTTTTATAGTAATAAGATGCCCAAAGGGTGCAAGATTCCATTCTTAAATTATGAAAGTTTGTATGCACATACGTAGGTTTTTTTGAGCATTTTCCCTTAGGTGCGTAGAATTCCCCCGACTTCCCCTACGTTAAAAACCGAGAAGAATTGAATCTGCCTGTTGCCCACTACATTATGTTTTACAGAATGTTCACAGAAGAATTTAACATCTCTTTTTTCAATCCCAAAAAAGATAGGTGCGAAACATGTGTTGCCTTTGAGAATGCTACCGACCAAGAAAAAGAAACTCTAAATCCAAAATACGAAAAACATTTGAAAGAAAAAGATCTGGCGAGACTTGAAAAAGAACAGGATAAGAAAAGAATTAACGAAAATGTAATTATTGCATGTTATGATCTGCAGGCAGTGTTTCAATGTCCCAAAGGTGATACCTCAGTGTTTTACTACAAATCGAAACTGAACGTTCTAAATTTGACTTTTTTTGAAATGAAAAGCAAAAATGTCAAATGCTTTGTGTGGCATGAGGGTGAAGGTGATAGAGGAGTCAATGAAATAGGAACTTGTGTTTTTAAGTTCATACAAAAATTGGCTGAAACTGAAGGTGAAAACGAAGACGTTGAAATAATATTCTACACTGATAATTGTGGGGGCCAGCAGAAAAACAAAGTAATGGTGTCAGTATACATCTACGCACTTTTCAAATTCCCCAACATTAAGGTCATCCAGCACAAGTTTTTGATTGCTGGTCATACACAAAATGAGGGAGACTCAGTACATTCAATAATTGAAAGACAAGCTAAAAGAACTTTGAAATCTGGACCCGTGTATACTCCTGACCAATTTGTTTCCATTATCAGAGCTTCTAAGAAAACTGGACCACCCTACCAAGTAAACGAACTCTCACATGAGTTTTTCTTTGACATGAAAGACTTGTCCAACCAGATTCTACCATCAGTACTCCGAAACAATGAAAATGAGGATTTTAAAATTAGCGAGGTGAAGGTAATAAAGGTGGACAGAGATCATCCAAGGTCTTTTTTCTACAAAACAAGCTACGCTGATGAAGAATTTCAAGAGGTCAAACTGGACAGAACTAATAAAAGACGCAGTAAAGAGAAATTCCAGATAAACTTCAAGAATATCCAGCTGCGACCAGCTTTTCCCAGAAAGCCAAAATTAGCCGATAGAAAAAAAGCCGATCTAATGGAACTACTCCAGAAAAACCATATTCCTAAAATGTACAGCCCATTTTTCGAATCTTTGTAATAATATTTATTGTAAAAGATTTTCCTGCATCTTTAAGTTCACTTTCAGCTAGTTTATGTCCCATTTCATTGTACTTTTTTGATTTTGTACTGTATTTGTGTTTCTAGCATACTTTGTTAGTTTAAGTTGATGTGGCAAATTTGTGCAATTTTTTTATGTTTTATATTTATAATTAGTTACTTTAATTGACTTTTGACAAGTTTGTGTCGAATTTTCATTTTATTTGTGTGAATTTAGCAATGTTCGTGACATACTTTGTTTTCCTCAGTTGATTTGGCAAGTTTATTATTTATTTTTTTGAATTTATTACAATTTTCAGGTATTTTGTTCATTATACTTCCCTTTTTTAATAGCTGTAGCCCTTTTGAAGAATAAAATTTCACTCCAATGTTTTATACCTTTTTATTTATGCTACAATTTTGTAAGAAAAAAATTATAAAATAACGACACAACTCAAAATAAAATCTAAAAAATACTCGTGAAATAAACAAAAATCAAAATAGAAAATTTAATCTATCGGGATCAATAACTTCATCAAAATAGGGATGGCAGTTTGAATTTTGGTGGTTATATCTATTGAAATAATGGCCTCAAACCGTAATAATAAAACTAATAATTTTCAAACTCGATTATCTCAGTTTGAGGTTTTTTGAGTTGTGCCTGTATTCTCGCAAGTGAGCGATATGGTATTCTAGCTGGCCGAAACGCTTTTCTATTTCCAGAGTAATATTTATCTTCAAATCGCCGGCAGTGCTTGAAGTTACCGTCAATTCGTTGTATTGGTCAATTGCACAACTCACCAAAGGCACAACTTTTGAAATAGTGACATAATGTTCGGCAGAAGCCTCTCTCGTCATAGCTTCCAGTGGTCGCATAACTTGAGCCACATCTTTTATGATGTTGAGCTCAACTGCAGTCAGCATGGTTGGTGCATCAATTTTAGAAAAAATGATATCACTAATGTATGGCGCCAAATCAATAAATCTCTGAAGCATGTAATACAACGAATTCCATCGTGTTTTTACATCTAGCATTACTTTCAGAGTTTTTCCTTCAGATATTTTATTTTCTATTTGCTTTCTTTTCAATTCCAATGTCATATCTTGTCTTTTCTTTATATATTTCACAATATTCCTCACATGATCTATTATGTCATTCAATCCGGGAGTTTTTTTTATGGCCTCTTCAGCAACTCTATTTATCATATGAGCAAAACATGGTATATGTTTGTTTGCCCCAAACGTCTCTCGTATAGCTTTTATCATATTTGCGCCAGAATCTGTAACGAAAGCCATAATCTTTTCAGTATCAATATTCCAACTTCTTAATATTCCTGTCAATTGTTGTCCAATATACTCGCCAGTATGACTTTCATCTAATTCAAAAACTCCAATCGTCATGGATTGTAATTCATTCTGTTGCAAAAAATGGACCGTAAGTCCCAGATAACCAGTGTTAGTCATTGTCTCTGTCCAAATGTCTGTAGTTAAACAAAAATGATCCACATTCTTCAATTTCTCCGCCACAATTTTTGATAAGGTGTCATACCTTTTATCAATCTTTGCTTTGATTGTTTCCCGACAAGGCACTTTATACAAAGGGGCTATTTGCTTAATCAAATGTCTAAAACCTTTTCCTTCAACTGCATAGAATGGCCTGTTATCAACAGCAATGAAATACGCAATAGCATCTGTTATCCGGTCATATTTTGCACCTCCTTTAGAATATTGATACACATTTTCAAAGGCATTTTTTATTTTCGGAGTGTTTGCGGATGTACTAGGAGTAGGGGACTTAATTAAAGGGTCCACAACCACAGCATACGAACAAGAAGCTTCAGCAGAATCAGCAGGCGTTTCAGGGGGTTTAGCACTTTCATCCGATGTTTGAAGGTTACAATTGCTTCCAGGACTTCTAGGTAAACTAGATGATGTACCACCACATTCAGTCAACTTACTGAAAAGAAAAGAAAATAACGAAATTATGATACTTGTTTTTATTTTATTATATAATTTTATCGATAAACATTATGATATGGCCTTTCATCAAAACAACACCATTTGTAAACAAAATTGTATCCGTTTGTCGACATAATCAATCATCGTCAACACAACACTAAACATAATTGTAAACATAACCTAAAATAAATTTTAAATATTGTAATATTTCCATAAAATCAAACCTAAATCATAGTAAATTGTACTATTTTCATAGTAATTCGTATTTATTAACTGAGGAACTAATGACTTACCGTTGTGATTTATCCAAATATTTATCGTCAACGTCACAATTTTCTGGATGTTTGTGTTTCATATGTGATGCTAGATTGCTTGTATTTCCAGATGTTTTAACTCGTGCGTTACAAATAGTGCACACGGCACCACCATCTTCTTTTTTGAAATGCGACCACAATTTACTTCTCTTCATATTTAAAGGCCGGTCCAGACGCTACGTTTTGCACAACCTTTTAACTGCGCAGTCTTAAGACGGAATGAAAACGTTGCAATTTTTAGAGCGTCTACATGGTGCAGAGATATCTGCATATTTCGCACAGTTTTAGCGGCATCGTCATGGAGGAGGTACTACTCTGGTCAATTTTGGCATGCTGTCTTAAGAAAAATAAAAGATTGAAACGTCTCAGAAGTACCCGGCGTTCAAAGTGGTCGCGGAAGTGGCTTCTAAAAAGGCAGCACTTTTCTCATATTAGATTACTGCGTGAATTACGTGATGAACCCAATGATTGGCGGAACTACTTATTTATTGGAATTAGTGACACCGCATATCATAAAACAAAATACTTGTATGAGAACAGCAATATCACCACATGAAAGGCTAACAGCAACTTTAAGATTTTTGCCAACTGGCAGAAGTTACAAAGACCTAGAATTCACAACAATTATATCGAAACAATCGTTAAGTGAAATCATTCCCGAAACATGTAAAGCTATCTTCAAAGTGCTGAAGAATGAATACTTGAAGGTAAGTAATAATGCTATTGTCTATAAAAGATTTATATTTATATGAACCTTACATCAGTGTTTCACAAAACTTAGGCTAAGCAAATGAAAATGCATGCAAATACTTCAGTTTGGTTGAAACGTTGTGAAGTAGTTTGCAGCGGAAGAGGGGGCAATGACTTGATGGGCGTGTGTCTGTTGATCTTGTTCACCTTGCTGTGGGATGATGCGTGAAACTGCCGGAATTTGCCCAATTGTTTCATTCTCCTGAGTGTGTGTAAGTTTTTCTGGGACGTAGTGATGTGGCATAGGCTGCGACTGCTGCGAGAAGGAGTGGTATTGTCCAACTTGTGAAGAAAGAGTATGTGGCATTCTCAATTGTTGGGACATATTCTGTCGATGCCAATTCCGTCCATTCACTAAACCAAAATCATCTTGTCGCTGGCTAGTCATGTCAATAATTTGAAAATTTCTGGTAAGCGTACCCAACTCCGCTTCGAATAAAACGTCGGAAATTAGTTTCTGAGCGATTGCGTTTTGTGAACTAGGGACGTCTCTGAGTTTATTAGCCACATGTTTTCCAAATACCTGAAAAGCATCCTCTGCGTGTAGCGACTCCAGTTTCTTTCCTACCAACTTCATAACGCCAGTTGTGCCATCATCATCTCCCTTTCTCTTACGAGTTGAAGAGTGCGATCTTGAAGTATTACAGGACAATGTTCTACTGCTAGAACCGGGAGTTGATGCTTCGGAAAGAGGAGTAGCAGGCGCTTCACTGGGACCAGCGTCAGCAGCACTTTCATGCACATCTTCTACCTGAAAATATTAAACAATTATCGATCTCCGTAATTTTCATTATTTTTTTGTTATTGCAATTTAAGTAAGCACTTTTATTTTATTTTTTTTTGTTTCAGTTTCCCAAGACTGAAAAGGAGTGGCTGGAAGTTGCAGCTAGGGCATGCAGAACCGGCTCCGGTTCTATATTTTGCACACCCGGTTCTAGGGGTAGTCGGAACCGGTTCACCCGGTTCCAAGCGAACAAATCGTATTTTTTATATATTTTTTTGTATAAATGATAATTGAGAGTTTGGTTACGTAGGAATTATAATGAGATAATGAATAAAATACAATTTGGTATTGGTGTCAAATCAACGTTTATTAAATGATTATATAATTAACAAAAACTAACTCTTGAAACTATTATTAAATAATTAACAAAAACTTACCTACTCTTCTCATTATACAATAATCAACAAAAACTTACTCTTGGAACTCTTATTCAATAATCAACAAAAACTTACTCTTGGAACTATTATTAAATGATCTACAAAAACTAACTTTTGGTTTGAATTTTTTTGGTTTGCAGATGACAGAAAATTAGGAAATAATAGTACCTACTTAAATAATAGATACTAAAACACTTAAAACAAAACACGAAATCCATTGGATGGAAAATACAATAGTTTAAACAATAGTTTAGTCTGAAAAAATTATGTATTTACAGCTTTGGTAGAATTTTTTTCTTGGTAATAAGATCTTAAGTAACTTATTACATCCAAACTCTGGTCACTCAACGAGGTGCGTAAACGATTACAAATGTACCCTGCGGAGGAGAAAATTCTCTCTGGTTCCACACTTGTTGGTGGTATAGCTTTAAGGTATTCATGAGCCAGCGATAAAAGATTACCGCGGCTACCACCATTTTCTAACAAGGCCATCTCTATCTTGACTGTCGTGAAATAGTCGTCGTTGTTCTGACTTCTTGACTTATACACGGTTGTCGCCTTTTCGATTTCACGATCTAACTCTTGTTTTTTTGTCAAGGCCGGGGCTGCAACGAGGACATCATCATCATCTCCGTCTAGATTTAGTAAATCGTCCCTGTGCTGTTGAGCTGCAGGATTTAAGTTAACGTCGCTTGTCATATCCTGAACGAGGTTAACAATACCCTTGCACATCTCATCAGAAGTGGGGCGAGAAAACACATCATCGTATTCTATTTCTGCGAAGTATTGGTCCGGGTTTGTTAAGTACTGAAGTGTAGCTGCTTCAATCAGTCGTCGCTCCATGTATCTTTTTTTCAAAGATCTCTCCATTTCACTACTCAAAGCTGTGTTCATCTTTTGCAGTTTCTTCAGTGCATACTTAATAGCGACATCAGCTGTTACCAAGGTGGCATCCCGGCGACACAAAGTTTCCACTACAATTTTAATAATATCCAGTATTTCGTGAAGTTCATTCAAAGTTGTCCATTCATCCTGACTGAAAATGATCTCAGAATTTATATCAAGCAGCGCTTTGCTGATGCATACTTTGAGCTTGAGGAACCGTTCCAGCATGTCTGCCATACTGCTCCACCTTGTTTTTGAATCTAAAATTAGACAGTATTCTTTCCCGAATTCAGAAGTAACATATTTTTGTAAGACGTCTTCATTTCTCGTGGGGGATTTTTTAAAGATCTTTACAACTTTCCGTACTTTTGCCAGTAAATCATAATATCTGAATGGCTGTCTCTGTACTTCTTCTGTAAATTCAACACCGTCGTTGTCGTTATCACCTTCAGTTTCGGCTAAATCTTCCCTATTGTAATCGTCAATGGTTTCACGATTTACAGAAGACCGTGACCGACATAACAGGATTAAATCTGTTAATGGTATGTCATCTTCATCTCGTTGTTCAACTTCTTCGACATGAGTAGCAGCATCAGCACCAGGAGTTTTGTAGAATACATCGGAGAGAGCAAGCTGAATTGCATGTGCTATGCATTTTTGATGCAAGGATTTCAATTCTTTACCAATCTTTACCATCATACTACACCCGTCAGTGGTTTCTCCAACAATGTCTTTTTCTAAAGATATTCCGAAGAATTCCAGTTTTTCTTTTATTTGTTGAATACACTTTGAAGCTGGCAATGATCCGTGAACCCTTATGAGACCCAAGTTTTTGAATTTGTGGGGACCACTCAATGATGGTGAATGCAAATTTAAACTCAAATATCTGCGGTTTTTGTTTGACGTCCACTCATCGAATGAAATACCGAACTTGACTTTTTCGGACCGAAGTTTCGCAAGTTCTTTCTTAAGATCTTTCTTTTTTTCATCACAATGTTTGACAACCATCTCTCTAATTGTGTTAGCTGACTTTGGGATTTTGTGTCCTGCCTTTCCAAAAACCTGTCTTATATCTTGAGACTTTTCCAATGTACGAAATGGAATACCATCTAAAGCAACCATTCGGGATACTCTTGCCTCCGTAGTAGGGTTTTCATCTGATTCGAAGTAGTCGGTTAGTTTTGTTTTTTTACTCGCGGATGGAACCTCTGGATTTTCGCTTTGGGTGTTGTCTACTGTCACGCGTCTGGTTGTGGTTGAGGTAGACGAAGACGAAGCATCTTTATCAAAATCTAAATTGACGGACTTATTATGAACTCTTTTAACATGTTTGTGCAATGAACCTGTAGATCCTCCCTCGCATTTTAGGATTTTATGGCAAGTTATGCATTTGGCACTTTTTTTGTCTTTCGCGCGTAAGAAATGGCGCCAAATTGATGATTTGTCTTTGTCAACCAATTGCTCTTCGTATTCCATTTTACCTTAAACAAATAAATAATCAGGTTACAAACACTGCATGATTACTCGTCCCATATTGCCCCAATCCCACAATGTACTTACCTGTATATTACTTTAATACTTAGTACAGTAATGCACGTAAACTGTAGAACACACATTAATTACCTACTAATATCATAAGCTTCCATAACCAAAGTTCTAAGCAAAAATAACCTAAATAAATCAAATCAATAAAGGTACTTACGTTTCAAGTTGAAATGTTCTCCTTCTCAAGCCTCACTTAGCTAATGTTCAAGATTTTAATTAAAAACCACAATAAACCACTAGCATTCACTTCACAGCTGAATCGTCACTGCCGAGATGTCGAAACAAAATGACCACAAACGGATAAATACACGCGGGCGGCGGGGTAGTGTACTTGTAGGCGTGCCCCCCCCCCCCGCTCAAAAGTTCGACGCGCGTAATTTAAATTAGCAATTAATACAAAATTATAATAATCTTATCAGAACCGGGCCAACCCGGTTCCATCGCTCAGAACCGGTTCCACAGACTTATTGAAATACCCGGGTATTTCAGAACCGGGTACACCCGGGTGCATGCCCTAGTTGCAGCTGAGTTTGAAAGAATGTGGCAGTTCCCTCATTGTTTAGGGTCAATTGACGGAAAACATATTAGGATTGTGCCACCTAAAGGAAGTGGGTCCTATTATTTCAATTATAAGAAAACCCACAGTGTTGTTCTTATGGCAATAGCCAATGCCAATTGCGAATTTTTGTATTGTGATATAGGCACAAACGGTAGGATCTCAGATGGAGGAGTCATAAATAACACTAAATTTTATGAAAAGCTCGTTAATAACGAGTTGAGAATTCCAAAACCCCGGTGCATTGGAAGTGCAAATAGAGTTTTAGGATATGTTTTTGTTGGTGATGAAGCCTTTGCTATGCGTCGAGAACTTCTTAAACCGTATCGACGAGAAACATTAACAAGGGAGCGAAGAATTTTCAATTACCGCCTATCTAGAGCGAGGCGTGTTGTTGAAAACACGTTCGGAATTTTGGCTTCGCGATTTCGTATTTTCCACACAAGTATTAATTTGAACGTCGATACTGTAGTTCTTGCGTGTTGCGCTTTACACAACTTTTTGCGCAGAAGATCCCCCCAAAACTACACCCCTCCTGAAAGTATGGATCGGGAAAATATTTCTGAGTGTACTGTTGAATTAGGTGAAAGATGTGACCCAGAATTATTACACGACCTACAGCGTGGAACAAGAGGCCAGATTTTGAATAATGCTATCGTGGTCAGAGATCAATTCAAAGAGTACTTTAACAATGAGGGGTCTGTTCCTTGGCAAGATAAATTTATAACTTTAAACAATTAATGGTGTATTTATTATTTAAACTATTTAAATAAATTAATAAAGTGATTACATAAAGGATTTTTTTTTACCTGTTCTGGTGCTTCATCAACTTCAGAGTCTTCATTTTCATCCATGGTATTCCTAGACTGCCTTGGTGTCTCCTGATCATTTAGGAAATGTAACAAATCAAAATACCACAGAGATGGCTTGTAGATTTCGTCTTCTCCAGCCCCAGATCGATTCGATTTATTAACTTTTGCCAATTCTTTTCGGTAAACACTTCTTAAAGAATTTATTTTTTTTACAACTGTTTCTCTGTTTGCGGTTGCATCAATTTCTTTGAATTTTTCCACTAAACTCTCATAAGCCTGCCCTTTTTTATCCCTGTCACTATACTCCTTGGATTTGACACGCCAAATGCATGGGAAACTTCTATAAACTGCTATAAATTCTGTGAGAAACTCTCGGGAACACTGCCGAAGGTCAGCCATTGTCGCTCAAACACAACAAAGAAACTGAGGAACAAAATGAATCGGAATCCGTTACCGTCTACATGCGCCGACTTGTCCGCACAGTTCATGGATATCTATGCTCTCTAGCTCAGTTATCGCTGCAACTGTACCGTCTTCGCGCCGGTTTCAAAACTGCGCACTTTTCCTATCTACACGCAACGTTTTATCTGCAACGTGTTGAACTGTGCAGACAAAAGGTTGTGCAAAACGTAGCGTCTGGACCGGCCTTAACAGTAAATGCTTAATGCAAATAATATCAACAACTAACACGTCAGTGTCACGACTCACGCAGCACGCTCAGTCACAAGTCACAACTCACACCGGTACACGTCACACACAACTGACAAGTGTGAAGTGACAACAATACCATCTGTCCATCGACATCACACAGACCACAACGTCCACAACTCACAAAACACTCACCCCACCTACGCTACCACAGATTAGAGTAGAGAACAGAATCAAAATGTGATATCGGGAAACTAGTTCGTAGTTACATATTTTAGTCAGCGAAATAAAAATAACAAGCAAGTAGCAACTGACATAACCTAAAAAATATAAACAAGTATGTAAAAATGTAACAGTATAATAAAAATGACTTCGTTAAAAAATATTTATTTTTTAATTAATAAGTAAAATTAAGTATTTATTTAGTAAAATTTAGGCGGGTTTTTCGATATTTCGTTATGATATATTGAGTTTTTCGATATTTATATATCGATATCGGCGTATCGCCGATATCGATACATATCGATATTTTTAGGCGTCGATATATCGATATTTATCGGTTTTCCGATATATCGTTGCAACCCTAGCTGCAGCTCGTTTTCCACCGGTAACTTTTTTCTTGCGACTACCAATATTACTCACACTTACTTCCACAGTGTCCGTTTCGTCTTCCATTTTCTATTTTATCTTTAAAATAATTCAAAGTAACCACAACAATGATTATTTTTATTCTTGTTAATTATTAACAAAACAAAAACGAAAATAACTACAAACGCACAATAAACACATACCTAAAATAATATGGAACTGTCAAAATCATAGTTCAATCAAAGAATGTTCTGTCCAAGTGTCATGGTGGCATTATCTTGCTTCTGATTGGTTGTTTGGAGAAAACACGTTATGATGGATACTTGCCGTTGGACAGATCACGATTTGATTGAAACCCTATTCTTAGGCCCGTTTCACACATACACGGTGGCCGTCCAAACGGCACCGTTTAGACGGCAAAGGGACGCAAAGTATAATGAGTGCTTTCACACGCACCGGATCCGTGTATGCGGCAAATCTTTACCGTGATGTCACCGTGGCTTCCCACTGGATTTCACGGCTACCGTTACCGTTTGAACGGCGTGAACTGTTCAGTCGAGTACTGAATAACTTAGAAGCTCTCACACTTGCCGTATTTACGGCAGGTTTATTTACTTTTGCCTTTTTACACTGGTATAAAGTATTTTTGTGAGTGGCTATACTAGTAGCTTTAAAAATGGAAAGTGCGGATGTAGATATGGATATTCTTATATCGTTAGTGGAACAAAGGCCCGCAATCTGGGACAAAACAAGAGATACGTATAAAGACAGAAACGAAACAAGAAATGCCTGGAAGGAAATATTTGTAGAATTAAGACCGGATTTTGAGGAGTTGGAGGACACGGAAAGAACGAGCTTTGGTAAGTACAAAATTTAATAACATACATACTATCAAATTTTAGAAAGTTGCCATTTTACAGAACCTGTAGCAGTTAAAAAGTAATCAGCTAAAATATTTCGAACATTGTTGGCTGATAATCCCCCTCGTACTGGTTCCTTCTCCAGGCAGATCAAGAAATCCTGTTATTGTTAATGTATCTTCTGCTTCAAAGCCATCCCTATCTCTAACAAAGTTGTGTAAAACAATACAAGCTTTGACTATGTCTACGGCAAAGTCAGGTTTCAAGTTTATAGGACGGTGAAAAATTCTCCATTTATTACTTAGTATTCCGAAAGTGCATTCTATGTATCTTCGAGCTCTCGACAAACGGTAATTGAAAATCTTTTTTTTTAATGTCAAGTTATGTCCAGCATACGGTCGAAGTAGGTGTTTGTGTAAACCAAATGCTGCATCCCCCACCAAAAAATAGGGAACTTTAGGATTCGTTGTTCCTCGGAGACATTCTTCTTCGGGTAATTGTATGTTTTCCTTAATGATAGATCTCCATAATGAGGATTCCTTGAAAATGTTAGAATCGCAATCTTTGCCATAAGCTCCAATGTCAACGTAGGTAAATCGGTAATCTGAGTCTGCAACTGCCATCAAAACAATAGAAGAATATCCTTTGTAATTGAAATACATTGAGCCAAGGGGGTTGATTAATCGAATGTGTTTTCCGTCCACTGCTCCAATGCAGTGTGGAAAATTCGCCCTGTTTTCAAATTTCGAAGCAATCATCTCCCACTTCTCTTTATTAGGTTTTGATATACATTCCAATTGCAAAACAGACCAAATACATCTACAAACTCTTCTGACAATATTGCTAATTGTAGATATTCCGAGTCGATAGCTGTAATGCAAATCTGTGAAAGTACATCCACTTGCTAAATATCTGAAAATAAAAAAAAATAAATAAAAATAATAATAATATTGTTTTTCACTTTTTTACAGGCAAAAAAATCATGAAGAAATGGACTAACGTCAGGGATGCTTTTAAAAAATCCATGAAAAAACAAAAGGGCGCTTTAAAATCAGGGGCTGGAGCGTCAACTACAAAAACATACATTTTTAATGACCAGTTGAAATTTCTAAATAAAGTAGTTATTGAGCGTCAAACAGAAAATAGTTTATCATCAAATACTGCTCAGCAAGATGCATCAGATGACGAGGACGAAACTACTCCGGAAACCACCATAGCTGAAGATAATGTAGTAAATACCAAGGTTACTAAAAAAGTACAACCTAAAAAGAGGAAAATGGACAATGTTGAATTAGAAATGCTCAAAGCTCTAAAAGAAACACCAGATCGTCATTTGTTCTTTTTTATAGGCATAATTCCTTCATTACAGTCTTTCGACGACGAAGATATATTGGAGTTTCAGACCACCATATTGCAAACAATAACATCTATCAAACAACGAAAGAAAATGATTCCCTACAGTCAACACATTCCTCATACTCAAGTTAATTCCAGTCAACACCCAATAACTACAACTAGAAGTCATCTCTATCCGAACATGGGTTATTCCCAGGGTCATTACTACCCGAACATAACTCATTCCTATCCAAACACGAGTTCAGCACTGCCGAAAAATCAGCAAACATTCAGCTCTACGCCGAACAATCAAGTTGATACATTGCAACCCGTTGCTTCAACTTCAATCCGTCAATATTACGAAACCATTGGCGAAGATACTTCACCATATTCTGTGGAGAGTCAGTCATCTCAAGGGTCACTTGATATTTCTTATGAAAGTATGTTTACAAGTAATAATAAAAAATAAATTACTTTTTACAGTACTTGTTCCTGATATATAAATGATAAAGATGTGAAATATGACTATAAAATAAAAATAAAATTTAAACTTCTTGTTTTACTTACCTAATTGTAACAGCTAGCATTTCGATAGGCTGTATACACTCTCGCATAAAAGTGTCTTTCCTCTGAAGTGATTCTTTTAGTCGTTGATGTAGTTCGTCAAAACTGGATACTGACATCCTGAAATAGTTGAAAAACTTGTTTGCGTCTTCTCTAAGCTGCCTAAAAAGTGTATAAAATGCTCCAAACTTTTGCCTTCCCGTATTTATAGGATGAACCCACATAATTCTGTTTCTTCTTTTCCTTTTCATGCATCTGTAGAAGATCATCATTGCTATTACACGTCTACGATTCATAATCATCAGAAAACTAACCGGTAATGTGTGAAAAGACAACACAATGGAACGGTGCCGTTTAGAAGGTCACCGTGTATGTGTGAAACGGGCCTTAAAGCGATATCTTTGTTCAGACAAAACACGTTTTGAATACATGTTACATGACAGAAAGAAGCAATCCATAGACTAGAATCTATAGATATTTTTGTGACAAAACACGTTTTGACTGTTAGCTCCTCATATATGTAATGACAAAGCATAAAACAACATTAGAATTTTTTGGTTTCTTTTGGTAATTTTATTTTTTAATTTTTTCATCTGATTTTATTGCAACCTAATAATGTAAAAATTTTTATAGTTATTTTAAGGTTTGTTCCTATGTGTTTAAGTTTTAAATTTATTCATGAGAATAAAAAGATTATTATAAATAATTCGAAATGAAAGATTTTGGAATCCAGCTTATTATGTTTTTTTATTCAAAAAAAGATAATATATTATATTTTTTTGAATCAATTGTCATACAATGGTAAGATTAATAGTAGTAACCTGACGTTTCGCTAAAGTTCACTGTAGTTTTTCGATCGATACATTGTATGTATGTGTAGTGTAAAAAAGAAGAAAAAAACACCACGTTAAAATGCGGAAAAATCATCGAGTACTACAATAAAGTGTGTTTGGTTCTGTTATGTTTGTATTTTGAAGTTAAGAGAGAAATGTAATTGCCAATATTCTTGATTATTGAATTTGTACTTTGTGTGCACCTATTAAAAAAGTTTACCGTGATTTTATTGATGAAATCTTTAATATGTTCTATATTAGTTTCTTTATGTATATATGCTATTTTGGTAGCTCTTTTGAAATTTCCAATAGTCCTGATACATTAGTTCTGTACTGTTTGTAGTAATTTGTAATTTGATGTGCAAGTATTACTCCACACTGGAATCAATTACATAATAATATCGCTTGCCCAATATTACAACGTTGTAAGAAGCACACTATTTAAATCGAGAAAAACGAGTTTTAAAAATTTACATCTCTTATTTTAATTATGTTATGCTTTTTCTTCTATTATTATATATTTTTATTAATCTGTTGGATATAAATAGAAAATTAGCAGACAACAAAGGAAAATTCTTTACAAGGGATCATCGTATTTTTATTAAAAAACACAACATACAACTTTATTTAAAAAAAACAAATTTATTTCTTGAAAATGTGATCCATAGAACTTTGGAACATTAAAGAAAGCTTACACTTGGATTAAAGAAAATGTTAACTATACGACATAATGATAAGATAAATTATTTTTATTCAAATCCGTGAATGAGGGTAACGACATTACTTTTTGGTAACAAAAATAAATTTATACTATTGGAATTTTTAAATAAAACGAATATTCTTCCAAACTAATCTATTCCAAATAAACATGTATTTGAGGTAACTAAGAACAAAAAATAAAATATATTTATTATTTAAAAAAAAATATCGAAAGAAATGGTAGGTATTTTCTATTATTATTCTATTCATTACGCTTTTTAATTTTTTTAGTTGTATTATCTTGTGGCAATATAGTTTTGTAATATTCTACGTCGATTGCCGGCATCCATTTAAGCATTGAACACAAGGCTTCAATCTTACTTTGAGGCAAAGTAATTTCTTTACCATCATTCTTTTTCAACATAACGGATAACTTCTTCACTTGAATCAGCAGTGTTATGGCATCGGGTTCTAATGTTCCGTCTAGGTTTTCTTAGGTTACCTGACAAAGTCGGAATCAAGAAAAGAAGTTTTATATTTGATTTCAAAAAAACATTTTGAAAACTCTAAGCATGCTATCTTGGAAAATGGCACTTCCTTATAATTCATTTTCATAGAATATGACTGAAAATCTAAAAAATGGCATGATCTCATTGCATTATTTTGTATGGTTTCCGTCTATTAACTTTAAGCAACAGTCTTAACAGAGAAATTGGCGAAAACTATTCTGACTTTCTTAGAGATCGTTCTATGACACTATGAACAGCATCCACCTCCTGGATGCAGGAGTGTCCCGGCACAGAAAACTTCATAGTTAGCCTTTTCATATGCGGGAACTTTTGTAAAATTTGAGCCATTGCGAAACTCATCAGACTATTTTTATTTTGGGGGACACAGCTGTCACTCCAGAGAATCAGTTCTTCGAATTCAGGATGGTCCTCCAAAACTTGATTCAAAATTTTATACACAGCGCTTGCAATGTCATTGCCAGTCCTTCCATGTAAAGCTTCCGTCCAAACGGCACAATATACATCCTTAGTTACAGATAAATGAGCAGTCATGTTTACATTTGAATAAAAATTGACGAATGTTCTAGCCAACGATAAAAATAAAATATTTTCAGTATTTGACGAAGTTACGTATCATTCTATCAGCTCTATCTATCTCATTTCGTCTCATAGGGATCTGCAAGTTGTCTGGTTGACTTTTCTCCATTAATTTCAAAGCTTGCTAAAACGAATTCTTCTTCACAGTGTTGAATGTTGCCTTTTTTCTTTGAAAATGAACCGTATGCCTTTAAATTTCTATTTAAGTTCGTAAAAGTTATTGAATAAGACTATCGCCTTTCTGGATAAAGGTTCAAGTATTCTGCTTGAGCCCACGTGGTATTTTTGTTACGCTGAATGAATGCTCAAAAATAGCCTGTTTCTCTAAATTTGAAAATGCTTGAGCGATCTTAGAGAGTAAATCAAACAAAATGAATTAGCAAAACTGCAACTACCGCTTGAAAGATTGTTTACCTGTCGATATGTATTTGTTTCAACAAATTTTGTTTTACACGGCACACTTTGATCGGTATGGATAACGTCAAAAAGCTATTTTGGTCAATTTTGCAGCTTCTGATTCGTTTAGATATAAAGATATGCTATGTCAAATTATTCAGAAAAATAAGCAGAATTCGAATATTTGAAAATAAAAAATGCCGTCCATAAGAAAAACCAAAGTTCATGTCAATATCTCATTATGTAGTTGAAATAAAAAAATTAAACCTAATGCTCCAGACAGTTCCCGTTTTTATAATTGATGCTGCGGATCCCGTTATATTATTTTCCCATTTATAAATATTTCCCATCGTATTATTTTACCATTTATAAATATTTCCCATTATATTATTTTCCCTTCTATAAATATTTCCCATTATATTGTTTTCCCGTTGATACATATTTCCCGTTATATCATTTTTAATTTCGGTCAGTTCTGCTTCGGTAACCAACTGTACCGGTAATTCCCGGATTTTCACAATATTGCTTAACATTCTCCTCCCCAGAGAATACTTCTACCGTATTGGCGAAAGCTCCTAAATTGAGTAGTGGTACTTCTATCGAACCTACTACGGATCTTTGATTTGAATTAGCAGGGCTGCTTTCTTTAGGATTCTCCATTTTTAATAGTAAAATTAAATCAAACAATGAAATTGGAATTAAATTTGGTTAATCAAATACAAAATATCCCCGCTACAATCAAGAAAGATAATAAAACGAACAAAACTCGCGAGAGAAAAAGAAAAGAAAATACCTCAACAAAATGCCGTGATTGTTTATATGGATATATTAACATCTGTCATAAAACAAAACAACACTATAAACTTGCATATAATAATTATACTCATGATCTTAATATGATATTTTCTCGTTCTTATCTCCAAACAATGTGTAAGATCAGAGCAAACATCGGCAGCTCAGGATCAAAAGAAGAGGTAATAATCGCCCAAACGGCTACAGTCGTACCAGTCAACGTGCAGCAAAATACAAATCGTGCAAGAGGACAATAAGAAAAGCAATCGGAAAGGAAATCAACAAAAGCGAGTTGCAAAAAGTTCAAGCCTCAGCATAACCGTCTACACCAGAAGAAACAACAATGAAAAAATATAAGTGAAAAAAAAATATATATGAATATGTAACATATAGATTATAAAATTAGAATGGAATTTGAATTACCACTGGCGCGAGTTTTTTGAAGCAAAATAAATTGTCATTAACAGTAAAGGGAAAAGAAATACCTAATTTCAAATAAAAATTCAAGTATAGATGATTGTCAAGTATAGATTTTTCTGTTTGGTTTTTGACGCGATGAAAAATTTGGTGTAGGTACATTCGTAGACTTCTTTGCGTTACAGATTTATTTATCTTAGAATACAGGTCTGAAGAATAATTATATGACAACGCTGCTGCTTCGCATCTTGTTTGATATGCTCCTTTTAGTGAAAAATTTATTCGCTTTCAACCAAAGAATTTACACAAAATTGAATTGTACAATTCAGCGGCATTGTTGTCCATGTCCATCAACAAACGTGATGCGTGCTGAACTAAGCGGTATACGCAGCACATTATATCTTCATATAACCCGCAAAATTTTAAATCTGCAATCAAAAAAGTATAAAATATAGTATAAAACACCCATTTATTTCGGTTTAGAAATTAGCATAAGTGTATGTAAACTAAGTACATATTACGAACCTTCAACCTTGTTGTCATCATCAGGTACAATCTTAGAACAGAAATAACCTAAGTTATTACATTTCAAATGCTCTCCAAATACATGACTTGGTGAATTGATCAAGTCGTTTTTAAGACTGTTAATTTTGGTTTCCAAACTTGCAGAACATTTTTTTCGAAACGCAATTGCCTTAGACACCGCAATTCGCAATCGAGTAATATTTGATTCCAAACATTTACGCAAAATAGGTGGAACTGCTAGATTTTTGGAACTGTTCGTCTTTTTAGTTAGTTCTTTCAGAAATTTCTTTAGTAGCAACTTCGAGCGGTCTTAAGACTAGTAACACAGAAGAAAGAACTGACAGTTCTGATGCATTGAGCATAGGTGGCGCTGTTCTATGACGAAATATTATATCATTGATTACAATGCGTAACTCTAAAAATCTCTCAATCATATAATAAGTGCTGTTCCATCTTGTTGAAACTTCTTGAATTAACTTTGTTTCTTTTTCTGTGGCTTTTCTTGTGTATATTTCATAAAATTTGTTGACTGTCATTCCGAGGGACAAAAATGAAGAATCAGTATCCTCACGACTATAATGTGATTTGTATTTGGGTATTTTATCAATTAATTGTATTATATTTTTTTTTCTTCAGGCACGTACACTACACCAAGGAATGCGGTGCTGCCAAATTATATACTACGTTACTCAAGTAGAAGACTGAAATTCTTGGACTTACTGCGTTTCGAGGGTACTTCCTTAAATTCGTTCGAAGTAAATCGCCGGCCATTGTCTGTTACCAACTGACAGGGTAGACCAAAATGGGAGAATGTATTCCTAAAATTGTTTATAACGTTCGAAGCATTCGTTTTGGTCATTTTAAATACTTCTATCCATTTAGAATAAGCGTCTACTATCACAAGGTACATAAAACAGTTAAGTGGACCCAAGAAATCGTCATGAATCCTATACCACGATTCACTCGGATACTGCCAAGGGTTTAATTACGCCTTTTCAGGTGTATTTCGGAATGACTAACATACATGACATTTTTTAACCGTAGCTTCTATTTCGTCATTAATTCCAGGCCACCAAATATAAGAACGCGCAATCATTTTGGTTTTGACTATACCCAAATGAACCGAGTGAACCGTTTTCATACACTGACAGATACTATTAAACGTTGACCCAAAAAAATGCAATTTTCAATTAAATTCAATTCGTTTTTTCTATTGAAATAAGGTTGTAAATGTTGTAATTTGTTTTTTATTGGCTAGCCGTAACAATAAAATTTTTAACATTACAGAACACCGAATATTATTTTTTATTTAATTAAACTTCGAAAGACTATTTCTCTCCTGTTTTTGAGTTTTGATAAAAAAGTTACTTGAAATATGAGGGACCTAGTATCAAAGGCGGCAATCTCCACTTTTTAACGAAATTAAGTTAGATACATGAAAAAATTCCGTTTTTTGCGCTCTATACGAAAATG
The DNA here is from genome assembly GCA_034508555.1 of Venustoraphidia nigricollis. Lineage (NCBI taxonomy): Eukaryota > Metazoa > Arthropoda > Insecta > Raphidioptera > Raphidiidae > Venustoraphidia > Venustoraphidia nigricollis. Next base: position 7,170,269 of record JAVRKA010000016.1, read on the forward strand.
TCGGATGCGAGAATCAAAATCGGCAATATCCCCTTATAAAATAGCACAATACTTTACGCTAAGAATCAAACACGACAATCTCCATTGCCCGTTTAGAATCAAAATTGGCAATCTCCATTTCGGCCAATTAGACGGCTCGTAACGATCATGTGACTTAACATATGATTTTCTGTAGTTTCTTTACAGTCACAATACAATATACCTAATAGAATAATATTATATGCCTTGGTTATTGTTTATATTGCTAAAAGTTATTTTGTTCGTGAATTAAAATGGAAAGTGTTACAACTCCTGTTGAAAACAAGAAAGCTCGTAAAAGGATTCGCAATCCATCTACATGGAAACAAAATATGCAGAAACTAATAAGGTAAGCTAGACGCTAGAAAGTTTTAATTGACTATTTACCTAGTGTGTTGAGTTAGGTATTATGAAAATAAAAACTGGACGAAATGTTTCATGATAAACACTAATTTTAGTTGTTTTTTGTCAGATACTCTTCACCGCAGTTGCCACAATATCCTACTTGTGGTCATAAAACGAAGTCCTATCAATGTTCGACCCTAACAATGAGGGATATTAAAAGTTTTCATGACGCGTTTTATGCAGTAAAAGATAAAATCCGTCAGGATGCATTTATTTTAAAGTTTTGCACTGTTCAATTACCCAAACGTCGCCGTCCAACAAACTCCAGACATACAGCAAAAGCAGCGTCTGTAAAATGCTTTATAAGAAAGATTGCTTTGAAACAAGATGTGCCAGTGTGTCAGCAAGCGTTTTTAAAAGTACTACATATTACGAAACATCGTCTGTCATACATCATGAAATCATTTCTAAGAACAGGTGAAGCGCCTTCAGAGAAAAGAGGAGGCGACAGAAAAACTGCAAAGTTCGAGGAGAAACAAGTTGCTGTTGTAAGATTTATTAATACATTTAAAAGTATTGAATCTCATTATTGTCGCTCCTCCTCACGTAGACGTTACCTTTCTTCGGATTTGTCGATAGAAAAAATGTATAGAATGTATAACAATCAGTGTTCTCCAGATGATAGGGTAAAACCGTCGTACTTTCGAATGATTTTTAATACAAAGTACAACCTCAGCTTTACTACTCCTCGTACTGACGTGTGCTCCTTATGTATAGAACTCACGGAGAAGATTAAGAGATGTATAGATGAAGATGAGAAGAAAAATTTAGTCGTGCAAAAGAAGATTCATAAACAGAGAGCAAATGCATTTTTTGAGTTGCTTAAAGAAGCCAGGGATAATTTGATAACATTATCTTTTGATTGCCAAAAGAACCTCGTCCTCCCAAAGGTCCCTGACCAAAGTGCATACTACTCAAGACAATTATATCTGTACAATTTTACAATTGTTCAGGGAACGTCTCAATCTAAACTTACTGAGCAAAATGTATTTTCTTATTACTGGACGGAAAATGAGTTTGGGAAAGGTTCCAATGAAATTTCTTCTGCTGTTTTTGACAGGCTAAATAAAATCATGATTGACCCTGCTGTAACTACCGTCAGGCTGATGGCAGATGGTTGCAGTGGGCAAAACAAGAATACCACACTCATTGGAATGTGCTGCAAATGGCTTTCAGAACGAGCGCCAGAACATGTTCAGAATGTCGAGGTGATTTTTCCTGTGGTAGGCCATTCATTTTTGCCTGCCGATAGGGTATTCGGTAATATTGAAAAGGGTATAAAAAAGTTGGAAGTTATAACGCAGCCAGAAATCTATTTAGAGCTATTTTCAAAATTTGCTACTGTTAATCATTTGGGGCAAAACTGCAGTGTATTTAACTGGAAAAAAACAATCTCGGTTGTCTTTAAACCCACAGGAGCATGGCATTTTTCCTTCAAGAATACAAAACGGTTTTTGCTAAAGAAATGTAAAACTGGAAATGTTTACATTAGAGGTGAATTACATTACAAGAACGATTTACAAATCTCCAAAAGTGTTCTAAAGAAGGGATGTACTCTTCACATGATTAATCCTGCTATTATCGAAATTGGTTTGCAACAAGTCAATTTGATGAAACTTAAGGACGTAGATAAGCTTCTTAAAAAACACTTTGGTGCCACTTGGAGATCCCTAGAAGAACTCAAATTTTATACGGCTGTTCTCTCTAATGAATTAATGCCCGAGCCAGAGCAGCCAAGTCAGGAAGAAGGAGAAAATAGGTTGCCAGACGTCGAAGAAACCGCAGAAGCAGCTTGCGAATTTATTGAAGAAATTCCATCTATTCTTGTATAATACGCTTGATATTTTTTTTGATTACATTATCTTGACATTAATATGAATTTTCTATTATTTTGCCTATACAGCCTTTTCAAAATGCTAGGTTTTAATTTCATAGCATTTTCGTTTGAAGAGTTTTGGTATTAAAACCGGCAATATCCAACTGTCAGTATCAAACACGACATTCTCCATCTCTTTTTCTTAATTTTCTTAAAAACCGTTAAGAATTTAGGTAAAATTGCTTTACAATTCGCCGTAGTTTACCATTTTCTTTTATCTGAAACAATTTTGATTGCGATATTAGCCATAATTAAAGCGTAGCATTCTTTTGCGCTTTGCTCAAAAGTGAAAATGGTAGAGTTTGCCGCCTTTGATACTAGGTCGCTCATATATAATAAGAAAAGATGAGAAGTAAATAAACGCTTGTTTACTATAATAGCACAAACGAGGTTATTATAACCGGACTATGTGCAAAACCGCGGGACGCTAGTATACAGTTCAACTTAAGTGTTGACAAGTATTGGCGAAAGTCGGTACAATCAAAATAAATCGAAATATGGTGTGCTGGCAGTCCTAATAAACACAATGAAATAATACTCGTATTAAAAAGTACGTAGAAAAACGCCAAAAAACTTAACTTTCACGATACCTTTTGACGAGGTGAAATATTAGGAATCACCTGATGGTTGATGTAGATTCAGGTATGATCAACACTGCGACAACGAAATCACACGATCTACGATATCTTTGATCTTGCCTGGCTTTGCTTGTGTAGAGGGTACACCAAGATGGCTGACGATATTTCCATAATTTTTACACTGAATTTCAAAATAAAATCACTAACACTAGATACGAAACGCGACACGTAGTTCTGGCTAACATTGAAACCACAGTAAATCTCGAAACTTTAACCGAGACAACACCCCGACACTCGAAAGTTCTATATTGCGATAAACTGAAGCAAGGTTCTGTGAGGCTCCTAGGGTCCTTAATTTCAACTCGTTGCAATATATATATATACTCTGAACTTGTTCAATCATGCATTAGAGAAGATTGTCAAAAAAATATTTAATAATAAATAATAGACCATATCGGATTACAGGGAATGCCGGATTAGACAGGGGCCGGATTAACTTTTCAACATTTTTTTAAAAAGAGTAATGCACTAATGAGAGGTCTTCCATCTACCTAAAATTTTATGGCATGCTAAATTAGCATAAAAAAATTGAACATTTCAATTTTTTCTAAAAGGTTGAATGTATGTAAACAACATACTAAAACTTCAGCTTCTCGCCTGAAAACTGTTCTATGCATCGAATAATCTCTCCGATGTACCTAAATTTGGAGCATAAAATTAATGACTGTGAACTGCTTGTTGGTCTGGTCTCTACCCTTTGACCTTTCCGGCATAGCTGACCTTTCTGGGGTTCGGTTTCTCGCCCCCCCCGCCGGCTTAACTCATCGGGTCACCGAGACACGCAAGCCCTCCCACCACGACAAGGTCCTGCAGTCCATAGGGAGGGTGTGTAAGTGTGTGTGTATAAATGTATAATGTGTGTACATGTATGTGTGTAATGTATGTATATGTATGGATGTAATGTATGTGTGCATGCATGTTTTTAGGGTTCCGTACCTTAAAAAAGAAAAAATGGAACCCTTATATGATCACTCGCGCCTGTCTGTCCGTCCGTCACAGCCAATTTGCTCCAAAAAAAACTGAACTGATTGAGTTGAAATTTGGTACACATATGTAAGTCGGAGTACCCAAAGACGGACGTGTAACTTAAATAAATGAAATTTGAACATGATGGTGAGGAGCAAATTAGAAAATTAAAAAAAAAGTTTTGCGACCTGTACCGTGCAACATATCGAATGTGTCAAAAGTTATAAGAAAATAGATGAAAATTGACCTCCGAAACTACTGAGTCTAAAATTTTGAAAAAAAAAAATAGAAAATGTCAGGTCTCACACATAGTTTGCAGAAAACCCCAAACGAAGATCTTAAGTCTTGACCGAGTTATTTTACAATAAAACAAATAACATTTCCACAAATATTTTGCTTTCGTCATGAATCGTTTCTCCGTAGCGGACAATTTCCGTGGTCTTCAAAGTAATCCTCCTCTGCGATAGACGTTTTCCACTTTTCGGCGGAACTTCGACAAACTGGAATCCTTTTTCTTCTTTGGTTTCTTCTGCTCCTGCGTCGCAGTGTCCGTCTTCATCCTTTTTGGGACCGGTTGTATATTTTCCTTTTTCTCTTTGGAATGGCTCGGTCCCTCATCTCTTAAACGCTTTGTATCCGTCGCTCTCTTAATCCCCTCATCAAGTGTTCTCTCTTCCAGGTGTCTCTCCATGACATTACTCCTGGGGACCTTACTTATCGGCGTGGGCGACGACGTAGCTAACTGTTTCCTCGCTTGAATGTATAGACGTGGGTTCGTTTGACGCAGTGGCATTTTGGCCGTTGTATCTTGCATCATCTTCTCCTCGGTGCGTACCGGAATCCGCGAGGCATGTTTCTTCTTCTCAAATGCTTCCCGACGCCGTTGGAGTTCCAATAATCGCACACAATGCGCTGTGTGTAATCGCATCATCCTTGCCCTTTTGGCGTAAACTTCCTCGCTTACGTCTTGCGGAAGACCTTCATCTTCTTGTTTCGGGTATCCATACGTTGTGTGTAACTGTATCATCCTTGCCCTTTCGGCGTAAACTTCCTCGCTTACGTCTTGTGGAAGATTGATTTTCTCTGGCTGAATTATTTCCGGTTGAGTCGTTTTTCCTTTCGTGGAGCGTTTTCTTCGCGGGACATCCTCGTTTAGGGGTGGATTTGCCTTCTCCATATTTGCGTCTTTTGGAACTTCCTTCTTCGGACATTTCTTCTTTTCCGGTTGAATAATTGCGGTTGTGCTAAGTCGTATTCTTCGAGGGTCGCCTTCGTGTAATGGTCAATTAATAACAATTCTCATCTTTTCCGGATTTTTTGTCTCCTCCCTGTTTGAGTCAGCCATCAAACGGAGCATCCTTGCCCATTTCTCCTCGTATGTGGGAACTATCTCACATGGGTCGACTCCTAGAAAGGCATCCCAATCCTTTGGTGTGAACGATTGGACCATCGCGTAGTCTCCTAGACAACGCTGGATCTCCAAGGCTTCGGCATCTACTGAGGTAACACGTCGCATCGGTCCAAAAAGAGTGTCTTCGGAGTTCGCCATTTCTTGTTTTAATTCAAAAATCCATTCTCGAACACAATTTAAAAACACAATCACTATAATAAATAAACGTGCACAATCACTATACACAAGTAAAAAAATATACGATCACTGTTATATTAGAAACACACACAAACGCTATATTAATCTAAATAAAAAAACACCACTATCACTATATTAACTAAAACTCACAGTAACTATAACACAAATAAAAAAAACTATTTTAACTCAAATAAAAAACACGCACGATCACTATATTAAGTAAAAAATTCACAGAAACTGTAATAACTCAAGTAAAAAAACTCACCCAATCACTCTTGTATCAAAAATCTTTATTTTTTTTTCTTATATCTTTGAGCATAGGTAATGATCTTGATGTTAGTTCACTGATTACCATCTGTTCCCTCACAGGCAGAAGTCAGTCCTATTTATCACATTAACATGCTTGCCACTGTGACCACTTTCCCATGGGAAGTCATGAGGTTGCAAAAAGATAGTCACGTATGTAAGAATGCTTAATATGAGGATCCCACAGAATATACATGGTGGATCATAGAATGGTTACGTAACTTCCCCCTCCTTAGGTCAGAAAGTTATCGTGGAACGATAATCTTTTTACACTACACATATTGGGAAAAAAATCATTATTATTTTTTTTTTAAACTTAGTTATATCTAAGGTAACGAACAATTCTTAAGAATTTGTCGGGAAACTCACATTTGGAGTTTCTGATGTTATGGTTTGCAATTGGATATCATTACTACTACTTTTTTGTTTGTTGCAAAATTTATTTTTAAGAGTTGTTCGTTTTACATGTATAATTACAACAATAGTTCCTATAATTATTATTATATAAAGTGGGAATGATGAATATTTTATAATAATGCCACCGAAAGTGGAAACTTCAGATATATTTTCTTGAGCTTTTAATGATATCTCATGAAGATCATTCAAGCGAATATCTTCTAATTGAATGGGCTTATATTTAGCAAGGGAATAGTTATTAGAAATGAGGAGCTAACTTTCAAAAAGCTGTTTTTGATAAAAACAAAATTTTAGGTAAATCCATGATGTTAGACCTGACGTTATAGATTCGAATATTTTATTTTTGAAGGTCCCAACATGCAGATAAAAAATTTGAAAAATATTTTTGAAAATTACTGTATAACTGCTACATCAAAAAAATTTAAACTGCGTTTTGAATGTTACTTTAAAATAAACTGCATTTTGAATGTTACTCCGAAAAAAAACTGCAATATGAAAGAAAACTAAGGCAAATAATTCTATTAATTTTTAAAGTTTGTTTATTTAGAAAATTAGAAAAACAATATTAAATAATTTAATTCCAAAAGAAACCAACATAAACTTCTATTCTGAAAAATACATATTAAATAAGTACCTATGTATTTTTACTTTATATTATTTTTATTTTTTATGTTGAATTAAAATTTTAGTAGTTTTGAATTTTTTTTCAAACCTGCAGAAATTTTAATCCAAACGCACAGGGAAAATCACAAGCGCAATCCATTATCTTCTTCCATACAATTACAACTTTCTTCATTTTCTTTATCTTCCTCTTCGCTGTCCTCATTAGAATCATTGCTATTCAAATTATTGTTGTCAATTAGATCCATACCATGCTAATTTGTCAACGGTTCTCCAGCCTATTTTTTCATTGTTATTTTTATCTTGTCTTGAATATGCTTAATCCAATAATTCGTCAATGTCTTTTAACTTTTTGGGCTTGACGGCCTTAGCTAATTCGATCGGTTTTAGGGACATTTTAGCTGCCGATTTTCCTTTCTTCAATAAAGCTACTGATTTAGACACCATGTCGTTTCTGTAAAAATTTTCGCATCGTAGTGTTATAGCTTTATTTTTATTTTTTTCAATATAAATTCGCTTTACTTCTCTGATGCTAGTTATCTTTTTTAGGAAATCTCCAAGTCCCTTAAAATCAAACAATGTCCAGTCGACTCCCAATATCTTTGTTTCACCAACTTCTCTAAAAATATCCCAATATTCCTCCCGTGTTAAAATTTCCGACTTCTTCTTGCTAATTTTTTCAATTCTTCCAAACACGCGGTCTGCAGGTAAAAAGAAGTGTCCGCGAACAGGAAAAACTATAAGAATATTATTGAGTTGATCTGGGGCAGAATGGTAAAGCCAAAAGACGAGCGCAAATAAAATGTAAGAATTTTTATTCTGCCCCCCACACCCATCACAGAATAAACGACGGGAGCAGCAGTTAGGTGGAATCGCATTTGGTCCTAGTAAAAAATTATAAAGAGCTGAGCCTATTTCAGTAGCGCCCCTTCCGGCTTGAGTCTCAAGCCACGTATAAAATACAGGTGATACACCTCTTAAGGAGGTATTCTGGTCTAGAGTCCTACTTTTTGGGTATTTTTCAAACTAGGATAAAAAAAAAATTAAAAACATTTTTACTATCCATGTTTTATACAATATTTATTGATTTTTAAAGTATATAAAAAAAAAAAGTCAAAAATTCCTCCAGTGACAGGCCAGTGAAGTGAGGGTTGCCAGTCAAACGGTGCTCCCTTGAACCTTTATCCAGAAAGGCGACAGCCTTATTCAATAACTTTTAGGAACTTAAATAGAAATTTAAAGGTATACGGTTCATTTTCAAAGAAAAAAGGCAACATTCAACACTGTGAAGAAGAATTAGGTTTAGCAAACGTTGAAATTAATGGAGAAAAGTTCCTAAAAGTTATTGAATAAGGCTGTCGCCTTTCTGGATAAAGGTTCAAGTATTCTGCTTGAGCCCACGTGGTATTTTTGTTACGCTAAATGTATGCGCAAAAATAGCCTGTTTCTCCAAATTTGAGAATGCTTGAGCCATCTTAGAGAGTAAGTCAAACAAAATGAATTAGCAAAACTGTAGCGATCGCTCGACAGATTGTTAACCTGTCGATATGTATTTGTTTCAACAAATTTCGTTTTACACGGCACACTTTGATAACGCCAAAAAGCTATTTTGGTCCTTTTTGTTGCTTCTGATTGGTTTAGATATAGGATATGCTATGTCAAATTATTCAGAAAAATAAGTAGAATTCGAATATCTGAAAATCAAAAATGCCGTCCATAAGAAAAACCAAAGTTCATGTCAATATCTCATTATGTAGTGGAAATAAAAAAATTAAACCTACGCCACTGAAAAGACCTTAAAAAGTTATCAAAAAATGATTAATGAAATTTTCAAATATCTTCATAAAAAAAAGGTATGGCCAGTTTTCATAAATGGCAATTTTCACTATTTTCTGAATAAATTCATAGGGTGTCAAAATTCAATTGTTTTTTCGACGGGATGTTAATGAGCCCAATTTTCTGCACTACTTTGCCCATTTAACCGACTTTCTATCTCCACTAATAACAAAGTTACCCATGTTAGCCAACGTTCGGTGAGACACCCTGTATATATATATATATAAACATTTTTAAAAATGATGCCAAAGTGTTTAGGAGGTTATGAAACGTCGAGAAAATTTGGTCCGACCCCTAGGTCCCGCCATCCGACCGATGCCAATAGTGTATGTTGCCATATGGCAAATACACTAATAATGAAATAGAATCATTCTATCAAATAAATATTTTGTCAACTTTGAGTAATGGAGGATGATTACCTTCGTATATATTTTAAGGGTAATGCTACGTGCGCAGCTTCCGTACCAGAGAAAATTTTACCGTTAATGCATCAAAAAAAAGTATAACTTCAAAAATAATAAACGTTTACTTTTTACTCTCTCAATTTTATTTTTGAGTATAACTAATCCGTTTTGGTCTTAATTATTAAAGAAATGATGCATCTAGGCGTGCTACAGGACACTTAAAAAAAATGTTGAAAAGTTAATACTCAGAAGGCCTTAGTGCGGCCTGGACTTAAAATTTTTAAAATTAAATCCAGGCCACACTAAGCCCTTCTGAAATCTGAGTATTGACTTTTCAATAAAGAGAAACGATTTACCACTTTCGATTCCGACAGATGTTGTGCTTTATGCAGGCGACACGACAGTCATCATACAAAATCCTGTGTTCGACCATCTACAAGTTCATCTTAATAGTGTCGCTGCACATCTCGCTGACTTGTTCAATTTCAATTCGTTAAAACTCAATGTCAAAAAACCCAAATAATGTGCTATAGTGCGGCTAAATCATTCAGGGCAAATAGTGTGGAATTTGTCGGCAATACAATATATTTACATTCTAATATAAAATTTCTGGGTATTTTCATGGAAAACGCATATTGAGTTCGTTAAGGGTAAACTTGCTCATTATGTTTATGTGTGCTATAATTGTTAAGAGACATCCATAGTTGCAATGCTATATTAGAAATTTTATGGCACGCTAAATTAGCATGCCATAAAATTTTAGGTAGATGGAAGACCTCTCATTTGTACATTACTTTCTGAGATTGTAGGTAGTTAAAAGTGGTAAGCACATCTTTTCTCTGGTGGTAGAAGAACCGTCACCCAGAAAGAAAGGATAGAAAATATTTAACTAGCCAATCAAAGACCAAATTTGATTCGTAGTGTTGGGTTTCTGTATCAGAATTTTGAGGCAGCAGGTACATACGCCTTTTTGAATATCTGCCTGCAGTCCAAGCATTGTCTATCAGTCGGAACGTGCAGTTAGTTATGTGATATTCAGCAAGGTGGTAATGAACATAGCAAACAGACTTCACAAATCTTTAAACTGAATAAATTATATACTTCTTACCAAATGATTTTTATTTATTTTCGTACAACGTTTCATCCTTATTTCAGAACATTTGTGAAGTCTGTTTGCTTTAACTATGGATATGAAGCGAGTTAACGTAGTGATAATGAACATTTGTTTTTGTGCATTTTTTTAAATACAGTGAAAGATTTATAATTGTGATAAAGCATTTATTTTAAGTTTTGTTTCAAAATGGTGTCTAAGTCTCTATTGGATGTAAATCTTTCATCGCGTTGGTGTGACATCGATGATGAAATTGAAACAAATGAACTTGAACCGGCTAAAACAGAAATGCAGGTTTCAGCGACTAATGGTGATCATGCAGTCAATAAACCAAAAAAAAAAACATGCAACGTAGAACACGTGTTTCTCAAAAAACTTAAAGAAGCTGAAGCTATGGAAAACGATTGTAAGTCACTTGATAATTTTTCTAACGGTGAAAAAAATACTTTGGATTCTGAGACACCCAAACACGTGTCAACGAATTTACAAAAAGTATAAGACGAAATAAATTTGAAGTCTGATACTACAGGTAATCTTATCTATATTACGTATGAAATAAAACCTGTTTCTGAACCAAATTTAACTCGAAATGAAACGAAATTTCTTTCAAACAATATCGTAAAAAGCGTTGAAAATAAATCTGAAGGTCACTTTGAAATAGCAGAGTCTGATTTTGAAAATAAATTCGATTGAATGAAAAACCAAATTCGAATTTAGAAAATGTAACAGATCTTATTGACGCTGAAATAACGAAATTGAATTCTGAAGAATATAGTTTGCACGTGATTATTTCTAAAAAAACTGATCTTAATATTAAAGAAGACGTTTCTAAACATGAAGAATAGTGCCTTGTTTGAAAGGTTGTGTTTCGGAAAAAACAGAGGATGATGACACTTCTAAAAAGTCAAATTCAAATCGTGAAGAAATAAAACCTATTTCAAATGATATGACTTCGGAGGAAACCGGTTTAAAAGATGACTATCGAAACCAATTTTAAATGGCGATGCATCGAATAAAATTGGTTCAAATCATAAAGATGGATCTAGTTCAGATGAAAGCCAAGAATCAAGTTTGAATGAGTTTATTTCAGTTTCAAATAAGGAAGAAACTCAGTCAGACGGATTAAAATCATCTAATTTTAGTTCGATTTCAGAAGATTTGCAAGAAATAATTTCAAACTTTATTGAGAAAAATTCAACGGGGAATGAAGAACCAAAATCAGATCTTGTACAAGTTGAATCCGAACCAACTTCTGGATCAGAAAACTCTCAAAACTCAAAGAATTCTGAAGAAGTTATTCCAATTAACGACAATGAACCAGAACCAATTTTAAATGGGCAATGTTTCCAATTCAACTAAGGAAGACCCAGAATTAGAAAATATAGTGATTGTCGAGCCAGTTACTACGGAATTAGAGTCGAACGAATCAGACAAAACATTGCCCTGGACTCTGGTTCGATTTCAGAGTCGATCAATGATAATTTGGAAGACATAGTTCTTTTGAATATCGCTGAGTCTAAAACAGACGAGACATTCGAATTAAATCATGGAGAATTTGAACAAGAAAATCAGAAAAATTACAATGCACTCCAAATTCAGGAAATTTGGAAAAGTCACAAAACGCAACTACTTCATCTGAAGATGGTAATCCGTTTTCTGTAACGCAGAAACATCCGAGTTTGTTTCCCAATTACACAATAGCCGTGTTCTCAGGGTGATTCTAGTGAATGTGTGCTTCATAGACCTTATAATGTCTGCTTTGGTTCGTTCTAACTGGGTGAAACCACTCAATTGTTTAGCACGCATTAATGGCGTTTGTTATTTTGGAGACTTGTTGGATATTCACGTAGAAAATCCACTGCCGGTTCTAATGTGGCATAATGCTAACACATCGTATTTTTTTATCAGGGAGTCTGTCGGGGCACAGAAAGTGTTCCCGAGTAAAGGGAAACTTGTTTAAAATTCAAAATTAAATAATTTTTATCAAAATATTAAATAAGGAAACGCTGTTTCTAAATACGCAAAAGTAAAGGTCGACCTTTGCCATTACAAATGGAGTAACGAGAAAATAGAAAGAGAAAAAATGATTCCTAAATATTCAGGTAGGGAAACAGTGTTTTTTCCAATACGCAATGGCAAATCTAATTTGGAAGACATAGTTCTTTTGAATATCGCTGAGTCTAAAACAGACGAGACATTCGAATTAAATCATGGAGAATTTGAACAAGAAAATCAGAAAAATTACAATGCACTCCAAATTCAGGAAATTTGGAAAAGCCACAAAATGCAACTACTTCATCTGAAGATGGTAATCCGTTTTCTGTAACGCAGAAACATCCGAGTTTGTTTCCCAATTACACAATAGCCGTGTTCTCAGGGTGATTCTAGTGAATGTGTGCTTCATAGACCTTATAATGTCTGCTTTGGTTCGTTCTAACTGGGTGAAACCAGTCAATTTTTTAGCACGCATTAATTGTGTTTGTTATTTTGGAGACTTGTTGGATATTCACGTAGAAAATCCACTGCCGGTTCTAATGCGGATTAATAATAATGAATCAGTAAGTTACATACGTGATATTTAATTTGTTAATTTATTGATTGATTTATTTATTTACGTACGTGATTTATCTTGACACCCACGTCGCTCCATTTTGAAGTATATACGCGACATTAATGAATTTCATACGTGACTTCATCCACGGCGTTTATCCTTGAAATTGGCGGACTGGCTTACTGACGCCGCATTGTCAGCGAAATTATAGCGTCTTTTTAAAACCTATAAATGGCTGCAAATACAAAACTGTGTTCACATCCCTTTGGGACTAGCTGGAGTGCAAATCCAGGCTGATCCTTTAATATATTAAACTACCAGAATGTATATCTGGAACAGTAAATATTTGAAACTTACCACCAGAATGAATATCTAGAACAAGTAGAATTACAATTTTAAAGAATCAAAACTTTTCTAATACAATAAAATAACCTGCAAAAACATAAGCTAAACTATTAAAAATTAAAGTGTGTAACTACCAAATTTTTGAAACAAATAAACATAATGAAAATAAAACAAGTATTATTATTTATTTAATTTTTTTTTTACAGAAAGCTCAGCTCCTTATTTTTAATTAAAATAAATAATTCAAAGGATATTTTATGGAGCAGAAAAAAATAGTTAATAATTATTTTGTTTAACACAACATTTCGTAATAATTTATTACTTCTTCAGGTGCTCTATAAACAATAATATAAAATATAAAAATATGTTAGAAATAAAAATAAAGAATTAACAATAATATTAAATATCATACATACAACAATATTACATATTAACATTATTAAAATTATAGAGCACCTGAAGAAGTAATAAATTATTACGAAACGTTGTGTTAAACAAAATAAATATTAACTAATTTATCTGCTCCATAAAATATCCTTTGAATTATTTATTTTAATTTATTTAATTGTTACGCCTCGCTTTTACGTGACTAGTTTGTAACGGTGCAAATAATGTACCGTTCCTAGAATTTTGTTTTGTTTCTATTCTAAAACAAGTGATATTTATTGGTGTGATCTACTTTTGTGATTAAAAGCCTAAAACAGTATTTATGTATTTTTCATAGAACTATTATTTATTTTGTATTAAGATATATGATTAATTAAATCTTCTTATAATATTTGAGTACACTTATTTTTCTGTAAAAAACTGCTAAAAACATAAAATGTTTTATTTGTTGATAACTATATAACTCTTACACAACAAATCATCCGCTGTGCGAGAGCTATTGCAAAAAGCCACGCCAACATCGTTTTATATATGAGTTGATAAATATCAAACGCCATTATGTCCTTGATAAGTGAAACGGAGATATTGAAGCATTTTTATTTTTTCGTATCATCGATCATATTATCTAAGTCTTAAGATTTATTTTACCTTAATAACTGATTTTTTATCCCTGGCAACATTTGAATATAACGTGTTGATAGAAAATCCGTTAAAATCGCTGAAATTTGTGTGGACATACTTGGTTTTGAACAACATCAGTGGACTTACCGGATTTTGAAAAAAATACATAGCCGGACTTATCTGATTTTGATCATAACTGTCAATGACTGACACACAGAGTCGAACTCAGGGAAACAATACTTGAGGAGGGCTCCTTTTATTTTTATTTTTGAACGTCCACCATATATTATATATTAAATAAAAACAATAATAAGTTATATGTAAGTTTTTATTCATTCAAAAATTATTTATCTCTTTGTTTAATCACAACAACATTAGGTACTAAAACTATAGTAGTTTACAAGTGTGGAAAGTGACAAATTATTTGACAGTCGTGATGTGGTACGAGCCAAGTTTATGTTGCATTTATACCAGAACGAGTATGCATTTGCCGCACTCGCCTGCGGCTCGTGCGGCAATAATACGATTTCTGGTATAAATGCAACATTACCTAGGAGAGTATTTTAAATTGGCGACTGTCAGATCGTCACGTTTCATACAATATTTTTTGCAACTGCTTTGAAAGTTCAATTTGAGAGCAGCATAATATTAAAAATACGGCATATTAAAGTTGAAACTGTAAAATAATAAAGTACTTTCCACACGCGTGCGGTACAAAAGTTAAGACAGTGAAATTATGGAGTACTTTGCGCACTAGTGGGGTTAAATAAAACAAATAGTTAACGCTGAAAATAACAGGCATTTTCGCCATGACACATACCGTTCAAAAATTGAACCTTCAAAGTAGGCGTTGCAAAAAACTATAAAATATAATGAACGCAATTTAATATTTTGTTTACACGAAGTCAGTAATTTCTTCATTTTCAATGTCTCCGGGATCTACTACACTTTCTGAATCACTAAACATTGCTTCGTTGTCCCTTGAAAGCACATTTTTATAATAAGATAAATTTTCATATTTCTGCCATTCATTTCCAAAATGTTTCTGCAAGAGATCCTTCACATCATTTAGTTTAGCTGCTTTTACAGGAACTCCAGTTGGTACTAAATTCAATGATAACTCATTCAGTCTCTTTCCGCGTTTTAACAAAGATCTTTTGTTACAGAGGTCATTTCTATAAGAAACTTCACCGCGAACGTGAACTGTATGTCTGTTGACTTTTTGAAATATAATTCTCTTGCATTTACTGATTTGGAAATGCCAACTTTGCGTCGCTTTGAGGAATTCTTTAGATTTTTCTTTCCAGTCATACACAGGTACTTCAGTCGTCAATTTGTGAATAGTTGCGTGTACTTTAATAATGTTTTCATATTCACTGGGCATGATAATGTTCTCTCTTTTCTTAATAACTCTCTCTGTTAACGCAAACACCCTGTCGGCGGGCAGGAAAGAATGTCCTGTCACTGGAAAGATAATTTCAATGTGTTTGATATTGGTGGTTGTCTCAAGAAGCCATTTCATAACCATGCATACAATGATGGAGTTTTTATTTTGTCCGCCACAACCGTCTGAAACGAGCCTTATTTTTTTAACACCACTTAAATCTGTTGTGTTCATACAGTCATACAGGGCTGAGCAGATCTCGTTCGAGCCTTTAGCTGCTTCGTCTTCAGTCCAAATATATGCATGGATGTTCTCGGGTATTAAAGTTGAGTGTGAAGAGCCAATAACGACTGTAAAATTGTATAAATAAAGTTGTCTGGAATAATAAGTTGCTTGGTCTGGTATCTTGGGTAGCGGAAGATTTTTTTCGCAATCAAATGAGAATATTTTAAGATCAGGGTCCTTGTCTTGCAACATTTTATAAAATTGTTTTGCACGCAGTTTATGTATTCTGTGCTGTGTCATATATTCTTGTTTATTTGTTTGTGACTTCTCAATTTTATCCTATGTTAAATCGTGTGTTAAATATCTTTCTGAAAAAACTCTGTGTGACACTGAATCCCGGCATGGCCTGGTCGTTGTACATTTCATACATTTTTTTAATATTTAATCCAGGTTCGAGATATTGGCGGACTTTTATCTGGTCTCGACAATAGTGGGATTCTAACGGCGTAAAACTTTTTATAAATTTTTCCACGGCTTCTGCTTTTGAGGCAAAAGCTAATTTTTTTCTGTCGCCGCCCCTATTTTCTGTGGCCAGCCCACCAGTATTAAAATGCCTCTTAGCTACTCCTTCGATTCTGGATGACTTAAGACGAGTAGCCCCCAAGAAAGTCTTCTTACATACTGGTATTAGAGCCCTTGTAGAAAAATTGGGTATATAAAATTTTACAGAAAAAGATCTTGGATTCTTAATCCCTTTTCTAGGCCGATTGCGTTTCACTTTTCTGACAATCATGTGCTTTATTAAGTAATTGTCTTGTTCAGTTTTTGAGGTATACCCATAAAGATTTTTATGAAAGTAAAAGAGGTCTCTATTTGTGACTAACATACATTTTAGGCCGTTGGAGTTATGTCTGCAAGGTGTTTTTTTTGGCAAACCCAGTGCTGAATACCTAAAAATAATTAAATAATGAATAAACTTAAATAAATTTTGCAACATAAATGCTTGGAACTTGAGCAAGCTATGCAGGCACTTATATTTTTTTTTTTCAAAAAATATTAAAATTATAAATATGGCCTTTTTGAATTTTTATATGTGTATAAAGATAGTATAGCCTATAAACGTTCCACTGCACAGACTTCCCTCTAATTATTATCCATACTAACATTATAAAGAGGTAAAGTTGCAAGTTGGTAGTTTTTAAGAGGTAATCTCTAGAGCTACTGTATCACAATACTAAAAATTCTTTCACTGAGAGAAACTTACATTGTTTTTAAGTATCATATAGGCTACTTCACACAAAAGAAGTCACTGGCAATAAAAAATTAAACAATAGCGGGCACCCAAAATAAATCACCCAAAACAGAGTTCGGCCCTGGCTAAGTACTGACTTGAGAACAAAAGCGATAGCAAAATGCAAAATTACTTACAATTTCTGCTTTTTCAGAGCTTTCTTTCGCTCAGATTTTATTCTGCTCCTTTTTCGAGCCTTATCAGGCTCAACATTTTGTATATTTGAACTCATTTTTACTTTTTTTAAACAAATTAAACTAAGTTTAAATAACACAGTATACCACACACACGGCAACTTAAACAGTAATGGGCGCCATAATGATTAAATGCTTCATGCTGATTGGCTTATTTGGACATATGGGATTTTGATATAAATTACCATGTGGACATACTGGCTTCTGAAACGGAACCCAGTTTTTTGACAGTGTTCTCATAGTAAAAATGTGGACATAACCGAATTTGAATAGCACTGAAAGAAACACAATTATGTTCCCTACATTTTATAGAACAAAATGTTCACTTTTTTCTCGGGTGGACATACATGAGTTTGATATTTATCTACTCATATGGTTTTCATATGAAGGGCTAGTGATGGTGCTCGAAAAGATTGTGTTACTTCATTGTAACCAGTAAGTATGCGACTTGCTGACACTACTTTATCGAAGTGTTCAGGTTTCAACATTTCCATCATACACTCAACCAAAAAGTAGCGTAAATATAATAAAAAAAGGAATTGAGACAATGAAAATATTCGTTAAAATACGTCCGATGAACAAGTTAATTGTCTCAATAAATATGTTTCATTTGTTAATAAACGTGTTCATTGCTCAATGTAAGGTACATTGTATGTATGTATGTTGTTCACTGATTTTTATGCCCTGCAATTCATTGAGTCAATGATGATATACATTGAAATTATGTAGAATATTGATTAAGCCAATGTATCACATACATTGAAACAATTAACTTTATTTACTGATTTCATGAATGTCTTACATTGCCCCAATGTTCATGATACAGTGATCCAATGTACACTGTACATCGAATCAATATATACTATACATTTATTTATTTTTTATTTTTTTTATTTATTTGAGATACTCAACAGGACTAAGTCCCAATTACAGAGTATAAAAATAAAAATTGTACACACAAAAAATACAAAATTATAATTAATTAATTCAACAATGTATAAAGTTTATTGGCTCAATGTTTTCTTTAGATTGAATCTATGTACTGTAGTCTTCTAATTCCTGTGCACATTTTCCTACATATAGGAAGGAATCTTGCGAATCTTTTATGGTGAATTTTGTTGTGACTTTCTTGCCCAGGGTGTCATCTTTCTTGACAATTTTATTTGTTGGCACAAAATAGCCATGGAGGGTCCATATTATTGCCGCATCATAACCACCTAAAATGTTATAAAATGTGGAGTAGGAGCAAAATTAATTAATAAAATTTTTCAAACAGTGACTAAGACTTACTTTCACTAAGGTCCTCATTTCTGATCTTTGCTAAAATACTTCGTATCCCCTTTTCTTTAACATGGTTTTCATCGTTAAGAAATTAAACAATTGTGTTACAATATGTCGGCCAATTCTTTAATAAACCATCAGCATTTTCGAAATCTGCTGTAAAGTCCATGTCGACCTACAAAATAAAATGTCAATTAGATATGATATAAATTTGCACTTGTGATGAGCATTAGGGTCATACCAAACGAAAAACTGATGAGCACTTATAAAACTATATCAAGTAGGTACTTTGTTGACTATGTATAAGTGATTTTGCGACCGTTAGACGTGGAATTCGTATTTGATATCAAAATAAAAGTGGTGGCAGTGTTTTTCTTATGCATTTGACAATAAAATGTCTGATAATAAAAATAAGTGTAAAGAATATTATGGACGCCATCGACCTCTAACTGTAAAAGAGCTTGAGGCTATAGTAGAAAACGAAATTGACGCTGTAATTATACCACCAGACGTGGATGAACTTACAGATGAAGAAGACATTGACGAAAATGAGTTGAAAGGTAGATTATTACATTATTTGAACATTTATTAGTAAGTTGAAGTAAATATCATATTATTTTTAGGAGACAGTATCCCACAAGATATAGCTTGTTCTTTTGAGCTTCTGATTCCTAGAGACATACAGCAAACAGATACTGTTACTGTCACGTCGTCCACTAGTGAATCACATTCTTCTAATAACATCCAATGTCAAACTTCAACTGTTGCAAACTGATCCAGTATACAGCAAATTGCCCAGTTCAACTGAACTTACAGACAAAGAATATCTCAAAGATTTATTGGCAGATAAATCTCCATTAGATGTATTTTGCATGTTCTTTAATGATAATTTACTAAATGATATAAAGAAATTTTCCATGAAATACGCTAATGACAGAAACGTCCATGATTTTTCTGTAACAATCACTGACCTAAAAAAGTTTATTGGAATTTTAATTTTATCTGGTTATCATACTTTACCACAACTAAGTATGTATTGGAGCAGGGATGAAGATAAAGGTTTGCCGCTAGTAAAAAACTGCATGAGTAGAAACAAATTTCGGATTATAAAGAGCAATATTCATCTTTCTGATAATGCCAAACTCGATAAAGGTGATAAATTTGCAAAAGTGCGACCTTTGTTTGATGCAATAAATCAGAAGAATATGCAGTTTGGAATTTTCTCGCATAATCTTTCAATTGACGAGGAAATGGTACCCTACTTTGGTAGGCATTCCTGTAAAATGTTTCTGAAGGGAAAGCCCGTACGATATGGCTTCAAGTTATGGTGTCTGTGCTCCGAAGACGGATACCTATTTCAATTTATGCCATACGCCGGCCACAGAGAAGAAAAAAGTGATTTGGGTCTTGGGGCAGATGTCGTTCTCAATTTGCTAAAGGTTATTGAGAATCCTGGTAACCACAGAGTATTTTTATAATTTATGAAAGAGAAATTTATAAAAGAGTTGCAGGTTGAACCTGTTACTCAAAATATGCGACCTTGGTCTGAGGCTAAAATTAAGGAAATCAAGGCTATGATTCCCTTCATTTCTCCTGAAAATCACGAATATTATAAAATTTTGATTACGGCACAAGAAGCCTTAACAAAGTAATCTAGTGAGTTTTTTTTCCCTTTAATATACCTTTATAATAAAATCAATAATAATTTTACGTCTGTATGGATTAATATACATAATTTGTCTGTTTCTTATTATTTTTTCGTTATTTTTTTAATTATTTTTAAATTGTAATAAAAGTTTTCTTTAGTCAATTTATTTATTTTTCTTTAAAAGTGAAAATTAAACACATTAATATTTAGTGCATTTAGATAAAATGATAGTACTTTATGTGCAAGTTAATTGGCAATTAGGACGTTTTGATATTCAAGAGGCCCTAATTTTTTCTGATAAATCAATAATCTCAAAAATTATACTGCAAATATCAATTTAATCCATAGAATTGTGTTATATAAAAAGCACAATAACTTTTGCCTTACGATATTCGATTCAAAGACATTTTTAGTCTTCCTGTAAAATTTTGTATTTTGTACTTAGGACCTTTTGCATATGGCGGTCTTCAATTACCTACTGGAAGAAGGGTGATCAATATCCACTATTTTTTTAAACAAATTTTTGAAATCAAATCACATCAGCCGTTTTCTTGTGGTCTACAGGACATGTATGTAATATCTGAAAAGAGAAGTGGATTAAAAAGTATATTTACATAGCAATGTAAAATGTGTAATTTAAAAGATACACTTAGTACCGACGACGATGATCCATCTGCCAACATAACAGTGAATGATGCAGCCGTTCTTGGTTGTATAACTACGGGTATAGGTCATACCCAGTTAGTTGAACAACATGCTGCACTTAATCAGCCAAGTTTATCAGTCTATCATTATACAGCCAGTCACAATAAAATGACTAATGTTATTCGTAATACTGCATGGCAGTCGATGGAAGAAGCGGGCAAAGAAGAAGCTCGATTGGCTAAAGAAGTTGGGGACATTACAGACGACGGCATTCCGATGATTACAGTTATAGCTGATGGGGCATGGTGTAAACGATCGTACAAAACAAATTATAATGCGCTATCGGGAGTGGGGTACATAATAGGTCAAAGAACCGGGAAAATGCTGTTTTTGGGGGTCAAAAATAAATATTGCACCAATTGTACAAGAGCTGATTCTCTTGGGTTGATAGCCGATCAACATATTTGCTACAAGAATTGGAATGGAACCTCAACAGCTATGGAAGCCAGTATTATAGTCGAAGGATTCCGTTCTTCTATATTACATCATGGTCTTGTTTATAAAAAATTAGTCGATGACGGGGATAGCAGTGTCATGAAAAATTTGAAACTGGCAAAACCGTACGGTAATAATTTAGTTGAAAAAATAGAATGCCGTAACCACCTGTTACGAAATTATTGCAACAAATTAAAAGAACTAACTAAAAAGAGGAACAGTTCCAAAAATCTAGCAGTTCCACCTATTTTGCGTAAATGTTTGGAATCAAATATTACTCGATTGCGGATTGCGGTGTCTAAGGCAATTGCGTTTCGAAAAAAATGTTCTGCAAGTTTGGAAACCAAAATTAACAGTCTTAAAAACGACTTGATCAATTCACCAAGTCATGTATTTGGAGAGCATTTGAAATGTAATAACTTAGGTTATTTCTGTTCTAAGACTGTACCTGATGATGACAACAAGGTTGAAGGTTCGTAATATGTACTTAGTTTACATACACTTATGCTAATTTCTGAGCCGAAATAACTGGGTGTTTTATACTTTATTTTATACTTTTTTGATTGCAGATTTAAAATTTTGCGGGTTATATGAAGATATAGTTCAGCAAGCATCAAGTTTGTTGATGGACATGGACACAACAATGCCGCTGAATAGTACAATTCAATTTTGTGTAAATTCGTTGGTGGAAAGCGAATACATTTTTCACTAAAAGGAGCATATCAAACAAGATGCGAAGCAGCAGCGTTGTCATATAATTATTCTTCAGACCTGTATTCTAAGATAAATAAATCTGTAACGCAAAGAAGTCCAGGAATGTGCAGTGTACGATTCGTCATTCTACCTGCTGACAAAGGTAACGCGACTGTCGTAATGAACAACAGAGATTATGATCAAAAAATGCAAACAATCTTAGAAGATCAAGTATACAAACAATCGAATAGCGATCCAACAACTTATCTAGAGAAAACCACGAGAACTCGAATAAACTCTACTCCACTAGACTCAGAAACCAAACGTAATCTAATACCAAGAGAAAACTCCTCCCGTTGTCCCAAACTATACGGTCTACCCAAGATACACAAAGATGGGGTACCCTTACGCCCCATCGTAAGTTCAATTGGCTCACCTCTTCAAAAACTGGCTTCATATCTAGCTAAATATTTACAACCCACTGCAGAAACGGCAAAATCTTATGTCAAAAATTCACAACACTTCATAGAGTTAACCAAGAATTTAATAATAGAAGATAGTGATATTTTAGCCAGCCTAGATATTGTTTCGTTATTCCCAAACATACCAAGAGACGAAGCAATCAACATAATTAACATTAATCATAATTAATTTGTTTGAATTTAATACAGCTGTTGAGTGTTGTATGATAAATACAAAACAATAAGGTGAAGTGGGGTAATTGTCAACATGGGGCAAATGTGATATGACAGCGCAAAATGTGATAAAAACCATCAAAATTGCTTTCTTTAGCACTGAACTGACAAAACTTTCTTCCCTGATCTACTTGAGCCGGTTAGAGTTCTACTTTACCGACCGAACACAAAATTATATGACAACACGTGCGATTTGTCATTTGAGGTTAGAAATCAAGTACAACAGGTGAGTCTTAAATTCATTTATGTAGTCGAACTTTTAGAGGTAGTCTTTCGAAAACCTGGCCACATATATAAGAAAACTGTGTAGTTTTCACTGTTAGTAATAGCTGTAATAAGATAATTTCGTCTTTTTTTATAATTGCGTATGTTACATTTGCCCCCCGAAATATATGTGGTCAAGGTAAATGTAAAATATGGTATATCACATTTGCCCCTTTTTGTTTTACATTTTC
The DNA here is from genome assembly GCA_034508555.1 of Venustoraphidia nigricollis. Taxonomy (NCBI): domain Eukaryota; kingdom Metazoa; phylum Arthropoda; class Insecta; order Raphidioptera; family Raphidiidae; genus Venustoraphidia; species Venustoraphidia nigricollis. Next base: position 7,193,365 of record JAVRKA010000016.1, read on the forward strand.
CCCATAATTTGTAGATTTCTAAAATGGTTCGAAATTACCGAAAAACGCGGGGAGATCCAAGCTATTCAGCTGAAGATTTACGATCAGCTGTACAGGATGTTCAGTCAGGCCGACTGACTGTTTACAAAGCCGCCAAAATTCATAAAATTCCATATTGCACAATTTATAGCCGTCTGAAAGGACTTAGGGGCGTGAAAAAAGAAAAGAAGGGCAGATCAACAGCATTAGATTGGAATCAAGAGTTGGAGCTAGCCAGAGGCATTGCCACTTTAGAAAAGTGGGGGTTTGGTCTGTCTAGAAAGGAAGTCCTGCAGCTGGTGTTCCAGTATGTTAAAGAGAACAATTTAAGAACACCATTTAAAGATGGCATGCCAGGCACTGACTGGTTCATTGGCTTTAAAAAAAGACATGGATTAAGCTTAAAAACACCACAGTCTGTTGAATATGCTAGGAAGAAGGCCACCGATCCGTTCACGATTTATGGATACTTTAAGCTTTTGAAAAAAACGTTGAACGATCTACAACTTGAAAATTCGCCTTCCCAAATTTGGAACCTTGATGAGAGTAGTTTTTGCATAGATCCGAGTAAAACCAAAGTCGTCGGCAAACAAGGAGTGCCTTGTTCCCGTGTTACTAGTACCCCAGGTCGTGAAAATACAACTGTATCATTGCTGGCCAATGCGTCTGGAGAAAAGGGCCCCCCGTTGATAATATTCAAAGGTGCTAATGTTTGGGATTTATGGCAAGCTCCTGGCAATGCCTATCCGGGGATGTCCTATGCGGCGTCCAAGAAAGGATGGATGGATTCAGATATTTTCTTCAATTACTTCCTGCACACTGTGATTCCCGCTTTGGGAGAACAGAGGCCAGTACTCGTTATTTATGATGGACATTCCTCACATGTCACTACAAAAGTCATTGAGTTGGCAAGAAGTGAAAATATCACAATTCTCAAGCTACCACCTCACACTACTCACCTTTTACAGCCTCTGGACCTTGCTGTATTTAAATCTGTAAAAACGATCTGGGATCAAAAGTTGGTCAAGTGGCAAAGGCACAATATGGGACGTAAACTGCCAAAAAGAACGTTTTCTGAATTTGTTGCAGAAACATGGAAAGAGACGCGAGCAAGTGTCATAACAAATGGTTTCAGGAAAGCCGGTATTGTGCCATTTGATGAAAAAGTAGTTCCAAGAGAAAAGTTTGATATAGAAGCTCTAAAACGATGGGACTCTCAGAACTCTACAGCCACCAACGGCACTGCAGAAAACGAACATGGTGACCAGCACATTGAGATTCCGAGTCTCACTTCAAAACAGCCCACCCCTGCTCATGTCGTCAACATACAGGATATGCCAGGTACTTCATCTAGGTCTGTCGATGTTGTACCTGATAGGCGAGAATCCTTTGAATCACTTCTGCTACAATGCGTTCATCAACATCAATTCTCACCGAAACTGTCGAAAAGAAAAGTGGCGCCCGGAGCTCAAGTAATCACCGCACCAAACAACCTAGACGAGGAAATTAAAAACAATCAGAAGAAAAAGCCTCAGACGGCACCGACTGATGTTTATGAGTCATCTAGTGAATCAAGTGGCGAAGTGATAAATTATGAAGATTCAGACAATGAAGAAGAATATCTTCAGGAACTGCAAGACTATGAAGAAGAGTTGGAAGAAACTTCACATGTCGCTGGAAATCAAACTATTGAAATTGATAAGTGGGTTTTAGTGGAATACCGAACCAAGAAAACCATTAAACATTTTGTCGGTAAAGTAATGAAGAAAGGGGAAAATGACGAATGGCTGATTAAATTTTTAAGACTGAAAAAATCAAAATTTGTTTGGCCTAATGTTGAAGATGAAGACTGGGTGGAAAGCGAAAATATATTGAAGATCCTTCCACAGCCGACAGAGGATCGAAGAGGATCGGGATTTACTTTTCCATTGAAGTTTGACACCTACAATTTGGTCTAGCTCCAAAATGTGTTGTGGAATGTTTCAATTTTGATAAAAGTGCAATTAGAATTTTTTTATGTTCATTGAAGAAACTGACATTTTTTATGTTTTTGTTTGAAATTGCATAATTTTCTTATTTTTCATGATAATAAAACGATTCAAAAAACAAAATGCTCAGAAAAATTATGATTTTAACATTTGCCCCAAAGGATATTCCCATTAGAAACCTATAGCGAGGTAGGGTTCGTTATCACATTTGCCCCAAAACCTGGGGCAAATGTGATATATTGACATCGTTTTAAAAAATAAAACATTTTCACGCAGTCCCAGAACAACTTATTATTTTGGTTATAGATATCGTTTAATGAAGGGTCAAGGTATATTTAGGAATTTTTTCACAATTTTTGCAATAAAAATACAATTTTCTGAGATCTCGACAGCTACACTAGTCAAATTTTACATCACAATTACCCCACTTCACCTTACCTCAAAAACAGAATAAACCAACATAAAAATTCAATTAATAAAAAAAAGCTTTATCCTAACCAACCAAACACTGCTTTGAGTGACCATGCTGTAGACCAACTACACAATTTCGACTTTAATAATGTTAAAATACTAAAAATAGAACAAAATTTAAATAAAAGATTAATTTACGAAATGATTCATATTAAACAAAACAATAACTCTATTAATTATAGAACTGACGTAACAAACCTTAACAAAACTTACTTCAACCTTATAAAACAAAACTAAATTTTAGTTACTTTTCAATTCCATCACAACTACGTATAAAACAAGACACGCCATTACACATATAAAAAAATTTTCTTTATTAATTTGGAAAAAGAAATATACAACAAAAGAAAATACAATTATAAAAACAACAAAATGTTTAACTTATACATATCGAACTACGAAAAACGAAAATTACGAAAATAAAAAACGAATTTACGAAAAACGAAACATAATTTTATAAAAAAATGTTCTTTACACATATTTTCAATCACATTTTATTGTAAGTACTTTAATGTTAAAAAAATTTTAACTGTTCATCTACTTAAAAATTTTTTATAATTTTATGTATTTATTACTTTTATTTTTAGACCTTAGAAAATGCTATATATGAAAATAGCGAAACGTCAGGTTTTTTTACCAATATTTTCTCACATATAATTTTGACAATTATTTCCAAAAAAAAATGTTTATTTTTGGAAAAAATAAAGATACTTAGCTGGAATCCAATAAAAAATTTTTTATCATTAATCATAATTTCCCGACATACATCACAGACCTTACTGAACACTGTTTAAAGAACACTTATTTCACATACCAGTCGCCTAGATTCAAAACCCGACAAGTCACAACTTTTGTTAAAATGAGTTTTATACACGAAAAAATTAAGAATTCGAAAACTACAAGTCCAATCTTAGATGCAAAAACCGACATGTCCTAGCCTGTCTTAGATGCAAAAACCGACGTTTTTATTGTACCAATGGGAGCTTGGTATTTCATCAGCTGATTCAATTCGACTTTTAATATCTGTCAGTTAAATAAAGTTCTTCAACGAATAAACAAGTGAGTGTTTTATTTTTAACTGTTACAATAAAATAAAAGAACACATTGCAAGAAATCATTATGTAACAATGGATTCTTTGGAAACGTTAAATAATAACAATCCCGCGCAAATAATTGTTACGAAATGTGATGAGGGAAAAGTCCGTAAAAGATGTAAATTAGAAACCAAAAGAGAGAAGGCAAAACGTGCCAGGTAAGACCAAATTATTTAATAATGAACAGATGTTTTTTTAAGTTTTAGTTTTAAGTGTGATTCACGGAAGTATTTTCTTTTTAGGTACGCTCCAAAGAGCTTAGGTATATATATATATATATATATATATATATATATATATATAAAATAATAATATAAATGAAGTGTATCTATTTTTTTTAATTTTGAAACTGGATTATTACCGTTTATTTAATTTTTTTTTGGTTATATTTGTGGAGCAGGCTTTCAAAAGGGAATAGATCCATTTAATTGACCTACTGAGTTAGAGATGGCGTTGGATTGCTGAAGTTGAAACCTATCAGTTACTAGAATCTCCCGAACAAAAAGAAAACATTCCACTGTTGTAACCATAGGGTAATAATGCATGTTACTTCAAAAGGGAACAATTCCAAGTGATTGGTATATTCAAAAGGGAATGATTTTTATTTGCATTCAAATGGGAATAATATTACCACTGACGTTTTAAGGTTATAAAACTAAACTAAGTTTGTGTAAGATTTGTCCAGTTTATAAGTTATTATGGATGATGAAGGTGATATTATTATTGGGGAAACTCATGGAGAGAATAGAGGTACACGTAAAAAGCAGCGAAAAACATCGAGGCGGGAAAGGTTGAAAGAAGTGAGGTTAGAATTATTATTTTTAGTTTATTCTGTTCAAATAATAATGTTTTATTTATTTTCTTTTTTCATTATTATTTTTAGTTTATTCTGTTCAAATAATAATGTTTTATTTATTTTCTTTTTTCATTATTATTTTTAGTTTATTCTGTTCAAATAATAATGTTTTATTTATTTTCTATTTTCAACAGATATTCATGTTATTTACCAAGTCTAGAAGAATTTGAAATACCTTGTAAACACAAAGGGGCTAGCGTCTATTCTTGTACTACGGTGACGAGAGAAGATATTATTGTTGCACGCCGCAAGTTTTTTATGTGTCCAAATAAAATTAAGCAGGACCAGAAAATATCTCACATGTTGCATTTACAAAATCCGAAAAGGCGACGGTCAAAGGGTCGTGATAAACAAAATGGGCCTCACAAATTTGAAATTGAATATAAAATTTGGTGCGATGGAAAAAGAAAGCGAGTTTGCAAAAAGTTTTTTGTGACAGTCTTCCCAGTTTCGAATAAGCGTTTATGGAATATTGCAAATAAAATGGCAGCAGGTACAGATATCAAGGAAACCCGGGGAGGCGACAGAAAATCCAAGAAATCCGAATCAAAAAGAAGTGAAGTGACAAAGTTTATTAATTCTCTGAAAGCCACCGAAAGCCACTACGACAGAAAAAAATCCAAGCGCCTGTATTTACCATCTCATCTAAGCATAGCTAAGTTGTGGAGAATGTATAACGAACGTTCGGAACAAACCAAGAATGTGAAATATACGTTTTTTTCAAGGGTTTTTAATAATGTCTTTAACATAGGATTTGGCACTCCTGCCTCAGATGTGTGCAGTCTCTGTACCCGTCTAAAGAATCAAATTAAATCAGCTCAAGTTCAAACTGAAAAACAAAAATATATCACAGAAATGAGAGTACATAAAATGAGGGCTAAACAGTTTAATAAAATAATGAAGGAAACGCCCGACAAAACCTTTTCTACCTGTTTTGATATGCTCTACTCACATCAAATTTCATTTTATAATGTGTGTTTTGTTGATTTGCAAAATATGCATCCCTATTTTTATGTATGGACAGAAGACCAGGCTAAAAGAGGGTCTTCAGAAGTTGGTTCCGCTTTACTCGACTATCTTAGGAAAGTGACTTATCCCGAAGACTGCAAAACATTGAGGTTGTTTTCCGATGGCTGCGCTGGCCAGAATAAAAATTGCCACATCATCCATTTGCTGTCGTATTGGTTATATTATGAAGCTCCAGCAACCTTGGATACTATACTGCTAGTTTTTCCTGTTCGGGGCCATTCTTATCTCCCAGCAGATCGTGTTTTTGGCCGTGTCGAAAAGGAGTTGCGTAAGCATAGCACTATTTTAAACAAAGAAGATTATCATAAGCTGTATGAAAAGCATGGTTCCGTGAGAAAATGTGGTGAGGACTACAAGTTATATAATATCAAAGCATTTGTGGAAAACATGAAAAAAATGGATGGAATTGCGTCAATGAAAAGAATTTTTCTACATAAAACTGGGAGGAATGTTAAGTCTATACAATTTAAAATGGAGCCGTGCTTCAGAAATGATGATTTGTCAAAAAGTTATTCGCCTGTGCTGAAACGAGGAAAAAAGATGAGCTCCTGTGAACTAAACGAAATTGAAGCTTTTCAGGAAATACCTCCGAAGAAAGTAAAAACTCTAATGCCTTTGCTTAGTGCCTACAATGAGAGATGGACTGAATTAGAGGAATACTCCTTCTACCAAAAAATTTTATGCAATAGGGAAATACCTAATATTGCAACTGAAAATCAAGAAACTGAAGAAGGAAACCAGGAAGACGAAGAAGAAGGTTGTGAGTGTTTGTCTGAAGACTGTGGAATGTTAATTTAAAAATAATGTGCAATAAGGAAAACGTTTGTATAATATGCCAAAGAAGAAAAGTTTAATTTTAAGAAAAATGTTTTTATTTTTTTCATAATAAATTCTAAAACAGTTTGAATTTAACGCAGTCAACTTCTCATTCACAATGCCTTACCTTGACCAAAAGGGAACAACTCCAAGCGTGAAACATTCAAAAGGAAACGAATTTTCTTGATACATTCAAAAAGGAATTATTCCATACAATGTCATTAAATTTTGGAATTGTTTTTGGGTTATGACATTTTTTATACAGATATCATGGAAAGCCAACAAAGATGCCAGAATGATACGTAGTTGTTTTTGATTTAATTTAAGCCATAACGGAATTAAAGATTTTATTCACTTCAGGCAAAATACTCATAATGTGACCTATTCCCTTTTGAAAGCTTGCTCCACACTTGTTAATGATATTGTGTTTCTGTAAAAATAAAGGAAAAGAAAGACGGCCAAGTCCGGACACGGGGGTGAACGTAACTGGAACAACTCGGTGTCAGACAATAAAGACACTCGAGCCGGGCGACCGACCTGCAGCTGACGACGCTATAATAGCGAGACCTGCCGGGTCGCGAAATGGATGTCGACGCCTCAGCGTTCGAGGCAGCATAGTTGCGTGCTGAGCTAATCGCCGCTCTGTGCAAGGGTGTCAGAACCCATGACGATCCACCATTCGAAACAAAAAGTCCGAGTGCGGGAAATGATGGTGCCCGTACGAGAGCTGTGAGGTGAAATACACCAAAACGAAAACAAACTGTTGTTGCCTGAACCCCCTAGTGTTCGTGTCTATGTGCCCCCAAGTCTAAATCGTGTAAAACGAAAGGAACCTTATTCATATTAAAAAGACCACAGTCTGTTGATTTGGTTATATATTTGTTAATGATATAGTGTTCTGTAAAAATAAAGGAAAAGAAAGGGAGAGACTGTAATAAGAGGAATTTCATAAGTTGTATTGTACTTTTGCGTAGGCGTATGTAATTCTATTGTACGGAGTTTCTTAATTTGAGAAGTTTTTGTTTTAATTTATATGTTAATTCTCTGGTTTCGATGTCAAATCACCGTCTCAAGTATGGGGGACGCCTTGTGTTTGAGATGAGTGGAGCTTAATCTCGGGGAGCGAATACTCACCTACCCGCAGGGGACGCCTTGCGGCTAGGTGCAGTTGCCTACTCCGTTACGGGTTTGCCGAGTTCCCAACACTGACCCAGAAAATTGACATCCCAACTATTGTAATGTTATGTTATGTAAGTGATTTTGTTTATTGTAATGACGAACTGTTTTAGATTATAACTGAGTAAAAGAAGGAGGGGCCGTATACACACAGGGTAAATTTTTTGATATAGTAATTCTCTTGAAAAGCCGCCTTGACGGGTAGTCAAGACAGTTTTTCTTTGGAGGGGTGCAATGTAACAAAGTGGCTCACCTATATCTATAATGAAGTACGAAAGAAAAACAGCGCGCGGTGTCGCGCGCTGGGCAGTCGGGATTGTGTGCTAAGCCGTGATCGGTGTGTGTGTGTGTGTGTGTGTACGGGTTCCTATTCACTATGTGTAAGTAACTTTTATTTTACCTCATGTAAATATATTATTATTCGTAAGGACATGAGTATTTGCTTTGGTGGAAACATCTTTTCTAACCCCCCCATCCTAAAACCGAACCCATTAGAACCAAGGCTTTTTACCGCTCGAAAGCCCGCTACCGCGTTAAAAAGGTATGCAGAGACCCAAGCTCTTGGATTGCAAATAAAAGAAAATCAAAACGAAATCGGGGGGAAGAATATGTGTCAATCCGAAAAAAAATAGTGCCAGCAAAACGCATAGTAAACAAAAAAGATTGTTTGAGATCATGTAAATATAATTGCCAAAGGTATATAACAGACATCGAGAGACAATCTATCTTTAGTGGCTATTACTCCCTTTCACGCGAGGCAAAGCACCATTTCATTTATGAAACAACACTACGTAACGCTGTTCAAAGAAGGCGTGTTGTACTCGAAGCAGATAATTCTAAATATAAACGCATTTGGTCATATTTTTACTTTTTCACTATTAATGGTGTAAAGAAACAAGTGTGCAAACCTTATTATTTAGGTACTTTAAATATAAGTCAAAAAATAGTGTATAACGTCCACCTAAAGAAAAATGTTGTAAATTCAGTTGTAAGAGAAAGTAAACAAGGCAAGCACAGAAAAAAAGTTATTCCCGATGCAGCTAAGAATTTGGTGAGGCGGCACATAGAACTATTTCCAAAAGTAGAATCACATTACTGCAGAGCCAGTACTAAAAGGGAGTATTTGGAATCTTCCTTAACCATATCCAAGATGTACGAGTTGTACAAAACTTTTGTAGAAAAAAAAGGCGAGGTACCGTGGAATGGGGTTAATTTGATTCCTGGGGTTACTTTGACAAAAACTTCATTTCGTGTTTAATCTCAAATTGTCGAATTCTGAACGCATACTTTCAATGTTTTTTTTTTACGGTTGGCAGCATTGAATGTCATTATCAGCGTGTGATGAGACACAGTGGGATCTACCTTGCTAATTGAAAAGAAAATATTAAAAATATGTAAGTAGAGTAAAGTGCCCTAATATCGGACATTTGCCTAATTTGGGACACCGCTGTTACAAAACTTCTAAAAGGAAGATGTCGCAAAAAACCATTTAAGGCGTATCCAGCAGTCAAACCTTTACTATAGAGTAATCTTTTATTATCGTCAGTTACACACAGATGTCATTATAGACATTTGAAGAAAAATTGACAATTCGAAAATTTGACGTCTTACTTTGAAGTGTGTATAAATTTTCACAGGTGAGTCATTTAATTACAAATTTTAGCTTAAGTTAACCTGCAGAAAGTGTATTTTGATTACTACTATTCAATTTTTTTAAATTACCTTGTCAGTGTTATATTTCAGTTTTTAACCTAGAAATAAACTCATTGCGCAATATCGGATAGTAATGACGTCGTAATATCGGGTATCCGATATTAGGAAATGTGTTGGTGTTATTATGAAATGATCATTTCTGTTACAGATTTGACATGCGTGAGACGAGAAGAAAACAGTGGAATAAAGAAGCCATGCTTAAAGCTATTGAAGCTGTAAAATCAAAAAAAATGGGATACTTGCGAGCTTCAAAAGAATATAATGTTCCAAAAACCACTTTGGAAAATTATGTTAAAAATGCTCAAAAAACTGCACAAGAACTTGTAAATTTAAAAATGGGCAGGCCGCCAGCCCTTCCAGAAGATATTGAAAATGATTTAGTTAATCACTGCTTAGATATGGATAAACGTTTTTTTGGTTTGAGATCTTCTGACATTAAAAGACTGGCTTTTCAGTTGGCAATAAGAAATAAACTGCCTACTAATTTTTCAAAAAATAAGCAGCAAGCTGGCTACAAATGGATGAAAGGATTCTTAGGTAGACATCCTACACTCTCATTTAGAACACCTCAAGGTACATCATCAGCTAGAATCAAAGGCTTCACGCAAGAAAACGTACAAAAGTTTTTTGATATATTAGAACCAGCCTTGCAGAAAATTCAGTTTAATCCGTTCAGAATTTATAATGTGGACGAAACAGGAATCACAACTGTGCAGTCCAAACATTCTAAAATATTAACCTTGAAAGGTAAAAAACAAGTTGGCGCCATTACGGCAGCCGAAAGAGGAGCATTAGTAACCGTAGTTACATGTATGAATGCTGGTGGTAGTTTTGTTCCTCCATTAGTAATTTTTCCAAGAAAAAATATGAAGGCCGAGTTGCTAAATGGAGCACCACCTGGAACTATAGCCGCTTGCCATATATCAGGATGGATACAGGGATACATATTTACCAACTGGCTTGAACACTTTATCAAACATGTGAAACCGACAGCCAATGATCCTGTTGTATTGATTTTGGATGGTCACTATTCGCATACTCGCAACGTGGATGTTATAAACATAGCACGCCAAAATTATGTTTCAATAATAAGTTTACCCCCGCATTGCACACACAAAATGCAGCCTCTAGACCTGGCATTTATGGGACCGTTAAAAACTTACTATTCGCAGGAAATAGAAAACTGGTTGAAACATCCAAATAACCAAGGACGAAATATCACAGCTTATCAAATTTGCGAATTGCTGGGAAAAGCATATGTGAGAGCAGCAACACCCGAGACCGCAATCAATGGTTTTCGCAAAAGTGGCATATTTCCATTTAACAGGTATATTTTTCGGGAACATGAATTCGCTATTCATACTCAAACTGAAGGAGAAAGGACTACTCCCGATCGAGTTCTTGAAGAATCGGGCAATAGGACGCCTTTACGCCAGTTTACTCCTGAAGAACCAATACATGTAACGCCGCCCCGAGGAATTGCCTTGTCTGAGCCATCAACGTCGGTTCATAATTTGTGTTGTGCGGTAGAACCTCGACATGTTGCTACTGTAACTACACCATCATGCAGTGCCACCGTCGCAGATATGGTGAGAGCTCAAGATATTAGTCCATTACCGTCTACATCGTTTCTTAAAACAACAAGAACAAGAAAAACTATTCAAGGTAGGGGAGGGTGGGGCACAGAGGACCAGTGGGGCACAGAGGTTCGGCGTTTTAAAACTTAAATAAACGAACGCCATCTGTTTGTTAATCAAGTAACTACACCATACAGACGCCATTGCTAGTTGGTTGACAGCGAATGTGAGGTGCGATTGTTATTTAGTGAAAAAGTGAAAAATATTGCTTTTTTAAGGTAGGTTTGTAAAAAAATACCATGAATATGTTCGTAGTAAGTAGTGACAAATTATTATTATCCTGAAATTGAATTTTGTACCTGAAACACTACACATTAGAGAGGTTATGTGTGTATTTACATTATCGCAATATTGCCATCTAGACATGTCACGTGTACTTTATTGTAAGCAATGTATTTGGGGCACAAAGGTTCGGGATCGCCGGGGCACATAGAACCTTTGGTCTTATGTGCCCCGCGTCGGTCCTATGTGCCCCGCCTCTTATGATCTTATGCTCCGGATTTATATCCTGAATTTTATTTTCCTTGTAGATGGTACGACATTATAAAAAGAAAAAGATCGAACCAAGTTGGAACAAAATTGACATGGAAAGGGCAGTTGCGGCTGTAAAATCTAAAGAGTTGTCAGCAACAAAATCATCCCAAAGATTCGGTATTCCCAAAACGTGCCTTCTACGGCGTCTTAAAAATAACACAGTTAGTGGGCCTCGTAATGACAATTTTAAACCTGTTTTTACCGCAGAACAGGAAAAGGAACTTGTTACTCACATATTAGATTTGGAAAGTAGATTTTATGGTTTGACTCCACGTGATGTACAAAAATTAGCATTTGATCTTGCGGAAAAAATGGGAATTTCTCATAATTTCAATCGTAACAAAGGGCTTGCCGGAAAAGATTGGTTGTCTGGTTTCCGCAAGCGGAATCCTCAAATATCGATAAGGGAACCGGAAGCTACAAGTGTGGCAAGAGCCGCTGCTTTTAATAGGGTTCAAGTAAAGAAGTTTTATGACATATTGAAATCTGTAATGGATCAATTTTCTATACAAGCAGATCAAGTATTCAATACAGATGAGACCGGAGTAAATACAGTTCCTAAGCCTAGAAAGATAATTGCTACGAAAGGCCGTAAACAAGTTGGACGAATAGTAAGTGCGGAACGCGGATTTAATATAACTGTTACCTGCGCAATATCAGCAACTGGACAATATATCCCTCCTTATTTTCTCTTTCCACGAAAACGTATGTCAGCAGCACTTATGAAAGGTTCTCCATCAGGATCAGTTGGATACGCAAATGGGAGTGGATGGATGGATTCAGAACATTTCATCAAATATTTGGAGCATTTCGTAAAATTTGCGAAGCCCTCAGAAAATAGGAAAGCTCTTCTTATTTTAGATAATCATGCAAGTCACCGGACTCTAGAGGCGATAACTTTCGCTCGTGATAATAATGTGATAATGGTTTCGTTGCCTCCACACACGAGTCATCGGTTACAACCATTGGATTGCTGTTTTTATAGCTCGTTAAAAAATCAGCATGCCCGAGAATGTGACCTGTGGATGACGAACCACCCATCGCAAAGAATTACAATTAATGATATAGTAGAAATTTTCGGAAAAGCATTTATAAGAACTGCTACGTTAGAAAAGGCGGTCAAGGGATTCCAAGTAACTGGAATCGTCCCATTTGATCCAGATATTTTTTCTGAAGAGGACTATTTGCCATCTCAGGTCACTGAAGTATCGAAACCTGCTAATTTGACTGACCGCTCAGCGATTCCAGTTTTACCTGATGTAACTCAGTCTGTGGACGATATGGATAAGTTGATGATTCCACCTACAGTCGGCAAAGAAACTCCGCCTCGTAATTCCACACCCACACCTCCATTAGCTACAGATATTTACGATAACCCCCAACCGTCAACCAGCTCCCTAGGCGTGACAAGCGTGCAAAATATTCTGCTTCAAATTTCACCAAAACCAGTCTCTCAAAGATCTCAAACAAACAAACGCAAATCAAAAACTCAACATTCAGAGGAATTAACAAGTTCACCGTTTAAGAATATGAAGCAAATGGAAGAAGATGAAAAACTACGCAAAGCATTAACATCTTCTAAAAAAGGATGCAAGAAAAAATATCTTAATGGAAACAAAGACAAGAAAATAAAAAACAAGAAACTTATCACTGAACCAACAGATGGCAGTAGCACTGATTCAGAAGACGTTGACAACACGAATCCGCAATGCATTTACTGCACAGAAAGTTTCTTAAAATCAAAAGCAAATGAAGGGTGGATCCAGTGTGATGTGTGCAAAAATTGGGCGCATGATGCTTGCGCCGGGGCCGAGGAGGACGATAATAATATTATCTGCATAAATTGTGTGTAATGATGTTTCTCTTTTGTTATTAAATATGATACTTCAGAGTGAAATCTGTTCTTTTTTTACTATATCCATATGAACTCGCATTAGGGGCACACGGGACTACTCATGGTCCTCTGTACCCCAAACACGGGGCACTGAGGACCATATTTCTTTTCAGTAATTTTAATTAATAAAAAAAAAACTTGTATAGTTATGAAACTAATCTTTTGTCACCACATACTTAATCCTTTTAGGTACATGGCTAGCAAATTTTGACAATTTTCTACAACTGATAATTTTTTTACTAACATATGAACGTTAAGCGATCCTATGTGCCCCTCTCTCCCCTACGGCTAACTTGATCACTGGATCGCCGTACAAAAATGCCTTACAAGAAAGTTTGAAAGAGCAAGAAAAGAAGAAAAACGTTCAAAAAAGAACTCCTAGAATGAAGTGTGAAACAAACAAAATATATGACCAAGGTACGAAAAAAGGAGGTAAAAGTGGTATTGGAACGAAAAATCAGAAAAAAAGGAAAACAAAAAAACTGAGCAGTGACTCCGAAGAAAGTGAGGAAGAAATAATATTAAATGATGATTCTGATATGGACTGTGACAATGACGATGAAGATGCTGAGTGTTTATTATGTGGCGGTTTATTTTCCGAGGACATTCGAGGTGAAAAGTGGGTACAATGCGCGAAATGCTATAGATGGTGCCATGTTGATTGTGCCAATGTTGGCAAAAAAGACGCATTTATTTGCGATGTCTGCCTCAACGGATAGATTTTTTTTGTGATTATAGATATTGTTTTTTTATAAATCAATATTGATAATATTAAAACAAAAAAATTATAAAAAAATATTTTAAACCTTATTAAAAACATTTTCCTAATATCGGATATACTATCCGATATTAGGACTACATTTTGGCATGACAGAAAAATAAGACTTTTTATAAATGTGAATTTTTTGTTAATTTTTGTTCCCTTAAAACTTTCCATATTTTTGGACGTTATTAACAACATTATATCGTGTATTGTATGTCCAAGAAATTTGATTTTATGTTATGAGTTAAAAAAATATGGACACTTTTCAAAAGCTATCCGATATTAGGGCACTTTACTCTAATAGTTTTGTATAATATTAATAACTTAAATAACTTCTGAACTACCACTTTGAGTATGGCAAAGACAATTATTTTATGTAGTTCACTGAATCAGAAGTTTATTAACCCAGATATGCCTACTGTCCTTTTATAAGGACACTTCACAAACAGATTTCTGTCACGTATTTAAAATATGTTTGCTTATTTTTTCATAGATGGCACTATATATGCTAACACATGTTCAGTATTTTATAAATTATTTTCTACACAGCTGACCGGCAACAAGTGTTTGTACTTGGTTATAAGATATTTAATTCTAAATGGACCCGCCATTTGATCTAAATTTAGTTGGGTAAGTAGTTTTAACACAAAAATATTAGTCTTTTCACTTTTTTTAGAACCATTGTGTTTTTTAAACCTTTTTTTTTGTTAAGTATTTCATAGAATCTAACAGAATGTTGTAATTTGCTTCGTAACATCACATATTTTAGTGTTCTTTTTAAAGGACAGTAGGCATACATGCAACTTTTTTTCAGAGGGCTGACTTTGCATGAACTTCTTGAGTTTCTTGAAGAAGATCATTATGCTGATCAAACGGAAGTTTCCTTAGCATTAATGCCCCCACTTAATTATGCTGAACCAGTAACTGACGAGGACTCAGGGGATGAAGATATCGTAAGTGTCAATAATCTTCCAGGATCGCAACTTCGAGCAGAAGCGGAGTTATTCGACACGTCGCCAAATAAAAATCAATTCCGACCACGTACCAGAACGGATAGCATGGACTTCGATAGTGAAGATGAATTACCACTGTCGGAGATAAGAACTCGAATAAAGAATACAGTGAGCCAAACAAATATCAAAAAAAGTTACAAATGGTCGTCTCAAGATTTGATTGCGCCAGAAATTTCATTTCCTGATTCACAAAATGTTCAAAATTGTAATTTGCCAGCCGAATTATTTTCATTTTTTTGGAGCGATGATGTAATAGAAATGTTTGTAGCTTATTCCAACCAGTATGCTTTGGGTAAAAACAAAGCTGGTAATATCACAAAGGAAGAAATGAAAAATTTTTTTGCTATACTTTTACTGAGCGGTTATATGCATGTGCCCCGTCGTCGAATGTTTTGGGAGAATTCCCCTGATAGTCATAATGACCTCGTATCTAATGCGTTATCTAGAGATCGCTTCGAATATATTTTTAGCAATTTACATTGTTGTGATAACGCTAACTTAGATCTTTCTGACAAATTTACCAAAGTTAGACCCTTATTTCATAAAATGAACGAAGCATTCCGCGCGTTTGCTCCTGTACGTGAAAATCACAGTGTTGACGAAGCCATGGTGCCCTATTATGGGTACCATGGCTGTAAACAATTCATAAGAGGGAAACCTATTAGGTATGGGTATAAATTATGGACAGGAACAACCAGCCAGGGATTTGTCATATGGTTTGAACCTTACCAGGGGGCTAAAAGCGAAATTGATCCAAAATATAAAGAACTTGGCTTAGGCTGTTCCGTAGTTCTTGCAGTACGCAGATGTTATTTCTTCTATACAAGAACAGCCTTATCATATATTCTGTGATAATTTTTTCACAAATATTCCCCTGTGTATTGAAATGAAACGAAGAAATATTCGTATTACCGGTACCATAAGAGATAATAGAACGTCAAAATGTCCACTTCTCAGTACAAATGACATAAAAAAACATAAAAGGGGAGAGTTTGATTTCAAATCAAATGAAGATGGAATTGTCGTAGTCAAATGGCACGATAATAGCGTTGTGTCCTTGGCCAGTAATGCAATACCTGTTCATCCTACTCATTCGGTAGGTCGTTATTCTCTCAAAGAGAAAAAAAGAATAAAAGTAGAGCAACCTCACAATATATTTTTGTACAATCGTCACATGGGGGGTGTTGATCGAGCTGATCAAAACATAAGTTTGTACCGGGTTGGGTTACGTGGAAAAAAGTGGTATATGCCTCTAATATTTCATATGTTGGACTTAGCGGAACATAACGCGTGGCAATTACATAGAATGCAAAATGGCACCATGGATCATTTAACTTTTCGAAGAAGGGTTGCGAAGTCTATTTTGGAAGGAAACCAAAGAATATTTTCTAAACGGTCAAGACCATCTTCACTAGAAAATGCTGACTCTAGATTTGATCGTATTGACCACCTAATAATTCAACAGGAGAAGCAAACTAGGTGCAGACTTTGTCACAAAAAAGTTTCTACAAAATGCGAAAAATGCAACGTTGCTCTCCATGTCGCTTGTTTTAAACCATACCATGTAAGAGAATAATGATTTAATTGCTTTAATAAATTTTTTGAAAAATACATTTGGTCGTTTATTTGCCTACTGTCCGTTTAAAAGGACACCATTTTTTTTGTAAACATTGGTACTTATTTTTTTTAAAGTATTTTACAGGATATTTTCTTCAGTTTTAACACATTTTTCATTAAAAAAAAAATAAATTACAAAAAAAAAAATTTCAGGCATATCTGGGTTAACCTATAACATCGATTTACGTTGCAAATCATAACCTAGACGGCCATTTGTTTTTTGCTGGTATATTCTGCATGGGGTGTCATTGATCACCTATATGGGGTTACTTTGATCACTGATCAATGACACCCCGTAAAGTAACTTCTCTTAGTTATTCAGATCATCTATATATTTTCGGTCTGTTTATTAACTAATTGTTTTTTTTATTGTTTTAGCAATATGCCAAGAACATATAAAAAGCGTTTAGGCTCCCGAGATTACCGGAACTACACCGAAGAAATTTTAAATCAGGCAGTAACAGAAATGGTTGAAGGCCGATTGACGATACGCCGAGCATCTGAAAAGTATAACATTCCGTATGGAACACTACATAACAAATACCATGGTAAATTTGGCAAAAAACCTGGAGCTCAACCAGTTTTTTCCGAAAGTGAAGAGACAAGGATTAGAATCGGCTGCAAAAAGTGCGGAGTGGGGATTTCCCCTATCACTTCTAGATTTGCGTATGTTCGCAAAAATGCTCTTGGAAAAACAAGGAAGGTCAGTGGCAAAATTTCCAAACAATGTACCTGGAGTCGATTGGGCTTATTCGTTGCTGAAGAGACACAAAACGGAATACTCTCGACGCGTAGCTACAAACATTAAAAAAGCAAGAGCCGCCGTGTCTCGGGAATCGCTTAGTGAATATTTCGACCACCTTGAAGAAGTAATTAAGGATGTTCCCCCCGCCAACATCTTTAACTATGACGAATCAAACATGAGCGACGACCCTGGAAAAAAAATTGGCATATATAAGAGGGGAGTAAAATACCCAGAAAAAGCCATGAATTTCTCGAAAAGCGCCACAACAGTTATGGTCTGTGGTTCAGCAGATGGTGTTCTTTTACCTCCATATATCATTTATAAAAGTGTGCATTTATATAACACGTGGAAGGAGAGAGCACCAGTTGGCCCGCCATGTTGTGATCAGCCTTGCTGTTCGCAAGGTTCTCGGTTTAATCGCACGATCAGTGGTTGGATTGATGGTTCTACGTTCAGGGACTGGTTCATAACTGCATTTTTACCTCACGCTAAAAGATTACCCGGCCGAAAAGTGTTGCTTGGTGACAACCTTTCATCTCACTTAGACGAAAATGAAATCGATTTTGTTTGCCTAGTCCCGAACTCAACTCACTTGACTCAACCACTTGACGTGGCTTTCTTCCGACCTTTGAAGTCAGCTTGGCGACAAACATTAACGATTTGGAAAATTCAAAATTCCCGACTGGCAACGGTCCCAAAAGATACCTTTCCATATCTCCTGACTAAAGCGTTGAATAAAATGGATCAGGTGAAACCGAAGCCTAACTCTCCTTATATAAACATTAGTTCTGGAATCAAACGAAACATGCTCAGTGGATTTTGTGCCACTGGCGTACATCCTTTCAGTAAGAACAAAGTTTTGGATCGACTGCCAAGGGAAGATATCAGTGTGCAAGAAGTTGAAAGCACTTTGACTACTTTTTTGAAAGAGTCGCGATATGGTAACAGCTCTAACCAACCTGCTCGAAAAAAGAAGCGATTAGACGTGATACCTGGAAAGAGTATTGCTACTCGAGATAATAACAGGACAAATTCTTCGCCTCAGCCGGGAACAAGTAATCAAGATTATGATGATACAGCATCGATTAGCCATGAGCACCATCCGACTGAAACGAACCAATCGGACCCAGTTGAGGAAAACACGAAC
Organism: Venustoraphidia nigricollis; assembly: GCA_034508555.1. Taxonomy (NCBI): domain Eukaryota; kingdom Metazoa; phylum Arthropoda; class Insecta; order Raphidioptera; family Raphidiidae; genus Venustoraphidia; species Venustoraphidia nigricollis. Next base: position 7,211,876 of record JAVRKA010000016.1, read on the forward strand.
CAGGCAGTATTGCCAAATAAAAATAATCAAGAGGAGCAGGAAGTTGAAAGCAATGTTGATGAAAATTTAGCTGAAGAGGAGGACGAAGAAGCAGAATGCACAGATGGAAGATTCGTACTAGTCAAATTTTTTACTAGTCGTGGAAAGCAAACATATAAATACGTGTGCCAAATTATACAAATAGATCCTTTGCTAGTTGAAGGCTACAAGTCTTTTGAAAACAAAAGTAGGTTTAAGAGATTACCCAAAGATATTTCAGAAATTGATCGCTGTGACATTATTGCATTTTTGCCAAAACCTGTGGAAAAAGAAAATTATGTTGAGTTTCCATTTGACATTAATATTAAGGAACTTAATTAGTTTAACTAAATATTATTTCTAAATGATTAATCTCAGGGAACATGATCTCAAGATTTGTTCTGATTTATTACTTTATAAGTTAAGTTTTTGAACTTTATACATGATTGTTAAATTACACTCGCGTAACATAGATACTTTATAAAGACTGAAAAATTATGTCAAAAGACAGAAAAACTATATTATATTTTGCCAATAAAGTTGATTTTTTCGTAAAGTACACTTATCTTTCTTTGTCAAAGTAGCCCCAAAACATATAAACCTTTATAAATCCTAAACCTATGGACGGATTTCAATTATATTTTTTTTTGTTATTATCCGTATTGGGGTTACTATCGAATTCCGTAAAGAAACAAGGGGGTATCAAAGTAACCCCAATCATAGTATAACATTTATCACCAGCATTTTATTTTTTTTGTAGAAAAATAATTTTAAAAAAAATTGTTTTATTAGTGAAATAGACAGAATGAACAAAACCGATATTGGTATTTTTTATTTATTTTTTTTGCTTACATATTTGAGGATATAATAACATTCTAATTTCAAAATTGATCAAAGTCACCCCATTCTACGGTACCTGTTAAAGCACACTTTTATCGGAAAATATTCAATGAAGAGTACAACTTATTTTTTCACCAGCCTAAAAAGACAGATGCGACCTTTGCGAGGAGATTCGGTTATTAAAAAAAGAGGACACCCTCGATGAACAAAAAAAAATCTTATATGAAAAACATATAAGAGAAAAAGATGCAATGAGGAAAGAAAGACAGGCAGATAGAGATAAAAATAAAGCAGTTTTGTGCTTTGATTTGCAGAATGTCATATCTTGCCCAAAAGCAGAAATAAGTTCATTCTTTTATTACAGTAAATTTTCTATGTACAATTTGACTGCCCATCTTTCCTTAAACAAACAAGTATACTGTGCTGTTTGGAATGAATCTACAATGGGTAGAAGTGGCAATGACATAGCTAGTGCACTTCGTAAGATACTGGAAAATGTATACCTACACAATCCTACTCTGGAAGATCTCACATTATGGTGTGACAGCTGCGTAGCCCAAAACCGAAATTCGTTTTTGAGCTACGCAATAATGGATTTCTTACATGTTCATCCTAACTTTAGATCCATAACTATAAAATATTCAACACCAGGACACTCAGCGCTACAAGAAGTTGATTCAGTGCATAGTTCCATAGAAAGACTATTTTCTAAGAGCGAATTTTACTCCCCCGTGGGCGTGTTAAGATTATTATTAAAGGTCAATGAAAGAAGACCATACAAAGTCATCCAAATGCAGAAACAGGATTTTAAAAATTTCCAAGCCTGTGCAGCCACATTAAATTTCAAACAAGTACCTTTTACCAAGGTTGTTACCTTGAACTTCACACAATCACTGTATGAAGTCTCGTTCAAAACCAGCTATTGTGAAGACTTAAAAACTATCAATCTCAAAGATTGTAGTGAAACCAGAAAGAAAGCAACTATTTTTCCACAAACTAATGTAGGGGAGAGGGGGGCAGTTTTGAACACGGGGTAGTTTAGAACAGCTGTTATAATATTTTTCTGTATTGTGTTAAGAGTGTCATCTGTTTGGTAAAGACCAAACTACTTCGTACGGTTGCTGGTAATATAGCGAACTAACGATATTGCTACAAGTGTCAGAGTTGTTAATGCCATCTGATTACAACAGCAAAATTGTAAATATTTGACGTTTGGTATTTAAGGTTATTGTGTAAGAATAGTGTTTAAATATTGCCACTTTGTGATCTAGCTGCAAATATTGAAGGTTTGTGTATAATTTCTATTAATATATTTTTTTAAATCACTAATTTTGGAAAAATTACAACCTATTTTTCAAGAGTTTGTAAGCAGGGGTACTTTTGAATTATCTAATGTGGGGTAGTTTTGAAGTGTTCAAAAGTGCCCCGCGTCGTAATTTGTATGAAAAATGTATAGTAAAATGCAAATAATCTATTTTATAGTTCAACATGGTGCGCAACTACAAGAGAAAGCGGCCAGAAACAAATGAACAAAATATGAAAAAAGCAATTTCTGAAGTATTGAAAGGCAAGGGCTTACGAGAAACAGCTGATATTTATAATATTAAACACAACACGTTACATTATCGACTAAAAAATGAGCGTATGAAAAGGGAAGCACTTCAACGTGGTGAATCTGTGACAGACTACTCTAAATATTCATCTCTGCAATCAACACATCAGGTGTTTACCAACGCTGAAGAAGAACTGTTAGTGAAATATATTTTAAAATGTTCAAAAATACACTACGGATTAACATATTCACAGGTTAGAATACTAGCCTATGATTATGCTAAGACGTTGAATAAGAAGATATGTGCTGAAAACTGGGACACAAAGAAACAAGCTGGAATTGATTGGTTAAAATCCTTTATGAATAGACATCCAACACTGTCGTTGAGAAAGCCGGAAAACACAAGTTTAAGTCGAGCATTAAGTTTTACAAAGGCAAATGTCGAGGAATTTTTTGGAAACTATGAACGAGCAGTTTCCTCGAAAAACTTTACTGCTGATCGTATATATAATCTTGATGAAACCGGCATTAGCACTGTATTGCAATCTCCTAATGTTGTTGCCCAAAAAGGTACTAAACAGGTTGGCCAAATAGTTTCAGCGGAAAGAGGCACCTCTATTACAATGTGCGGAATAATTAACGCTATAGGAAATATAATTCCTCCAGTTTTTATATTTCCGAGGGCTCGCTACAGAGACAGTATGTTAGCTGGTGCTCCAGTCGGTAGTTTGGGACTTGCAAACACACCAAGCAGTGGATGGATGACAAGTGATCTGTTTATAAAAGTTCTTGAACACATCGTTAAGTTCACTACTTGCTCTCAACAGAACCCAATTTTAATCGTAATGGATAATCACGAAACCCACTGTTCTTTACATGCAGTCTTATATGCAAAGGAACATGGTATTACGTTAGTAACTTTTCCTCCCCACACATCTCACCGATTACAACCGCTAGATGTAACCGTGTATGGGCCTTTTAAATCCAAATTAGCACAAGCTATGAATAACTGGATGGTAACTAATGCAGGTCGCACAATCACCATACACGATCTCGCCGGTTTGATAAATATTGCATATGAAGCTACTTTTACAATTAAAAATATTACAGAAGGCTTTAGGAAAACCGGCATCTGGCCGTTCAATAGTCTAATTTTTTTTGAAGATGACTATGATGCAGCGTTTGTTACTGATAGATCGGAACCTTCGACATCACTTGATGCTTCAAATTCTGTAAAAAACTCTGCAGCTGTAACGTCAACATCGAATAATGCAGTTTTGCACGCAATGTCTGATAATATTCAGGCATTAGAACCGCAACCATCAACATCATGTTGTTCAAATTCGCGTGAAAGATCCGAAACTTCAATTCAGCCTATTACCCCGGAACATGTTCGACCATTTCCAAAAGCACTTCCACGGAAAAAGGTATCTACAAGGAAAAAAATAAAATCTAGAATTTTGACAGAAACTCCTGAAAAGAATAAACTGGAGCAGGAAACACTTGCCAGAAATGAAAAGAAAAGACTAGCAGAAGAAAAAAAAGCGATGATCAAGAATAAAAAAGTAAAGAAGAATCTATTCAATAAGGCTAAGAAAAGTAAGGAGAGATCTGATGAAGAAAGTGAGACGGAAATAATCTATGATGATTCAACGAACACTGAAGAATTTTCAGATGAGACCTGTGAAGAAAAAACTATTGATACATACAATATCAATATTAAAGATTATGTGTTGGTCCAATTCAAAACCAAGAAAGGCGCTGTCAAATACTACGTAGGTCAAATAATAGACACAAATTATTATAATGAATATATTATCAACTTCATGCGAAAGCAGCTTGACAGCACCAAATTCTACTTCCCTGAAGTTCCCGATCAATCAGCTGTAGCTGCCGAAGACATCGTAACTAAGTTGACATGCTCAAATACAGGTGGTGCTACAACTCGTACAACACATGTGTTTCATTTCCCAATAGATATTACTAATATGAATGTAGGCTAAAATGTTGTTTAAAGCGAATTCAAAACTGCCCCAAGTGTGTTCAAAACCGTCCCAAACAAATTCAAAACTGCCCCGTAGTTGGGGCAGTTTTGAGCAATTACAGTCAAATTTTAATTATTTTTTTTCAAATGCTTAGAATTAACTTTTTTTTTCAAATTGTACTACAAAAGGTTCGATACATAATGGGATAAGATGCTATGTAATAAAAACGTAATTAAATAAAAATATATATTAGTTTTCTATAAAACTATAAATTTTGTTCTAAACTGCCCCCCTCTCCCCTACTTATGACTCCAAAATGTGTAGCCAAAAATGTACAGCTATCTGCCCAAAAAATCAAATGTCTTCAAGCTATGATGAGGTGGATGCCGGCAACCGATAAGATCTTTTGTAATAATATTATGAAAAAATAAGACTATTACAAAAAAAAATACTTGTAAAACAGAATATGTACTTACTTTTTAGTTACGTCTTTATAATCAAAATAATATTACTTTAGTTAAATAAGTTCTGTCATTAAATAAAAGAAAAATTGTTTGTTTAAAGTTACAAAGTTCTATGTGAAAATTTTGATGATTTTTTTTGAGTTCCACTTACTCAATAGTGCGTTAATTTCTAATATGCCATGTTAATGACGTGATATTTCTTAATAAATAAAAAAATCTTTAAAAAATCGGTTTTTCATTGAAAAATACATACTGGATAATTTGTCAAGGCATTATCGTAAAACGATACCAGCTGCATATAGAACCTTATAATTCTGAGGTGACGAAGTGATGAAAATATGCAAGATCTTGACTTTCAGCAACCCTCTGATTCCTCTGAAAACGACATTGATGTTCAGCAAAAGGAAGGTAATACCGATACCGAGGTGGAAAGAAATATAGAAAATATTAAGTTTGAGTTTGAGAAATATGTTGACGTGGGCTTGTGGCCAGATTTGCTAAATAATGATTTTATTAATTTCGTCCTCTTACATGAAATGATTGACTTTCAGAATAAAGATCCGAAAAATATATATTCAGCTTCAATAAAGAAATACAAAGAACAAAACAGATCTTTTTCAAATAGGTATTTCACTAGGAAAATGAAAAATGGCCAATTACTGGAAAGATCTTGGTTATGTTATTCAAAAAGGGTTGGTACTGTTTTTTGTTTGACGTGCAAACTTTTTTCTAAAACTCCTTCTCAATACACAACCGGATTTTCTGATTGGAAACACATAGGATTTTGTTTAGAAAATCACGAAAATTCTAATGAACATAAGAATTCAATGTTAGTGTGGTTGACACGAAAAGAAAATAAGTCTGTTTTAGACAAGCAGCTTTAGGAGCAATTAAATAAAGAAACAGAATATTACCACAATGTCCTAAAACGGGTTATTGCAGTGCTAAAATTTTTGAGTATAAGAGGTTTAGCATTTAGAGGTTCCGAGGAAGTATTTGGTTCTCCACATAATGGTAATTTTATGGGTGCTCTAGAGCTATTGGCAGAGTTCGACCCATTCATACGTGAACATATTGAACAACGAGAGCTGCGACCAAACCCTGTAATATCATATTTATCAAAAACAGTCTATGAGGAATTAATTGAGATTATGGGTAAACAGATAATTAAACAAATTATAACTGAAATAAATAACGACGACACAAAGTATTATTCAATTGTGATGGATTCAACCCCAGATCTGTCTCACGATGACCAACTTGCTATTGTATTACGATACTGTTTTCGGGGAAAAGTGTATGAAAGATGTGTATCTTTCATTAAAATTAGTAGTCATACTGGCTTATATTTATTTAATATTCTACAAGCCTTTTTGGAAACAAATGGACTACTACTGGATAATTGCAGGGGACAGTCATATGACAACGCTGCTAATATGGCCGGAATCTACAATGGTGTACAAGCACTATTAAAAGAAAAAAATAAATCCGCGGATTATGTGCCATGTGCTGCGCATTCCCTAAACCTAGTTGGTCAAGAATCCGTGAAGGTTGCAACCGAAATTGTAAACTTTTTTGGAGTAGTGCAAAAAATATACGTTTTCTTCTCTGCTTCGACCCATAGGTGGGAACTGTTAAATCGTGAAGCAAAACTAAAATTTACGTTAAAAAGTTTAAGCCAGACCAGATGGTCTTGTCACTATGATGCTGTCAGAGCTTTGAAAAGTAATTATGATGGCATTATGAAAATTCTCAATAGTTTCGGCGAAAATGACGATGAAAAAGTTGATTTCCGAAAAGAGGCACGAAATTTATTTAATAAACTGGCGAAACTAGAAACTGCAATTTTGATTGTTTTTTGGGAAGAAATTTTGGAGAGATTTAATGTAGTTAATAAAAAAGTACAGAGCCCTGGTTTAGACATTGGTGAAGGCAATAAGTTAATTGTGTCATTAAAAGAGTTCGTGAAAAACATAAGGCAACAATCAGATCAGAAGCTAAAGGAATACGAAGAGAAAGCTAAAAAATTAAGTACTAGTGTGGGGACAGACTACAGTGACATAAATAAGAGACGCATTACTTCAAAATTTCCAGATAAATCTACAGATCAAGTCTCAGTAAACGGTGCAGAAAAATTTAAAAGAGACACGCTTAACGTTGCGTTGGATAAGATGATTATGGATTTAAATAATAGAAGCCAAGCCTATGAGACATATAGCAATAAATTTAAATTTTTAATGGATTTGCAAGACAAAAATCAAGAACACATAGATCTGGAAAGTGTACGTAATATTATTGATTATTATCCAAATGACGTAGACGAACATTTAGTGAATGAGTGCATTCAGTTAAAATCTTACTTACTGCAGTCTAAGACAGAGTCTTACATCTCTTGCAGTGAAATTTTTTGGCTAATTTATGAAAAGAAACTGGTTGATGTTTTCCCAAACTGCTATACTATTTTAAAAATTTTTTTAACGATGCCGATCACTAGCTGTGAAGCGGAGCGCTCATTCTCCAGGATGTCGTATATAGAAAACAAATACAGAACAACAATGTCGAACTATCGACTAAATCATTTATCAGTTCTTTCCATAAATTGCGATTTAACAAAGGACTTACAGTGCGATGACCAAATAAAAGAATTTGCAGCACAAAAATGCAGAAAGGTTGCTTTATAATTTATGTAACATAACCATTCATAACCTGTCAATTTATTTCGCAATAAATAATGTTTTAATAAATAAATAAAATATTTTGTTTTCCTATTTTCTTCCTGTACTTAACATATATTACATATACCTACATCACGACAGAAAACAGTTTCTTGTCAAAATGGCAATTGGTTGAGTAATTAGGTAGGGCCCCTCAGCAGTATTAGCCCAGGGCCCCACAAATTCAAGATCCGCCCCTGAGTAATAGATATATTAACAAAATAAAACTACTTGCAAATACTGTTCAATTAATTTTTTATTTATAAAAATGTTTCGACCAACAATTTTGGTCCTTTTCAATTTTTTTTTTTTTTTGAAAAGGACCAAAATTGTTGGTCGAAACGTCTTTATAAATAAAAAATTAATTGAACAGTATTTACAAGTACTTTTATTTTGTTAATAACTAATTGTTTGTTTGTACGCGGTGTGCTTCTATAGTAAATTAAAAAAGGACTTTTTTTCATTGACCGTCACAATATCGATATGTCGTCGCCAGTACAAATATAACCATATCGGGGCACCTCAAATGTATAGAAGAACATTTTTGTACATGGAATGCTTTTTCATTTGCCGATACGATCCCGATTTTTCAACTTTGATTTTTGTAAATTGTTATTTCAGATAAAGAAGCAGTTCTTTGGCTAAAGAATAATACAGAACTCTGGGAAACTGTCTTAAAATACTGGCAGAAGACAACGTTTATTAGGAGTAATGAAAAACATGAAAAAGTTAACGAATTTATAAATAACTGGCCTGCATTTAAGGCAGCAAACGGACATGCTTTGGCATATTTTTTTTATTAATCAACTTTGATACCAACTTAAATAGTTAATTAATAACTCAAAGCTTTAATTTGATTTTCATAGGTTATTTTTTTAAAGTATAAGTACGTTACAGTTTGTTTGTTTTTTTGTTTTGTTCTTCGAGTTGTCGAGCGTTTAATTTGCTTATTCGAAAGCGTGGTAAACAAATTTACCTGCAGCCATTAAAACCGTGGCAAATCTCGATTCTTGGTTAGTTGATTTTTGGTGTGCTTTTGATTCGTGTTTTCGGTAAGTTCAGTAATATTTCTCTCAGATAGTTCATTTCAAAGCGAAAGACATGACCGTTGTCAAATCTACAGTTTTGGTTCTTCGAGTTGTCGAGCGTTTAATTTGCTTATTCGAAAGCGTGGTAAACAAATTTACCTGCAGCCATTAAAACCGTGGCAAATCTCGATTCTTGGTTAGTTGATTTTTGGTGTGCTTTTGATTCGTGTTTTCGGTAAGTTCAGTAATATTTCTCTCAGATAGTTCATTTCAAAGCGAAAGACATGACCGTTGTCAAATCTACAGTTTTGGTTCTTCGAGTTGTCGAGCGTTTAATTTGCTTATTCGAAAGCGTGGTAAACAAATTTACCTGTACCCATTAAAACCGTGGCAAATCTCGATTCTTGGTTAGTTGATTTTTGGTGTGCTTTTGATTCGTGTTTTTCGGTAAGTTCAGTAATATTTCTCTCAGATAGTTCATTTCAAAGCAAAAGACATGACCGTTGTCAAATCTACAGTTTTGGTTCTTCGAGTTGTCGAGCGTTTAATTTGCTTATTCGAAAGCGTGGTAAACAAATTTACCTGCAGCCATTAAAACCGTGGCAAATCTCGATTCTTGGTTAGTTGATTTTTGGTGTGCTTTTGATTCGTGTTTTTCGGTAAGTTCAGTAATATTTCTCTCAGATAGTTCATTTCAAGGCGAAAGACATGACCGTTGTCAAATCTACAGTTTTGGTTCTTCGAGTTGTCGAGCGTTTAATTTGCTTATTCGAAAGCGTGGTAAACAAATTTCCCTGCAGCCACTAAAACCGTGGCAAATCTCGATTCTTGGTTAGTTGATTTTTGGTGTGCTTTTGATTCGTGTTTTTCGGTAAGTTCAGTAATATTTCTCTCAGATAGTTCATTTCAAGGCGAATGAAATGACCGTTGTCAGTTTTTTCTTTGAGTTGTCAAGCGTCTAATTTGCTTATTCGAAAACGTGGTAAACAGTTGAATGGTTTTTATCGGGGTTATCGAACGTGCAGAAAAATTTCTCCCGGATAATTAATTTCAAAGCGAAAGATAAAGACCGTAAATCTCCAGATTTGGTACTTCGAGTTGTCGAGCATCTTTAACTTGCTCATTTGAAAGCGCGGAATTCTTAAGTGAAAATCTAGACGAATTAATTCCAAAGCGAGCGGAACAGCAGTAAACTATGATCTTAACAGTTTTTTGGTTATTCGGTGTAACTGCTGTGGAAGAAATTCTAGAGATAACTATTAATACGAAATACATGATTTTCTTACAAAAAATAATTCAATATACTATCTGTAAGTATTATAAAAATTTTTTTTTGACTGTTCATTTACATTTTAAATTCTTAACAAAATAATAATTTGTAATTAAATATATATTTTTAAAGACCTTTGATAATGCTAACATAGCGAAACGTCAGGTTATAAACTAATAATTTTACAATGTACGACAATTAATAAAAAAAAAATATATTATTTTTTTGAATAAAATATATTAAGCTGGTTTCCAAAAATCTATCAAATCGACACTTTCAAACAGCTGCAGTAAATTCAACAATATCTTATAACTATTAATATCATTATACTTTTATTATGGAATTATGGACGTCAGAACGAGAATTGAATAATGTTTTTGGAATTTCATGTTTGTACATATTTCTTGTATCTATTGTATGCCTGTGTGGCATCTTTATGTCCAGTAATTAAAATAAGTAAATAAAATAAAACTGTCAAATCTATTCCGCGATTTATCATTTCGGATAAGCAGGGTTTTCACTGTAAATGAATACGTTCGACATTTGTCCAGGATTTCGGAAGGTTTTGTCGTGCCGGGAACTTTCGGATGAAAACACAGTGATTTAAACAGGACGTGGCGACCACTCACACCGACCCTACACTCGATAGCATTGCTGCAGGAACCTTTTGAAGGACGCTTCTCTCAGATAAGTCATTACAAGGCGAAAGATAAGACCGTAGTCAAATCTCCAGTTTTGGTCTTTCGAGTTATCGAGAGTCTTTTAACTTGCTTATTCGAAGCGCGAAAGTGCAAATCTCCACGGATTAATTATAAAAGCGGAAGAATTATGACATTCACTGTAACAACGGTGGATGGATTTCTAGAGGTAACTATTAATATCATTATACTTTTATTATGGAATTATGAGCGTCAGAACGAGAATTGAATAATGTTTTTGGAATTTCATGTTTGTACATATTTCTTGTATATATTGTATGCCTGTGTGGCATCTATATGTCTAGTAATTAAAATAAGTAAATAAAATAAAACTGTCAAATCTATTCCGCGATTTATCATTTCGGATAAGCAGGGTTTTCACTGTAAATGAATACGTTCGACATTTGTCCAGGATTTCGGAAGGTTTTGTCGTGCCGGGAACTTTCGGATGAAAACACAGTGATTTAAACAGGACGTGGCGACCACTCACACCGACCCTACACTCGATAGCATTGCTGCAGGAACCTTTTGAAGGACGCTTCTCTCAGATAAGTCATTACAAGGCGAAAGATAAGACCGTAGTCAAATCATCAGTTTTGGTCTTTCGAGTTATCGAGAGTCTTTTAACTTGCTTATTCGAAGCGCGAAAGTGCAAATCTCCACGGATTAATTATAAAAGCGGAAGAACTATGACATTCACTGTAACAACGGTGAATGGACTTCTTTATGTCTAGTAATTAAACTAAGTAAATAAAACAAAACTGTCAAATCTATTTCGCAACGTATCGTTTCGGATAAACAGGGTTCACTGTTCGTAAGTAGTAGATATGCTTGTTATGTGAAGACTTATTTGACCTTATCTTTTTAGATAAAGTTAGCAATTTGGCGTACGTCATGCGAAGACGGTATGATTTTATCTTTTGAGTAAACCTAGGGCGTCTGGTAGTTTAGAAAACTGCATCTTGATGATCTGAATAATATTTTGATAACGATGACTTCGTATAGAACGGCCAACGGACATTAAGTTAATATAATTAATGAATTTATTATCTCAATTACTTATAATAAATATACAGAAACAAATTTTTCAAGAAATAATAACCGTTTTTTTGAAAACTATCCTACGAGTATAAAAATCTAACTTGCGCAGTCGGTACTTTTAAAGAAAGGGGAGAGTGAGCGAAAATCATTTAAACCCCAACTTTAAAACCTTGATTGTTTAAAAAACAAAGCATTGACAATGTCAATTCATGCTAAAATAACAGGAAAAGCTCTTGATAATATGGATTACTGATATGCAAATTTTTGGGACGATATTAAACAAGTTTTAACAAGATATTTTAGCGACAATTAAATAAACGGCATTTAATTCGTGATTTTATTATAAAACAAAACCCAAATCAATCACATATTGACTTTTTTGATACCGTCTGTAGGGCTTTCAAATCGTTAATTCATTACACACTAACCATTTTTTTTTTTGATACATTTTTAAAAAAATTGAGTGAATCTTAACGATTTGTTAGGTGAATTTTGACGGTTTTTGGGTGAATTTTGACAACTTTTAGGTGGATTTATACTATTGTTTAGGCAGGTCACTAGTTTCAACTCTGATTTTGATGTTATTAGACATAAATTTTAAACCCTAATTTAAAGATTAGTAATTTAACTATATTTATATTTCATATTTTTTTAATAAATTATATATATATATATGTAGAATCGAGAGAGAAATGAACAGTTGACATAAGACAGAGACAGACAGATGACACAGAAAAAAAAGACAGTAATACGCATAGTCATCGACGAGGTGTAAGTGTGAAACGACGTACGACGAATGACGATTTTTCATAGAGTGTAATATTCATTTTTGTTATATTGTTTTCAATAAAATCAGTTAAAATCAAGTGTATTTCTTCCTGACAAAACGGCCATCCTACATATATATATATATATATATATATATATATATATATATATATATATATATATATATCTATCTATACTGAAATAGCTATATCAACAATTATAGATAATATACTCGAGCCCGTAGCTACATTTTTACGAACTAGAGATCCACAGACTAGGGTCTAGACGATACCAAACAACTTGTAATTTCAGAAAGTAGAACGATCACTCTATATCCCGTCATCAAAAACATTGTTTATAATAGACAAGGTACACATACAAAATTCACTGCAAATAAAAACAACAAATATCCCTATTTTACCCCAAATCAACAGGCGAACCAATTTTCTTCGAGGTCCATCTCAAATATACAACCAAGGCCAAATACCAATATTTAATAAATAATATTTTAAAAATTACACAATCAATAAAGATGCTAAAAGTTTTCTCCTGTGTCCCACGATTTTATTATACGAGTAGTTTGAACAACCCCCCAAACAAACAGGGTATGCTAAATAAAACCGTTTAAAAAATAAACAATTCTATCCTTTATCTTAATAAAAAAGTAGACCAAAACCCGAATTAAAATCAATCCTTTATTTGTTTTAGTTTAAATTGTAAGTACTTTTTTATTAAGATAATGGATTTCCCGAACTACTCCTGTAAAATCGTAAACGATTCTATCCTTTTTTAAAAAAATGTTGAGCAACTTCTGTTAGAACACAATATTTATTCTATGGACGAATATTTTAACAATGTGCTTAAAATAAAAGACAATGAATAGTCTAAGGTTAAAAATAAGATAATAAATAAGTTACAATGTAAACAAACTAAGTGAATTATTTTATAAAAGAAAATGTAAACATAATATTATATAGAGGTGAAGTTTGATATGGCATGTGTGAATAAAATTCCGCCATTAGATAAGATTGTAATAAGGTGTTTCAAGATTTATAAAAAAACTAAAGGCATAGTGGATAAAATTAGTTGGTATATAGAAAAACAAAATAAAGTAATAGGTTTAATTAGTATAGAAAGACCATATTGTATGGAATACGACAATGATGTTTTTAAGATATCGACTTTATTAGGATTTAGGTAAGGAAAAAAACTTGCATAGTTGTAATAAAGATGTCAGAATATTTATTAATTTTTAATATTGAAACTAGGTCTCTGAGGATGGCTGTGATTGATAGCCGAAACGTTAGACTTAAATAGAAAACTAATAAGAAGATTTGTTTTTATTTTATTTTTGGGTCTTCTATCCTGTGAACAAGAAAATTAAGAATATTTTAATATTGTATTTTACGTTTTTGACTTACTCTTCACTATGGTGTACATAGAGTGAAATAAATATTATTGTTATTACTATTATTGCAAATACAGGCTGATCAGAAACTTCATTCCGTATCATACAACAACCGGCAAACGGAAAACATGGAACAAAAGTACCATTCTTATGAGCTGGAAACTTCAGCAATAGTGGAAAGTTTAAGGGAATTCTGCGTCTACATGATATGCATCGAATTCACAGTCGCCACGGATTGCAACGCGTTGAAGGCAACAAGCACGAATAAGGAATTTTTTCCTCGATACGCCAGATGGTGGTTACGGCTACAGGAATACACTTTCAACGTTCAATACAGATCGGGGATGCACATGGGACATGTGGACACGCTTTCGTTCACAGAAACAACGACAGAAGAAACTATCATGCACATCGAGCAAGCTGACTGGGTTGTATCGGGACAGCTTACCGACGAAAAGATGAAGGAAATAACCTGTCATGGCCGGATGAACATCAAATTTATAAAATTACGCCCTCAGAAATGGCCGTATTTATAGATATACAGCGCGAGGCTTCAGTGAGTATTGCTTACGTGGAGAAATACATAACATGCTGCGTACTTTGTTTGTACAACAAAAAAGGATTCTTACATCCGATTGAAAAAGTGCCAGTTCCATTTAATATGTTACATGTGGATTATGTGAACCCGTACCCAACAAGTTTAAGAGGAAACACAATTTTGATAGTATTATTGGACGCGTTTATCAAGTTTGTGTTCTTGAAACCTGTGAAATCTACCAGAACTAACTGGGTGATAAAGTTTTTCGACGACATATTTGGAATATACGGTCAACCAAAATTGCTGATATCAGATTAGGGTAGTGCGTTTACATATAAAAAGTTCAAAGAATGTTGTGAACGAAACCGTATAAAATACGTACTAAACGCCGTGGCTACACCTAGAGTTAACGGATAAGTGGAAAGAATGAACAGGACAAAATAATGTGCAATATTAGATTGACCACTGAAGAGCACAAATGACACGACAAAATAAGGGATGTACAATTCGCTATAAATAATACTGTTTCAAAATCGACGATGAAGACACCAATCGAGTTTGTTCTACAGTTACAAACCAAGAGATGGGAAAAACCTCAAAATCGCAGAGTTCCGCATACAGGAGTAAAGTTTCCCGCAACCGAAGAACGTTAAAGATATTAAAGCTTTTAGTGGATTAACTGGATATTATAGACGATTCATACCCATTTTCTCGCAAAGCCACTGACAAAATTAGCACAAGAAGACGTATTTAAATGGGAGCAACGAGGCTCATATTGCTTTTGAGCATTTTAAAATTGGAGCTGAGTGAAGTGTAAGTGCCACATGCATTTTTAAAATTCAGCTGCTATAAGAGTTACTCGCAAGATAGTACGTAATATGCCCTTTAAGTGACGCGATCACAGTTTTCATACGAAGTAGTACATATATACAAAAAAAAGACGTTTAGCATTCAACGATACACACAACGGGTTAGTGATTGACGGATCAATTTATAAGAGAGCCATATTGTGTCCGCGAAATGACGACTGTACATTATTGAACTCACGAATAATTGATTTGTTCGACGGTCAGGCCAAGGCCTATAACAGCGTAGATTCCATAGTGACCGATGACGAGGAAGAACGGAGCAATTTCAGCGTCGAATTTCTAAATTCAATAATGCCGTCGGGGCTGCCGTCACACAAGCTCATGTTGAAAACCGGCACCATAATTATGCTGCTGAGGAATTCGCAAGTGAGATAAGGTCTGTGTAACGGTACCAGACTGATAGTTAAAAACTTAACATTTAGGGCCTTGAAAAAGACTAGATAATAGTCGAAACGTCGGCAAATAAAATGGAATAAAAAAATTATACACTACAATTATTTTGTCTATTGTTCCCAAGAATCAATTTTTACTATTAAAAACTTAATGAAGAATTGCATAGATGCAGAAATAATAACCGGACGGTTTCAAGGCAACAGAGTTTTTATTCCGAGATTGGATCTGACGTCGGCTGATAGCGTCATGCCTTTTAAATTGAAAAGGCGGCAGTTTCCCATTCGTCCTGCCTACGCGATGACCATAAATAAAGCACAAGGATCGACCCTCGAAAAAGTAGGCATATATCATTCGAAGCCCGTATTCGCGCACGGTCAACTGTACGTCGCATTTTCGAGAACGCGCATTTTCGAGAATGCCGTAGTGGGGGAATTGTTATCTTCAGTCTAGCTGTATATTGCCTGTGAAATGATAATTTACCTTCGACTTACACTTTACCGTGATTTTCTTGGAAACTGTTTGCAGTCTTTTTTAAAGATCTCGCAGTAATCAGGCATCCTGTTAAAACAAATATCAACAATGTGTATATTAAGTGGATGCAAGATCAACGATGTCAACAAAAAGTCATAGATTGAATTATTAGCTAAACTAACTTGAGAAGTGGACTAGCCCTTAGACGAAAGCGATTAGTGTGAACTATATTATAAACAAAATAATTTTCGTCTGCTGTTAAAACAACAAAGTTACCTATAAAGATAAAGTACATGATAAGCATTTGCTTTTACTCAGTTTGTTGGTGACTATTATTGTGTGTCAGTGATATTAAGGTACATTAGTTTTCATTATTAAGAAGTTTGAGATTCATTTTTTCACGCATCTTTGAAAATTCCTAGAAAATCTGCAGTACCTTACGCGTAGATAATTGAATCTCTTATTTTGCATAAAAACGAGCTAACTGAAAATTTATGTCGGTCATCAGCCGAAATATGGGTAAAAATAATAACGCGCTATCGAACAAAGTCCGTATATACACTTGTAAAAGAAAATCGGCATAATTGTCACGTACCATTAGGTATTGAAAGTGCCGTACAAGCATTGTCAGACTTAAGTTCAGAAAAATCATCTGAAGTTTCATTCATACATTTGTTCTTGTATAAACTCAAGAACAGTTTAATAGCCTCAAGCTTACATCTAAAAATAAGTTTTCTTTGACTTCAGACTGGACAAATCTGTTTACCAGAGCTTTGGAAAGTGTAATTTATACTCAACGCTGCAGTTGGTCATTTAAAAGACTCCTTATGGGAAAACATAATTCTCTTTTAATGCATTCTGTAAAGAATGTCTACCACAAGTTAAGTGGAGAAACGTTACTGACGCCACGCACGCCAGAAGGACTTGACATAACATGCACTTTAAGCGGCGTCGACCACAGTTTTCATACATATACTAAAAAAAGACGCTTGGCGTTCAACGACAGACAACGTGTTGGAGAGTTGTTATCTTCAGGTATGTTAGCTGTTAATTGGCGCAAAAATGAAGCAATACAAAAAATGAATTTTGGTGATTTCGAGGCAAGTATATTATATTCGCTAGATATATTGCGAAAGTGTAAATCAAAATGTAGTAAAGATATTTTGCTTACGAGTAAGAGCATTTTAGATAACTTGTAATAAAATACACAGCTATATTCTCATAGTACCATGACTTTGAATATTAACAATTTTTTTATTTATTACTAAACTCCTGAACAAATGCATATTTCCAATGATAATTGTAAAGAAAAATTTGTTTCTATATTGGCAATAGACCCAAAAGTGCACTTGTGAAAAAAAATTGCAAGACCATACAATAATGTATCTGACCACATTTTTTATATTCGGGCGTCATTCATTTCAATAGCAAATCGGAGCAAATTCTTGTCATTCAGATGTTCTCTGAGAGTCACGATACAAACCATGTTTCTTTTTGGCTGAAATCCTGGATTAAAGTATAATAATGTGTGATGGATCATACGCTTTACTCGGGACAATTTCCGTTAGCTTCGTTGGTGCAGAAATACTACAGTATCTTTTAACATTTTATCTGGCAGAAATGAGGAAATTCCTAAAACTTTTATTCGTCTCATGCGATTATGCGCATATGAGGAAAATCGTAAATCGCTGGGAATCTTTAAAAAATTCTACTTTAATATTGTTAATAAGATGCATATATTTCGAAGAAACAATACGGAATGCATATTAGCCGTCTGTCAAAGTCAATAGTCTGGTGAATCCAATAACATCAAATTGCATTCGGAAGTAGCCAAACGCAGATTAGAAAACAAAATAGCTGATTTTAAAGAAACCGCCGATAAAGCCAGAAATGGCGAAACGTTTGTTTTAAACATTTATTAAAATGTACTCCAATTTCGTTTTTTTTTTTAATTATGACATTCTCAATTTGATTGAGAATTTTGAATAAAGATGCGTTTATGTATTGAAAAGAAAGAAGGAAATTTATTTTATTATTGATCTACTTGCATTGGGAGTGCAATGTTTCATAGTATACATTTTTGGCCTTATTGATTCCAAACCAAACTACAGATAAAGCTTATATTTTGAAGAAACAAAATAATACGGAATACATATTAACCATCTGTCAAAGTCAATATACTGGCGAATCCAATAACATCAAATAGCATTTTACAAGTGATGGACCCATGATCCAACATTCTGGTCTGTGCAAACTAATTGGTGTTGCAAAATCATGGAGAGACAGTCTACAAACTCGATCAACTTCTTGGTTTGATTGGAAACTATTGTTAAAAGAAACATTCGATACAGGTGACAGTCAATTATCATTGAGATTGGAAGCACAAAATTCTAAAAGAAAACTCAATCAATGTATTGTGGAATATTACTTCGAAAATTATTCCGTTGTAATAAAGGCATTAATGATGAACGAACACTAGTTGCTTGCATTATATTTTTCTTTCTTTTATTTATTTATACAAAAACTTAGGCGAATTTGCTGTACAGATTTTTATTTTTGTAAGCATTGTGAATATGTGATCGAATGTTTAAGTTCAGCTTCTCAACATAAATGTTTTCCTAGCCACGAGCAAATTTATGAAATTGAAACGGATAGTCGAGTCTTCTCTGTTCAACCTGAAGAAAGTGAACAACGTACGTATCGTTTAAAAATTTTAATTAAGAGTATTAATATCTATTAATCATGCTTTCACAGATCAAGGGCCTAGCGGTTCTGAGGATTTATCATCGTCCAATAATGCACAGAGAAGTATGATTACCAGTCATTTAAATTTTTTTTAATGAAGATAGTTTGCGCATTATGATTTCGCTATTGGATTATTCCAGTCACAAAACCAAAAGGCGTAATTCGAATCAAGTTAATATATGGTTTAAGCAATAATCATTGAATATAGAATAAATTTCTTGATCGACGCAATAATGAATTAATAAGGAAAAACGGCTTCTTCTTTGGAAACAGTATTTTAAGAAGATTATTAAACAATATAGGCATGGATAGCTTTAAGACTAGTAATAATAAAATAGGTGTAAATCTGTGAATTGGAGAACAAAAATTTTGAATTTAAAAGGGAGGCTTCGGTATTCCAAAAGTGATAATTCAATGTGGCATTTTGATGCTAAAAATGCGACACTCAACATTATGAAGTGTAACGACTTTCAAAAAAGCACTCAAATGAACAATAAGCGATTTATTGAAAATAGGCACTAGAAAAATGTTTGCTATGCACCGTACACCATTAAATAATTACGATGTTACAATAATCAACACAATTATTGCCGAACTGTGTTCAAAAATGCCTAACGTGCACATAGTGGAAATATATGACGAATTAATAAAAAGAAGTAATAATCTACTTGGAAGGTATGTATATAAAAAATAATTTATGTCTATCAGAAAAGTCTCCAACGTCACCAATATTTCCATTGGTTCCGTGCATAAAGTATCGAAAACGAACAAGTTCTTTCCTTACAAAATTCAAATTCATCAGCAACTCAGTGAAGACGATTACGATCGAAGAATTGAAATTTGCGAACAAATGTCCGAAGTAATTATCGGAAATCCTAGTTTCATGTTTAACGTCTGTTTCAGCGATGAGTGCACTTTTTTCCTTAACGGGCTTGTTAACAGGCATAATTGTAGGTACTGGGATAATGAAAACCCGCACCTGTTCCGCGAAGATCATACTCAGTTTCCTCAAAAAATTAATGTATGGGCTGGTATTCTTGGAAACGAAATCATTGGTCCCATTTTCATTGAAGAGAATTTGAATGGAGAATTGTACCTTGATATGCTGGAAAATGTAATAGATCCATTAATAACAGAATCTTTGGATAACCAAGTGGATGAAGTTGGAAACATGATACTCAGTGAGGAAAACTTGCATTTCCAACAAGATGGAGCTCCTCCACATTACGCTGTACCTGTTCGAAATTGGCTGGACCAACGATTTGCTGGGAAATGGATTGACAGGAGGGGTGCTAGGGAATAGCCTGCAAGATCCCCAGACTTAACACCTCTCGACTATTTTCTCTGGGGTTACTTGAAGACTAAAATTTACAAAACTCCTCCCGCCAGTTTCGAAGAGCTCAGATACAGAATTACGCAAGAATGTAGACAAATTACCCACGAAACATTCGTCAAAGTTCGTGAAGAGTTCCAAAACAGAATGTATTTTTGTCTAGCAAATAATGGTGGCCATTTCGAACATGTCATAAAATAATTTCTTATGACTGTAATTTAAAATAAATAATAATAAGTGTTTCAAAATGTTTGTTGAATCCAACAGTGTATCCAATCAGCAATGTTTTGCTAATAATAATTGATTTCATACCTTCCATCTTCTGTGTAGTCTATCTTAAGAACCAATCGATCGATTTCATTTTTTTTTTATCATGGTTGAATAGAGAATTTTATGCCCTTTCAAATGATGCATCACAAGGTAGGGGGTGCCATTTGAAATTTCAAAGTGGGGGTGGCTGGGGGCTAGGGGATGAAACCTAAAATTCTCTAGGTTCCATTTTTGAACTTCCCCCTCGATATCTAAATCGACGTATTTTCACTCAAAACAATAATCACATCAGGTCAGAAGTTTTTAAGGGTGGATACTTTTGAAATGAACACACTGTATAGAATAAATTTCTTGATCGATGCAATTAATGAATCAACAAGAAAAAACGGCTTCTTCTTAGGCGACAGTATTTTAAGAAGACTATTAAACAATATAGGCATGGATAGTTTTAAGAGTAATAACAATAATATCAGTGTAAATCTGTGTGTTGGAGGACAAACAATTTTGAATTTAAAAGGAAGGCTTCGGTATTCTAAAAGTTATAATTCAATGTGGCATTTTGATGCTAAAAATGCGACACTCGCTATCATGATTGATGTTATGAAGGGCACAAGTGGAACGCCTCAAACGAACAATAAGCGATTTATTGAAAATGGGCACTAGAACAATTTTGCTGTCAATCAACACAACGCTAGTGCTGCCGCCGGTACAATGGGAGATATACTACAAGACACGAGAGATGTGTAATGTTTTTGCGTGATTGTCCAGATTGTAATATTAATGCACGCTCCATTCAGCGACGTGGCAACGGCGCCATAATTCTTGACCGCTTGTCCCGTGCTGTGAGACCTGGGTGTGGCGTCGCGGTCTCTGTCAACCAGCAGGTGGGCGGAGTCAGCGGCGCTTTACGCCCTGATCTGGTCGTTCGTGACGAGACGAACAGGCGCATCATAATAGTTGTCGAGCAAATATGCAAAAACCGATAAATCCACTTTTTACATATTTCGAGCTTAGTATCGATTCTTACTAATATTAGGGCGCTCTTTCGATCTAGCACATCACATTTAAGCAAAAACCGATAAATCACCTTAGAAATGCTGTCTGAAAGTGGCCACTTCATGCAAATGCCGATAAATCCAAATTTCAAGCAAAAACCGATAAAAAAATTTTAAAAGTATGTTATACTTCTGCCATCTATTATACGAATTATTGAAGTGTTTACATTCTAGACAATTACAGATAACTTTTTTACAAATTAGTTCTTTTCGTTTGTTGATGAAAACTAAAAGATGAAGGTGGCACCGGTCTTCATGTTATTTTTTAAATGCGAGAGAGTGCCTGTTTTTAATGCAGCCAGTGCACGTTTCATCTTGTACTAGAGCGATTAAACACGGAATCAAGCTGAATTAAGTTTTTAGTTTTATTGTACTTCTTTTTGCTTAATTTACTTTTGTTGAATCCCTATAATGGAGGAAGGAGAAGCTAATGTATCAGATATCAGCACAGGAAGTAGAAAACGGAAAATAAATGAGACAAAGCGCGGGAAGCTAAAAAAGCAAAGGTAACAATTAAAATGAACATTTTTGTTTTTAAACAATGAATTACATTTTTTTTTTCTTTTTTAGATATCTAGATGACGATCCTAATTTGGTTAATTTTAAAAGGGTTTGCAATCATAATGGGCCTACATATCGGTGTGAAAATATTGCAGTAAGTGACGTCCGAGCTTTACGAAACAGAATTTTTGAGAATAATATTAAAATTGACCAGGATATTAAATTGTGCCACTACATGTCCGTAGTACCAATCGATAGACCAAGATCTACAAAAGGGAGACAGTCCAGGAGCCGCAAATTTTCGGTGTATTATTTTGTGCCCAAAAGAGTGTCCAAGAAAAGAATTCAGGTATGCCAGGCATTCTTTCTGAAATGTGTTAATGTGAAGAAAGACCGAATTAATCAAGTAGCGCAGGTTTTGTCTCAAGGCAATATTCCAAAAGAAAAACGAGGAGGGGATCACGTATCCGCTAAATCTGTTATCAAAAAAGTTAAAGTAAGAGAGTTTATTGGAAAACTAAAAGGGAAGGAAAGTCACTATAATAGGAAAAAGTCAAAAAGAATTTATTTAGATGCCAACTTAAACATAAAAAAATTGCACAACATGTATCTAAGTCAATGCAATGATGAACATAAAGTAAACTTTTCCATGTTCAGGCGAGTGTTCGTGAATGACTTTAATATTGGCTTTTCCAGTCCAGCCTCCGATGTTTGCGCAAAATGTACTAGACTTAAATACATGATTAAAAAAGAACTTGACACAGAAAAGAAAAAAGAGCTTCAGACTGAACTTATAATTCACAAAAAAAGGGCTAATGCTTTTTATAGTCTGTTGAAAGAGAATCCTGACAATTCGATTACTTTCTGCTTTGATCTACAGCAAATTCAGCCTTTGCCAAAAACCCCAATTAACGATGCATTTTATGCGCAACAAGTTAGCATGTACGTTTTTTGTTGCGTTGACAGTCAATCTAAAAAACCAACATTTTTTACGTGGACAGAAGATATGGCAGGAAGAGGATCAATCGAGGTAGGATCTGCTCTTCTAAATTATTTGGATTCCTTGGAATATGACAATAATATAACTACTGTTCGCCTATTCTGCGACGGGTGCGGGGGGCAGAATAAAAATAATCATATTTTGCACACTCTTTATTTTTGGTTAAGATGTAAAGCACCGATTCAAGTTAAAACATTACAAATTACATTTCCAGTGAGGGGCCATTCCTTCCTACCCGCCGACAGAGTATTTGGGCGGGTAGAAAAACTCCTTAGGAAGGAAATTACAATCCTTTCAAAGGAACGATATGAAAACATTTACGAAAAAGTGGGAGTAGTAAAAAGAATAGGTATCGATTGGAGAATTTTCGATATAAAAACACTTCAAGTAGGTTTAAAGAAAGTTACAGGGCTATCAGAAATGAAAAGAATAGTTTTTCAAAAATTTAAGGATGGAGCAGTGGTCAAAGTATGCGCATTTGAAAACTTTTACTTCAATTCAGGGACGGAAAAGTTTGAAAAATTGTTGAAACCTAAATTTTCGGATATAGATTTAACATTAGTAGAAAAAGATACAAAACGGGGCATTCCAGAAAAGAAAAAAAAGTCTCTTCAGCATTTACTAAATCAGCAATTTGGACCTCATTGGGAGGAGTCACAGGATCTGCAATGGTATCGGGGATTACTTCATGGAACTAATTTAACCGTTGATGAAGAGGATCCTAATGTTGATGAACCGGATGGTATATTATGTGATTGTCTTGAAGAGGAACATGCTGTCCATATTTAGTTTTTTTTTTAATAAACTGTTCAGTTTTTTTCCTTATATTTTTGTTCGTACCTTGATATCTCTTTTTGTTCACTGTTGTGTTTTGTACTAGCAATAAACATATTTTTTTGATTGATTAATTCCGTTTATTTTAAATATCCTCATATTATAAAGATAAAATAATATAAAATAGCTGCAATAGTACACTAATAAAGGCACTAATTAAATTTCAGAATTCAGAAAACCCGAAAAAATTTTAGTTTCATGCAAAAACCGATAAATCCAAAAAAAAATCTAAAATAAAAACCAAAAAAAAAAAAAATTATGACAACAAAAAATTAGAATTATTAAAAGCAAACTAAAAAGAGCAAAATACCGTTTCAACAGTTTTAAAATATTTGAGGGATTCCGCTGTACACATTTTTGGCCAATATCTCAAAACATATAAAATTGGATTTATCGGTTTTTGCATGTTTGCTCTTCAGTTGATGTCACGATTGCGTTCGAGGGGTCGGCGGATGCCCTGGAGATAGCCCGGCAGCACAAGCTCGTCAAATACGGCCCTATGGCTGCCGAGCTGCAGGCCAAGGGCTACGCCGTCATCTTGGACGCTTTCGTGGTTAGCTCGCTCGGGGGCTGGCTGTCATCTAATGACGGCGTCATTCGGGCTCTGGGGATCGCCGGGCGTTACGCGGACGTTATGGCTCGGCTGATGGTGTCGGACACTTTCCGTTGGTCCAGGGACATCTACACCGAGCACGTCTCTGGAGTGCGGCAATACACATCTAACCGTACGGACTCCCCATCGCTCCTCTGCTCTTTCAAATCAACTAATAACGAACAATTTACTTTTTGCCTTTTGAACCTTCTTTAACTAAGTGTTGGTGGCCCCCCGCGTGTCACACAGCCCTGGCTGTGTGCTTCGCGAGGGACTCACCAAAGGTGTCGCCCCCCTGCCAGTACTTATGCTGGCTAGTGGGCGGCACCCTATTTGATATATTTGGAATTTATTGTATTATCAAACATCTCTTTGTCATACTACACCTTATGAAAAATTTATTGTGGACCTTCTGTATTTTTTTATTATGAAAATAAATGTCTTTAATTGTCGAAGATTTATTAAACAAATTATTAAAGTGAATAAACTGTGTATGTGTCCATTATTTGGCCCATCCTGATACCACAATATGTTGAAAATTTTGATTTTTATTTTGTGCTATACGATATACTTCTGATTCAGAGATGGAGTTCATCCGAATAAAGCAGGATTGCTAATAATACGTCAAATGTTGTCGAAAGCAACCCATTTGTAATTATTTAGATTATCCGCTATGTGAACATAGAAGAACTCATTTTCAAAATGTCTCAATTAATGGAAGTCGATAAGTCCGTACATGTAGTGGAGGATACAACCTCTGCCACTGAGTCATCAAAATTACCTGTACAATTTTCAATACTTCGTATATTGTCTGTTTGATGGTGATTCTGTAAACATAAATGGGGTCCAACCTTTTCATTGGGTATTAAGTGTTATTTAAAAGACCTTTTCTGGAAAGAATGGGCAAATTAGAATAGTTTCAGTAAATACATTCGAAAGCGTTGTGAAAAAAAGCAATATTATCAGAAGATTAACAAAATGAAATTATTTACTTATACTGTTCAATGTATTTTTTTATTGATATATCAGAAGATGATGCGGATATATTAGTCTTTCTTAAGTGCAAAAATTATATATTGGTGATGTTATTTGTGAATCCTGTTACAATTTAATATACTTAGATACTAAAGAATTAAACAAACTTATAAATATGACTAATACAGTACAATTGTGATATAACTTAAAGTGGGTTTAAGTCAAAGAAGTTTAACTCTACCATATTTTTATTTTGTGAGGTCTCATTAATCAGCTTTGGGGATTAGAATTACGGATATACGAATTATTATTAAGTACCTAAAAGTACAGTTTATTGTCGCTTGTGGAAGGAGCAAAATGGTGTAGTGACTTTGGATTGGCCGTCTCAGTCGCCCGATGCCAATCCAATTGAAAACGTTTGGGCTCAAACGTAGATGAAGCTTGGGAAGAACCGACCCCATAATTGGAAGCAGCTTGTTCGCCGAATTCACAAAATTTGGAGATCGTTTTCAGAAGAATACGCGCAAAATCTCGTCCAAAGTATGCCTCGAAGGTGCCAAGCCATTATTGACGCTGAAGGAGATTGGACCTGCTATTTATGTATTTGCATGTAAGTTTTTGATCGAATAAAAAGAATTTTCGTATTGAGTCTTTTCATTTTCTCACAACAGTGACCACGCTCTTATGTAACAGACTGCGTTATAGTTTATCTTCTGATGATACATTGAACCAAAAGCGCATAAAATAAATTAATTTTTATAAAAAAGAAGAGAAATATTTATTTCTTGGACCCATGTAATACACATTGAAGATCTTCGTTTAATAATCCTGTTATGTTTTGTGTTACATAAAACGAAAAATTGATCATAATGTCCCTGAAACACCGAAAACTTCTAAGCTCTTGAGATTCCTCAAGCTCGAGGCAGTCGGTTATCTGATGACGTAGTGAAAACCTCATCCAGTTTATTTCAAGTATATCTCAATCAAGTTCAGAAGATCCAACAGTGAAAATTCGAATGAATCCTTAAGTTCAACTATCATTGAATGTATAAAAAGCGATCCTAAGAATTGTTTCTACTCACAAACATTATTGTATTCGCAATGCCATTGAAAATCTTAGTTATTCCGTAACAAGGTCGGATGCAAGTTTGCATTAAAAGGTTATTTATGTTCCATTCAGAAATTGTTGTAGAAAGCATAAAGAGTCGTTTCTTCTGAGATTAATACTTCCTCGGATGGATGTACATCGGAGAATAAAAACCATTCCGTGCTCAGATTCTTAGTGACCTTTTCAAAGAACAGAAACGTATGACAAAACAGTATTTTCCAATTAGGGGACATAGTGATTAAACGGCGCCTAAAACATTTGATAGAGTTTAAACTCCTACGCAGTACTTAACAATAATAGGAGACAGTTCTAACAAAATAAAATGAGTACTTCTTGAAAATAATGATATAATACAGGGTTCGGCAATGAAACGGGAAGATTTGGAGTGGGGTTTGCAGCGCGCGGTGATGTGGTAGGGAAGACAGTCACAGGCCTGCCGGGACCCGAGTGGCTTGCCATTTAGTCTACAATGGAGCGTTGGACGGGTGAGCATCGTGGTTACGCAATTAAGGCTTATTATTATTCTGAGAGATACGTTGCAATGATTCGGAACTTCCTCACACCTCAACTTCACCGCTTTCCAGTTAATGAAAACACACTTTTCCAACAAGACGGTGCAACAAGCCACACTGCAAGAATTTCAATGAATGCGGTGAATGCTTTGTTCCCAGGGCGTGTCGTATCTCGAAACGGGGATATCGCTTGGCCCCCTCGGTCTCTCGACCTTACTGTCTGCGACTTCTTTTTATGGGGTTATCTGAAAGCGAAAGTGTTTGGAACTGATCCACCCAGGACAATCCCGGCCCTCAAACAACGAATTCGTGACGAGATGGCTGCAGCAATACCTGTTGTTATGCTGCGAAGAGTTATGCGGAACTTTCAGGCTCAACTCCATGAATGCATAGGTGTCAACGGAAGACATTTGGCAGATGTAGTGTTCAAAAAATATATTTTTTTAACATTGTATATCAAATGGCTACTCTTTTATTTCCCATTAATGTATTAATAATTACAAAAAAAAATATTTTTTCAACAATAAAATTATTTACGAAATCTTCCCGTTTCATTGCCGAAACCTGTACTAGAGTTCAATAAGATAGTTTCGATTCATCATGACGGCCTGTCAGCTAAAATTGGTGTCTTGTATTTTAAAATGTTTGTAAAAAAATATATTTTGTTTTGTTAAAATAATACTAATTAATTAATTATTTCTTAATTACCGGACCAAATACAATTTGAATAATACATTTAACTCAACACTGATTCCTATTAAAGATCATATTTGTTTATTAAATACTGGTTCTATTACATATTTTGATAACATATTTCCTATGTTACAAAGGATTTTCTCTAAGTATGATATTCGTGTTACTTTCAAAGTCAGAAATTCTTTATATTTAAGTTTGATGCATAATAAGGACAAAATTAATAAACTACATTATAGTGGTGTATATAAATTAATATGTAATAATTGCAATTCTTATTATATAGGAAAAACTGAGCGCAAGTTCATTGAAAGAATTAAGGAACATATTAATAATTTACATAACACGAAATCAAATTTTGGGAAACATCTTGTCTCAAATCACCATTCTTTTCAATTTGATACAGGTTTGCAGATATTACATTAACATTTTGGTTCTGCAGATACATTGAGCTTACTAGAATTGATGGAAATCAAAAATGCATTTCATTTCTTGAATAACGATAACTCTTGTCTTAATTTAAAGTCTGATATTGAACGTTCCACAGTGTTCGATTTTATGTTTTAATGTTTTTAACTGCTGTCATGGAACATTTACAAACATTGAATTTACAATTATACAAAGATAAACTAATATTTGACCTCTCACAGTGTATACTTGAGAAGCTAACAGTCAAAACGTGTTTTGTCACAAAAATAAAAAAAAACAGCACTTTGTATCTATAGATTCTAGTCTATGGATTGCTTCTTTCTGTCATGTAACATGTATTCAAAACGTGTTTTGTCTGAACAAAGATATCGCTTTAAGAATAGGGTTTCAATCAAATCGTGATCTGTCCAACGGCAAGTATCCATCATAACGTGTTTTCTCCAAACAACCAATCAGAAGCAAGATAATGCCACCATGACACTTGGACAGAACATTCTTTGATTGAACTATGATTTTGACAGTTCCATATTATTTTAGGTATGTGTTTATTGTGCGTTTGGAGTTATTTTCGTTTTTGTTTTGTTAATAATTAACAAGAATAAAAATAATCATTGTTGTGTTACTTTGAATTATTTTAAAGATAAAATAGAAAATGGAAGACGAAACGGACACTGTGGAAGTAAGTGTGAGTAATATTGGTAGTCGCAAGAAAAAAGTTACCGGTGGAAAACGAGCTGCAGCTAAAAAGTTAAAGTATTCAAAACTCAGAAATATGAATCTATTCATACCTTGCACTCATGCAACGAAACTATTTACTTGCTCTAAAATCACACCTAAATGTGTTAAACAAATTCGTGACAATCTACTCGCGGTGCCAGAAAAGCTTGCACAAGATGGAATCATTGCATCTCTTATTAGAACTTTGCCAGTGAAACAACGAAGACCTAGAGTAAAACCTAACAAGAAACCAGTGTCAGAGCATCTTTATACTGTTAAATATTACTTACAATTTAAACAAGATTCCAGGTCAGTACCTATACAGTTTGTAAAAAGTTTTTCTTGGAGGTGACAAAAATTGGTCGTACCAGATTACAAAACATAGCGAAAACACAGTTTGAAGGTAAAAATATTAGAGAAAAAAGAGGAGGTGATAGAAAAAGCCATTTAAGTTTGGAAAAGAAAGAAAAAATCAGAGAATTTATTAATAAATTAAGAGGAACTGAAAGCCATTACACCAGAAACAAATCTAAAAGAATTTGTGCAAGTCTCAGTATTAAGAAATTGTATGAGTTATACAATAACAATGTTCCAGATAATTTTAAGGCTAAACAGTCCATGTTTAGACGAATTTTTGTCAATGAATTTAATTTAGGTTTTAAATCACCTGCTTCGGATGTCTGTAGTTATTGTACTATTTTACCTAATAAAATAAGAAGATCTATTCAGGGATCTAAAGAAAGAAATGATGCCATCACAGAAAAAAGGATTCATAAAAAGAGAGCCAATGCTTTCTATAAATTAATGAAGGAGCAAGTCAATGATTCCATTGCTTTCTGTTTCGATTTACAACAAATTCAGCCACTACCCAAAGCTTCAGTGCAAGAGGCCTTTTATTCGCGTCAGATTAGCTTTTATGTTTTTTGTGTGGTTGATCTAAAAAGTTCAGAGCCAATATTTTATACCTGGAGCGAAGAACAAGCTGGTAAAGGGAGCACTGAAATCTCATCAGCATTGCTAAATTTTCTACAAAATAATGATTTTCAATCAAAAAGCATATTAAGATTGTTTAGCGATGGCTGTGTTTCACAAAATAAAAATAACATTGTTGCACGTACAATATTATACTTTTTACAAACTGCAAAGACATCCTTTAAAGAAATTCATTTACATTTTCCTGTGCGTGGTCACAGCTATTTACCAGCTGACAGAGTTTTTGGTCGAGCTGAGAAATTGATAAGAAAAAAAGCAACTATTATAGAAAAAGAAGAATACATTGAAGTTTATCAGCAGTTGGGGCAGGTAAAAATATTAGGTGAAGATTGGGAACTTAAAGATACCAAAGATTTAAACAAATATTACAAAGATATCAAGAACATAAGTAACATGAAAAGGATTTTTTTTAAAGTAAAAGAAGTGAATAAAAAACTTTCTGTTAAAGTCAGGGCAATGGAGAACTTTATTTTTGAATCTGATGAACCCTACCAAAAATTAAACAAAAAATTTCATTCTGATAGTCAATTAAATAGAATAAAATTGAAGACATTGCCTCTTTCTCATGGCTTAACGCATGAAAAGAAAAAAGATGTTGACAAATTACTCCAGTCCATCTTTGGAAATTGGCAAGAGCTACAAGATAATCGTTTCAAGTGGTACAAAGAAGTTCTTTTCAATATTCCGACCACTGAAATGGATGAGTCTGAAAATGAAAATTGTGATTGTCTTGAAGAAGAAGTTGCTGTAAGAATTTGATTTTCGTTCCTTTTTGTTTTGTATTGTTTCCATAAAAAATATTTTTTTTGAATTTATTTTCTGTTTTTGTTTTATTAAGAGAATTTAATTTATGTTTCACTATAACAAATTTTATGGATAACAAAATAAACTTATTATTTGAAATATTTTTTATTTTTCATTCAAAATGTGATAAGTCCTTAACCGATACAATCAAAACATGTTTTGTCACTAACTCTCATTCAGAACGTGTTATGTCCATATTTTAAATATTAATTAAAAATGATTACGCAACAATTTATCTAAAAGATGAAGGGTAATCTACATATATCTAAATAGTTTTGAATACAACTAAATAAAACATCTTTAAACTGTCATATTTATGTCGAAAATGATTTTTTTTTGTTTCCTATTATTAGTATCTGCGTGACAAATCACGTTTTGACTGTTAGCTCCTCACTTAGTTTTCAAACTGAATTACAACTTTTTCAAAAGGTCATTAAAAATAAAACATTTTCTCATTTTCCTCGAATTAAAAAAATTTGTTCAATATTAAACAAGAAAAACTTACCGAGTATATAAACAAGCTAGAAGGAATATTGACGGGATTCCAAAATAGATTTCCAGACTTGAAATATTTTAAATCGTCCTTGATTTTTTTCTAAATTCATTTGAAACTAACATAATTCAAGGCGAGTTTTCCATTTCCAATATAATTATGACCCAAAAAGCATCTGAAGAATTAGAATAGAGATGCAAGAAGATCAAGCTCTACAATTAAAATATAAGTCGGCGCCGAATACTGAATTTTGGGAATTTGTACCAGAATCGAAGTATCCTGAATTAAAAAAGGCTGCTTGTCGAATTATTTCAATATTCGGAACAACGTACTTATGTGAATCACTCCACTTTAAAATTAGTGAAATCCAAACACCGATCAGTATTAACTAACCAGCATTTCAAAGAATTCCTGACAATCTGACACCAATTATTCACCAAATTTAGAAGAATTATCAAGAGAAGTAAAATAAATGTATTTAATTTTAATTATTTAAATTCAATACACATATTTTGAACTTTTATTTATGTATTCAATAAATATAATTTTGTAAAAAAAATTTTTTTAATACCCTTTTGTATGTTTTAAATACGTACTTAATTGCGGCTCGCGAAAAATTTCAAATTTTGAAAAATGTCCAGCATTCGCAAAATTTTTCTACGTATTGGAGTGTTCTACAAAGATGTTTGGAAAAATCAAACCTAATCATTGGTTTAACCCTCTATGGGTCCATGTAACCATCTGGTTTCATAGTTTTACAAGGGGTACATTTCAACTGGGTTCATTCCTGCGATAGTGAATAACGTTAATATGTAGATAAATCTCCACTTGAAGACACTATTTCCATTCGAGACATCTGAGAGTTAATTTTGGTACTATTTTTTTAAAACTCGTGACTTGTTGGCGTTTGTTGGTGAACTGTGTGTTGTGGGTTAGTTTTTACTTCAAAAAGGTAAGAAATAAAAAATTTTTAAAGCAGAGAAGTACTATCCCTAAAAACGCGTACATTCTGTCATTAAAAATATATTTTAATCAACAGTGTATTAAGAATAAAGTGTTTTCTAAATATACAATTCTTAAGTGTAAAAATAAATCTAAGTCAGCCCAAACAGGAAAAGAAACTGGACAATTGTGTTGGATAAAAAAGTGAAATTAAAAACGCGTATAAAATACAACATAACTTAAAAATCTATTCATCTTTAAATAAAAAAAAGAAGATATTATTTTCTACAATTTTCAATTTTATTGATCTTTGTAATGCAAAATTGCCTTTTATATCATAGTTTTATTATAATTTAAACATGCTGAGAGCTTGAAAAAGTCTTGATTTAATAAAGACGAAACGTTGCAATCAATAAGTGTTTAAATTGATTTTTTATTCCAATTACCCGTGAAACTAATTTCTATTATTAAAAATCTATATTCATTTTTTGCATGCTCAACCTCATAGAAGACAAAATATATGAAATTGTTATCATGAAAGCAAGTCAAATAAAAAAAGTACTGGACAAAAAACTTAATAACTAATGCATCTAAAATAAATAAAAGTGTTAAAACCAGGCCAATAAAGTTTTATAACCGTGTGGTGAATATGTCTAATGAAAATATTGAAACAAAATATATACAATTATTAGAAAAAGGACAAATTTAATTTAAATCCAATAAAATGTAAAAGTAATTTTCAAAATCTAATAATTGACTTGGAAATAACTATGGATGATGCTAATAAATATAAATGCGCTAAGTATATTAAAAAATACTATAAAAAATACCAGAAATGTGATTCACAGAGAGATGATGAAAAAACAGTCAAAGAATTTGTAAAATTCTTAAAAGATAAAAACTTAGTGTGCACTAAAAAGCGGACAAAGGCAATAGTATTATCATTCTTCATAGAGGCGACTATAATGATAAGTTATATGACATCATAACTGTTGATGAGACTTGGGTCCACCACTACACTCCTGGAAAATAAAGAACAGTCAAAACAGTGGATTGGAAAAGGGGAACCAACTCCAAAGAAGGCAAAAACAATTTTATCGGCAAACAAGGTTATGGGCTACTGTTTTTTGGGATGCGAGAGGAATTATATACATTGATTACCTTGAAAAGGGTAAGACTATCACTGGTCAATACTACGCAGAGTTATTGCAACGTTTGAAGCACGAGGTGCCAATTAAATTACCTCATTTGGCGAAGAAAAAAATTTTGTTTCATCACGATAACGCACCAGTGCATTCGTCGATTGTCGCCATGTCCAAAATCCACGAATTGAAGTTTGAATTGATGCCGCATCCTCCCTACTCTCCAGACTTAGCCCCCAGCGACTATAACCTGTTTCCTAACCTCAAAAAATGGCTTGGCGGTAAAAGATTTAAGAGCAACGAAGAAGTTATCGAAGCAGTAAATCAGTATTTTGAGGAGCTTGACGATTTTATGTTGAAAAATAAAGCAAAAAATAAATTTTAAAACATCGTTTTTCTTGGTCAGGCCGGAAACTTTTCACCCCACCCTCGTACCTCTCCTTACTCTTTAACTATTGAACTTATTTAGAAATGTGATTCTCGGTGGAGGTGGTATTTATTAATCATAAAATCTTTCCGATTACAATGCTCAATGGCATTTATTTAGTAATTGAAGTCACCTTAGATAAAGATGTTTCTAAATTTACATTACAAATGGATGATCTAAAAGTTAGAAGTACCTGTACATAAAAAATTAGTGTCCAATGTTGTTGATAAAGACATTCAATATAATTACATTCTTAAAAACGGTAGATTGTGTAGGGGAATTTTGGACGGTGGTTTTAAACCTGTTATTCGGAGAATGGCTCGATTTAGCATAATGAGAAAATATCATGATGACGCGGGTCACTTTGGTTTTAAAAGATGTGAATCGTTAAGAAAAAGTAAATATTGGTTTGAGAAAATTACTCAATTTACCAGAAAGTACGTTAATGCATGTATTCACTGTCAGTATAAAAAAGGAATGTATAGAAAGAGATAGGGCTTTTTACACCCGATTCCAAATCAGATCGTCCTTTACATATATTACACATAGATCACTTAGGTCCATTTTCTAAATCGGGTAGTCGAGGATATTGCTATATTGTTGTATGCCATGAATGTAGATAATTAGAAGTTAAACAATAACTACCTCCACCTGAGTTAGTAATTAGTTTAAGATAACAAATTTTGTATAAATAGCTGGCCATCAAACTACCCCATTAGAAGTTTTACAAGAAGTGCTGCAAGACAGTTGTGGAATTATTGTAAACTCTCCGTTATTGTTAAATAAATTTATTAAATTGAAATTAATCATTTATTCTTTTAAAATACCATCAAGAATAACTTAATATTATATTTTAGTCACATTGACGGGCCACACAACAAAGAAAGAACTCAATAGATTTTAAAGCTAAAGGAACATGGATGTGACAGGTTTAATAAATTGGCTGAAGGGGATTGATAGCTCATTTGAAGGGGAAGATGATGCTATCTATGATTTCTTCACTCAGATATACTCTGAGATTGATGAATTGTCAGAAGCATTCAAATATCAGAGATTTGACCCTGTGAGAATGATAAAACAGCTTAAGAAAAAGCACGTCTGATGCAAAGGCAATTGCTACCTTTGAAGTCAAGGATGGAGGAAATGTAATATTTACATATACTAATAAAGAATCATTTTATACAGATATGAAGTTTCTCATTGCACTGTTTGCAGTGAGGGGATCAAATATCTCAAAAATTAAAACTAAGACTGATCCTGAAGCTTCCAAAATCATTGATATGCTAGTGGCAAAATATTCAATCTCGACACTGAAGAGGAAGCCAGGAGACTCATTGAATGCAACAACAGTCACCTTGCCCAGAGTGGCTAATTGCTTTCCCGGAATTCTTCTTGACCTCTTCAGTGAGGGTAAAGCCAAGTCCTTGATCTCACTCCCTCAGTTGGGTTTGACTGAGTCATCCTCTAAAGTCTTCCTAAGCCCAATGAGTGTTTGTATAATTCCCAAAACTGCTGACAACTAGCCCTTGATGGTGTGTTTCCTGTGCCATGTACTGGTTGATAATGTCATTCAATCTTCTTCCACCCGAACCTCATTAACGAGGATAGCTCAATATCTGAAAGCCTCATATGACACAGCTGCTTTGCCTGAGAGCACTAGATTGGGCTACTGCCGAAAATATAAGATGATAGGGGAGAAAATGATGAGTTTCCCACAGAGCATGAAGAATGCTAATGATGCAGCTGAAGAAAAGATTAGGTCTTTGAGAGAGAAGGATAAAGGGCTAGAACAAGCCATTGGAGAGATCAATGTCTTGATCAGATATAATAAACTGGGATAGGAGTCAGGCATCCAATCTTCCTTATGGGACCAGACACTTGCAAATTGGTTCCAAGAATTATTGATAGTGAAACATAGGGAAGATGAACCTGAGTCTGGATCTGAGTACTTTGATGCATCTGATTTAAAAGGTTCACTGATTGGATCGGATGAGTCAGAGGACGAGTTCCACAGGTTGACAAGTTGACTGATTGTTCAATGCAGACCTTGTCAGTTAAAATTTAAGTTTGGATATATCCCACCCAATAATAGTTTTATTTTAAATTGTTTATAATATATATATAATAATTAGTTATTATTCTTTAAAATTACGTTTAAGAATAAGTCAACGAGAATAATTAGTTAAAAGTTAAATAAAGTTTACAAACAATAACGTTATAGCTTAAAGTGTCACGGAACCCTGGTGTCAGAATTCCTTTATTTGGAGCACCTAAATGAGGAATCCAAAAATATATTTATCATGGTAGATGCTTTTTCAAAATATGTAAACTGTAAACCAACTAAAACAACAAACTCCCGATAAGTACGTAATCACCTAAAAGAACTATTCTGTACTTTTGGAAAACCCGAATGAATAATCTCAGATCGTGGAAAAGCTTTTACAAGTAAGAATTTTAAATCTTTTATTATAAAATATCAAGTAAAACACATTTTAAATGCTGTAGCGTCTCCAAGGTCAAAGGGGCAGGTAGAGCGTTATAATAAAACCCTTGTTGATGGTTTAAATGCGTTAGTAGAGAATGAAAAAGAATGGATAGATTAACTTCTAGATGTTGTTTGGGGAATGAATAATGTAAATAATACGACTGGCTTTACACCTCACCAATTAATGTTTGGTTTAAATTTAGACATAAGAGACGTAGCTAAGAAAGAATGGACAAAGCTGCAGTGAATATGAAAAATAGGTTTGACACTAAAAGAAAAAACCCGGATCGCAGTGCCAAAACCCTGCCGACAATATAGTGTATTTGCTTATACAGGCAGTGTGGCTTTATTATGCAAACTTAAGTTGGTTTTTGGGCAAAATAAAAAATTTGACTCCTTAATACACCCCTTAAAATCACATTTTTTTTTTAATTGCAATATTATTATCAATCGAACTTTTATACCAAATAATATACAACTTTCAGTAAATAATTCACTATCTGCAAACTAGTGTTTTCATAAAATTTTTAAGTCCGGTCCTGTCGGGCCAATTTTATTAAAATATTAGGGCCATATTTTAATTACTACCAGAGGGTTAAATTTCAATTTTAAAACGATTCGGAGAATTTTTTCGGTATTTTTGGGCCCAAAAACATTTTTCAACCCCTAAAAACTACTCTTAAAATGGCCCGATTAGGCCCATTTTAAATAGGCTTCTTGCGGTGATGGATTTCAACACGTGGACCAAATTTAGTTGAAATCAATTAACTCCTTCGAAAGTTATTGCCCGCACACATATATATATATATATATATATATATACGCATATATATATACATATATATATAAACATTTTTAAAAATGGTGCCAAAGTGTTTAGGAGGTTATGAAACGTCGAGAAATTTTGGTCCGACCCCTAGGTCCCGCCATCCGACCGATGCCAATAGTGTATGTTGCCATATGGCAAATACACTAAAAACTGTCAGAAAATTATAATATTATATCATAATATAAGACGTGTAATAATAATAATAACTTATTTATATAGGAAAATGTCTGGAAAAAGAAATTATTTAACCCGGAAAGAAAAACTGGCAGTGGTTGATTGTTGCGACGAGTGAAGAAAAAATAAATACTCTGAAATACATATGATCAGAAACGACGTTAAAATATTTCCTGTATGCTTGAATTCTATTTAAAAAAGAATCTTTATAGAATAAATATATCAATATTTCGACTAAAGCATTATTTTTGTAAATAAATGTAAGGCAAGCATCTATATATAATAAAAAAAACAGAAAATTTGGCAAAACTTGAAACCCTTGTTTTCCAGCAATAATTGAAATATTATATTTCAGTCAGTTTTTCTTTATGATAAAATAAATATTATTTACAGACTTTTCTTTTATTAATTTGTGATGATTTATTACGACTTTATGTTAATATTTTGATATATGATTTTCAAAATTTCTAATAAAAAATTTGAACGGATTTGAAAAAAAGTTGTACCATTTATCTTTTAAAATGTTTTTATCAATGTCAAATGCTTTTTCTATAACAAAAATTTGTTATATATATATATATCGTATATTAAACTGTGGAAAAAATGTTCAAGTGTCAGTTTTTGGCACAAATATTTTTATTTTTAGTAGTCTACGGGTGTGACTTCCGGTTATACATTGTTATCGCGACTTATAAACTATGGAGTTCGAGTAGTAACAATTTAGTTTGTGTGGGAATATTAGTGCCGCTATAGTACCTCTACACCAAATTATATGCAACTTTCAGTAAAAAAATCACTATCTGCAAACTAGTAATAAGGTTTGTTATTTTATATAAATGTAAGACTTTTTATTTCAGTTGCAAAATGTTGTATGTTAAGTTCTAGTGTACCGACGCGAAGCTAGAATTTTTAAACATGCGACTTTTTGAAAACATTATTTCAGGTGGTCTTATTCCGCCTCATAATTTATAGGGGCCTAAATGGTACAGTTGAGAACTTAAATGGTTACTATAATAGATGTCTATTGTCTAAACTAGCCTAAAAGCGAAAATTTTATTTTGTTCATTTCTCTGTTGTCTACAAATAATTAATCAACGGTTAATAAATCTGGTGCTATTATCCTAATGTCTTTTCTTAAAGTTCAGGCCTGTTGTCCTAAAATAGAAACGTTATTAAACAGTTAGAATAATCATATTATTATAGTAATTTTTGATTTTAGTTCAGAAAAAATGATGTCTAGAGGGAAGCTGTTAGTTCAGTTATCCTTGCAACAATCACAATTTACATCCGAAGAAAAAATAAACAGCTCTTCAGTAAGTAGCCCCCCTGCTGTTACTGAAGGTGAAGACAATCAGCTGTTACTGGAGAAGTGATTCCCCCTCCTTTTACTGTAGAAGTGAATCCCCCTGTTGTTACTGTAGAAGTGAATCCTCCTGCTGATATAGTAAAAGAAGTTAATTCCTGTAATGAAGTAGAGGACCTTGATTATTGTACGTCTAGTAGCAGACCAAATCGTTTAAAAAAGGAAACAAGACGAGAAAAAATTAAGCATATTTTGGGATGTCCTGATGACAGCATAAATGACCCTTTATTTTCTTCGGATTCAGATGATTATCAGCCGGAATCAAGTTCTAGTGATGAAGAAGACAGTTCTCCTAAAAGGAAAAAAATGCTGTCACAAAAAAAGACAATTTTAGGACTAGAGAGAAATTCAGGTGATGCTGTCACTGAAGAAAATCGAGGAGGATTTATGAAAGATCAGAGATTTTCTGAAGAAGATCAGGGAGGTGTTGAAGAAGTTCAAGGAGATACTGAAGATAAGGGAGGTATTGAAGAAAATCAAGGTGTTGAGGCAGTGCCGGATGCTACCAAGAAAAAACGGAGAAAAGGAGAAGATGTGAACCCGATATATTGGGCGAGAAATGATAATTCAGCTAAAAGAAGAAAGGGAGAAAAGTATGTAGGTTTAAAAAAACAAGATGATGGTAAATATAAGCTTGTTATTGAACGAAAGGAGAGGAAGTTGCAAGCTCGATGCAAGTGCAAGAATGTAAGGCTTTTAAACTGTGACAAAATTCCAGAAATAGAAAGGCAAAGACTTTTTAATAACTTTTGGAAAGGCATAGAAAGTTGGGAAGCAAAAAGAGCTGTAGTTTTATCATTGGTGGATAAATCAAAACAAAATTTTCGGCGTGGAACGACTGATGTTGATAATTCCCGTAAAAATACGTCATTTAAGTACTACCTGAAGATAGGTGATGAAAAAGTTCGTGTATGTAAAAGAATGTTCTTAAACACATTCGACTTAGGTGAAAAATCAGTTCGATCTTGGATCATGAAATCACCTTTAGATAGCCCTATGGTTGAAGAAAACATTGAAGATTTACAGCCCTTGAATGAAACCGGTACCAATACTCCATTGCCTTCAAGTAAAGGCAGCACAGAAAAAAGGAATCAAATTCGACAATTTTTCGAATCTCTACCAAAAATGGAATCGCACTATTGCCGTGCCAACACAACTAAGAAATATTTAGAGCCTATGTGGGAAAGCAAGTCACAACTGTTTAGAGAGTATGAACGCGTCTGCAAAGAAAAAAATGATCAACCTGCCTCAACAACACTTTTTCATGCTATATTCAAAGCCTCGAATATTGGATTTTTTCTGCCTAAGAAAGATCAGTGTGAGACGTGTATAAAGTACAATCTTGGTAAAGTCACAGCTGAAGATTACCAAAATCATCAAAAGAGAAAAAAAGAATCGAGAGAAGAAAAAGAAAAGGACAAGAAAAGAGCTGAAGAATCTAACGAAGTGTCGGTGTACGCTGTTGACGTCCAAAAAGTATTGACATGCCCAGATATAAAAGCATCCTCCGCATACTACAAAACTAAGTTAAAAGTTCATAACTGGTCTGTTTACAATTTAGCTACATCAGATGGAACATGCTATATCTGGCATGAGGGCAACGGAGATTTAGACAGCAATGTGTTTGCTTCAATGATTGTGAAATTCTTAAGCAATGAAGTTGAAAACAAACCACATGTCACTGAAATAATTATTTGGAGCGATGGGTGCATTTATCAAAATAGATGTGAGAATGTTGCAAACGCTTTTCTACATTTTGCCGTAAATAAAGGAATAACTGTGTACCAAAAATATCTAGAAGCTGGTCATACGCAGATGGAGGTAGATAGTATGCACAGCCTCATAGAAAAAAAAATTAGGAAGAAGGAACATTTTGTGCCCGCAGACTATGTAAGAGCAATTAGGGGGGCTAGGATAAAACCCAAACCATATGTTGTAGAAAGTCTGACATACAAAGACTTTTTTTGTTATTCTGACGGCTACTACAAAAGTATTCGGCCTGGATCAAAGACAGGGGATCCATGTGTTACGGACTTAAGATGCCTAAAATATAAAACTGATGGTCATATTTGTTATAAACTAAATTTTTCTGATGACTGGAAGGAACTGCCCCGAAGACCTAAATCAGTCAAGGATGTATACACACAATTGAAACCACTCTACAGCAAACCTCTGCCTATACAGGAGAGAAAATTCAAGGATCTGCAGGACTTAAAATCAAACCTGGAAGAGGATTACCATCCATTTTACAATGGTCTGCGCCATGGTAACTGTGAACCGCCATGCAATCACATCAAGAATTAATACTGAACATTTCAATCTTTGCATTAATTCTGTGCTGCACTAATTACATTGTTATGGAACCAAAAGATTTTTTTAGTTAAAACATGAAAATGTAAGTTAACCTACTTTTTTGTTTAAGAAATGTATGCTTTTTTTAAAGTTAATTTTTTGCATTGCATTGTTTCGTAACAATAAAAAGAACATATTTTTCAGTTCAAACATTTTTATTTACAAAGTGTAATTTGTCAAAGTAAACTTAATTTAATTTCATTGGAATTATAATCAAAATGTACAATTTTCTTAAAGTTAATATCTTGTATTGCATTGTTTTTGTAATTATTGCCAATTAAGCGATATTTTGATGTTAAATTCTTTTGATTAGAAAATGTACTGTAATGAAAAATTAATAAAAAAGCCTTGTAAAATGTCGTATGTCTGCTTCTTCCATGTTATTTACTTGCAAATAGTTGTATGTCCATTTGCATAATGTCGTATGTTGAAAATTAGCTTTAAATTTGATTGCAAAACATTGTATGTTTCGATAAATCTGTTATAAAATATCTTAGTGCCTAAGTTAGTATTTCATGCAATAATATACGCAAAACCAAGAACAAAACCCAAAGTATATGATAATAGAACAAAATCATAATGAAAAAATTACTTTTTTTGCTGTCCTGAAAAATCCAGTTTTTAGACATACGACGTTTTGAACTTTGAGTGACGATATGTAGAATCGAGAGAGAAATGAACAGTTGACATAAGACAGAGACAGACAGACGACACAGAAAAAAAAGACAGTAATACGCATAGTCATCGACGAGGTGTAAGTGTGAAACGACGTACGACGAATGACGATTTTTCATAGAGTGTAATATTCATTTTTTGTTATATTGTTTTCAATAAAATCAGTTAAAATCAAGTGTATTTCTTCCTGACAAAACGGCCATCCTACATATAGGGGAGACTGGTGTCAATTGTAACAAGTGTCAATTGTAACAGGGGTGATTATAGAGCCATCTTACATCGAAAAGAGAAATTATGTTCATCAAGTCATACGAGACGGTGTTCTGCTTTACCAGTGACGTTTTTGTTGACGCAGTACAATTATTGTGTGTTTTATGCGCAAATAAATTGAAATTGCAGCTAAAAGTAAGTATTTACTCACTTATGGTTTTTACTGTGTGATATACGTTATTGTATTTTTTCAAAATTTGATGAGAGGTTGAAATTACACATGGGTTTAGCTACCTAATGCACTCATCGACTTTTTTGAGGTTAAAAGCAAAGCGGCATCCGACAGCATTACGTCAAAAATAGCATGTCGGTGTCGGTTGTAACATAACAAACGGTGTCGATTGTAATATGTTACAATCGACACCTAAATATTTTTTTCATTTTTTTAATACTTTTTTGGATTTATTTCAGCAACTACGTAAAATCATGGTTAAACCAAGGCCAAGAAAAACGGAAAGGGGAACAATTCCTCAAAGCATCTTTGACGAAGCATCAAAAAAAGTTATTGATGGAAAGCAATCAATCCGAAAAGTTGCGGATAAATATGGTATGTGCCACGTTACTTTATATCGTTACATAAAAGCACTGCGTGAAAATAAAAAGCCAAAAGCCGGATATAATCCTCACAACCGAGTATTCGATGAAGAAAAGGAAAAACAGATTGTCCAGTACTGCAAAACTTCAGTCGACCTATATTTTGGTTTAAGCACGAAAGACCTAAGAAAACTAGCTTTCCAGTTCGCCAGTCAAAATCAGTTGCCCCATCCTGAAAAATGGAAACAAACCGGGCTTGCTAGTGAAGATTGGCTTATAGCATTTCTAAGAAGAAATCCAGATCTCTCGTTACGTACACCACAAGCTACAAGTATTAACCGAGCCATGAATTTCAATCGGGTAAATGTAGACAAATTTTTCGACAATTTAGCTACAGTAATGGGTCGATTTGCCTTTGAACCTCAAAATATATATAATGCCGATGAGACAGGGATAACTACTGTGCAAAAACCTGTCAAAGTCATTGCAAAGAAAGGCACCAAACAAGTAGGATCCATTACATCCCAAGAAAGAGGGACACTAGTTACAATGTGTCTAGCTGTAAACGCCGTTGGCAACACTGTGCCACCGATGTTCATTTTCCCCCGATTGAAATTCCAGGACTATTTTATAAGAGATGGCCCAGTTGGCTGTATAGGCAGTGGAAACAAATCTGGGTGGATGCAGGAAACAGACTTTTTACTTTTTGTCAAGCACTTTGCTAAACATGCCAAACCAAGTGAAACTAACAGAGTTTTGCTCATCTTGGACAACCATTCTTCCCACATATCTATACCGGTTATTGACTTCTGCAAAGATCATTATATAACTCTTTTGACGTTTCCCCCTCACACCTCGCACAGACTTCAGCCGCTGGACAGAGGAGTATTTGGGCCATTCAAAAAGTATTTCAATGAGGGTGCTGATCAGTGGATGAAGAACCATCCGGGTAAACGTCTAACAATCTATGATTTGCCATCCATAGCTAAACTGGCACTTCCTCTAGCATCTACTCCTAGAAATATTCTTGCAGGATTTAGTTGCACTGGCATTTATCCACTTAATAAAGAAATATTCGGCGAATCTGACTATGCACCGTCAACTGTCACTGACAGGCCTTTATCAAATGTAAATGAAGAGGGGGGTGTGACGGTAAGGGAACAGACTCCTACTAGAGAAATGAAACCAACTACATCTGAAGAAACAATCAGCACACCTTCTACTTCACATAATGTCCAGGGTTCAATTTCTCTAACACCGGAAAGCATAAGACCGCTTCCTAAAGGCGATGTACAAAAATCTGGTAGAGGGCGAAGAATAAAAGGAAGAACAACTGTGCTGACCGATACACCAGAGAAACTGTTGCTGATGGAAGCACAAAATAAAAAAAGAAAGGTCTCTCTGAAACTAGATCGTGCGACAAAAGCAAAGGATAAGGGTAAGAAGAAGAAAATTATTTACAGCAGCAACAGCGACTCTTCTGATTGTGAAGATGAAAATGAAACGTTCTGTTTAACCTGTAGCGGCCGTTATTCTACCAGCAAAGAAGAATGGATTCAGTGCCGAAGCTGCAAGATGTGGGCGCACATCAGCTGCACTGATAAAAGTGATTATTTTTTATGTATTAATTGTCTGTCAGATTAGTTTTTTTGTTCTTATATTGTTTGTTTTTTTTAAGAATATTATTAATTTCTTTGTTTTTTCATAATTGATATACCTATTTCTTTATTTTTTAATAAAGTTGTATAAGGATAGCTGTTATTTTTATAGCGTATTTTATGTGTTACAACTGACACCAACTATGTTACAATTGACACCAAAAAGGTGTCAAAAGTAACCTATGTCATGCTGTAAATTATGTGAGGGGCACTTCGAGTTGATTCGCGATAGGTGAATAATATAAAACAAATAACTAGCACGAAGTATTCCTCTTTCTTCCAAAACAAAAATTTATCAAAAATTACTTATGGTTTGCTCAGAAAAAAATAATGTTTATTTTTTGTTACAATTGACACCAGTCTCCCCTACATATATATATAAACATTTTTAAAAATGGTGCCAAAGTGTTTAGGAGGTTATGAAACGTCGAGAAATTTTGGTCCGACCCCTAGGTCCCGCCATCCGACCGACGCCAATAGTGTATGTTGCCATATGGCAAATACACTAAAAAGAGCAGTGAATACGGAGTAAATGATCTCGTTTTGTGGTCTGGCGCCAGCACAGATAAAAAGGAAACGACTAAAAA
Organism: Venustoraphidia nigricollis; assembly: GCA_034508555.1. NCBI lineage: Eukaryota > Metazoa > Arthropoda > Insecta > Raphidioptera > Raphidiidae > Venustoraphidia > Venustoraphidia nigricollis. The sequence goes on from JAVRKA010000016.1 coordinate 7,256,425, forward strand.
GTTGAAAGTTAAATTTGGAGGACCATATAGAGTGAATAAAATACTGGGCAATGATGGGTACGAGATAATGCCTATCAAAGGAATTAAAGGATACAAGAAGTTTAAAGGTGTTATTGCAGCAGAAAACTTGAGGAATTACACAAATGCTGTTGATACGAGTTCGGACAATGATGTAGACAGTACAGAGGAACTAACAGACTGATTTGAAAGTTAAAAATTAAAAGGGGTGATAAACGCGAGTACAGCACATAAAATAAAAATTATTAAGTGTGTCAGTACAGCTTCTTAATAAAAAGATTAATAAATGCGAATACAGCATTTCATCAAATGGGAAAGCTAATTCAGTATATAATTATTGTTCGTTATTTAAATGTTTTCAGATCCAGTAATTTCAACAGGCCAAGCAAACGAACAGAACACAGCGGTCGTAATCAAAGTCGAGGTCATCGGGGCGATGACTAGTCAGGATGGCTAATTGTTGGGGTACGCCACTGGCCTGGAGTCTGGATAACATAGGCTATAGTTATTACTAATAACTATATATGCTTCTATTACTAACAACTTATTAGTATTAAATAGAAGCTGTAACAAAATGAACCCCTCTGCATCCCTGTCATGGGGTAATCGGAATGCCTGGAACCCGGCATATTCTTAGAAAATAGTACATGTGCAACCACCACCTAGCACACACGTGTAGACGGCGACACTTCATTTTACCGCCAAAAATACTTTATTGCAATATTTTCTCGAATAGATCGAACTCACAAATTTGTTTATGTTTAAAATATCTGTAGAAAAGCTCCATGAAAAAAATATGTTCGGAACGGGAACCATAAGAGAAAATCGTATTCCTGGTAGTACTTTGCGTGACTCAAAAAACATGAAAAAATCTGAACGTGGCACTTATGACTATATGAAAATTGCAGACAGCAATATAGTATTTGTAAAATGGAACGACAACAATATTGTCACCTTTTGCTCGAACGCGAGTGGGGTAAATCCAATACATTCTGTGAAACGATATTCTCAAAAAGAAAAAAAAATTATTCAAATAGATCAACCGGACGTTGTAAAATTATACAACAGAAGCATGGGAGGAGTCGATCGTTCAGATCAAAATCTGAGTCTATACCGCACCGCTATAAGAGGAAAAAAGTGGTATTTTCCCTTTATAGCTCTCACTGTGTAGATATGGCAGCTCAAAATGCATGGCAGTTGCATAAGCATTATGGAGGAACAATGGACCAATTATCGTTTAGACCAGGGGTCTCCAAACTTTCCAGCCTTAGGGCCATACTGATTACTCCAGTAAGTTTCGAGGGCCAAAACCATATTATCATTGTTGCCGGTGGTAAAAAGTGAAATAGTCCACTGATGAAAAAAAAAGTCCGAAAAAGTACGCAACCTTTAAAAAAGGCTGCAAATCGGACTAAAGTCCGCAAAACGGCAACACTGCATATTATTAATTTTCCTGTCATTATCTGTAATTTCTAGATTAGTCGTAGAGTACGAGCCATGAGGAGTAACGTGACACGACGTCTGGTGGACACAAGCGGAAATAGGTAGTACCTTCTATCGCTAACAGATGGCGCTAATAGCACGTACAGAATAATCTCGTTGGTTCGAGAAAGTTCTGGTGTCTTCCACTCACTTCTAGATGGTAGTAATTGGAATATATAAGAAGGCTAGTGGCGCAACCACAAGTCAGTTCCTATGACACTGTTGTGAAATAAAATAGTGCGTACCTCCTTAAAACGTGTTTGTGTTAAGACATCTTTGTAACAGTATTTTGATTTGAATTGTTGCTTTTGTGTGTGATTTAGTAGTATGGAAAAGAAGCGAAAAATTGATAGTGAATGCAGAAAATTCAAAGATCGGTGGAACATTCAGTATTTCGTAATTGAGTCCAGTAACAAGGCGCTATGTTTGATTTGCAATGAAAGCATAGCCGTTCTCAAGGAATATAACATTAAACGTCATTATGAAACAAAACATTTTCAAAATTACTCAAAATATACAGGAAGTTTGCGGACAGAAAAATTCGAAGCTATGAAGCGCGGATTGAAATCGCAGCAATCTTCATTTACAAAACTCAAAACTAAACAAGAGGCTGCAACTCGTGCCAGCTTTCGTGTGGCTCTTGAAATTGCAAAACGTGGAAAACCATTCATGCAAAACATTTGTAATACTTCGTCTAAACTTTAGACGAAGTATTGCAAATGTTTTGCTAATCCAAAATAAAAGGGAATCGGTGTATCAAAAATGTATCAAAATACCGAATTACGTTATGACCGATTAGACCATTGGGTAATCCCTCAAGAGAAGCGGATGTCCGTTGCTTAAAGACTCATTTGACAAAGGTGTTGGGCGATCAAATCTTGTATGAAGAATTTGCAACAGTTTTAACTCAAATCGAAAGTCTGTTAAATTCTCGTCCTTTTTGCTGGCTTAGCAGTGATCCCTCAGATCCAGAAGTTCTCTCGCCCGCCCATTTTTTTGACATTAACGCCCCTGAAGACTTTACCCACAATAGACGTATTGTCCGAACCTCCAGCTCGTCTGGATAGGTATCAGTTGTTAGATAAGATAGTGCAGAGTTATTGGTGCCGATGGAAAAATGAGTACCTCAGCTCATTACAAATCCGTCAAAAATGGAACACTCCGTCTTTCCTGGTAAGGGTTGTTATGCTTGTTCTCATTATTCAGGATAACGTACCACCTCTTCATTGGCCATTAGGGGTTATTGAGGAGACCTTTCCCGGAAAAGATGGGCACATTAGAGTAGTTTCGGTAAGGACAAAGAATGGCTTATACAAGAGGCCAGTTGTAAAACTTTGTCCCCTCCCAACTCAGTAAGAAAATCTTAGTTTTAGTTTTTGTTAGTTTATTGTTTGTTTCTTTTTGTTGAACCAAATCTCCCTTGAAAACCGGAGGTTTTCAATGCCGGGGGGGATGTTGGCGTCATAGGTGAGTAATCAACTCACAGATGGCAGCAAGGAGTACGTTTGTTTCTGGTATGTTTCTCTGATCGTTTTTTTTGTAGACCAGTAGTTGCTAGTGTGCGTTGGCAAAAGGTCGTGCTTTGATAATAATAGAAGATAATACGCAAATAAGTGAATTTTTTTGTTTTTTGTTGTTCTTAATAGACCGACCGCTAAAAATAGACAAGTCACTAAAAATAGCCAAGCCGCTAAAAATAGACAAAACGCTAAAAACAGAAAACAGCCGATAAAAATTAAAAGCAGTGATAAAACAATAATGTTTTCTTCTTTTTTTCCAATCCCAAAGAAAATATGTGTTTAAACCCGACGGTGATAATAATTATAACATCAACAAAAATAATATACAGTCCACTACAATATCGAACAATATGCACTTATTGGTATATTTTTACGGTTTTGTTTTATATTTGTGTTAAGTCTTTTATATACACTTATTAATGTATTTTTACTGTTTTAGTTTATTTTCGTGATGATTTTATATCTATTATATAGAGACGCTGATGACCTCAGTTGTTGAGCGTCTATAATCTACAATCTCTCTCTCCACTGTCTCAGATACCACCTGGACGTCATATGAAACCAGTACAAAGATCCAATCTGTAAAGCAATCTTAAAAGACATGGTGTTTAGTGGAAACTGTGATTTAGAATACACAATGGTAAAGTACCGGTACTCCTCGACTTACAAACGCTCCGGACTTACGAATAGCCAGATCAGTGGTCTGTGCCCTCAATTTTTTTATACTTGTTCAGAAGTTCCGGACGCATACGCAGGAGTCAGCGAGGTGGTTAGATTGATAGATCAACTGGATGCAGGTTTTAGCGAAGATGTCAACTGGCTACTAGAAAGCGATCTGTAGGAACTCAGCACCGACGAATTGATGAGATTGATTAAAATTGGTGAGTTCGATGACGGCCAAGAAGACGACACCTTCAAGACTTTTATTTTATCCAAACTAAACGAGGGTTTTGGGCTGATGGAAAAGATGCTTGCTTGTTTCGAGGCCCAAGTTCCTGATAAGGAGCGGTTTATGAAGGTCACTGCAGATGTGAGAGATGCATTGAGATGCTACTCGCTGATCCAGACAGAAAGATGAAGAATCGAGTTCAACCCTCGACAACTCAATTTTTTCAAAAAAAGACTCGAGCGAAATAATCCGAGGAAAAACAAATGGCCTTTTCAGGACTAACAAAAATCTCCCAAAAACAACCCTGGGATTATTCAATGTAAAATCAATTTTGGAAATATAAACAATATATTAAAATCTTATTTCTGATTATAATGTATATTTGCGAAGAAGATCCATCTTTGTACCGACCTACTGTTCCGGGCCTATAGAGGGACGTTACACAATATTATTTTAAATCGATGAGTACACGATTATTCCAGTCGACGCCCGGACTATGGACAAACAAATGTCGATGGGCTTATTTATAAAATTCAGCAATCATTCCATCCAGTGTTGCAGTTGAACTTGTTTCAATTAACGATTAACGAAGTCAACGGTGACCATCCTAGCGTCTGAATAACAAACCACCCTGGAAGTACAATGATAATATGTGACATTGCAGATGATAGGCAATTCATGTCCACATAATACTGAAGTTTCAGCTAGCATAAAAGCAGAATTTGAAGGGACAGGCATTTTTTTCTACGAGCCCAAACATTTTGGACGTTGACCCGGAATTCAATTTATATTCCAACAGATTAAAGAAATCACATGATTTTATCAAATGCTTAAATTTCACTAAAGTTGCGTCGTCATCTTTTCAAGGATTGAAATCACTGTAGATTTTCCATAATTATTGTCCAGTAACATGTTATGCTGTTGTTCAAAATCAGAACTCCATCTTCGCTTTTGAACAGCCTGTAACAAAAACAAAAATGTACTTTAGTTATAATATATTGTATGCTACCATTTAAAACAAGACCTTATAAAAGTTGATAATATTGATAATAAAAAAATAGGTTTGTCATCTAATAACTGGTAATGCAATGATTACGATTAATTCATCTTTAAAGTTCAATACCAGATATATGTTATAATAGAAAACAGTATCACGGGTAATTGGAATAATAAAATAAAATAAATCAATTTAAACACTCACTGATTGCAACGTTTCGTCTTTTCTTTAAGTAAGACTTTTTCAAGCTCTAAAAATTTTTTTTACAGAAATTAACATTCATATAATAAAAATATTAAACACTGTGGATTAAAAAATTTACTAAAAAGTAACAATGTTGTGTACAATGACATTCTAAATTTGAAATGATTATCTTGAGTAATTGAAAGATTTTCGTATTTTAATTTACATATATAAAGAAATTAAAAGTTTGAAAAGATTAATTTAAATTTTCTAATTTTTTGTCACTTGATTAGTACTAAAAATGTTTTCAATTTTCTGTGATGTATATTTAATTTAAATTCAAAAAAAATTTGGGAATTGTGCTGACCTCTAACAGATAATTAGCTAAACTGAGCAACTGTCATACTATAATTTTTAGTTGACTATGAAAATAATATAAATAAAATATTTTTTTAAAAAAAGAACGTATTATTTTCTACAATTTTCAATTTTTATAATTGTTTTTTTGTAATGACAAATTGCACTTTATATCAAAGTTTAACTAGTATGAATGTTAATTTTTGTAAAAATTTTTTAGAGCTTGAAAAAGTCTTAAAGAAAAGACGAAACGTTGCAATCAATGAGTGTTTAAATTGATTTATTTTATTTTATTATTCCAATTACCCGTGATACTGTTTTCTATTACGATTAATTTACGATTATTACAATTATTACAGATAAATAAAAAAACTTGCAAATTTTACAAAAAATATTAATGAATTATTTTTCGACGATAGTTTCGGACAATAAGTCCATCCTCAGGAATATAAAACATATTTTGTACTGAGTATATGTTTTATATTTCTGAGGATGATGGACACACAAATTCCTCAGCTTCTATGATCGTAATCGATGGAATCACTGCATCACTAGAAATAAGTCCACATAGAATTAGAAACTAATAAAAAAATGATTAGATTTTTTTCTTTTATTGGTGCTTCCTTCGCATCAAATTTCAAGATTAACAGGAAGAACCCTGTAAGTTCTGACGAGTTTTGTTAGGGTAAATATGTTTTTAAAAATTTAATCATTCTGTTCATACTAGTAATCTTTGAAACATGAAATATCTATCTACATGGGCCACACTCATGTCTTTAAAGGGTTACGCCACATTGAGATTTTTAAAACATTGATTTTTTTTTTTCATTGGCTAGACAAATTGTTTACACTTTTAAGAATATTTTAAGCATATAACCATTTCAAAATTCAAACTATTACAGTTATATTATTTTTTTCACTAAATCCCCACGATATCCTGGTGGTAAATTGTATAATCATTTGCCAAAAGAAATTAAGGACATAAATAATTTTCAAAAATTTAAGCACGCCTTAAAATCTCATCTTGTAGACAGATGTATATACGACATAAATGAATATTTTCTTATCTGAACTGTAACTATTTTATGTATGACGCTATTTATACTGCGTATTCAGTCTTTAATAAATTATTATTATTATACCAATTAGCAGTAAGCGTGTTGGAGTCGAACCGAAACTCAGGTAGCGATCGAACCGTTACGAGAACCCAAAGTCCTGACATAAGACATTACATGATTCCTTCGGAGAGTTTCGGAAGCTAAAAATAACTCAGGTACATTCGTTGTCATCAATGCCGGCCCCTTTATATATTATATTTCTACATTATACTTTAGAATTATGCAAAGTTGGAACTACAGTCAAAATCTGTTAGTACGACAACGAAGGGTCTACTCATATTTGGTTGTAAAAACCGATAGTCGTCACAACCAGTAATGATTTGGAGGTACAAAGTAATTTTTTATTAAGTATGTAATATTATTGAATGTGCAGGTTATATATAAATCCATAGATATTAATAGGAATAATATTCGCATTATCATTTTTCTGTATTCATAAAATCTGTAATTTTAGTGTTTGGAACACTTCTGTCCGTACGAATTTTGTTTACAATACAGCTGGCCGTTCTAACAGACATAATTTTCCGAAGATATTACTTTAAATGTAGTAGCTTAATGCGGTATGTCGTAATAAGCAATGTCGTAAAAAGCAGTTTTTTTTATAAGGCGGTCATATAGCATTCAGCCTTGACCTATGATTTTGGTCATAATATAACAGTGGTTCTTAACCTGGGTTCGATCGAATACCAGGGGTTCGGTGAATCAGTCTTGTGGGTTCGGCAGAGGTCAAGACACACACCCGACTCATAATTTCAACAAAAAAAAATTATTTGTGTCTTCAACAATTTCGAAATGGACTTCAAGAAAAGAAGCTTTGATAATCTAGTCCCCAGAAGCCTATTTCCAGGCAATATGTGTGTTGACGGTAAAGCACCTACGAACGGAATGAATGAACGATGTCGGTGTTCGTGAAATAAGCCGTTGATGTATCGTTCACCGAAACATCGATGTTTTGTAAACATCGATGCATCTCTAGGTCTACGGAGAGACGTAAAGGACCACAGGCGGTAAGAACGCTAAACAATTATTTGTGACGTAAATACTTACTCACAGATCATACGATATTTAAGCAGACAGGCCAATGCTTCATGGAAATGTAAAATGCGATTCGGGAGTCATTTTTCTTGAAAATCTTTTGCTGAAAGATGAATACAAAATGTCAGATTATAAAGTTATAACGTAATAATTTTAAGTAGTTTTAAGGTGACCTTTCATAATGGTTTTATGAGTGCAATGTACGTTTTTTGGGCCTTGGTCTTGATAACTCATAACTCAGTACTCGAAATGTACTAACCAGGGAGCACAAAAACAAAAATTAATTATTTTATTAAAATATGAGATAATCGACAACAGAATACCTTTGTTACAACGGCTTTTTTTTGTTGTTGAACGATATGTAAAACCACTGATAACTATAAGAAGCAAAATTGCAACTGTTGGTGTAGATATACCTAGATGCTTAATATGTGTTTAAAAGTGGTACCTCCAGTTTAGACAAAATTATGAATTTTATTTTTTTTTTCCACGTAGCCGGAGCTTTTTTATATCTGGTCTAATATATTAAAAAATGGCCACCTTATATAATATTCAATAATACGATAATTATTATATTTCGTACCTGCATTGCCGTCACTATTCATGTCCGAAACGATTATTTAAAACTGATTTAAAATTACACGTTAATCTGCCAGAGCGTCCATTTTTTATGCTTTATGACCGCGAAGTATATCGTACACCGCGTTCACTTCACGGAGCACACGTTTTGTGGTTGCGTTTATAACACTCAACAGTTGCACCTTGCACAGGAATCATAGACATAAATATCTATGTTTTTTTTTATTTTTTAACGGGAAATTGGACTATTCAAATTTAATATAGTTAAACTAAATTAAAAAATTGCGACTTTTCGTTAAATGATTTCAACTTCTATAATGGACGTGAACAATATTGAGAATAAATATCTATGACAGGGATAAAAGATAAATGGCAAATGTGCGTTCTAAAACTCTGACAACCGCACATCATGGGAATTGCGCGCAAGCAATTATTTAACCAAACATATTACCGGTTAATTAGCCGATATTTTTTTACATCACCAATCAAAAATGTCTGTCAATTACTGTGAATTTAAAGAAGCAATGTGTCGTGTGTGTAATGTTAATAACAGTTTATGATATCGGTATGGGATTGGAGAATTGTATGGTTTTTTCATTTTTAAATTGAGGCTTTTGCGGAGCTCTAGAGATATTTGTTGAATTTGACGTGACTTACTAGGAAATTTAGGTAAGCAGTATTTAGCATTTGCAACACTGAAGTCGTTCCTCCGGAACATTGCTTACTATAAACACAGAAGTTTCAAATGGTGGTTCGTGATGGTCAACAAGTTTATTAACTTACCTAATTAAAGCCGTCAGCCAACGTTGATCAAAGTAAATGTTTTCAGCAATCATCTAGAACGTGTCGAACATTATACTCATAAAATTAGATTCTAAATTAATAATTTTTAAAACTTCTACAAGTGTTGTAACCTTGCAATCAAATATAGATTATTTTGTTTGTAACTAATTGTGAAAAAAACTGTATTTAAATAAACAAAGTGACTGGCTCAATGAAATAAGTGTAAATATTGTGATCGATTTTCAAAGGAATAAAATCAAAAATATATTTTACAGTATCATTAAATAAAATATGCTGCAGTGTAGTATTTCTTATAAATAAAAATTCAAGTCGTGTTATAGTGTCACTTTTTTATAACATAAATAATACAATTTACACTAAAATTGTTAAAAAAATAATTGAATTATGTTATGAAACTTAAGCATGGAAAATCACAAGTAATGAAATATAAAAAAAGCATTCAGCTTTTTCTAAATCAGTGTGAATTTTAAAAAGCAGAAAAATAATATACTATCCGAATATAAGGAATAACTATTGTCCTAATAAAATAAAAAAAATTTTTTTTTTTGATTGACTGATTGTAAATTATAGACGCTCAACATGTAAGATCAACAGCGTACGTATATAATAAAAACATAACAAAACAATTTAAAACAAAAATAATACAAAACAGAAGATAAACAACAAGTGTATATAAATTTCTATGTAAATTAAAAAATTAATAAAAAAGTGAGTGTAAAATAGACGCTTTGGCTTACACTACTCGCGTCTAAAAACAAAAAAATAGATAAAATTTGACAAGCTGGTCTAGAGCGGTTTTTAAGAACCCGAAGATGGAAATAAGGAAATACGAAGCTTTTCCCGGAATTATTTTTCATTTGTGTTAAAATATAAGTGACAAAAATTTGGAATCAACAACATAAAACAATGAAAACTAAATTCTCAGACCTCTAAAACAAATTTTAAAAAACTTAACGAAATGAAACTACTTGCAATACTGCCCAATGTTTATATTATATAAATACAATTAAAACACTATTTGTGAAAAATAATTTTATAAAAATGCGTTAACGATATAAAATAAAACATTATGATCTGTTTAAACAAAATTAAAAAAAAAACTATTTCAAAGGTTTCAAATTAATAACGAGTCTGGACAAAATAAACTAAGAAAATCTTATCATAATTTTTTGGAACAGCCTAGGAGCTAAGTCAGCATCAGCACAACTTTTGCAGGAAAATATTGCATGCTCTATACACGGAGCCTTTCCGCATGTTGTGTATAAGTGTTTTGTCTTCCGATCATTTTTCCTTAGACAATCAGCACACCTGGTATAGCACCCAGCACTATTTTGGAGTGAAAGATTTGGTTCTTCATTGATTTGCGAACATATTCTCTTTTGAATTTAGGCAGGGATATTTTTTTGGTCTTTTCGAAATCGTAAATGCTCATACACCAGAGCTAATCCCAGATTGCAGATAAACTAAGAACAATAATTAAACCTACAGTTGACCCTTGGATCACATTTTGTCGTTCCTCCAGGTGGGAGGAAGTATTACTCACACGACTTCGCATCGGTCACTGTAGGCTGACGCACGGTTTTCTAATGGCTCGTGAGGAACCGCCCATCTGTGAGACGTGTGACACTCGTGTCACCGTCTCACACATTTTAATCGAGTGTGTCCAGTTCAGGGACACACGACAGCGGATCGGATTGTCAGGTGATCTGTCGGTTATTTTAGGAAATGATCCTGACAATGTCGATCTGCTGTTTCGTTTTTTAAAAGAAACCGGTCTCGACCGGTATCTATGATTTTATTTATTTATTTACTGTATCGTTTTGTTTTTTGTTATTGTATTATTTTGTCTTTTGTTATAGTATCGTTTTGTTCTATGTTTTTATAATTGAATCTGTCTGGTTGTGTTTTGTAGATTTTTTGTGAAGCTCGAATTCTTCACAATTAAAACACTCCTCATGACCCAAATTTGCAAAAGAAATTTTCATGTCACTTACAACTCTTCTGTACAGACCATAAGAAAACTTAATTTTTGGATGTTTTTCTTTAAAATCCATATACATAAACTTCTTTGTTATGTCGCTCGGTAAATATCTGCGATTCGGCGCATGCTCCCTTCGATAATGTGAAATTGTGGGTTGAAAACTTTCGATATGGTCCATTATTACTTTTCTGTCAATTTTATTTTTTGGAGTGGCATGTCCCTGTTTCGATACTGGGGCTGCTAAATTTGAATTTGAATACTTGTTTAGAACATCTCGAATAATGCGATCATTATGTGCCTCATATCCCAAACAGGATAAATAAAATCGTTTACAAACAACATGGAATGATCCTGATTCATCTTTTAATGTGTAAGAAATTGTATTTTGCCTTCGAGAATTTGGGCCACCAGATGTAGCTCTTTTAGTGTGGAACCTTGCAGTTGTGTTTAAAATAAATGTTTTTTTGTCTTTAGATGACATGTTCCGATAAGATTCGTTAATATATTCTCGTTGGTCTTTAGAAAATTTATCTGTGCATTTTTTTTTACAATTTTTACATGACTCCTTCAAAAACATTTTTTCTTTTTTTTCTTCTAGTTTTAGCCTTCTTCTTTCTTTAAGTGGTTTATCAAATCTCTTTCTTTTACGGACCTGTCCATCTTTTGTATACACATTTTTATTTTCCGATTCCTTTACTACTATTATTATTAGGTCATGTAAAATATTGGTAATGAATGCAGACGTAGTTATTTCTTCACCAGACGTAATTATTATTTGTTGAATAATATTAATTTCCTTGCTTAAATAATGACTATTAAGTGGAACCTCATCTGTTACCTTGTCAGAATTATAATTATCATTGGAATCAGCTGAACTAGAATAGTCCACAATGCTTGATATTTTAAAATCTGGATTAGGACTCGGTGCATTCAGTTGACTATTAATTTGATTTTCTTCGCGAGTTGGAGGACAATCATCATTGTCCAATGAGCCTCGGACTGAGAACTCGGAGTCGGAGCTTGCATCTGCAGAATAATCCAAAATTGAAAAATCTGGATCAGGCTCGGGTGCAAACCGTTTTTTAACAGTTTTTATAGAGTTCAGCTTGTTTTGGAGTTCATAATTTTTCTTTGCCAAAAACAGCAACTTGCTAGCTCTACTTGAAGTATTCATTTCATTATATTATTATAATTGTCTAAAAAAAAATACGTTCTTCGAATAATTATAATTACTGAGAATATTTTTTTAATAAACTTACTCTTTATAGGAGCTAAAGAACCTTCTGAGAAAACGCACAAAAGAAGCACAAACTGCAACTACCAAACACAGTAACACACTGCAATAATTAAACTTGTTTTTGAGGTTATGTTACAATAGAATGTCAAAGTCAATGTTAGGCCAAATTGTCGTATCTACAAAATTTTCAGCAGATACGACATTTCAACTTAACATAATACAGATACGACAAAATCCCTTAGCACAGCTGTCTCAATTGTAGATACGACTTTCCTTTTATGGCTATTAGACGGTCTTAAACACGAGCTACGACTTTCTGGCTTAACATACAGATGGGAAATGATGAGACCTATGTAATGATACCATTAACTCAGATATGACCATTTTTGCAGATACGACCTTTATCCTTAACAGGGCAGAGTAGAAGTATTTAAAGTTAATATTCTTATAAATAATTAAAGATTTTGTTTTAAGTTTGCCCCCAAAAAAAATTATAATATTGAGGACATATTCACTTTCTGCATTGAACATACTGGGTGCAACAAAAAAAACAATAAAAGAGTAGAATTAAACTCAAATTTATTCTTTCTTTAAATACAAAATGCTGTAAGACATTATTTTTACTCATTTGACTATACTTCGGCTTCACTGTCACCGTGTTCTTCTTTCGTCGGCCAATTTAAGATTTCATTATAGAAATATTCATATTCATCTGGAATATATTGCTTTATTTTTTCTATATCATTCTGTTTCTTTTTATTTATGGGTACTTTATTGTTATATGCCTTATCCGTGGGCAGCGGAACTGGTTCCTTTGTCAGTCTTAATCTAAATGTGTGCTTCATAAAGCCGTCGATAAAATCATACGTGGTGATTATTCCCTGTTTTTTATTATCAAATTCAAACTCATAGAATTTTGAAATGTTGAAATTTTTTTTCTGTTCCCGTGAAGAACTTCTCCCACTCGTTTCTATTGAAGTAACTGTTTTTTTCCATTTCCCCGTCCACCATCCTTTAAACTCGAAAATGTCATTAGTTTCGACCATATTGATTGTGAACTTATCCTTTTTGTTACATGCTCTTCTAACCATAACAGCATACTCTTCTGGTGTATATGTCCGATCTTCTTTTCGCACGACCCGTTTGATGAGACCAAAGTCCCGATCGCAGGGCAGAAAAGAGTGTCCGCGTATTGGCAAATAATAGAATATTTTATCAAACCGCCCAGAGTCTGTTAAGGCTGACAGGAATCTCAAAAAGTTGTGATTTTTGTTCTGACCGCTACAGTTGTCACTAAAAAGATGCAATTCCTTAACGGTCACCGGAATGTGCATGTCTATGTAGTCAGTCAGAAATGAACACACTTCGTTTGGAGTTTTTTTGGCTATGCCTTCATGGTACATATCCTCTTCGGTCCCACGAAAACTTTTTTTCTTTAATTTGCGGGTTTTTTTGTATTATCTTGTTAAAAATCATTTATATTGACTGTAAATAATATTTGTTATTAATAATTTTGAATTTTTTTCAAAAAAAAAGCATGTCCACCTGGCTGGACCCTAGGTTCCAATTTGGTAAAAGTAAACATTTATATATAAAAAATAAGCATTAATTCTATTTTTATATTGCAAAGTTTATTTATTATTTAAACTAAAAAGAACATTCTTGTGTATTAAAACGAAAAATAGAAACATTTCAAGAGTGAAATTCAAAAAAACATTGGCGCTCTGGTTGAATACATAGATACACTTCACATGTACTGCATTGAAACCGAGTTTTTCCTTTACAGTTTTTGTTACGGCATCTCATAAATTTATTTTTGTCTTGCACTGCACATAACGGCAAATGTTTGTTTGAAGATTTTCTTACATCAATTGGAGGAATAGCTTTAGGTCCGATGTTTTTTGATTGAAGATTTTTCGGAGGTATAAAATCAGGATCAAAATCAATACAATATGCATCCTGGGTTAGACATTCACCAATGTAAATTTTAAATGCCAGTAGATCCATTATATTGCATTTAGAAGTGCCCATGGACTGTTGATCCAGTCGGTATTCTAACCAAGAATTAACAATTGCTAAGTCAATGCAATGGAAAATAAAGCGAATTGTCCATTTTTTTGTTCTTTGTGACATTCTGTAGTACGATATCATCCTGTCATTTAAATCAACGCCTCCCATTGCTCTATTATAGGCAGAAATACAGTTTGGTCGAGGTATTGTAATGTATTGTCCGGTTTTCTTGTCCCAACGTTGAACATCGGTAATTGGCAAACTACCTTCTGACGAGGACAATATTAACACTGACCTATTGTCTATCCATTTAGTAATTGAAAGTCGCCCATCCTTCCTTACTATTTCTTGAAAGGCGCCTCTTCCTTCTTTCATTAGATCTTTGTCAGACCGAATTATTTTCTTTGCCGAAGCAGGTACTCTCATATTCATGATAGTTCCAACTGCGTGAATACCTTTATCTTCTAAATAATCGAGGAGAGGATACGAAGTGAAATATCTGTCCATGTAAATGGTACTTCCAGGAACTACATTTTGAGCCAGCCGCTTTACAACACTTCCCCCAATGCCCAGTTCTGGTTCCGGTCTGCCATTTGGCCAAGTACTCGCGCCTTGATAAACAAAAAAATCCAGAACCAATCCCTGGGGAGTTGCTAACACAAAGTTCTTCAGGCCTACAGGGTTTGGTTTATTTTTTACATACTGCCTCAAGACAGATTTCCCTGAAAAAGGGATCATTTGTTCGTCGATACTTAGATTTTGTGTGTGCGGAAGCATACTACACTTTTTTTTTATTGCTTCGATTATTGGTTCAACCTTCCACAATCTATTGTTTTTTTTCGTGTCATCGGTAACTTCCAAATTATTAACTAAATGCATATAATTGCGAAGTTTAAAAAATCTATCGCGGGGTAATACTGTCGCAGCCGGGATTTTTAAAGTTTTTTGATAGTACATTCGAACTCTTGGCATCTTGAAGCAACCCATTATGATGCAAGAACCCACCAACTTCTTGTAATCCGAACTTGTAGCTCTAAGAGGTGGTTTGTTATCTTGTAATGCTCGAATATTGCTTTGATTCGCTGTCAAATCCCAAAATTCATCGTTAAGGTACTGGCAAAAATAGCGGAAAGGTGACCAATTTCTTCTTACTCCAACATCCCATTCTTGATCCATTGCTTCTGCAATATCCGGTTGAAAAACTTTGTTCTCCCACTTCATATTTTTCCTATCAGCAGCTGATTTGTTTTTCATAATTTCTTTCTTTACTTCTGATAACGGGATATTATCATTATCGGAATCTGATTCCGATTCAGGTTCAAGAACATCAATATCTTGGGAAGCTTGGGTACCTGCAGCTTGCACTACGCTTTCATCAAAATTAACCAGAACGTAATCTAAATCTAATGTGTTCGCATCGGCTTCATCTTCGATTTCAGAGTCTTGATATTGATGTTGTACCAAAAACTCTTCATATTCATCATCAGAACTAAGATCCACATCGCTCTCATTCAATATTCTTGCTAGTTCTTCATCAGTTAAGGGCTTTTTAAAATAAGCAGCATTATCTAAAAATTAAAAAAAATACTCCTCTGAAACCGGATGTCCAGCCGGCGAGACAAAAATTAAAGAAGGTTTTAGACACGAAAAAACGTTAACTTTGAAACAACAAAGCTGTAAACTAACTCTAATGATTCTAAATTATACTACTTACAACAATTTACATTTATTTTTAACAAAAAAACGCAAAAAATATTACTTACATTTCGAACTCCTGGAGCTAGCCATAACCTCACTTTGCATGCACAAAATTCGGGAATCAACTGAAGCACATGACGCCGCTGGTCGTGTAATCACAAGTATAGGTAGTCAGCCGGCTGGACTGATGGATTTAGGCATCATAATTTACTCAGCTTTAGTGTTAGAGTACAAATAAAAACTGTCCAGCCGGCTGGACCGGGGGACCGAGGAGGATATACATTTTAGCTTTGTTTGTGGCTATGTTATGTATTCCAAAAGAATACACCCACAACTGCCTAAAATAGAAAATGTCCTGTACAGGGATGTTTGGAAGCGGAAGATTAGACATATAGTCAAAACATAAGCCTCCCACGTCAGATCTAGCTTTACAGAGCTCTTCAACTTCCTTTATTTTGTTATAGAACTTTTTACTTCGACGTTTATGGACCATTAGCTCCGCCGCAAAAACTCTTTTTGCTAAATCATTTAGAGAACGGTTTCTTATTTTTATACCTAGCTCTTCGCATACGGTGCACGTATCGACTTGCGGTCGCCCGAAAGATAGTGAAAAGTTTTGTCGAAAATACGATAGAAAGAAATAATAACACACTTTAATATCTGGATACTTTTCAGTAAACATTTGGTACATCTTCTTTACGCTTAATCTTGCATCCAAATATTGTTTCTCTTTACCACAGTAGTGGGAAGTTTTTGTCGGGTATGTTTCGATATGTTCGTGTATTTTTGTGGTAACTTCTGCAGGAATAGCGTTTCCACTTCTATTTTCACCACGTTTGTCATGGGGCGATTGTCCCAATGAAAGCAGTTTGCAAATTCGGTACAAACGTCCATTGCTTATACCGTGCACAGACACGAAAGTAGTTTTACAAATTTCAATTCTTTTGTTTTCAATAACTAAGTAATATTTATAGGATACTGTCTTGGGGTTTTTTTCGGTATTATTTCTATTTCTTTTACGTCGAATATTTTGAGAAGATATGAGACCTTGCAGATATAAGTCTTGTTCATTTTTAGTTTGGAAATTATTGAAGTAGTTCAACTGTTCATTGAGATACTCCTTCGTAATTTTTTCATAGCATTTCATTCGGCATCTAAATAAAATAAAACATGCATTAACAGCGATAAATTTTGTTATTTCTTTACTAGTTTTCTTTAAGATAAACTTACCTGCAAAGATTGCCAGTTTTTCGAGCTTCTACTGTTTTTCCTTTCCAATTTATATGCTTTTTACCGGCCACTTTAGAATGTTTAATCACATTTCTTTTGTATTTAAATTCATTTCTTACGCCTTTTCTTCTTTTAACTTCGACTTCACTTTCAGTCTCAGACGAAGACATTTTTTGACTTAAATAAACTTAAAAACACGCGAAACAAAAACTGGGATTATCGATATAAATGACGAACTTAGTTAAAAGCTATGCTTTCATCCTTCCAGCGAAAACTAAACTAAATGCGACTTGTAAGAAGAACCTAAATTCGTTATTTTTTTCACACACAATGCTTTATCACTAACAAAGAACTACTAACAAAGATAGAATGAACAGATGTAATCAGTAAATTCATAGTACAGTAAACAAACACGTGTGTTGCAGAAACAGAACATGTCCTGGACATATTTAGTTTCTGTACTACATGCATATATCATGGTATTATTTTAACACATTGACGGACAGTAGGAACAAGTAAAGTTCGAAAATTGACACTATGTGTTTTTGTAATTTTTAGAATATTTAAAGTATAGTTTTACTATTTCTGCTTAATAAACTTAATTTTGAATAATTCAGCACCTTTAATTAGGTTGCGGCCATAACCGTCATGGCGCCAGCGCACTCTAGACTTGAAGTAATGGGACGATGGCAGCTATAACAGCACAAATTTAAAAACGTAAATGACAAGCTTAATGATTCAAATCAGCAATTATTTGTGCGCAAAAAAGTATTTTTGGGAGTTTTACACGAAATGTTAGTTTATAATCAAACAAAAATAAATAAAAGACAAAAAATTTATTATAATTTTATAATAATTACATATTATTTTCTGTATGCCATGTTTCAAAACATGGTGCAGGACACAATGCAGGTTTTGATATGCAATTTTTGCAGCAATATGACGTTTCCTTCCTTATTCCCTGTTTATAACATTGTTTACAACGCTGAAAATATGTTTTTCGCTGATAATTTTCAGGACGGGAAATTTTCTCAGGAAAATGCTGTGTTCCATTGTAGTTCATTTCATTGGTTTGGATTCGTGCACCTTTAACTTTAACCAAAGTCCTTCCATCCTGTTTATAATTTATACCAGTTAGAGATCGTATGATTGCTTCCCTGAACTCTATAAACTTCATTTGAGAACCTGTCTTTTCTTTAAAGATGTAGTAAGAATTCCACACTGCTACATCCAGTAGATGAAAGATTACCTTTTTATACCATCTGATTGTTTTTCGTGGACAGGAATAATAAGACATCATCTGATCGGCTCTGTCAACACCTGACATATTCTGATTATAATTCAATATTTCAATTGGTTTTCTCTTTACCTGTTGTCGCCGGTTAGCTGTGTCTATCATACTTGGGTGGTAAGCTGTTGTTAGACAGAGCACATCTCGTTTATCTTTCCATTTGGACACGTATGTCTCATTTTGGCGTCGCCATACATGTTCTCCTCTTCTAAGCTTACGACGTGTTATTTCTTGTGGCAGACCCTTCCTATTTGCACGAAGAGTTCCTGTAACATGTGTCTTTTTGCTAAGTAATTTGTTAGATAATGGTAGACTATTGTAATAGTTATCCATGAATAAATGATGCCCTTTATTTAAATAGGACTGCATCAATCGCATCACAAGACTTTCAATAGTTGTCATGTTTTCATCGTTTTCTCGATAGCCTTTGTATATTTCTATGTTCAAAACATAACCTTGAGCTGAACAAAGTTCGTATAATTTAATTCCGTATTTTGCCTTTTTGCCTTTCATGTACGTGCGAAAATAAAGCCTTCCTCGAAATAATAACAAAGATTCGTCTAATGATAATGCTTCATTTGGTGAATATGCATTCGCAAACTTTTGTATAAGCAAATCAAGAAATATTTTTATTTTCCTCAAAGGGTCGTTTGAATTTTCTTCTTCTACACAAAAGCATCTCAAAATCTGTTCAAACCTCCTTCCAGACATTTGTGAAGGAAATGCTGGGTGGTAATGTAATGCATCAATTGAAAAGAGTTTTCTAATGCTAGAGAATTTTAGCTGGGACTGAAGCAAACACAAACCTAAAAACTTTCTCATTTCAGTCATATCAGTATTTTTGAAATTTGCCTTCCTACTATGCCTTGTATGTGGTCGTGTTTGATTGCAAAGTTTAATGCCATAATTATTCGTAGATGTTATAATCATTTCCATTACCTGGTCATCCCATATCTTTTCAAAAACCTGAATTGGAGAAACATTTTTGTCGATATCCAAAAGAATCCCAGCGGCATCTGCATCAAAAGAAAAATTCCTTATAGGTGTTGTATTGGTATGCCATGTCTCATCATTTTCTGGTTCTTCTGGTGCTTCATATTCCTCATCTGTAGCTGATTCATCATCTTCACTACCCGAAGTGTTATTTTCAGCACTGTCAGCATCGGATTCAGATTCACTATTGCTTGACCCACTACTCATTTCCTCAAAAAGCTTCAGCAGCCTAGCCTGCTCTTTTTCCCAACTGGCCATTTTCTGTAAATATTGAATAAAACATTTTATTTTATATATTATTATTATTTATTTATATTTCAATTGCAAAATCATAAAAAAACAAAAAGTAAGCAGTATAACCATAAATATTTCTTATGTATCAAAATACGCTAAACTTTATTTCT
The DNA here is from genome assembly GCA_034508555.1 of Venustoraphidia nigricollis. Classification (NCBI taxonomy): domain Eukaryota; kingdom Metazoa; phylum Arthropoda; class Insecta; order Raphidioptera; family Raphidiidae; genus Venustoraphidia; species Venustoraphidia nigricollis. The sequence goes on from JAVRKA010000016.1 coordinate 7,276,251, forward strand.
ATTTAAAGCGTAAAGTCAATAACAAACAAATACTTACCAGTATAAACAATAAAAGTGATCAATAACACAACACAACTCAAGAGAAAACACGATCGCACTACTCCCTTCGCAACCACATGCGTACAGATGGAAAACAAAATTCAACCTAAAAAATTGTTTCCAAAACACGACAATAGGCTTCTACTTGTACGCCGGTAAATGCACATTTGTGCTGCGATCGCCGCAGTGTCTGTAAACGACCGTTTCGTTTTAGACGGCTGTCGCCGTCATGCCACATAGTGAACTTCGCTTTGACGGCTATAGACGCAAGTGTCCGTCAACGTGTTAAGCATAGGGAATGCAGATACATGTTTCGTTTCTGCACCAATCGATAGAGCTACCTCGAATTAGTATATCTACATGTATAACTCAAAATCGGCAAAAAGTGGACATGTTCACTTTCTGCATTGACCGATTCAATTATTGTATACACTGACTATTGTCATATTTTTATAGACGCTGATAACCTCAGATGTTGAGCGTCTATAATCTACAATCTCTCTCTCTCTCGTTTTGTGTTGGTTTGCATTTTCCTGAAAAATCATAGGGTGAATGCGTCGGTTGTCGGCCAGTTAACGCGATGTTCCAAATATATTTCGTTTCATCTACTGTACTAAAACATTCTCCACTTTCATTACCAGTTTTCAGTTCGAATTCTTCACCTACCTTTTCATCTAATGCACCAACAAATTCTTCATTTTCAGCATTACTTGTTCCATCACTTGCTGGCGGAAAAACATCAACTCGCAAAATCGTGACTTTGGGTTCATTTATTTGTATCAAATGTTCAGTGTTTTCTATCAAAAACAGAGACCCATCACTATTGATCTCATATTCACTAATTTTCATTTACAACTTCATCGGTGGCAGTGGTGTTACCACCAAGTACACGTTCTTCAAATTCTTTCAGCTCTTTCATTAGCCAATCCACGTCACCAGCTCGATCAAGAATGTTTGCCTTTAAGCTAGTCAAAACTCTTTGGGTACTCTTGAAGTCAGCAGAAGTCAATTCTTCTACGTGCTCAGTCTGCTGAACGTCCTGTTGAATATTTTCGAGGTTATTTTAGACACATTTTGTGTAATTTTACTGCCTCTGGATCATAAGGAAATAATCCACAGCGTTTAAGGGTCATTCTACTTTTTAGTGCAGGTTTTTGCACTGCTAAAAGTGGGCTTTAAAAATTTTATCATTAGAGATAAATGAAGTAATGTAACTGTATTTATGCGTAATTATACCCACACCATTGAAATTAACTGCCAGCAGCGAATTTTTTACATATTTCTTTCTGAAAATAAAGATTTTGGCGACCAAGGTAGAAAAATCATACCACTTTGTTACCAATCTAAATATTTTTATTGAGCAGCTTTAGTCACTCATTACAAACAAATAATTAACAAAACGTATTTTAGGAACATAAATCTTTCTCTTTCATAACTAAAATTAGAAATTATCATTTATTAAGTCTTATAAATCACATTTAAATGACAACTATGTTACTGTTGTGCACTTTTGTTTACAAAGATTTGACATAAAATGTATATATATGTAAAAATATCTTAACAACGTATTTAACATTGATATTAAAAAATATTATCTTGCATCGGATATATCTGTAATGTAGCTTATTATGCCAATTGTACAACTCAAATTGAAAAACCTTTACTTAGAAATAGGGACATAATGGTAACACAGTTGTTCAACAGTAACAAAGTAGTTTCAATAGAGAATTCTCTTCTACAAAAATAGCTAATCAGTCTCTTATTTACCACAAAGGTTAAACATAATAATGTTAATAATACAAATATATCCGTTTTACCAAAATCACAGCACTTATGCAGGTCGGATTACTTAAAAATTAATTATTAATTGCAGTCATTGTTCGAACACTTCCAGAGGATTAGGGAATTCGTAGTATTCGCGTTTCCCTCTAAAAATCTTTTTCGGTGCAGAAACCACTTCAACAATGTTATCATAAGGTTCACAACTAGTGTCTGTTTCGACCGCTTTAAAAAGTTTGCCAGTCTCATTTACACCTCTGTAAAACATAAATTTTACGTCGCCATCTTCGTCAACCTCACTCAATGCTGAAGCCAAGTATGTATAAATTTGTTTTCTACCTTGTATTTTCAATAACACATAAGTGCCGGGAACGATTTTACTGGGATGCAAATTTTCTTTCTGAAGTAGTTTGTCACTTTGTTTTGAAGTACTGGGAAAATTGTGGTCATTATTGTTGGAAATGTCTCTAAGCGCAGAAAGAGGTATGTCGTCACTGCTGTCGGAGTCCGAGGAGTAAATTTGATGAAACAGCGATTGGCGTGGTTTATTTATGTTATCAACAGTCAGCTCATCAAGTGGAGATTCGATTGCAGTTGGTTGTTCATCCTGAATCACCAAATCATTGACTGGAACATATTCTTTTGGTTTTTTATTTAATCACGGGAAATTGGACAATTGAATTTTAATATAGATAAACTAAATTAAAAAATTTTGCGACGTTTCGTTAATTTCTTTTAACTTCTTCGGGCAAAACTGAAATGATATTTTGCGACGTCCAATTTCCCGTGATTAAATAAAAAACTTATTAATTATAATGGACGTGAACAATATTGATATTCTTTTGGTTTCAGGCAAGAACATATTCCACGACTACAGTAACAGCTCAAATCACGGTACATAAGTTTGCGAGGATTTTCAGAGAAAGTTTGGTGAACTTTCATGGTCCCAACTAAAGGTGGCACAAAATCGGATATTTGCTTTTCCATAAGAGCAACTTCTTCATTAGTTATCATGAATATTAGTATCTTGCTTTTATCACGCAAATTAAGAAAGAATTTTTTGGCATTAAGTATGTCTTGTCCAGTAGCGACTAATTGATCAGCCGTGCGTTTCAAAAACCCACCAACACCATCAGCAGCGCCTTTTCCATGGCCTGCTTCGAAATAGTTCCAAGTGAATTTTTTAAAGCCATAGTTGTCGAAAAGTCTTGTACACATAAAATAAAAGTTTTGTTTTTGTCTATACTGTGTAGCTGGGCCATCAGAAAAGAAATGAATAAATTTTACCCCAGGATACTCTGCATTAATCATGTGGAGCACTGGATGTAGATGTGCCCAAATGGCAGCCGGATTATGCGATCTGTTTTCAGATATAGTACAGAAGGAATGCACATCAATATTAGAATTATGCCCCTTGATGTAGTACACTCCAGTATGCAAAGACACCTGATTCCGTGAACTACCAAAGTGGTGGCCTTGAATTTCTTGATGCATTTTACAATTGTAGTTCTCACTAAAATCTATGTGCATAACTAGTTCATCTTCACCAAGTCCATCGATGCACTTTCTGTAATTTCTGTGCTGTGTTTTGATGAAATATACATGGCGTGCAAAGTCTTTGACACACGCTTCAAACGAATCAATCAGATCTTTTACTGTGCCTTCGATAAATTCAGGAACATTTTTAGATATTTTTATTTTCTTTCCGTCCTTTTCTATCATTTCAGTCTTTCTTACCCATTGTGGCCATTTAACTTTTAAATCAGTTTCAACAGCATTATTATAATTAGTCTTTTTTTCAGAACAATCATCACATTTGCTTGTCATGCAAGGCAAAGAATCCGTCGAACAAACCCGATCTGATAAAATTTGGTTAAGATCAGAACTTACAATGCATTTGTGTTTGTGCAGACAATTGGCCATGTGTTGAATGTTGGTATGCATTTTACACAGACATGTTTCTCTGGCGCTAATTGATGGCGTAAGAACAAAGAATGGTTTGAGACTGGAAAAGTAACTGTAGGAACATTTCAAATTCGGATTTTCTTTTTTAAACGACTTATAGAGGTTCTTCATCGTGTCTAGTAAGTATCTTCTTTGTACTTTTTCTTGTTTAAATGTAATTGTTTCCTTTTTACTTGCAGTGGCTCTAGAGATGTCATCCCGTTTGAAGAATTCAATTACTTTTGCTCGTAATATCGTCGTTTTTGAAGTCAGTGTGTTTTTTCTAAAATATCCCTGTTGCAGGTCAAGGGTTTCCCGAAGTATATCAAGTTTCTTTCTCGATGCCGCAATCGTCTGTTCTTCAAATATTTTCGTGAAAATTCTTCTTTCTTTTCGACTCTTTATTTTCTTGTACCGTTCTTTTATCGCACTCGTCAAAATTTTGTACTTTTCAGCTGTTTTGTCAGTTTCCGTTGCTTTATTCTCTTTACTTCGGTTTAATCTATGGCATTTCTTCTTATACTTTTGATATTTTCGCTCAGCTGCCTCTAGCTTTTCTTTCAGATTTACGTTTTCTCTATAGAGTTTAGTTCTGTCCCTTCTTACTTGTTTACGTCCACGATTCTGCGCAGAAACAGAAGCTGATGCAGGTGAAGTCACCGTTGATGTTGATTGTTCATTAGCCGAACGAGATAGAAATAGTGATTGTCTAGGCATCCGTTCATGAGAATTTTTTCGAGTGGCTTTCTGGCGCGAAGACAATGGAGATGGAGACAAAGAAGGTGTGCGCAATCTGCGAGAATCGGGTATCGGACGATTTTCAGGAATATTTGGTGCATTTTGTCCTGTTGGTGGAGTGTTCACACGAGGTACATCAGGTTGAGGGGTCAATTCCGGAGTGTTTCTTGTAATAGATTGCAGGGCATGAATGCGGGCTCTTCTTTTGCTGTTAGCGACCCGCCATTTTCTCTTGCATTGGCGATGTTCACGTGATGTTAAGTCTTTGACAAGGCGTTTTGTTTTGTGGTACCTTTCTAGAGCCTTTTTTCTTGCGTCCTCATCTTTAACAGGGTCTAATTTTCGCTTGTTTCGGTACCGACGTTGTTTTTCGGCTGGAGTTAGCGGCATGATCTTCTGTAAAAGATAAAAACATGGCATTGTAGTACTAATTTTACCGTCAACAATTAAAGTAAGTCAGCAAACAATTGTAAAATTGTTAAAATATTAACCTGTGGGTCGATACGAACTAATCAAGTTAAATAAAATTAGAAAGAATCAGTGACAGAGTATATTTACAACTGCGTTACCATCTTTACAACTGCGTTACCACAGCAGAGTAACAAAGTGGGCCGGTAACACAGTTGTAAAATAACATGATGCTACCTGATATTTACGAAATGACCATATAATTTGCAAATCCAACAATAGAATACAATTAAGTGACATAAATGCCACGTCTCAACAGTTAAAATATAAAGTAAAAGTTTAGAAACTTACCTTTTCGCCGGGTAACAAAGTGCACACCAAATAAACACACGCGTCTTGATTCACAACATGGCGGCGACTGAGTGGCGGCACGTGGCTTACTGCCATTCCCCTCCACCCCGCTCTTGTAATGCGCAACCTACCCAATCGACCCGACCAGTGACGGTACAGCGACATCTAACGATTTTTTTAAGAAATACCAGTAACATAGTAGTACCGTATTGAGCTTCTTCCTTAGGGACAAAACTAAAGTAATTATTTTGAAAAAGAAATAAATCGTTTAAAAATATATGAGGCCTACATAAAAAACGCAAACATATCAAATAAACTTAATAAATTTTTGAAACATAGGACTACACTGCAATAAGAATACTTTTTTTGGTTAAGTTAGTCCGCGTATTAGGTCGGGGACACTTTGCAATACTATGGAAAACAACTATGTTACCATAAAACTCCACTTTGTTACCCTTAATTATCTTAAAATAGGCAAAATATTTAAATATAAATGTTAACAGAAGTAAACTGCCCTGTTTAGGATAAAGGTCGTATCTGCAATTTGCAATGTTCCAAGAAAATTAAGAAAAACTTGTCAGGTGTACGCCATCTACATTTTTTGACAATTCTTTTTCAAATTTTGCATAGAAACATAAAATTGCCTCGAAAGTTTTGGGGGAGAAAACTGAATAGTTCCGAAATATTGAAAATGTGATTTTGTTAGATACGACTTTTACGCTTAACATAACACTCATATTATCATTGTTATATTACAACAATCAGTATATACGACAAAACATACATTTTATTATTTTATGCATTATAATTATAATATTAATTAGGTTTCACATATTTATTATAAGAAATGCACCAAAATTAATACATACGAAAAACGAATAAATTCTTATACGTTTGTATTTTTTAAAGAATACAAATTTTGAGAAATTTATATTAATTTTGTAAAATAAACAAATCTACTTCTTAACAAAACAAAACAAAAAATCTTCAATTATGTAATGTGTTTTTTATAATTATAAGTCCGCCTCAGATTCCGTAGAAGGCAAGGATTTCCAAAATTCCAATCGACTTTTGGGTATTATAGGTTCTAGCCTTTTTATTAGAGTTTCCTTCCTAATTACGGAAATTCCTCGAGCTGTTTCTTTGCAATTCGGTTTCTTTAATCCACGTTTCTGACAATTAGCATTTAAAAAATTAAGTTCCATTTCTTCTTGGCCTTCAAATTTTTTTTTGTACAAAAGTGAAGTTTTGCCCCTCTTGAACTCTACCTGTACCATATTTTGTAAATAAGGTCTGGGATTAATTTTACCTAATTTATATTGGGACGTAGAATCTTTCCAGTTAAAAAAAATTTTTAACTCTAATTGTATAACGTCGACATTTCCAGAGTTGGCTGTTTGTACACAGGTATGGAAATCTTGAAAATCATAAACTTTTTTTTTTCTCTTTAAAGCTTGCTCTACTTGGTGATGAAATTGATCGGCAGACATGAAAGTGTGGCCTGACTGGAAATATTTTATTGTTAAATTATTTAAATTAACTTCTGAACAGTTAACAATGTAAACAAAAAAACAAAATATAGCCCAATTTTTGTTCTGAGCGGAACAATTGTCCAGCCATAATATTATGTTTTCTTTGTCTCTTTGTTGTAGAAAAAAAGCGTAGTATGCACTAATTATATCTTCTTTCATCCTTCCTGAAATGGCCTCATGCCAAATAACCGCAGTAGGATTCTTTTTCTTATGTTTACCAACAGGAACAAAACTTAAATTGAAGGCAATTAGACGGGGTACAAAAATAACCTCCTTAAACATTTCGCATCGAGGAAGCATAATAACCTGAAAGACAAATTAACAAAATTTTACTAAGAATCTAGATACAAATAATTTAAATATGAATTATTAGCGGTCTAGTCACTTCTGAACCACAACAAATTTTTAATAATACATTTTGAGAGCTATGCTTCCATCTTCAGCAAAAACTAAAAAACAGTAATTTAAGATTAACTTACTTTTTGGAGATCAGCTGAACATGTTAACGATGATTGTTCATTCAATGAAAAATCTTCAACATCTTTGCGATACTGTGCACGTGCAGATTTTGCCATTTCTATATGGATAACCCACTGCTTACAGATTTCACAGTCTTGATTAATTTCTTGGTTGTGTTTAGTAGATTTTTTGTGAAGCTCGAATTCTTCACAATTAAAACACTCCTCATGACCCAAATTTGCAAAAGAAATTTTCATGTCACTTACAACTCTTCTGTACAGACCATAAGAAAACTTAATTTTTGGATGTTTTTCTTTAAAATCCATATACATAAACTTCTTTGTTATGTCGCTCGGTAAATATCTGCGATTCGGCGCATGCTTCCTTCGATAATGTGAAATTGTGGGTTGAAAACTTTCGATATGGTCCATTATTACTTTTCTGTCAGTTTTATTTTTTGGAGTGGCATGTCCCTGTTTCGATACTGGGGCTGCTAAATTTGAATTTGAATACTTGTTTAGAACATCTCGAATAATGCGATCATTATGTGCCTCATATCCCAAACAGGATAAATAAAATCGTTTACAAACAACATGGAATGATCCTGATTCATCTTTTAATGTGTAAGAAATTGTATTTTGCCTTCGAGAATTTGGGCCACCAGATGTAGCTCTTTTTGTGTGGAACCTTGCAGTTGTGTTTAAAATAAATGTTTTTTTGTCTTTAGATGACATGTTCCGATAAGATTCGTTAATATATTCTCGTTGGTCTTTAGAAAATTTATCTGTGCATTTTTTTTTACAATTTTTACATGACTCCTTCAAAAACATTTTTTCTTTTTTTTCTTCTAGTTTTAGCCTTTTTCTTTCTTTAAGTGGTTTATCAAATCTCTTTCTTTTACGGACATGTCCATCTTTTGTATACACATTTTTATTTTCCGATTCCTTTACTACTATTATTATTAGGTCATGTAAAATATTGGTAATGAATGCAGACGTAGTTATTTCTTCACCAGACGTAATTATTATTTGTTGAATAATATTAATTTCCTTGCTTAAATAATGACTATTAAGTGGAACCTCATCTGTTACCTTGTCAGAATTATAATTATCATTGGAATCAGCTGAACTAGAATAGTCCACAATGCTTGATATTTTAAAATCTGGATTAGGACTCGGTGCATTCAGTTGACTATTAATTTGATTTTCTTCGCGAGTTGGAGGACAATCATCATTGTCCAATGAGCCTCGGACTGAGAACTCGGAGTCGGAGCTTGCATCTGCAGAATAATCCAAAATTGAAAAATCTGGATCAGGCTCGGGTGCAAACCGTTTTTTAACAGTTTTTATAGAGTTCAGCTTGTTTTGGAGTTCATAATTTTTCTTTGCCAAAAACAGCAACTTGCTAGCTCTGCTTGAAGTATTCATTTCATTATATTATTATAATTGTCTAAAAAAAAATACGTTCTTCGAATAATTATAATTACTGAGAATATTTTTTTAATAAACTTACTCTTTATAGGAGCTAAAGAACCTTCTGAGAAAACGCACAAAAGAAGCACAAACTGCAACTACCAAACACAGTAACACACTGCAATAATTAAACTTGTTTTTGAGGTTATGTTACAATAGAATGTCAAAGTCAATGTTAGGCCAAATTGTCGTATCTACAAAATTTTCAGCAGATACGACATTTCAACTTAACATAATACAGATACGACAAAATCCCTTAGCACAGCTGTCTCAATTGTAGATACGACTTTCCTTTTATGGCTATTAGACGGTCTTAAACACGAGCTACGACTTTCTGGCTTAACATACAGATGGGAAATGATGAGACCTATGTAATGATACCATTAACTCAGACATGACCATTTTTGCAGATACGACCTTTATCCTTAACAGGGCAGTATTCTGTTCCAATGTTTTCGTCTACAATGCATGTAAAATTTTCAGTCAGCTCTATTGTGCTATTTTCTATGCCAACTACATCACTCAAAATATTTTCGAATTCTCGTAAGTCATTTTGTTTCATAATTATTCCTTCTTCTGTTACATTTAATTCATTTAAACTTAAGTCTTGCAAGCTTTCTACTGTGTAATTCTGACCGTTGATTTGCATGCAAACTGGTGGGCCTTGTAAAATTTCTTCAAGAAAATTATTATTTACTAAATCGGACGATTGTATGTTATTAGGCCGGTTTGGATCATTTTCTCGTACACTTTCAGGCAAATTAGTGTCAAGTGACTCTTTTTGCCGACACATTTCCAGCATTAACTTTGCGCGGTGCATTTTTTCATACCTAATATACCACGTATCTGAAAACAAAATAGGTTCAATAGCGACAAACTTGAAATTGCAATACCACGTAACTTATGCCAATAAGTCTAATGCATAAAATAATGTTTTAAAAGTCGTTGAATTTTAACAATAAAACATTGTCTATCATTAGAAGAGTTAGTTTACAATATTTTTCTTACCTTAAATGATCCAATTTCACCAAAAGAACTCGTGAATAGAAGACTTTTGCAAGAGCTGCACACACACCTATAACCTAACTTATGGCAGTAATGACAGTTACGTGTTGTTACACCACAGAATTTACACATTTGAGATACGTGGTATTGCTTTTCATGAAAAAAGAGCGTAAAAACCACGCAAATCGACTTTCAAGGTATTGCAAAACACGCAGAATCAAATTCTCTATCGACTGGTACCATTATTTCAAAACAGCCAAAAATTGACTTACGTGGTATTGCAGTTTTACAGTCGATTTGTCAGAACAAAATCGTGGCAATTATTATCATGGGCATATTTTATGGAAAAGTTAGATATAAGATTATAAACTTCATCATCAATGAAGAACTGGAAGCATTCATAAGGAGTTTTTCCGGCGAGAGAGTTCTCAATTTGTATATTCGTTTCATTTTCATGTAATTGCGGTGATGATGAAAATGTTAGATGAGTTTTTTTCGCCCATTTAGGGGCACTGGCCACACTACGTTTACGTTTTTTAGTTGATTTACTTGTTGACGGTTCAAAATCTGTTACGGTATCTTTAGTAGAAATCTCAAAAGTACCGGCAACCTCTCTAATATCATTGTCACCTGGAATATCGTCCGATATATAACAAAAAAAAAAAAAAAAAACAACAAAAAAATAGTAAATATGTTACCTGTTATAACATCCTCATCAATAAATTCTTCGTCTGTCAACTCATCACAGTCTGGAGGTATTATTACAATATCTTACAATATCTGTAACATCATCATTACTAACGTTTTCAAGTTCAGCTTCTAACTCTAACAAACTTAGAGCCCTTTTCGGATTATTCACCCACTTAGACATTGTTTGCAGAAACACACTTCGAAACGCACTGTTACAATTCTAGATATGAACTAAACATCAAATTAAATAACGTCCGTATGACAAGCAATATTCGCCTAAACAAAAAAATTCCTGTCTAAACAGAAATACGTGTACGTCGGCGAAGTCGATTTTCGCCAAAGGTTCGTTTTCGAACCATTATTTTCAAACAAAACTTTCGATGCTACCAAAATTTTTTTTTGGTCTGCCAATAATTATACATTGATTGTTAGACTAGAAAAAATAAATGTTTCACGTTTTTTGCTACAAAAAAAGTTACCAATTAAAAATAATACAAAGAAAATAAAGCCGTGTCGAAGGATTGCGAATTTCGGATATTTAGCAAAGATTTTTGTCAAGAAGAAACAAATTTATACTCAAAAGAAAATCTTATTTAGTTACAACAATATCTTGTTGAAAGGCGAGAAAATCAAAAATTTTGAAAAAATGTACGCGTTTAATGATAAAAAATAATTTAGACAATGGTGCGTTTATGCATTGGCGCTAAATGGGTTAAGCGAGTAGGGTTTTTTTAAAGATTCCCAACGGCTCACAATTTTCATTATATCCGAATAAGAACTAGGAATTTCCTTGTTATAACATATAATTTAATTTTCAGCGCCTTTACAGCTAAGAATGCGAGGTACTGTATCTGGGAAACTATCCATCGTAGAGACTTGCTGCAAAAAAATGTATTACTAAAACGGCCAAGAGAAAAACCTGGAAAATATTTTCAAGTTTCTGAAAGGACCGCGAGGGGGCGAAACTGCAATCTTGAATCTAAAAAAGTGATGTTTCTGTGAATTCCGCTATATTAAGCTAACAAAAAAATACCTGATCTTTATTGGGCTACAAATGTTATAATATTTGAAGTTTTGTTGGTTTCATATGTCGCCGCTAGAGGGCTTTTTTCGACATTTCGACAGAATTTGGATATCGAGCCGCGTAAACTTGTTTTGTTAGTGCGGCATTCTGATGACATTCAAAATAAACTGCAAGCATATCAACAGCTTCATCGTTCGTAAAACGCATTTTGTAAGCACAAAAATTGATCAAAGTAACGCGAAACTATTGACAATTTGCGGATTACTTTGTTTTGATTAGACATTTGTTTTGTTATGACATGGCCTGCTTCTATTAAATTGTCTTTGTCGTATATACCAATGCTTTCATCCTCTTGCTTTTTTCACCAACCAAGGATAAAAGACCATTGAAAGGTATTCAAAGAATGTTTGACTGGATCATCCAACAGTAATCGGATCATCCGATGACCCATGAAGGAGGCACAGATTAAGTCACCGATTTTGGAACTCGTTTTAGGTTTACTACAACCATTGATGGAGCGAGTTGGCCATCTGCATTTCCCATCAATAATGTAGTAAGGTTTTCTTTTTCATCGGAGTTAATAATGTTATGAACGGTTTTCTGGTCATTTCTAACCAAAACTTTATTATCTGGATTCAAAAAAATGTGGTTCTGTCGCAATTGGAAACTCTGTTTCCGGAGTTTATAACTATATCAAATAAATTGTTTGCCTCAAGGAATTTTTCGATTTCATTAAACCAGTTTTTGATATTTATTTCTGCAACCTCAGCTCGAGTAGCTACCCCCTCCATGACTCGTGGTTGCACTCGCAACGTGTGACCGCCTGATGATAGCATTTACTGCTTAGTAGTAGTGAAAACAAAACATTTGTGTTATTACGTGTACGTCGTATTACTGTGTTAATATTAATATTGTTTGTTAATTAGATTTAATTATTTTATTAAGTCTAAAAGATTAAAATGACAGAAAAGTGGAATGCACACCCCAATATAAAGTTTATTCAGGAGTTTAAATCCTATCAATGTCTATGGAACGCTAAAGACGCTTCTTACAAAAATAAAAGTATGCGTGAAGCAGCATTCCAAAAAATTGTCGCCGTAATAGCTATTGACGGTTTCAACGTAGTTGAAGCCAAAAATAAAATGAGAAACCTAAAATCGACGTATTACCAAGAGAAAAAAAAAATAGAAAAATCAAAATCATCTGGAAGTAATGGTGAAAATGTGTACGTTCCAAACATTAAATGGTTCGCAGAGATGAACGCCTTATTAAAAGATTCGGATGAACGAAGGAAAACTATTGATAATGTAAGTATTGTATTATGTTACAATATTTTCATAACACTAAATTTAAAATTGTTTTTTGTATAACTGATTATTTTTGGACTCTAGGTACTTATATAAAATTCTGATGTTTTTTAATCATAAAATATTTATTAAATTTTGGATAAACTGAAATTTGTTTTTATCGTAATATTATAATACATTCATAATAATTACTAAATCTAAAACTAAACTGCTGAGTAACACAATGCTCATATTAATGTTGAGTTCTGCAGTTTGGTGAAGAGCATCAAATATATTTGCAAGTATGTGAATAAAGGAAGTGATATGGCTGTATTTAGAATTGAAAATACTAATGTAAATGCTCCTCCAATAAATAAAAATGATGAAATAACGAATTACCAAATTGGCCGGTATATCAACTCCAATGAAGCTGCCTGGCGTATCTTCGGTTTCCCAATTCATGAACGGGATCCAGCAGTTATCCATTTAGCTGTGCATCTCGAAAGCGGCCAGCGCGTATTTTTCACGAACGAGACAGCGCTTGATCGTGCTATAAATCCACCAAAAACAACGCTCACCGAATTTTTTGAATTGTGTAATCGTGCGGATGCTTTTTTTACATGCAAAAACTCCTCCTTCAGCATCGTCAAGCGGCGCATTTTCTCTAAACATATTATTCAGAACTTCATTAGTTTTCCTCTCTATGTGTTTATTCGGCAAACTTTGATATTGCTGTTCTTCGTTATCTTAACGGTCGCTTTCCATTTTTATCGGATATAAACCTCATAAAATTCACCAAAATTACACTCATCACAACACAGCACGCAGGAAACAGATCCCACTTCTGATGTTGTTAAAGGGGCAAATTAATAAAATAATTACAGTAATTTATAATTACAGAAATGTTTGCTTCGATACAATCTTGCGATAAGCTTCATGCCCTTCGTATACGTTCGCCACAATCTATATAGTTTACACCCTACACCCTACAGCTAACAAATAAGTGGTGTGTTGATTGAAATATTTAAGACAACCGATTTTTTGTATACAATAACAAACATTCTTGTAGTTCATAATAAAATAACCGTAAAATGAGGTGACTTTAGGACAGCCAGGTGACTTTGGGACACAACGCAGTTCCCGCAAAAAATCGTGTCTCGTTTACATATTTGACGTGAGAGCACCACGAGTGTGTCTAGGCTTTTTAAGAATATATCCATTTGTTGATCAGTATTAAAGTGGATCTTGTATCGAAAGCATGTGTTTTGTTCGAGCGGTTTATATCAAAGGCACGTATTTTTGAAATTTTACTTTGTTGTTGTACTTTCATCTGCACAATCTAAACTGTCTAAAGTAGCCGAGATTTGAAGTGTGCGTTGTGTGCAGTGTTATGTTAGGTAAGTAGTCAAATACTAAGATACTTAGAAATTGTATTACCAAACCGGTGGCGCCACTTTAAATGAAATTTTGACAAAACGCGAGGTAAAATTGTGACACGATATATTTAAAATCGACAGCGAAGAACCAGAACGTAGCTCAGTGGTAAAGGATGATACGAAGGCAGAAATTTGAGATTATGTCATACGTTATGAAGAAAATCTGTTTCCCGGTGTCATCACTAGCATCAAAGAAAATGGAGTCTCTGTAAGTGCCATGGAAAAATACGGGGTATACTGGAAGTGGCCTGACCGAAAAGACGAACTCTTTTACGAAACTTCAGATATAGTTCAACAAAAAATAAATGAACCTGTCCAAATTTCCCGCAGGGAAATTTTTCGCGTTCCTGAAATGGATATTTATAATTAGTATTTCGCGTAACAAATGAATATTTATAATTATTTAGTTACTCATCACCTGTGTTCACTTACATAATATATTTTTTTAATGTTTAATATTTTTTGGTGTTCCAGTTTTGTATTATTCTGTAATTTTTGTTAAGAATAAACAGTTTTGTTCAATTAGAATTTTTTTTGGGTGCACTTTGTGACAAACTTGTTATGTATCTTTGCATTTCACGGGGCGAATTTGGGACAATTTCTATATTTAAAACATAGTTGTGGCTAGTTAATGTTTCAATTTCAGCCGCCAATATGCCGACTTTATGCTTCCATAAAAATTAGTAGTTGTCACAAAGTCACCCCGTGAACGGAGGTGAAATAATGACAAATGTTTTCGTAAAATACTCTTTTCCTTTTAAAGATTTTTAAATAAATTTACATCAGTTTAGTAGCCAAATGTTGTTACTTCATGTAGAATTTTTTGGGTTTTTTTTTAGAAATAATTACTTGGAAATTGACAAAAACTCATAAATTTGTCACAAAGCCCCCTCGTTTTACGGTACGTTAGATAAATTAAGTCTAAACACTGCAGACCAAATGTTTACATGGGGTGCCGTTTTGTTGCATAATATTCGGCCATCTTGTATTGAAGCTATAGTATTTTTGCTACTATCTTCAAATATAGTAACAATAATTTTATTTTTTTATTTTGAAACATTTTTTTTTCTTTTCATTAAAAAGGAGACTATCAACTGTCAGATCCGTTGAAATTGCCGCTGTTGATATAACAAGTGACGAAACATTCTTTCAAAAAATCTTCTGATTACCAAGATTCCAAAACGTCACCGAAAGAGACCAGCACGCTTCCAAGAAGATAGTGATCTCACTGGTGATGGAAGTAAAACGAACCGTAAAAAAATCAAGACATTAAAAAGCCAACTCGCATTAAAACCCAGCAGGTACCAGGGAAGAACTGATAGTATTCCTGAAGTTAAAGGAAATTTTGAAGAGCCCAATGCGGAAAGATGGTGTTGCGTTGCTGGGTGAGGGTTTTTAAAAAATAGTTGTAAACGAGCTGAGATTTGAACTATTACTGCCCTTTATTTAAAATACTTTTTTTCAACAAAATGTTCAAAAGAACTTGACTTTATAACTAGCATATTACACAATACTAAAAATTATACAATTATTTAACACAGACAAAATTGATATTATTTTATAGTTTTTAAAATACACCATTTTTATATACCTGTATATATTTTATTTAGGTATATTTTATAAAATGAACTAAAAACAAGGAAACATTTATTAAAATTGCTGTATAAGCATCAATGACGCTACAATAGCTACAAATGAGAGACGCAACGGGCGATATATTCAACTGGGATGTTGTTTTTCATGACCAACAAATTATCGGAAAATGCAAAAAGTTGGTACCACAATCTGCAACACGTAAAATTATCATGGCAACAGTGGAAAGAGCAGCTAATTGAAGCACTTCCACCAATCCGTGGAACATTCTTTAAACTAAAACAACTAGTCGACAAAGAAATAGATAAAACTATGTCGTTAACTGATTAAGTTGCAAGCTGCCGGATGAAATTATTAGTGACATTATTATTTATACCATCAATAATCCGTTCATAAAATCTGGAGCCAAAGCTGCCTATTGCAATACCACCAAATCGCTCCTCAAATTTCTAATGTCCAACATGGAAACCGTAAGAAAACTATCACAGTTACCAGAGACAACAAACCAGTGACGGGTAAGTAAGGGACCCATGAGGTGTTACCTCTGTGGGACCATGGGACATAAAAAAACACAGTGCCTAAAATTCAAGTCAGATTTAACCTGCGAATTGTGCAAGCTAAAAGGTTATACGCAGGAGACTTGTTATAGAAAACTGAAAACGGTGCACAAAACGTATATTGAGTCAATCAAAAATGTGTTACATTCTATTATTTGGATCTTTTGTCACACAAGGTCTTAATGGGCATCGTTTACCTGGAAGGGCGCTACTTATTTTGGATGGACATCGTACCCATTTGGATTATGCCGTTGTACAAACAGCAACGGAATGTAATATCGAAATACTATGTTTGCCGGCCCATTGTAGCCATGAGCTACAACCGTTGGACAAGAGTTGTTTCAAACCGTTAAAGGTTTACTGGAACGAATCTTTGGATAATTTCCGGAGAAGATATCCAGGCAGATCAGTTAATAAATTGCAATTTTCCACACTATTTTCCCAAGCCTGGCTGAAGACTGCGACCCCAAATAATACCATTTCTGGGTTTCGGGCAACGGGCATTTTCCCATTTAATCCCAATGCCATCCCGGAAATTTCATTCGCACCGAGTAGCCTTTCTGATCGTCCTCAAGAGAAAGCTCCATCAATAAACCCAGAAGCGAGCCCAGGACCAACTGTTGAAGAAGTGGGATCACAATCAAAAAATTCAGTCGACGTCATTTCTGATCGTCTTGAAGAAAGAACTCCGGCAAAAACTAATCTAGAACTATTCGATGTTTCTTTTCATGATCTGCTACCAACACCTGACATTCAACGAAAATCAAATGAAGTAACAAGAAGATCGTTAAATGTCAGAGCCGCTGTTATTACGAAATTGTTTTGTGATGCCACCACCTCTTCACCCAGCACTTCTGGAATGCAAAAAAATAAGCAAACCTCCAGAAAAAACATAAAGAAAACGATCGTTACGAAAAAAAGTGATGAATACTGTCGTGATTGTGGTGGACATTACTATGATCCTGAAACCAAAGTTCCTTGGATACAGTGTGTTGAACGAAACGTGTGACAATTCCAGTGTTGTTGAAAGCGGTTTGTGCACAAATTGCGTAGAAACCACAGTAATTAATAGTAGTGATGATTGATGAATTTAATGTCGAGTTAATTGTTATTTATTTCTATGTGGCCTTATTACCAGTAAGGTGCAGCCATATTACCATTAGGGTGGTATAATATGGCCAATTGCAGTAATTTGCAAATGTTTTTTTTTTCGGTACAAAGAATTCTTTTTTTCGTTTATTTGTTTTTTTACCTAAATTATTAATATGTACTTCAAACTTGGATGCAAATAAAAAGATTATAAATAACAAGTTTTTGAAATTATTGTAATAAAAAGAAACTATAGCCATAATACCCGCAGTTACCCTAATATTAGGCATATGTATATTATTATGAAATATGTATTTTTAAGATATTTCTAAGATCTTTTTTCTCTGTTTACTAGAGAGGCGTCCAAAATTATATATGTATCGAGGACGAAAATAAAATAGTCGGTTCGTATAGACAATTTCACGACGGAATAGTTCATCCGGCGCTCGATAGAATACGACTATTTTATGTAGAATTGTCGGCAACTGTTGCTATCATGTTGCCAGACGATGACGGAACAACAGCCCGTCAAAACTGAGTACAGTTCAGTTCAAAGATATCCAATAAATATATCGATATTGTGTGCATAAGTAGTGCGGATTATGACACGATTTCTAAAAAAGTGCTTTCTAACATTACCAGAAAGAATTAAAATGTTTAAGGCAGTGTTTCCCAACCTGTGGTCCGCGGACCCCTGGGGGTCCGCAAGTATATGTATGGGGGTCCGCGGTGTCATCTCTGGACCATACATAAATGCTAATGTCTCGTAATCGCTACGCTTACTTAGCACGTGCGGGCGCTGGGCCGTGACTCTTCCCCCCACCGCACCGCACTGCTCGCAAACTACGCTTGCGCTCGCCGCCCGTGACTCTTCCCCCCACCGCACCGCACTGCTCGCAAACTACGCTTTAGTGCAATTGTTTTGTTTTGTGTTTTGTGTTCGAGATTAGAATAATCAAATTACATTTTTCAAGTTATTGTGACCTGTGACAATGAAACGCTGGTTAAAACCAAATGACTCCGCTTTGGACGAAACAAATGAAAAACCTTCGACTTCAAAGGTTAAACGTCGTAAGTTTTGCGACGAATACTTAGCTTTTGGTTTCACAAGTACCAATTTAAACGGGGAAGACAGACCTCAGTGCGTCATATGCTACGAAGTTTTGTCGAATGAGTCGATGAAACCGGCCAAACTCCGACGTCATTTAGAAACAAAACACCAAGAATATCGTGAGAAATCAAAAGCCTTTTTCAAAATTAAAGCCTCGCTATTAGAACAAAGCAAAAAAAACAATGATAAAGACTGCTACTGGGACCAATAACGAAAGTGCTGTATTAGCGTCCTACCAAGTATCCTTGCTAGTTGCAAAAAGTGGTAAGCCCCACACCATTGCTGAAGAATTAATTTTACCGTGCGCTAAAATTATGGTTTCTGCTATGTTAGGCGACAAAGCTTCAAAAGAATTGGACGTTGTATCGTTATCAAACAACACAGTGAAGAAGAGAATTGATGAAATGTCGGGAAATGTTAAAGAGCAGCTGATATTGAACGTTAAAGCGAGCAGATTTTATGCTTTGCAATTGGATGAGAGCACAGATATTAGCAATGATGCAAACTTGCTTGCATATGTTCGTTACGAACACAACAACAGCATAAGTGAGGATTTTTTATTTTGTTTACCTCTGCCTTCGCACACTACAGGTGAAGCAATATTTGAAGTATTGAACAACTTTATGTCCACTCATGAAATTACATGGGACAAATGTGTGGCAGTTAGCACCGACGGTGCTCGGGCGATGATCGGGACACGAATAGGGCTTCAGGCGCGCGTGAAGAAGATGAATCCAGCTATTATCTGGCATCATTGCTGCATTCATAGGGAGGCATTAGCAGCTAAAAATATGCCAAAACAATTAAAAACAGTATTAGATGACATAGTGCAGGTGGTGAATTTTATTAAAGCTAGGCCTTTAAATTCCCGTATTTTCGGTATCATTTGTGAAGAAATGGGAAGCATTCACAAGCAGTTGTTATTGCACGCTGAAGTACGTTGGTTGTCTCGTGGCAAAGTTGTGTCGCGTGTTTTCGAGCTGAGAGATGAGATCAGAATGTTTTTTTTGAAGAATTCTGTACACGGCGTCAACACACATGCTGATCACTTCAATGACTTTGGATGGCTTACAATGGCAGCGTATTTAGCTGATATATTTAGTGCCCTTAACGAGCTGAACTTGGGTCTACAAGGGAGAGATAACAACATCTTCCAAGTCGATGATAAAATTGAAACGATGCTAAAAAAGCTTGACCTTTGGATAAATCGTACAATTCAAAAAAACTATAATCACTTTCCAACACTGTCAGCGTTTTTGGAATCCTCTGGTGAAGCAATATTGCCAGCACAAATACAAGGTGAAATGGTTACACACCTCCGCGCTTTGAGGTCTTCGTTTCGGGATTATTTTCCAGTACCCGACAAAAATAAAAATTGGATATCAGACCCTTTCAACACGGATGTTACTGATATTACTGGCTTGACAGCGGCACAGGAAAACCAATTAATAGAAATATCCTGTGATTCAGCATTGAAACGCAATTTCAAAGAATCTTCATTATCAAGTTTTTGGGTGAATGTAAAGACAGATTATAAGGAGATATCGGACGAAGCACTTAAACATTTACTGCTTTTTTCAACCACATACCTATGTGAAAAGGCATTCTCTACTCTTGTATATACAAAAAACAAATATAGAAACAGATTACAAGTAGAATCTGATTTGAGATTACAACTTAGTAGCAACATCAACCCGAATATCACTGATTTAGTAGCAAAAAAGCAACACCAACCTTCACATTAATTTTTTTCATATTTTTCATAATAAACAGTTATGAGTACCTATTTTGTATCTGTAATAACTAAAATAAATACCTAATCCGATTTTTTTTGCTGTTTATTTTATTAAGGGGGTCCGTGAAAACTGTGCTTGATTTCCTAGGGGTCCGTGGCTGAAAAAGGTTGGGAAACGCTGGTTTAAGGTATAGCTAAAAGAGGTCCTAACGAGGTATGTAGCGCTGTCTTAGATTTCAGAAGAAGTGAAAGAACTGCACATATTTAGCGACGCATGTGTAGGACAAAATCGGAACCACACGTTGACGAGGCTGTTAATGGCACTGACAATGAATGACAGATTTTCTGTCATCAATCAGTACTATCCTATACGAGGACATAGTTTCTTACCTTGCGACAGAAATTTCGCAGTCGTTAGAAGAATGGATCGAATTTATTTGCCGAATCAATACGAAGACATTATTCGAACTGCACGAAAACAGAATCCACCGTTTGACGTGAAAAGGGTTGAAAATAGGCACGTATTGAACTTCAAGGACTGGTGGCCTCGTTTCTTCCAAAAACATCAAAGGAAATTGAAAAAAAAGGTTATACTTTCAACATCAGTAAGTACAAACATCTGGTGTATGCGAAAGAGCTAAAGGGTTGTGTGAAAGCAACCGAGTAAAACAAAAACAGGGTGATATGGTCCTTCCCAACGACAAAGCATATCGCGGGTCTAGAATAACAAGGTTCTAACTGCAAAAAATGAAAATGGCAGAAAACGAGGATTGAAACTTAACATCACTGCGATTTTTTCATTTTTCTTTCTACTTAAGAAGTATTTTTGAATATAATAATGGTTTTTGTGTAAGATAACATGTATAAAAACAATATCAAAGCTATATTAGTAGTTTCTTAGAAATATGAAATATTTATCACAGTTAGAACCTTGTACCTTCGTTATTTTACATTTTTTAGCGGGACTAAGTTCTATCTGCACTTTTTTGTTATTAATATTAATTGAAATTAAAAAACACAAATGTGCGTAAACATCTTTATTTAATATTATAACTAACAAATGACATTGAGGAAACAAAATAAACTAGATTAATATGAAATAAACAGAGACATCTCTAGAAATAAACAAATAATATGATGTTTAACAAAAACATTTTGCTTCTTAACAAAATTTTGTTTAGCAACTTAATTTTTCAGTTTCAAAATGGTATTGTAGTAAGTTTGATCTTGCTCACTCATTACGTGCATCATTGTTTTTATGGCAGCCTTTTTTTCATTACTTATTTCATTTTGTTTAGTCAGTGTCTTTGGCTCTGGAAAAATGTTTGCGAGTTTTGTAGCACGACTTCTGGAAGAGCGTTGCAATGGGGCATCAATTAATTGAACTTTAATAAATTCTGAATTGTTGTACTGTAGATTATACTCCACTTCAAAAAGATTATGTGATGAGTACCGTAATTGTACAACTTTTGTATAGGGTACGTTTTTGAAGTTAAATTGTTTAGCACATGATCCAAAATCAAAGAAATCTTCTTTTTTCATTTGCAAAAATTGGAATTTTCGATTTACCGTTTTTAAAACTCGTATTAGCCCCACAGGTGAATAAATCTCATTGGTTTTAAGCTTCCGTTCAATTTGACTATGGGCATTATCCACTTCCTGAATAGCAGAATGCCCAGGCACAGAATATTTCATGGTTATAGTTCTCACTTCAGGATTTTTCTTTAAAAATGTTAGCATTGCCAAAGACATGACGCTATTTCTGTTTTGTGGGACACAACTGTCACTCCATGTTATCAAGTCAAGAATATCATCATGGTCTCTAAAAACTTCCTCCAATATTTTTGTTAGCGCCGATGCCAAGTCATTTCCCGTTCGCCCGCCTGTATATTCGGACCAGAGTGCATTGTAGACTTTTTTGGTTGTAGAAAGGTGACCAGTCAAGTTGTAGCAAGTCAATTTTTGCAAATAAAAAAAATTTCCTATGTTCGATATTGGAAGTGTCATTACATTTTCCAAATCAAAGCACAAGATTGGAATGCCTGATTTTTTGTCATTTTCTTTTGCTTCTCGCATTTCTAGCTTTTTTTCTTGATGGCTCTTTACTTTCGCAGTTTCTTCTTCGCTTATCTCCGTTTGATACTTTTTTGTCAAATTAAAACCTTCGCAAATTATACACAAATCCTTTTTGGGTTTATGGAATTCTAAGTTAAATTCTGTGCAAAATATATGTCTGTACATAGACTCTTTAACAGGCTGGCTGTGGAATTCTTCATTACATTCTTCCAAATATAACTGATACATTTTTTTTATATTTAAATTTGGATCTAAGTACTCCTTTTCCGTTTCTGCTCTGCAATAATGACTAGCAATCCTTGGGAACTTGTTGATATGGGCAACAACAGCATTTTTATAATCTTCTGGTAATTTCCTACCCTTGCCTTTTCCACTTTTAGGAGGAGTGGGTACATTACTTATTGCAATTTTATTATTGTGAGCATTGTATACAGGCTTTTGTGATATACTAAGAGTACTTAAATAGAATGGCTTGCACACTCGAAACCGATTGTTGTAGACATCAAAAAAATACTTGAACGTAAATGTTCTTCGTGATTGCTCATCTTCTTTTTTTGGATATGTTCTGTTTTTTATATTTTTTTCGGTGGTTCTTAAAATATATTGCAATTTTTGAGCTTGGCTCAGTTTATAATAAGACTGAAATAATTGTTGTCTCTGCTCGTTAGTAATTACTTTAAAGCATCTAAATTTACATTGGTTGGCGCAGTCTTTTCTGTTGAGTATTTTTTTCGCTTCCACTTTTTTACCGCGTCTACTCACATACTCTTCTCCTGCTTGGTATTTCATTTTTCTTATGTTGCATTTCCACTTGTTCCTGTTGACTCGTCTTTTTCGTCTTTTGGAAGAAACTGCTTCTTCTTGTTGATTAGTGTCCGCTTGTTCGGTTAGTTCTTGAATCTCGGCGATGTCGGGTTGAATTTGAACAAGAGGTATTTCACTCATTTCCAAATAAATAACGTTTTCTGAAGTCTCTTCGATTGATGTGTTTGGCTGGTCTGTGCTTTCACCTACCCATTCTATAATTACATTCTCTTCAATCAAGCCATTAAAGCCAGAACTAAAAATTAATAAAACTGTACTTAATAACATTGTGATACCACCAACGTAGACAGGTTGGCACCTAATTCTGTATTCACTGTCCACATTAACATACATATATTATATCTAACGATTCAACTTACCTTTCATTATCATTTTCCATGTTTTTCTCAGAAAATTTGTCCAAAATTCAGGAGCGACTTCACAAACATAACCTAGCTAATGAACTAATAGAGTATAGAGCAAAGTTCTATATGCACCTACACAAAAAGACGAAGTTGTAACAAGGTTCTAAGTGTAATATCATTGCAGTTAGAACCTTAGTACAACGAACTGATCTCAATTTTTGTCAGATAGAACCTTGGCTCACTCATATATTAGAAAGGGACAGAAATACAAAAAATCTAACAACAGAGACGTATAGAAAATAGCAGATAGAACCTAGTCACATATAAATCTCATTTTAAGGAAAACTTGCAGTTAGAACCTTGTTATTCTAGACCCGCGATATGGTGGAAAAGTTTCTATCAATTCCAAAAAACTGACTGACATATCAAAGGTCATACACTACGTGCCAGAAGAATATAGGTCATTCTATGAGGACATTCTTCAGTGGCCTACTTCAAATACAGAAGATACTGACCTTGAAGAGTAAATTGGGGCAAAAACGACCATATAAAATTCATATTTTCTAAATATTTTTTTGTTTTAAATACAATGTTTGTAATTATTTAATTGTTTTACAATAAACGTGCCATAAATGTGTGTTTTTTTTTAAATGATTGGAAAAAGGATAATATTCCATCACTTTTAATCATTAATAACTTAATTAATTAATAATATTTTACTACGAAATTTTTGGAAACAACCCGTTGTTATTAGCACTATAATTGCATAATACTTAGTTTTTCAATACAGGTTGTAGTTTCGGCAGCAAACAGTTTTTTTTTGTTTTCTGGAAAACTGGGGTAGATGGAATTTTAACCTTTTTCCAATCACCGATTCAATTGTTTGTAAGCTATAAACATATCAACTAACACTCTTATTCCATACGCATGTTAGCATGTGAGTACAATGCTGCACTTATTTGGTAAAAAGAAATCTTACCGAAAAAGAAATCTTCGATATGCCGCATGAATCTGAAGAAGATCCATACTCTGAAAACGACGATTCATATAAGGATCCTTATTATTCAGGATCATCAAAAGAAGGCTCTTATGATTCTAGTAATGATGCAGTAATTATTAATGAATCTGAAGAGGATACAGAAAGGGTACAGGTTTATGAGGCGAATGGTAACAGTAATCTGCAAAATGTATTGTGGGAAAAAGCCTGCCAGAATTTTGTTCCTAGATTTAAATTACCAGAAAAACGGAAGGGCTCGATAGGCTTGAATCTTGATCCCAATTGTAATGAGCTGGATGTATTTGAAAAACTATGTCCAGTTTGATAATTTTTATTACACAATGCACAAATAAACGTCTAAAAAAATACAATAGAGCACCTATCCTACAACATTACTGGCCAATCTTTGGGGAATAAGGTTATAAAACAGGCAATATCACGTAATCGCTTTTTGCTATTATTTTCAAAATTATACTTTAATTTACCTGAAAAACCAGACAAAGCTAGTAAAATATAGTATATGGATGAGACACAAAAATGTTTGAATCATACGTTTCAAAATGCCCGAACCGACAGTTCATACCAGTCAATCGATGAGTCAATGATCATCATTCGAGGAGGTGAAACTATATGAAAGAATTGAACGCAATCGCTCGCAGCGAATCAGAGAATTCCGGAAAAACAAATGACAACAAAACAATTACAGTGACTAACAATACCACTAAATCATTAAGATGCTACAAATGTTTAAAATATGGACATGTCGCTCGCGACTGTAGTGAAGAAAAACTGATAAAATACATAAACTGCAAAGAAGTTGGACATATTGCAAGTGCGTACCAGAAAAATGCTAACTTAAAGTGTTTTAACCCTTAATTGATCTGTTAGGTCCCAGGGACTCCGCCCGATTTTCAAATTGTTGAATAAACTTTAATATTACACTTAAGGTATGATTCCGATCCACGCGGCAGACGGCAGCGGCAGACGGCGACGGCATGTGCCGCGACGGCAGGCGACATTACTTTGTAGTATTCATTTGTATGAGGCCGATTCCGACATACGCTGCAACTGCCGCGCGACATGTCATGACTACTTTTGACGCGTAGCGGCAGACTGCACTTCCATGCAAAACACAGTACTGTCGTTGCAGTTCGACATTATGGACGTGTTGACAGACGAAGAAAGCGAAAATTTTATTAATTTAGTGTCTAAGCATCCGTGTTTATTTGATTGCAAACATCCTAATTATAAAGATACACGTATTAAAGAAAATATTTGGAAAGAGATCGCTCAAGAACTCAATAAAACCAGTAAGTATATTTATATTATTTATTAAAAACATATTACTATTCTATACGATTTACAATACTTCTTTGCCAAGATACTTCACCTATTTGGGAACAAAAAAAATCTTTTAATTTGTCTCGAATCACTAAGCCTCCGGCATTAGCAAAACCACTAGTACTTGCCATTCTGATCATATTATGAGATGGTATTGCTTCTTCATCGCAGTGATATCTTGGAATCTGCTGGTGTTCAAGATAACCATCTCGTAATATGTTGTGCAAGCAACAGGCGGATATTATTAAGTCGTCACAAGTTTCAGGTAAAATTGGTATCGGTATGTAAAATACTCTAAAAACTTGAGATAATAAGCCGAAAGCGTTTTCGACTACTCGTCGAGCACGACTTAGTCTGTAGTTAAAAATATCTTTCTGGTTGTCATCTCTTGCAAATCTCTGAGAATATGGCTTCATCATAAATGTATCAAGAGCAAAAGCTTCGTCTCCAATTAGGAAATGTGGTAAAATATCATTTGTTCCCGGTAAATTTTTTGGTTCCGGAAAGTTAAATGTATGGTTCTGTATTTTCTTTCCCATTTCTGACTTTTTAAATATATTGCTGTCACCTTCCTTTCCATAGGACCCCACATCAATTGCAATAAATTTGTAGTTTGAATCAACTATTGCTAGTAACACTATAGAGAAGTACTCTTTATAGTTGAAGAAAAGAGATCCACTGTTCTGTGGTGACTTTATACGAATGTGCTTGCCATCGATACTTCCGACGCAATTTGGCATGTTCCATTTTTCCCAAAATTCTCTTTCAATCCTTTGAAAATCATTTTTAGTAGGAGGAGCCATACAAATTGGAATTAGTTTTAGTCGAAGTAAATGTAATATTTGTTTTACTATTCTCGATATATATGACCTTGATATACGATACTGAAATGCTAAGGAAGCAAAACTTTCTCCTGTTGCCATGAATCTGAAACAAAATAACTACATTAAAATTTTAAATAATACTTGTACAAAAAATACACTAAGATTTCATATTTACATTGCAGGTGAAAACTGTAAAAAGCAGTGGAAGACAATACGCGATGGTTATATGCGTTTTAAACGAAAAAATAAACTTCCTACTGGATCAGAAGCTCCAAAAAGCAATCGCACGAAATGGAAATTATACAGATTATTGTCTTTCTTAGATAACGTTTCGCAGGAGAGGTTTTCTATTAGTAACGTAGATGGTCAATCGGTGTCATCACAAGATAATGCTGAAGAGTCCGCAGAGTCAGCACAGATTAATATCCAGCAAGGGACTGATGTCACAATTTCTGAAGCGAATAGCCAGCAAGGGAATGCTAACATGAATACTGCTCCTCCTAGCGCAGTTAACCCACAAAAAAGAATCAAAAAACGCCCTCGAAGTAGTAGAGATGAAATTTTATTATATATGAGAGAGAGAGAAAATTCACGAGTATCGCTAATGAAAAATATATCTGGAACTGATGATGAGTTCAAATCATTTGCTCATCATATTGAACAGGTTTTAAAGAACTTGCCAACAAGATTGCTTCAAATTAAAGCAAAAAAGGAAATCTTTGAAGTTCTCACCAAGTACGAGATACTGGCGGCAGACAATGGTACTATATCTAGTTCTTCAACACCATCTACTTCAAGAACTGGTACAGCCATGACAAGTGTTTCTGATGACAGTCAGTATACAATTTTAAATGCTTATTCTCCAGTTAGCAGTTATTCGGAACCAACCGATTTGACATATACACGTAATGCCGAATTAAGTTCAGTTATTTCGGAAGCAAATGATTTGACACATCAAACAGAAAATGGAGAATTTCCTTCAATCTCAGAATTTTTTAACAATTAGTTTACTGATTTTGTCTACTATTTTTATTAAGAAATAATTTTAATTAGCTTACCTTAATGTTAAGAATAATTTCTCTTCTGGCGATATTGTGTACCGCAATGTTTTTGGAGCAAGATCATTATAAATTAAAGAGATTACAAAATTAAACTGGTTTTTATTTAAACGGCAATAACTTCTGAAAACGTCTTCACTATCATTCAAGTGTCTTTTTATTAAAGATTCATAAGAGCCTTCTTCCAGTCTATTTAAATACAATGGCAGTATAGGTTTTCTGCTTAAGTAATAGTACAATAATAAATCATCGTCATCTTCTTCTTCTTGCAATAAAACTTGCAGCATTTGATTATTCATAATTGTATATCGAAGACATTAGACACAATCGCAAATTAGTAATGCTGCGACGTAACTGCAGTGCCCGCTGTCAGCTTCGGAATCTATACGACGGCAACTGAAGGCCGACAGCATTTGCTGTCGGCCGTCTGCCGCTGCCGTCTGCCGCGTGGATCGGAATCGTACCTTTAGATGTTTGTGCATCACAGTACGTTCCTGCAGTTGTGTACGACGCTCGGGGGAGAGAGGACGTGCGTCTACGCTTGTTCATCGGTGAGTTATTACGTTCATAGAGTCCACGGGACTCCACCAGAACATTGGTGTAACTTTTTTACTAATTTTATAAATTTCATTTTTTGGGTTTAATGATACATTTTCTTTGTTTTAGACTGCAAAATGGCTTCCAATAGACAAGTAGTAAATTTAAATCAACCAGATGCTGAATCTATCATAATGGGCTGGCTAAACGACGAAGATATGGATCCTGATGATGAATTTCAACAGTCGCAAAATGTGCCTCGACCTGTTATACCCGAGGAACTACTTTCCGACTCCGAAGATGAGTGCATACATTCTGATCATGACTCTGAATCAGAGTGTTCAGTTGAGTCGGATGATGAAGATGTGGCAACCTCGGGTGAGAATACTAAATATTATTACGGGAAAAACCGTTTCAAGTGGTCGAGCGATCCTCCGTCAAGGAATGTTCGCACACAGTCTCATAATATTCTTCGTTTACCATCAAATCACAGTAATTTGATATCTGAGAATGGTCCCCTATCGCCTCTGGACGCGTTTCAGCTTATATTTGATGCTCAAATGTTGGAAACAATTTTAGAATGGACTAATAAGAAGTTGGAAAAAATACGTGAGACTTATTCATCAAAAGAGCAATACGCTTTCAAAGAGACTAACCAAATAGAGCTAAAAGGGTTTCTATCTCTTCTACTATATAGTGCAGCTTTCAAGTCGAATCACGAAAGTGTATTGTCATTATTTGCAACTGATGGAACAGGAAGACCTTTATTTCGGGCATCTATGTCAAAAAAGCGTTTCCTTATACTACTTCTAGCTCTGAGATTTGATGATTTCACTGACAGAGATGTTCGACAAAGAATCGATCCAGCTTGTGCCATTACTGAATTACTTGAAATATTCAATAAGAATTCACAAGCAAGATATGTCCCAGGCGCTAATGTCACTGTTGATGAGATGTTGCTGGCTTTTCGTGGAAGATATAGGTTCAAGATGTATATCCCCAGTAAGCCAGCAAAATATGGAATAAAGGTACAATGCCTAGCTGACTCTTCAACATTCTACGTATATAATACAGGAAAAGGATCTGATTCTTACACACTGCCAGAAGAAGATAAAAAAAAGCCTATCCCTACTCAAGCTGTTCTGAGATTGTGTAAGCCAATATTCAACACCAATAGGAATGTAACAACAGACAATTGGTATTCATCGCATGAACTTTCACAGGAACTGTTAAAAAATGGATTGACTACAGTAGGTACTCTGAAAAAGAACAAAGCTGTTATTCCAAAAGAATTTTTACCAAGCAAAGACAAGGAGCTGAATACTTCAATTTTCGGATTGACTAAAGATTGCACATTGGTCAGTTTTGTGCCTAAAAAGAATAAAGCTGTTGTATTGTACTCTACTATGCATCATGACTCCAAGATTGATCCTGAAACTCTAAAGCCTGAAATTATTGAATATTATAACGCGACAAAAAGTGGTGTTGATTCTGTGGATCAAAAGTGCTCTGTATATTCGTGCAGTCGACGCACGCGTCGTTGGCCAATGGCAGTTTTTTTCCGAATATTGGACATGAGTGCATGGAACAGCTATGTTATTTATCAAAGTCAAGCTGGTATCCGTAAAATCACACGTCTAAATTACTTGAAAAGTTTGGCTGAGCAACTTAATGAGATGAATTTGAAATCCCGACAATACAACGAAAGACTTCCTCGTCAGCTGCGTGAGTTGATATCTGACATCACAAAAGTACCTCTGGTAGTGGAGCAGCAAGGTAACGATGACATATTGCCAAGAAACCAAAGAAAATACTGTCATATATGTCCCAAGCGCCTAAAAAGAAAGACTGCATATTTGTGTCATAGCTGTAAGAAGCCAGTATGTTTGGGGTGTACGAAGAAGATTTGCGCCCATTGTGTTGCGACAGCCAAAGATTAAGTGCTGCACGTTTTTTATTTTAATATGAGACACTATCCTTTTTTTATTTTGTTTTTAATTTCATAATATTGTTTGCGTTGCTCATAAGTGAAAAGATAAATATATTTAATTTTGCAGTTTTTATAGTAGCTAGAAGATGGTACAATTTTTTGTTAATTTAATTTAGAGAGTAATTTGTTTTTCTATTGTTAAAAAGCTTAATTGTTAACTAACACCAAAGTCTGAAATAAAAGTCTGATACTGTAATGTTCCTTACTCGAATATATAGTTTTTTAATACTGGATGTCGTTTTATTAAAAAAAATTAACGATTTGTTAAGAAGGAGTCCCTTGGACTCCACCAGATAAATTAAAGTATATCTGGGCACCAGATTAACTGAGGGTTAAATGCCATGTAAAAGGACATAGCAACACAGTGCCCAAAAACTAAAAATACAGCTGAAACAATGCTAATAAAAAAAAACTTGAAACCTAGTAAAAAGTGCGAACAGTTTTGATTGATGACAAACAATTCTCAGTACTTGACACTTTTTAAAAAATAAAATCAGCTGTTACCCCCAAATTTGTATAATATAATATATAACAAGTTATTGGTCATAATATCAAGTCAAGCTATAGCTACGCTTAAGAGATTATTCTTCAGCTACGTAATGTGTAATAACAACAATGAAACATTAACGTTTTCTTCGGTATGAACATAATAAACCTATTGCATTTCAATACGATCTGTCGTTAATTCACAAGACAGCAAATGAACAAGTACAATAAATAATTCCAAAGTAAAACAACTTTAATTATTTTAATTCCCATAATTCTCTAAACGGTTATGTGTCTAGAACAAAAACTTAACATTAAACCGTTTAGCGATGAACGCTACGCAGTGCGGGAGTTTAGAATTAAATCATTGCTTGGAGAATTAAATTTGTTAAACGCGGTGAAAAATAACCTCTACTCTTCACCGATGAGACTCAGACACAAGAATTGACAAATGAGCAGCGATTCACCAAAAAAGATATCAAAGATCGGGACATTCTTAAAAACCTTGATGCAGTTTATGAACGACGCAGTCTGGCAACTCACCTTGCTTTGCGAAAAAATTTGTTAAGTTTAGTACTACAGGGCGACACAACTTTACAACATTCTGCAAAATTCGACGATCTAACTGAATTTATCCACTGGTGCCAAACTTGAAAAAAAGGCAAAGTGTTCACATCTTCTATTGGCGATATCAAAAGCTTACGACGGAGTCATAACTGCATGGAAACATTAACAGAAGAAAACTTAAGAATTATATTCACAGCAAGCTTCCAGTAAACACAGGCCGACAAATCTAGCAGAAATTACAACATTTTTGGGCATAAATCTCCTTATGGGAGTGAAACACCTTCCCAGTTACCGAGACTATTGGAGTTCTGTTCCAGATTTGCACGACGCCTACATTAGTTCATTGATGCCTGTGAAACGTTTTAGTTGGCTGCTCTCGCATTTGCACCTAAGAGATAATATTATGATGCCTAGAAAAGGAGAACCTGGATTTGACAAATTATATAAACCTAGACCATTGTTGGATGCTTTGGCTAATAATTTTGAAAAATGCATGAAACCCACCAGGCAGGTGTCAATTGACGAATCAATGATTAAATTTAAAGGCAGGAGTTCAT
Organism: Venustoraphidia nigricollis; assembly: GCA_034508555.1. Classification (NCBI taxonomy): domain Eukaryota; kingdom Metazoa; phylum Arthropoda; class Insecta; order Raphidioptera; family Raphidiidae; genus Venustoraphidia; species Venustoraphidia nigricollis. Next base: position 7,308,101 of record JAVRKA010000016.1, read on the forward strand.
TAAAACAGTATCTACCCAAAAAACCAATTGGTGTGGATATTAGCAACCAAGAATGGATATTGCCAAAAATTTGACATTTATACCGGCAAGTCTGAAGATCCCAAAAAACAGTTGGGAGCTAGGGTGGTAAAGCAATTGCTAAGAGGTTTGGAGGACAAGGAGCATATTGTTTACTTCGACAGCTTTTTCAACGGAGTTGTACTTTTAGAAGATTTGAAGCAAATGAATATTCATGCCTGCGGAACAGTGAATTGCAATCGTAAATATCTTCCAAAATTTAAAAGCGTTAAAATGTTAAAAAGGGGTGATTTTGACGTCCATACCAGTGATTCTAGTATAGTAGCGTTGAAATGTCGTGATAAACGCAGTGTTTACATGTTGTCTAATTTTCACGATCCATCAGAAACAGCTGAAGTCAACAGAAAAGAAAAAGATGGTTCTATCTCGAAAGTGGTTTGCCCAATCATGATTACAGATTATAACAAAAATATGAATTTCGTAGACAAATTTGATCAAAACCTCAACATATATAAAGTAAATAGAAAATCACGCAAATGGTGGCATAGGATATTTTTTTTTTTATTTCTTAGACGCGGCAGATGTTAATGCCTACGTTTTATACAAAGAGTTAGACTTACCGAAAATGTCTATGAAAGAATTTCGTCGAAAAATATCAGAAGGATTAGTTGCACATCAAATTGTTAATAATAAAAGAGGAAATATAACTCGAAAGATAATTGCTACGAAGAAATCTAAGCCATATGTTCCGCCAGAAATAAGGCTAACAGAAAGCGCTCATCAACCTAAGAGGGATACGCGACGCCGTTGTGCAAGGTGTAGCGCTTCAAAAAAACAAGTGCGCACTGATTGGATCTGTTCCATTTGCAAAGTTCCCCTCTGCTTAGGAAAAAACAAAAATTGCTTCAACGATTTCCATAACACAAAATAATGAACTAGTATTATACTGGGGTGCTGGTTCATAATTTGAACCACCCCATAAATTTTAAGTTTTTTCGAAAAATTTTTTTTTTTTTGTATTTTACATTTTCGTTTTGTGTTAAAAGAGCACATGAATAAAAATTTTGAAAAAAATTGTAAATGTTTGCCCCTGAAAGAGTTAACATGTTATTCTGAGTGGTTTCTTCATTATTATAAATAAAAAATTGACTGTTATTTTCTTCAAGATAGCCATTACGAAGTAAGTTATGTAAACAACAAGCTGTCAATATCAGGTCATCAACCACATCTGGTGCTACAGCAATAGGTGTATAAAACACTAAAAACTTGACTTAATAGGCCAAAAACGTTTTCTGTCACGCGACGAGCACGGCATAATCTGTAATTATAAATTTGTTTCTCTTGTTCTAATCTTGCAACTTTTCTAGAATAGGGTTTCATCATATAACCACTAAGAGCAAACGCTTCATCTCCAATAAGGAAATGAGGTAACATCACATTTGTACCCGGCAAATGTTTTGGTGGTGGGAAATTAAATCTCTTTGTTGCAATTTTTTGTCCCATTGCTGATTTTTTAAATATGCCATTATCAGATTCTTTGCCGTAGGCACCGACGTCAACTGCTATAAATTTGTAATTTGCATCCACGATAGCCAACATCACAATTGAAAAGTAATCTTTGTAGTTAAGAAATAGTGAGCCACTCTTTTTAGGTGCTCTTATTCGCACATGTTTACCATCTATGCCGCCAACGCAATTAGGTATATTCCATTTCTGCCAAAAATCTTGTTCGACACGTTGGAAATCGTTTTCACTAGGAGGTGGCATCATAATTGGCACCAGTTTTTGTCTTAAAATCTCAAGTACTTGTTTCACAATTCGTGATATGTAGGACTGTGATATACGGTACGCAAAAGACAAAGATTTATAGCTTTCTCCTGTAGCCAAAAACCTGGCATAAATAAAAACATATTTAAATTGTAATATATAGGGGAAGGTGGGGGAATATCGACCGGCGGGTAATATCGATCACATTCAAATCTCGAATAATTGGCGCCACGGAGCGAGTTCCCTGTAATACCATGTTTAAACAGTCGCTGGTAGATGGCATTCGTGACATAAGTTTCCCGGCATTTCACGGAGCGAACGGACTAGGTGAAAAATTGTGAAATTGTCAAGTTTCTTATTAGTTTTCTACGTTGAATATTAAGGTAAGCAGCTTATTTTTCAATTATTTTAACGTTTTTACTTGTTGTACATTACAACTACGTCTTTAAAAGATAGTTACCGTATGCATTTGAATTTGAGGTTATCTGTTTTGGCAGCATGCGTTCGGAATCGAAATATACAGTCCTGGGTAATATCGACCAAAGCGGTCGATATTACCCCGACCTGATCGATATTTCCCTTCTTATATTATCGTTATTTTTTAGATGCCACGAAACTATCAACGCAAAACTGCAAGATCTTCGTGGACTGAAGCGGCAATGAAAAGAGCTTTGCATGAAATCACGGACAAGAAAATATCAATCAGAAAAGCTTCCGGATTGTATGAAATTCCATATGGAACCCTACAAGATCGCCTGAGAGGACGTTTCGATGCTAAAAAAATCGCATTAGGACGGAAAACTGTCTTCACTCAAGAAGAAGAATCCGAGTTTGCCAAACGAATCTTAGAAATGGCAAATGCATTCTATGGACTTACACCAGTTAATGTACGGCAGTTGGTTTTCCAGTATGCAGAAATGAATAATATTCCACATCCATTCAAACAAGAAGCTGGAAGATGTGGAAAGGATTGGCTCTACTCATTTATGCGTCGTCATCCAGAAATTTACGAAATAAATATATACCCACAAAACACCAAACCGTATCGAAAAACTCTCGACGTACGTTTCGCCAACCAAGTTGGCATCATCAGGAGATGATGCCAACTTGGTTGGCGAAACGTACGTCGAGAGTTTTTCGATACGGTTTGGTGTTTTGTGGGTATATATTTATTTCGTATTTTCACACCAAAGGTTCCATCACTCTTCTTGGATCCAGAGATTTCTTTACGCAAGCCTGAGGCGACAAGCATCAATAGAGTGACAGCCTTTAATCGCGAAGAGCTAAAAATATTTTTTCGTAATTTAGCATCTCTCCTTGATCGCTTTCAATTTGAAAGCCATCAAATTTTCAACGTAGATGAAACAGGTGTAAGCAATGTCCACATTCCTAGTAAGATTTTGACTACAAAGGGTCGGAAACAAGTCGGTGCTATTACAAGCGGCGAGAGAGGGCAAACAACAACCTTAGTATGCGCTCTCAGTGCATCTGGCCAATACATCCCACCGATGTTTATTTTCAAACGAAATAGAATGAAAGAAGGTCTTGATAGGAACGGTCCTGTTGGAGCAATATACAGGTGTTCAAAGTCTGGATGGATCACGGAGGAACTATTTCTTGAGTGGCTGAAACACTTTCAGAAAAATGTAAATTGTTCTACGGATCGTCCAGTACTTCTTGTATTGGATAATCACTCCACCCATTCAAGCCTACCTTCCTATAATTTTTGTAGAGAATCGGGAATTCACCTTTTATCGCTGCCGCCACACACATCACATCGTCTGCAACCCTTAGACGTCACCTTTTTTGGACCCTTCAAATCAGCATATTACCAGGAATGTGAAAAATATATGAAGCATAATAAATTTGAGAAAATAAATGCAACAAATATTGCAGAACTTGTCAAGAATGCTTTCAACAGGGCGGCGGCTATCGAGAAAGCCGTAAAAGGTTTCGAAACAACAGGGATATATCCATTCAATCTCGATGTGTTTGCCGAGGAAGAGCTACTTGCTTCGCCAGAAGATCATCGTCGTGGAGATGAAACACTTGATTTATCTGAGAGGCATCAAACACCACCTCCAATATCGGACATAGACAAACCAGGTCCTAATGGATTACACACTAAAAAAAGGAAAACCAGATCACCGTCACCGTCAACATCTGAATGCCCTTCATCCGAATCGGAATTAGAAGAAGTCTCAGATCTTGAGTTGAACGACCGTGAAGATAAACTTTTGAAACCCAAAAATAAAAAATCGTTAAAAAATCTTTTACGGAGTTATGCCCATTGCCATCTTATGGTCCCCCAAAAACGACACGCAGACGAACTCAGCATTCAACGATCATGACTTCAACACCTATAAAAGACGACCTGGAAGATAAAGCAAACAAGAAACGACAGAAAATGGAAAAAGAAGCCGAAAAGGTGAAAAGAAATATTGGAGCTCCAAAGAAGAAAGTTGTGAAGAAAAGCAGTGGAGGTGAAAAATCAAAGGCCAACGATATATGCGCCGTGTGCTCACAATATGGATCGAATGAAATATGGTGGAGATGTCGCTCCTGTGGCGTGTGGTCTCACGCTGATTGCACAGGAGCGGAAAGTGCTGCAAAATATATTTGTGGTAATTGTATACAAACATAAAATATATGAGTTTCTTACGTAAGTTTCATGTTTTATTACAATACCTATGCCTGATCGATATTACCCACCATGGTCGTTATTACCCAGCCGCATGATCGATATTACCCGACTGATCGATTTTTCCCGATTTTGTAATAGGTGTACTTGTATTTTTTTTTTCAAAAAATCTATTAATTTTAAAAATAATTTAGAGCCGGAATTCAATAAAGGAATAATTGACGCGCCTTGAAAAAAAATTGGAACACATTAAAGCTATAACAAAAGATTTATGATCAATTCTCCTTAACACGTTCACTGCTCATGACGCGAAATCGCGTCATACGCAATCAATCAGAGCGGCTAATGACGCGATATAGCGTCACGGTAGTAGGCATGCATAGAGCGAATTATGTGACTCAGCTGCTTCCGTATACATGCGATGTGTTGTGAGCCTGTGCATTACGTGTCGAATAACTATATTTAAGTGCTAGTTTGAGTTCGTGATGGATTCCGACGGTGCAGGGCCCTCCGGAGTAAAAAGACCAAAAATACATGAAAAACGTGAAAACAGGTTTCGGTATAAACTACCTTTAGCCGAATCCGACATCGAAAAAATTTTATTGGCCTCTGACGATGATTTTGAGGATTCCGCTTCAGAATATGAGAAAAGTGAGTCGGATTTGGATGAAGTTGAAAATGTGCCTGTTGAGACAGATGCAGATTTGGATTTAGATACCACTCCCCTGCAAGTCCCTGTTCCAACAACCTCCGATGAGCCTGTAAAATGGACTCAAACTCCTAGCAAACGTGTGGTGCCTTTTACAGGAAAACAGGAGTTAAAAATAGTGCCAGATGGTGAGTATAAAATTTAATTTTTAATTATTATTTTTGAACTGTGCATAATATAGTACTTGAAAAAAAAACGTGTATTTACAGGGAAAAGGCCGATAGATTATTTCAATTTATTGGTTGACGACAGCTTTTTTGAAATTCTTGTTCGGGAAACAAACCGCTATGCAGTCGAGGTATTCCAGTCGGAAAATGTAGGTGAATTTTCCAGAATAACTCGTTGGCGTGATACTACTGTAGCCGAAATGCGTCTCTTTTTTGGGTTGTTTTTACATATGGGGACAATTCAACTCAATCGAATCCAAGATTATTGGAAGAAAGACAGACTTTTCAATGTACCTTTTTTTTCGACGCATATGAGCAGAGACCGGTTTACAATTATTATGCGTTGTTTACATTTTGCCGAAAATCCAAAATCAGGCGACCCAAATCCTAAAGATCGATTGTACAAAATTCGACCTTTGATTGATTATTTCAATAATAAAATGATAAATGTCTACTCCCCGAACCAAAACCTATCCCTTGATGAATCTATGATCCTATGGCGCGGAAGGTTAGTATTTAGGCAGTATATAAAAAATAAACGCCACAAGTACGGAATCAAACTGTACATGCTGACCGAACCAGACGGAACGATACTAAAGTTTTCTGTCTATACTGGAATGTTAGATGATTTCGGTGGCAAAGGACATGCCGCCAATGTAGTACTCCATCTAATGGAAGAAAGGCTAGATGCAGGACACTCACTATTCATGGACAATTATTATAATAGTTATTATTTATCGTGCAAACTATTAGATAGAGGGACATACTGCACCGGTACGCTGCGACTTGACCGGAAAGACAACCCTGTAGAAGTAAAAAATGCGAAGCTGAAAGCGGGTGATAATATTGCTCGCTACTCTAATGGTGTATTGGTCGGAAAGTGGCGCGACAAGCGTGATGTCTCTTATATTTCCACTGAATTTTCGCACGATTTTGTTGAGTACAGAAATAAAAGGGACCAGGAAAAGAAGAAACCAGAGGCCATATACATGTATAATAAAAACATGGGTGGTGTTGACAAGCAGGATCAAATGCTGTCTTATTATCCCTGCTCTAGAAAAAGTCTTCGTTGGTACAAAAAACTTGGAATTCACATCCTACAAATCAGTCGCCTAGATTCAAAACCCGACAAGTCACAACTTTTGTTAAAATGAGTTTTATACACGAAAAAATTAAGAATTCAAAAACCTACAAGTCCATGTAGAAATTATAAAGCAAATCCCGACACATTAAACCTTATTTCCAGTTTAAAATCCAATCTTAGATGCAAAAACCGACATGTCCTAGCCTGTCTTAGATGCAAAAACCGACGTTTTTATTGTACCAATGGGAGCTTGGTATTTCATCAGCTGATTCAATTCGACTTTTAATATCTGTCAGTTAAATAAAGTTCTTCAACGAATAAACAAGTGAGTGTTTTATTTTTAACTGTTACAATAAAATAAAAGAACACATTGCAAGAAATCATTATGTAACAATGGATTCTTTGGAAACGTTAAATAATAACAATCCCGCGCAAATAATTGTTACGAAATGTGATGAGGAAAAAGTCCGTAAAAGATGTAAATTAGAAACCAAAAGAGAGAAGGCAAAACGTGCCAGGTAAGACCAAATTATTTAATAATGAACAGATGTTTTTTTAAGTTTTAGTTTTAAGTGTGATTCACGGAAGTATTTTCTTTTTAGGTACGCTCCAAAGAGCTTACCTCTATATCCCAGTTGTGGTCACGCTGGAAAACCATTTCAACCATTTCAATGCACATCTCATCTTTCCATGAGAGATGTAAAGGAATTTCATGCAGCCTTTTACAACCACAAGGACAAAAGAGGACAAGATATGTTTATTTTGCGTCATTGTGAAGCCAGCTCTCCCAAGAGGCACAGAAAACGCAAAAATAATGGAATAAGTAAGCCTAAATCTTGTGTATTACGGTACAAAGTAAAAAGAAGCGATGGGATGATAATTCCTGTATGCAGACAAGCGTTCCAAGGTATTTTAGGGGTTAAAAAAGACCGAATTTTAAATATTTCAAAAAAATATAAGGATAATTCAGTTATGCCTGTTGAGAATAGGGGCGGAGATCGAGTTGGGGATAAAAACAAAAATAAAAAACAAGCTTTAAAACAGTTTATTGAATCTCTAACATGTACTGAAACGCACTATTGCCGGTCAAAAACATTTAATAGAATTTATTTACCAGCTGAGTTAAGTATTACTAAACTGTGGAAAATATATAACCAAAAAATGGCCACTAATGAGCAACTTAAAGTAAAAGAATGCTTTTTTCGAGATTATTTTAATAAAAATTATAACATTGGCTTTGGCACACCAAAGACAGACTTGTGCTCTACTTGTATGCAATTTAATCTTCAAATTAAAAAAGAGCTTAATGACACAGAAAAATCTAATTTATTAGCACAACAACGGCTTCACAAATTAAGAGCCAACAGTTTTTATCAACTTCTTCAAGAAGAAAAAGACGAAATGATCTCATTTTCATTTGACTGTCAAAAGAATTTGGCATTACCAAAACTCCCGGACCAGTCCGCATACTTTAGTATGCAAATTAACTTTTACCACTTGGCCATAGTGTGTGGAACATCCAAAAGTAAGTTGACTCCAGATAATGTTAGTGCGTATGTCTGGACAGAGTTAGACCATCAGAGAAGCTCAAACGAAATTTCATCTTCTTTGCATCACATGCTGTCCAACTTTCATTTTGGGGAAAATATCAAAGTCATTCGTCTCGTTTGCGATGGATGCGGCGCACAGAACAAGAATTCTACGGTTGTCGGAATGTTAAACTATTGGCTACAGTTTGAAGCTCCAAAACATATTGAAAAAATTGAGTTAGTATTCCCAGTTGTTGGGCACTCTTACATTCCCCCTGATCGGGTATTTGGTCAAATTGAAAAAGTCTACAAACGACACACGGTAGTTGTACATCCTGATCAATACATAAATATCATCAAAATCGCCGATTCCTCGTAAACGATCGATACGGGATCTCAATCTTTTAGTCAGCAAAGTGAGGAACGTTGCTGACACACTTAAAGCACCCACACAAACAGATACAGAATTCGATATATTTGGGAAAAGTGTAGCTGCCCAGCTTAAAATTATGCCGTTGCAGGTAGCAATACAAGGACAGATGTTTATTCAAAATTATCTTTCTAATTTACGTCTGCAACAAATGGGTCATGGTAGTTCTACCTATGAACACAGTCCGTCGCCAATTTCTATGTACCCGTCATCTTCACCATCACCAAGCTATACGGTGTCACCCTTACCACAAATCTCGCCTTACACACAACCACCACAATCATCACCCAATTTCATTCCATCTACACCGGTACCTTACACTTATAACATTTCACCTACATTGAATCAATCTTCCAACTACTTCACTCAAACACCGGAGAACAGTTATAGTACTATTTCTCTACACGAGGAATCGGGACATGACACTGTCACACATGACGACACTGTAGCGGCATCAAGAAATGATGATATATTGGCTATGGCAGTAAATTCCATTGAAAATTAAGCTATACAGTGTTTTAAGATTTTGAAAATAAACCTACTTTAATATTATATAAAAGTATATTTTTTTTATTTGATCTTACCTTTATGTAATCTCTCAGTGCATTGTAAATAGCATCACAAACTTCGGATATAATTTTACAGGTTGTCGACTTTGGTACTCTAAATAGGTGTTGCAAGCAGCGTAAACTGATTCCATTTGCCAACAAGTATAAAATAACGTGCAATTTCACTTTTGCCGGCAAAGCACATCTCATGAATGTATCAGATTTCTGTATGATGGGTGCAACGAGGTTTAGTAATTCATTAAACGAGTCTTCAGTCATCCTGAGGGCATAGTAGTATTCATTGGGATCCTCATAAGCCAATTCTTTAAGGAGTTGGTAGCTAGCGCCATGAATTCTTCTTCTACTTATCCACTTTCGTTCCCATACCCTTTTTGGTGTGGCAAGTTCTAATTTCACATGTTCTTCGATTTCAGATACCACCGCGTTTAAAATTTCTGTAATTATTTCCTGCAATTGCAAGCGCGATTCGTCCATAGTTGTTGTCTGTTCGATGCCCGACATTTAACTGATTTTACTGAGCGCAACAGCTAAACAGTACTGGACACTACTCGCACTACTAATCACTCTCACTAATCACTTATCACTTGCACTCGCACTAATCAAAGTGTAAACAGGCCTTTAGTAGTAGTGCGAAGTTCATATTATGCAGTAGTGCAGATTATTAATGTATGTTGGAAAAAAATATATTTTATCCAAATTTTTCTTTAAACCTGCAGAAATTAGTGATCTATTAGTGGAGCGCCTAGGGGTTTTGACCTCGGAAAATTGCTACAGTGAATGAATTTTTTTGGTTGAGGTGGCATTTTCTTTCTTATACTATATCTTGCAAAGTTTACCAAAAATTTTTTGTGCTTTCAATTTTTTCACTTTTTAATTGAAAAAAGATAAAAAATTAATATTCCAGCATATAATTTAATTTCAGATAGCATTTTTTTTTTATGTACACGTAGAATTTGTCTCGAATAGGTATAGAATATCATCTTTTAGAGATACCTATGTTTATGAAGGGTCGTAGAGACCTTGAACAGGTAATAAAACGTGAACGAGAAGAAGAGAGGGAAGGTTGAAGGGACAGCAGCTGTAACGTACAACTAAACGGACGTTTTCTGGATAGTTTAGTTATAAATGACACGTGTCCTGTATATGTTGTGTATTTAAAAGTGAAAATTGTGTGATTTGAAAATTTGCTATATGTTAATAACGGCAGTTTTATTGGAGACTATTTTTTGCTGTTGAACTTCTGCTCAAGACTTTTCATTTTTTCGTGTAAAAAGGTAACTTGATTTAAAAACTGCAATGAATTAGTAGATAAAGAATTGAATAATTAGCAAATGATTGAATGTAAATTAAAGTTAAATAAAAAATTATAAAAATGAATAAAACGCAATCAATTTTGTTACTTTTTTTTTATTACAGTTTTAAAAAAATGCATGAACCATGTACCAGTATCATGGCTGATGAGCATAGTTGCATACTATGTGAAAAATTAGGTTCATCATCCGAAATGAACTCAGATTTAGGTGAAATTATAAAAATAAGTAGAGGAATAACCACTTTGAGAGCTGCATCGAGCGAACGACAGGATGGATTGTTACCTCACCTGCAAACTGAATTCGTTTATGCTCATACAAGTTGTCGTCAAAAATATATTAATAAAAAATATATTGAAATTTATAAGAAGAAGGAGCAAAATGAAACTTCATGTTCACCTCCGAAAAAAAAGCTTCGAAGTAGCACTGATGTATTGAACTTTGATTGGGAAACAAATTGTATCTTTTGTGGCCAAGAAGCTGATAAAGCAAAAGAAGCAAAATTGAATAAACATCGGCGAAGACAAATTTCACACATCAATACTGCAACTTTGAGTGACTCCATTCTGAATTTTATAGCCGTACAGAAAAATGACTATTATCGCGAAATCCATAAAAGGATTGCTAGCATAACAGATTTACAGGCACTCGAAGCAAAATATCATGTAGATTGTTATAATTCGATTAAAAATTCTATGCACCTGATTAACGTTGAAAAGAAAATTAGTCCGAGAATTGTGATGATCGATACTGCAATGGAGCAAATATATAAATACATAGAAGAGAATGACGACTGCCAATTCACCATGCAAGAGTTAAAAAATGTTATAACTACAGAGCATATCCCGGATGAAAAGACTATTAAAAAACGACTTGTAGACCGCTATCACGATGACATTGTCATTTCGCCTAAATTTAGATCCAATACCATCATATGTTTTAAAAATATTAACCACGATATATTAACAGAAAATTGGTACAATCAAAAACACAATAATAAAAAAGAAGAGGAATTAATTTGGAAACAAAAAATGTTGTAATAGTTTCAGAAGATATTGACGTATTGGTTATATTAACGGCTTTAGCGGATGAAGCCGGTAACGGACTGAGAGCGATAATATAATATATATTATATCTTACATATTACAAAAATATCGCTTGTGATTAAAAAGTACAAAACGCCGCGCATTGACGCTATAATATATATCTATATCCAAGCGGTATATTTCATGAAAGTACAAATATGCTTTCCGAGCGATATTTTGCATTATATCTCACCTTCCTCTTGCGTCTTGTCGCCCGCAGATGCCTTGCTGCCGTCGTTCACATTGTTGTCTATAGACTACAATATATGCTTTTTGGCAGCTTTTTATTATTGAGATCTTGTGATAGGTTCTTGCTCTATTATATTGTCAATATTTTTGAAATGGAACATTTTATTGAGAGTGTCAGAAAATATCCATGTTTATGGAAAGTGGATACAGAGGATTATAAAAACAATGAAATTAAGGAAGCAGCCTGGAGAAACATTATAGTTGAATGCGATATAACAGATGGTATGTATTTATTTGCTTTAATTTTTACAAGCTTTTATTTAAATTGCTTTCCTGTCTGTCTGTCTGTAGGTATAATATTATAGTAGGTACTTTTAGTTACATAAAAAAACTGTTTAGATGAGTTTAGTTACAGTTAGTAATTATTATAATATACTAGCGGTCCCGCCCGGTTTCACCCGGGTGCAAAAGAACGAATGGGAAAGGAAGAGACATGAGTACACACATTCATCTTAGTTTATCGAGATGAATGTTGTGTCCAAATTTCATGATGAGTTAAAAGCAGTAGATATTTAAACTTTTTTTTAACTAATAATTTTTTTTAAATGAATTAAATAAAATTAAAATAAATTTAAACGTAAGCCTTAGAAGAAAGCAATGTAAAAAATAAAATAAAAGCTACTCTGTAATATAAAAAAACTGTATTACTTTATTTATTTTCTTATAAAAATCTGAATAAATACAAAACATGTTAAATTAAGTATGTAGTTATAAAATAATTTTTATTCTACCAATAATCTATTTTGTATGCGTGTCTTTTGCCAAGGAACGATCCCAATAGTATTGAAATATCTACAGAAGTCTTCCCTTACGAAAAAACTTTCATTGGAGTATCTAAATCCAGAAAAAGCTAATGACATCAGTTGACTATTATCTAAATCTTCAATTTCATTTTCTCTCATGTTATAAGAATTGCCTTTAATTAAATAATTATGTAAGACACATGTTGCTTTAACAATTTTATCAACAAGTTCAACGCGGCACTCAAAAGGTCTTCTAAATACTCTAAATCGGGTCGCTAATATTCCGAAACCGTTTTCTACTACCCTACGTGCCCTGCATAGACGATAATTATACACTCTTCTAGACTCCGATAGCTTCGATTGCGGATATGCACGCATTAAATTGGTCATCAACGGAAACGCTTCATCCCCCACAAAAACGTATGGCATTTCTACTCCGCCTGGATATAGGGGCTCCTCAGGTGGCAAATTCAAGCCTCCGGTTTTTAGTTTTTTTCCAAATATACTATCGCTTAGAATTCCACTGTCACTAAATCTTCCCATAGATCCTACGTCTATATAAATGAATTTTCGGTTTGAATCAACAACCGCCAGCAAAACAATCGAAAATGTTTTTTTGTAATTATAGAAATCTGATCCAGAGTTAGAAGGTGCTTTTATAGTAACATGTTTGCCGTCAATTGCACCGACGCAATGATCAAACTGACAGTTATCCTCAAAATCCTTTGCAATTCTTTTCCAATCACTAGTGGTAGGCTCTTTCATTACCCGAGGTTGAAGGCGGTTCCACAATGCATCACAAACCTCTTCTACAATTTCAGAAACCGTTCTATCACCCACCCTGTAACTATAGGCTGTTGATCTAAATGTGTCTCCTGTAGCTAGGTATCTGCAAAGAAAATGCACTTTTGTATTTTATTTCAGTGAAGGAATCCAAATGCATGTGGAAGAAACTACGGGATGGCCATAGACAAGCTTTGAATAAGAAAAAGACAACGACAGGGCAAGCAGCAAGTAGTGACAACAGGCTATGGAAATATGAAAAACAAATGGAATTTTTGCTTCCACATATGGCAAATCGGCCAAGAAGCACCAACGCCACTGCTACCCAGGACATTATACAACCAGATACCGATGAAACTGTTGAAAATACCCAGATAGAAGAAAATCTTCAATTGAGCACAATAAATTTTGAATCTCAGCAAACAAACTATAATACACCGCGAAATAAAAGGAAAATTGACAAAATAAGTGAGTATTTTGAACAAGAGCAAAAAAAAAGAGACGAAAGATCGAAAGAAAGAGACTTGTTTAGAAAAGAAATACTTAACGTGAAACCAAAGGAGGAAAAAGCTTTAAAAAAATTTTTCGATAGTATGTATGACGAAACTAACGATCTGCCAGATTATATGCAAATAAAAGTCCAGCGACAGATCTTTAACGTTGTAATGGAGGCCCGAGAAGCAAACCTGCTAAAGCAAAGTGAAAATCCAAACCCAGTTTATCATAATCAGTCGCAATACAAATCATATGTTCCCATTCCATGTTTATCAGACTCAAGTACTTCTGGTTTTACAAATTATGAAGAAGTGCATTCTCCAATAAGTACTTTGACCTCAGGAACAAATGCAAGCCAACACGAAAACCTGCGAAATTTTTTATCTAGCGACACTACATACACTGATATGTAATTTTTTTTTTGTATTACAATGAGAATAATAAAGACTAGATCTAAATCAGTTTTGTTTTATTAATGACTAGTTTTCTATTTCAAATCACCGATATACAAACCTTAAAGTAATTGCTAGTCGCTCTAAAGAACTAATGCTTTCCCGAAAATTTGTATTTTTCTTCTTTATATCAGCTTTAATTAAATCATGAAGTTCAAAAAATGTTTTTCTCTCCATTCGAAAATAATTTGTGAATTTTTCGTCACTCAAGTCATCAAAAAGCGTAAATTCACCCCGTTCTTTTCTAAATTTTATATGCTCAGATATCCAAAATCTTGGTTTTTCATTTTGGACAGTAGCAATCATTAAAATATCATCACATGCGGCATTTGATTCATCCTCCGATGAGCTATCGATGGTATCCAGCAATAGCATGCTATTAAGAGCCATTTTGAAAAAAAAATATGCACATACACTAGGAAATAAAAAGTTTAAACTTGCAAAATATAAAAAATCAGTCCGCAGCACTCAACATATAATATTATATTATATCTCATTACAGAGCTATAATATATATTATATTATCGCTCTCAGTCCGTTACCGGCTTTAGAGTCGTGAAATATATTTTCTAAAACCATCCCGAGGCAAGGTCGAACAAAAAATATTTTCTTCGAAGAGTTTAGAGAAATCTTTACCAAAATGTAAAGAACATATTCTTTTTTTACATTCCTTAACGGGTTGTGACACTACTTCGGCATTTTTCAATAAAGGAAAAATTAAGTTTGCCAAAAATTTTGAAAAACGTCATGATTTGCATGAATTAGCAAAAATATTTAAAAACATAAATGAAGACTTCAATAATATATTTCAAGCAGGTGTAGCATGTATTTTGGCTTTATATGGAGCTCCGGCAAAAATCAAAGACTTGAATACATTGAGATACAATTTTTTCATTAAAGCTATAACCAAAAATACAAGTGTTATTCTGTCATCATTACCACCTTCAACTGATGCCGCAATTGAACACCTGAAAAGAGTGTACCTGCAAACCCAGATATGGTTAGGAAACGACATAAATATTGGAGATTGGGGGTGGAAGTATCTCAATAACATGTTCATCCCAATAACCATGAACCAATTACCAGCACCGGATAATCTACTGCAAATGTTATTTTGCAATTGAAGACATTTTTCCAAAAACCGCACTTGTCAGTTTTTAAGCAAAATGAGATTTTAACGGGAGCCGATAGATGCCGCCATTGTGCACATTTCTGTATAGTTGCATTTTACAAAAATAGCACCAGTCACTCGCAATATAAAGAAAACCATTATATGGATAGAGCAAAAACAGCACTTGTCCATAGTTATTTTTTTCAAGAACAGCACATGTCACTGACAAGTGCGGTTTTTGTTACAAACTGTCAACACTGTCAACGTCAGTCAAATAACCTCAAAAATATTGTTTCTGTGAAGTGCGTGTTTGCTGCCTGTTTTTCGAAATAATTTACATAAAACATGGAACCACCTCAAGAGGAAGTCAGTTCACGAAGAAAACGGAAGAAGGAGAAAAAGGAGGTCACAATCAGAAACAAAAAGTTAAGGGGCGAAGAACATATAAATCATGTTGGATAACTTGTCGGAAAAAAAGAGATTGGACCAGACTGTAGGTAAAGTAATCACTTGTATCCTTGTGATCAGCCTCTTATTTTAGCTATGTATAAGAAGTATTTTCGTGAATTCACTAGCAGCGATATACCAAAATGTTTTTTTTATTGTTACAGGTGCACGCGGTACGAATGTTATAAAAATATTAGTCAAGAAGAAAGGCAACGTGTATATAACCATTTTTACTCTCTGGAAAGTAAAAACCTTCAAGATTCGTATCTTGCTGGATTGATCATGGTTGACTCAATCAAGCAAAGACGTTCTCGTAAGCCAGCAGACCACGACAACTCTAATGGAAAGGATTTACATTCAGCATCGTTTTACTACAAAATTCGCATAATGAAGAATGAAGTCGCACACGAAGTTCCGGTATGTCGTACAGCATTTATTAATATTCATGCTGCAACAATAGCGAGACTAAGACGTATACAGCAGTCACTGATCAATACAGCAAGTGCTCCTGCAGACCAAAGAGGGAAGTACAAAGACCGACCTAATACTATACCTAAAGAGTTAAAACCACTAGTGGATGATCATATTCAGTCTTTTGCAGCAAGAAAATCCCATTATTCATTAAGAAAGAATCCAAATCGCTCATATCTTCCCGAAAATCTGTCAGTGAAGCATATGTACAGAATGTTTTTAAAACAATATTGTATCAATATTCCATATCACTCCTACTGGTCAATCTTTCATAAGGAGTATAATATCAAGTTTGGAGTGCCTAGGTCAGACACCTGCACAGTATGCGACATGCTGAAAAGGCAAATAGACGCATGCACTGAGGAATCCCAAAAAAGAATACTACAGTTTGACCATACATTGCATTTAAAAAAGGCAGATACCTTTGTCAAATTCAAACGGCAGTGGAAACAGAAATCGCGAGAAGGCTTAGCTACTGTTCTGAGTTTTGACTATATGCAAAATCTTCCTTTACCTCATATACAAACCAACACAGTCTTTTATTGTAGACAGCTCTGGTTTTACGTATTCGGTATACACAATCTATGTGATGATAGTGTCTCTATGTATGGATATCACGAATGTACAGGTAAAAAAGGGCAGAATGACGTAACATCTCTCATATTTCACTATTTGAAAGGCCTGCAAAATCCGAAAGAACACTTGGTACTCTTTTCAGATGGCTGTTCAGGCCAAAACAAAAACTATGTGATGGTGCATTTCTTATATATGTTGGTCCATTGTTTCAAGATGTTCAAGCAGATTACCTATATATTCCCTATAAGAGGTCATTCCTATCTACCTAACGACCAAGATTTCGCTATAATCTCAAAAAGAAAAATTAAGGAAACTGCAGAAACCCCAGCGGAATGGATTGACATAATAAGTGGCTGTAGAGAAAGCCCTTCACCGTTTAATGTTGTGAATGTTCAACGCAATATGTTCTATGATATTAAGGAAGCCACCGACCCTTACTTTTTAAAAGCCCCTAAGCCTGCGGTGGCACTAAAGAACTTGCGAATGTATAGGATACGTGCAGAAACCCCAGTATTCGCAGTGTGTATTAGTACCCGTGTTCAATATTACCAGGTTCAAATTCAGAATCAACGTCTCCATCAGTCTTCCACGAGCATCCAAGTGATTTGAACCCCAAGTGGGGTTATGGGCGTTAAAGTCCCCCATGATGATAAAGGGCCGTGGAAGCTGATCGATCACAGACACAATACTTGCGAGTGTCAGTTGTTCTGTCGGAGAAATGTATACTGAACACAAAGTAACCGGTTTCGGCGTAAAAATTCTGACGGCGATGACCTGCAAATCAGATCGTATCGAGACATTTTCCGAAAACACACTATTTCTAACTATGACAGCGACTCCGCCGCTTGCTCGTTCGGCAAATGGTTTATCTTTACGGTAAATGGCAAAGCCACGGAGAACTGGAGTGTTGATGTCTTTTAGATGTGTTTCCTGTAAGCTAACAGCGGTAGCATTATGATCGTTGAGCAGTAATTTTAGTTCGCTTAAGTGGACATAGAATCCGTTCATATTCCACTGTAGGAAATTGAATGGATAAAATTTGAAAATAAAGACACTGCCTCATTATGTTTTCCCCCTCGCATCATTTCGATAATGCGGAGGAGGACATTCGTCCATCGCAGATTCTGATGAGCTGCTGGTAACACGACTGATGGTCATACTTTTAGTGTTATTACGGTTCAGTATGACTTTAGATTTTTTTATCGGTGATTTGATCTTTTTTACCGGCGATCTAGATCGATTAGCCGGGTTCTTTTTTATATTTTTAACTTTAACCTCTTTGATAATTTTGCTTTCGATAGTTTTAGAAGTACTAGGGGAAATTTCAATGGTCTGTGTTGACATATCACATGTCTGAGTGGACATGTCAACTTTTTTGACAGGAGTACCAGTAACGTTAGCAAAAGATCGGGAAAATGAAGGCACAGTTTCCTCCTTATATTTACGTTTCGCCTCTGCGAATGAAATTTTCAAGGATGTTCTAATTTCCTGTATTTTAAATTCTTCCTTAAATTTAGGGCATTCTTTAGATCTGGCAGAATGAGCACCATTGCAGTTCACACACAGAGACTTCCTTTTGCAAGGTTGATCTTCATGTATACTTTGACTGCAGTTTGCACAGATGCTGGCGGAGCTACAATTATTCTGCGAATGTCCAAATTTCTGGCATTTATAGCAGCGAAGAGGCGACGGAATATAAGGATGTACTTGGAGTTTATAATAGGCGGCTTGGATCGTCGATGGAGGATGTGGTGTACAAAATGTCAGTATGTGGGATGGAGTCGGTACTAGCTGACCGTCTTGACGAGCATGAATCCTATAAACTTCAGTCACACCTTGATCTTTTAACTCGTCTCTTATTGTTTCGACCGAGCAGTTGAGTAGATCGTAACAATAGATCCTACCTTTAGAAAAATTTAACTGCTTATGTAGGTCTACCTTCACTGGTACGTCAGTAGTCATGTCTGAAGCTTTAATGCTTTTGCAAGACAATACCTTATCAGCTTGACGTTGGGATGATGTTTCAATTAGTAAACATCCGTCACGCAACTTTTTAACACTTTTAAAATTTCCAAATAAGCCATCGAGATGTTTATTAATGTAAAAAGGACTGTCACTATTGAAATTTCCGGTTATTTTACTCATAACTAAATATCTGTTACATGGAGTCACAGTTAATGTGTCGTTACCAAACAACAAATCTAAATTTTCATCATTACGCCCTCTTTTAAAAGGAGGGCTGGTTAAGGGAGGGTAAGAACTCATAATGTTTATTATGATTTTCATCAACCGTGCGCCCCACCCACCACGGAGCCCAACAAGGGGACGATGACCGCAAATCGGTGCAGAGCGCCAGGGCTACACAGTCGACATAGTCAGCTCCAAAGACGGTGTCACTCCATCAAGAGATACTGGCTCACCCCGCCGGAATACTTAATATCCACGACGTTAGCCGATTGACTAGGCTGGGTTAGGTCTAGCCGCCCGTTTACAAAGAAGCCGAGCCCAAAGCAGTGTGTTGGCGTGTCCAAGACAAACCTCAACTACCAGGATACCCTTTTCCTCCTTACGGGTCACCACGCACGGCAAACACGCAGGTGTATTATTTGGGGACTATTATAAACAAGAGACAGCAACAATAACGTACCCATAACGGAGGGACATGCCGCTATCAACAAACAGAAAGAAGGGAGAACAGAAGAAGAAAAGAGTTGCAACTGTCTGTCCTTCATAATAGTCCCCAAACAATGTTCACCCAGCTGGAATACACGACCAACTGGTGCGAGTTCAGGAACCTGGGACCGCTAATTCCCAAAAAGCATTGGAACGCAACTGCCATCGCAACTACATTCCAATACCTCCCCTGGGGGGTATAATTTTTGAACTTCTTTCATACTTTGATTCCACTTTACACGAGACCGACTCGCACTTGACCAGTTTTATTGTAAATATTATGCAGATATAGTTTTATATGTCGTTTTCTCTTCGTTTCAGGTATTCTACCCTTGGCTTAGCAATTGCACCCCGTTGTTCGCACAGTAGTAAAGCTTTTCAATGCAAATCACTGAAATCCAACGATTTTTTTTATTTTCACAACTCATTTTATTCAAATAAAACTAAACAACAACAAGATAACTTATTAATAAAATACTGCAACGCCACTTCTACCAATCGTAGGCGACCAACAACTTCTACTAGAGCACCCAAAACGTTAGCACTAAAATATTTTATACCACGGTATAAAAGTGGTAAATTGGTCCCGGTGTGTAGGGAAACATTTCTGAACATTCTTCGCTTGAAAAAAGGAAGGGTGCAAGGTGTCATGAAAAGATATTTCGAAAATCCAAAAGCAGCTACTGAGCGACGAGGAGGTGACAGAAAAAAGAAACTTTATGCAGCCAAACGAGAAGCTATTGAAAATTTTATAAAAAATTTTGAACCACTAGAGACACATTATTCAAGAGAAAAAAATAGAAACAGAGTATATTTACATCCTGATTTAAATATAGAAAAAATGTGGTTGATGTATAATGATCAGGCACAACCTGATTACGGCGTAACTAGAGGACTATTCAGGCTCGTATTTAACACAAGCTTTAATATAGGGTTTGGTAGTCCTAGACAAGATGTCTGCTCTACTTGTCTGCAGTTTTCAGAAACCATAAAAATAGAAAAAGATCCTGCTACTAAAGTTTCAATAATGACCCAAGCCAGAATACATAAATTACGAGCAGCAGCATTTTTTGATTATTTAAAAGAAGACCGCGATGATTTAATCACAATGAGCTTTGATTGCCAAAAAAATCTCCCCCTCCCTAAAATACCCGATCAGGCGACTTACTACGCGAGACAATTATATATTTATAATTTCACCGTGGTCATAGGGTCGTCCTCACATAAATTAACTAAAGATAATGTACACGCGTACACTTGGACAGAAAATGAATCTTCAAAGGGGTCAAATGAAATTTGTAGTAGTATTTTTCACTGCTTAAATAACATTGACTTGTGTGGCAAAAATGTCGTAAGAATGGTCGCAGATGGATGTGCCGGCCAAAATAAAAATATGATGGTTATAGGAATGACCATGAAATGGTTGATAAACGCACCCAAGAATATTAACACTGTGGAAATCATTTATCCTGTAACCGGGCAATCATTCTTACCACCAGATAGAGTGTTTGCATTGACAGAAAAGCAGATTAGACGGCTAGAAATAATTGTACAGCCAGAAGAATATAGAGCTATATTTTCAAATCATGCTACTGTTCATAAACTTGTTTCTGACATACCTGTACTGAACTGGAAAGAAACATGCAAAGAAACTCTAAAACCCACTCAAAGTTGGCACTTTCAACTTAGTAAATGTAAGCGGGTAATTCTTACGAGAAAACCGTGAGAGGCAAACAGTGAGAGGCGAAATATCATATAAAAATGATTTGACTACAAATAAAAGCATTCTGAAGAGAGGCAAACGAGTTCAAAACATAAATCCGCAATCTATTACACCTGGAGTTGCAATAAAACCAGCGAAATTAAATGACGTTAAACGGCTATTAGATAAACATTATGGACAAGACTGGGAAAATAAATATGAATATTTAAATTTTTATAAATCTGTGTTGAACGTAATTGAAAACCTAACAAATTATCAAGATAACGAGGACCTAGAGAGTAATACCGAAGAAGTTTTAGATTTTGTGTAATACGTTGTCTCCTTTAATTTTTTTTGATCAATATAACTATGTCCTATACCAACTTACTACTTTTATTTGTGTCAACCCTGATTACGTTATGACAGCGATGTCATTTCAAATTTATCCAACTCCATATAAATCAAATCAAACATAGCCAAATCCTGTAAGTTCAAATCAAACGGAGCCTTGTCCAAAAGTAATATCATAATTCTAAAAAATCTAGAGCATTTATAACTATTTAGATAGTTTTAATATAAATTATACATTAAAACATATTTAATAATACTAGCAAATGTGTATTTATCTATCACAATCTTCGATAATTAAAAATCATCCGTTTCTACGCTTTAAGTTATCATGGAGTTGGCCATGTTTGAAATTTAACGACTCATGTATACTTAAGTTCTTTAACGTTTTTAAAAAAGCAGTATGCTTTTATTATAAAATTCTCATGGAGTCATAAATAGGTGTTAAAGTAGTTCTAAAGTAAATTTCTTACATATTTAATTAATTTTCGAAAGTTTTTAAGATGGAAAATTATTTTGGAATTTTTTTCAATTCGCCATTTTTGTCTTAACCAATCAGAGAACAGAGATGTGTATGACGCGATTATATCGTTATTGTACATCTGAATATCATATAACTATCAGCTTTACCTTCAAATTTACACGTTACGCTATAATGTATATAGATTTTTGTATTTACAAAAAAGTTTTAACGTCGTTCATGAAAATTATTAAATTTACGAAATTTTAATGAAAATAAAGCGAAATTTCACATTGGCTTTGTAACTGACTTATCTTGATGACAGTAGGGGAACTACGTACAAAATGACATATACGTACAAAATGACATAAACTTCATAATTCGAATTTGGCGGACTCAAGCGCGCAGCTGATAATCGCATCACGTGACCCGAACGGCTTTTACTAACCTGTCAAAACGTGAACGCGCTCCTCTCATTCGCAATTGTGTCATGACCGATGACAAGCTGTGGTAGGTTACGAGTTTTTTTCTTTGCAACAAAGTTTTTGTGTAAATGGTAAGTTTTTCGCTATTTTACATATTTGAGTAGCATTTATTTCAACCCTCAAGAAATTGTTGACACACTCATATAACTTTTTCCGTACAAAATATTCTCTTTGTATTTATTTTTGAATTTTGGTTTTTTATAACGCTATATGGACAAAACGACATACACAGGCAACGGACACAATGACATAGGTATGTCATTTTGTCCATAAGAGCTTTGGTCAAGGAGCTGACCTTAATTAGCTGTTCATTTCTTCACAGAAATATTAAAATGCCGCGTAATTATAAGCGTACGACTGATCGCCAATCCTGGAGTGCAGAATCAATGCGGAAAGCTATAGAAGCAGTTCGAAATAATAAAATGGGCTGGTTATTAGCATCTAAAACATTTGGTGTCCCACAAGCAACGCTCCGAAGACATGCTTTGGGTAGTAACAAAACTTTGGAGTCCAGTTCGAAGGGTCTTGGATGTTGGAAATCTACTTTTCCACCTGATGTGGAAAGGCAACTAGTTCAGCATTTGAAATTGCTCGAAACCCGTTTGTTTGGATTGACGCGAGCATCGGTTCAAGAATTAGCTTTTGAGATGGCTGAAAAAAATGGTTTCGCCCATAGATTTAACCCAACAAAGCGAAAAGCTGGACAAGAATGGATGGAAGGATTTCTGAGACGAAATAAAGATATTTCTCTCCGCAAACCAGAAGCTACTTCTGCAGCTCGTGCTCAGGCTTTTAATCGGCCTCAAGTCCAAAAGTTTTTTGAGCTATATGGAAAGCTGCTGGAGTCTGTAAACTTTAGGCCACATAGAATTTATAATGCTGATGAATCAGGTCTATCTACTGTACAAAAACCCCAAAAGATATTGGCTACTACTGGAAGGAAGCAAGTTGGCGCTATAACCAGTGCTGAACGAGGAACAAACACTACTGTTGTTTGTTGTGTTAATGCCGTTGGTACGTTTGTCCCGCCGATGCTGATATTTCCAAGGAAAAATATGAAAAATGAATTAGTCGACGAAGCTCCTCCTGGTACTTTAGGTGTAGCTCAACAATCAGGGTGGATGACAACAGATATATTTCTGAAATGGATGAAGCATTTTCAAAGTTTTGTTAAATCATCTATTGACGATAAAGTAATTTTGATTGTCGATGGACATGCCAGTCATAAAGGGATTGAAACTTTAGAATATGCGAAACAAAACGGTATTATTGTGATTTGTCTACCCCCACATTGCACTCATCGCATGCAACCCCTCGATGTTTCATTTTTCGCGCCATTGAAGACTTACTTTAACCAAGAAATAACAAAGTGGCTGAAAGCACATCCTGGACGTGTTGTTACACAATTTAAGATTGCCGGACTCTTCAACGAAGCATATGGCAAGGCAGCTACAGTGCAAAAAGCACTGGTATTTGGCCTCTAAATCCGGAAATATTTCCCGATTATATGTACGAGCCTGCGGAGACTACAAACATACCGCTGGAAAACACATCCAATGAGCAACGTTATCAGCAAACGACTTCTGGTTCAGTTTCCATAGCTGGGCCATCTACACAGCAGCAAGACGATTCATTTTTGCTTCCTGTAACAAACGTTCTTCATGTTGCTGCAACTACACAACCTCAATATCAGCTACAGAGATCCCATGCCGTGATACCTAACGAAAATAATACAGCTGAAATAACAGCACCTACCGAACAACAAGCCGGCAATTCATCTCAGGTTCCATCATCAAACGCTGATCAAAAACTTGTTTTAACTCTTTCAAATCAAAATCATCCATCTGCTGTTAATAAAGATCATCCATCGTCCTCTACTCTTGCTGTCCCTATTGAGGAGATTTCACCAGTCCCAAAAGGACGTTTTATAAGTGGACAAGGAAAACGTAAGCCAAAGACCCGACAAACTTCTTTAGTTTTAACTTCTACTCCTAATATGAATGCAATTAAATCGAAAAATGAGCCCAAAGCTCCTCCAGAGAAGAGGAGACGAAACGTTATTAAAAAGTTATTTGAAGACGACAGTGAAGATGACAGTGAAGACGAAAATTTTACGAATAACTCTCAAGATGATGAAGAGGACTGTCCATGCATATATTGCAATGATCTTTTTTCCCGATCTAAGCCTGGAGAAGACTGGTTGCGGTGCTTTAATTGCTCGCGTTGGGCTCACGCTTCTTGCGCTGATGTTCCTAAAAGAACCAAGCGTTTCATTTGTGAACTTTGTCAGTAATTTTATAGCTTTTACGTGTATGTCATTTTGTCCATATGTAATATGCCATTTTGTCCATAGCATACGGACAATATGGATTTTGACTGATCTCAGTTAAACTAAGAATTATTTTTTTTCAATCATTTTTATTTTATAAATGTTTATTTTATTTCATAGATAAAGAACCAAAGATGATTGGTGTGCAATATGACAGTGTTGTGATTTACCAATAAAGAGTTATGACCTAAAAATAAAACCATATGTCATTTTGTACGTATTTCCCCTACGCTAAGTGTACGTTTTCAAATCTATAGTGTTTTTCAGTGAATTAAACGTTCCATTTTTCAGTTGTAGAAAAAGATCAAAACCCCCAGGTTCTAAAATAAAATTAGCATATCATGCAAATTATCAGAGAAAGAAAACACAAAAAATTGAATATTTTTTCAGGGCGCACATTTTAAAATTTGACATTTACTATGTATTTTCAAATTAAAGGTGTAAAATATTTATCCTTTTTCAATACATATGTGCTCGTATAATCACATTTCATTTTTGTACTCATAACATTGCATGCAAATATTATTTTTATCACATTTTATTAAAATACTTTTAGTTTTAATATTAATTGTATTAATTATAACTTAAAATTTTCTTATCACGTATACATACTGGTACATTTAGCGTGCAGTCCTCACTTATTTGAATTAAATGATAGCATCACAATTAAAAAAAATCGAGTGGATATCTATATTTTGTTTTAGAGCATGAAATTGACGAAAATTCAATGTACATGCTAGATGCTGAAACATTAAAAGAACTAATACCTAAGGCAGGCCCAAGATTAAAATTTTTAAATAATATAAGAAATTATAATCTTTTAAAAGACATGGAAGTTGTGTTTGATAATAGTAATGAACAGCCCAATACACATGACGACACCATATCGTTGTCAACTCACGGCTCTTCAACGGTACATATTAAAAAAAATTATTTTATTTTACTGCAAATTATACACTTTTTATAAAATGTTTAATGTTTTTATTTATTAGGTAAATACTGATACCAGTGCAAACGGGTCAGAAAGTGAACTGGAAGTAAGTTTCTCCTTTTTTTTTTTGAAAAAAGCAAAAATAATGCCTCATTCATACACGTTCCTATATATAAATATTTTTTTTTTACTTTTTTAGACTCCTCCTAAAAAACGAATTAAATCTAATGAAGCTGTAGATATGGATTTAACCCTTAAGCGGAGAGGTGAGGTCAAAATGACCGCATCGAATCTTAAATTGTCGGTAACTCCCCACCCTTAGCTTTTAGCGCACTACCCGTCTATCTACCTTTAAATCAATCAGTAGTTCAGTTATGTTCTCGACGGCAGCACGTTATTTTCAATATTGTGTGATTTACGAGCTAGAAAAGTTTTTGAGCGGTCAAATTGACTGCACGTCTCCACTAACGTTACAAGTTTCGCATGTGATTCTGTCTAGTCACTGTTAAGAATTATAATGGCTGGTGTTCCAGGCCCTTCAAAAAGAGTGTCAGTTTTGGATGATGACTTTGAGTCAACAGTTTTGTCTTGGTTTTTGGAAGAAGACGAAAGCTATGACAAATATATCGACAAAACCATAGATAGCGATGGAGATAGCTGTGACGAAGATTTAGCAGATGAAAGTGTACAAGAAAGTGACTCTGAGTTATCAGACGACGAACAGGAGGATGAACAGGAATCTCGTAGTAAAAAAAAATCATTTTATGGAAAAAATCGTATGAAGTGGTCAGGGGAAGTATTTAGACAAAAAACAAGAACACTAAAGCACAACATTGTAGTAAAATTGCCAGTTTTAAAAAGTCCCGCGCAAATTGGATTGCAAACCGATACCGTAACTGTTTAGAAACTGCTTTTTAGTCAGGATATTATTGACGAGATTGTTCTAAGGACCAACATAAAGTTAGAAGAAATGAGACAAAATTTCAAAGATAAAAATAAAACTGATCTAAGGGATACAGATACTATTGAATTGGAAGCATTTTTTGGCCTACTGCTATTTTCGGCGGCGTTCAATTCTAATCATGAAAATATGAAACGTATATTTGCTACTGATGGTACAGGGCGGGATATATTTAGGTGCGTGATGAACCAAAAAAGGTTTGCTATATTATTATTAGCTCTTCGATTTGACGATCACAACACCAGAGACCAACGAAAGAAAAATGATCCTACAGCCCCTATATCTCAAGTTTTCCAGACGTTTATAAAAAATTGCCAGTCGGTGTACTCCCCCTAGGGAGTACACCGACTGGCAATGTATTGATGAAATGTTGGTGGGTTTTCGAGGCAGGTGTAGGTTCAAAATGTACCTGCCAAGCAAGCCTGTAAAATATGGCATAAAACTCATGTGCCTAACGGATGCCAGAAATCACTACCTGTACAATGCCTACATTTACTGTGGCAAAAATAGCGACGGACAGGGTCTCGATAAGGAAAATAAGAACCTCTCAAAGCCAACTCAAGCAGTTTTGCGCCTAGCCGAGCCATTATTTCATACTAATAGAAATATTACTGCGGACAATTGGTTTGGGTCCATCGAACTTGTCACTTTACTAAAAGAAAAAGGTTTGACTTTTGTTGGAACTCTCAAGAAAAATAAACGGGATATTCCTCCTGAATTTCTTCCAAGCAGGCATCGAGAAGTAGGTTCTTCGATTTTTGGCTTCACCAAAGACATGGCAATGGTTTCCAATGTGACCAGAAAAGGGAAAGCAGTTGTTCTGGTATCATCGATGCATCATGACAAAAGCTTGGATCTAGAAACCAATAAGCCAGAGATAATTTCCTACTACAATTTAACCAAAGGGGGCGTTGACGCCATGGACGAAAACTGCGCAAAACATAGTTCAAGTCGAAGAACGCGAAGGTGGCCAATGGTAATTTTTTTTAGACTGCTGGATATCAGTGCGGTAAATTCACACATTCTGTATCAGTTATACAAAGACAACTGTTCCATAGAAAAATGCGACTTTATAGTAGAACTGGCCAAGCAGTTAGTGACACCGGAAATGAAGCGAAGAGTTTACAATCCGCGACTTGGACGCGAGCTACGACTTTCTATAACACGCGTCTTGGGACTACCTACAGAGGTCGAACATCCAGAAGTCGCCGAAGAACGGCTAGAAAAAAGAAAAACGTGTTATCTATGCCCTCCTCAAAAAAAAGAAAAGCTGGTCATCTCTGCCTGGTGTGCAAAAGGGCTGCATGTGCCGAATGCACGAGAAAAGTATGTGTCGATTGTGCATCCAATATGTGAATATTCGTGTAGTGTGGTTTTTTATTATATATGATTTTATTTTTTTTATTATGCAATATCATTTTAGTTGGATATAGTTGTTTTGTTTTTTTATTATATTTTAATAGTTATTATTAATCATTAAGAAAAAAAATATGTATCTAAAAGAATATACCTATTTGTGTTATGTATGAAGTAATTTAAACCATGTTTGTACTATATTAAGAAAATATGTATCTTTTTTTAAATAAACATATTTAAGATATAATAACTGTTTGTCTATAATACATTAAAAACATTTAAGCAACCCATTTTTTTCTTAAATAGCACTATTATGTGTACGTCAAAATGACCGCACCTCTCCGCTAGTGTACAAAAACTTGTACCTCTCCGCTTAAGGGTTAAAAATGTTACTAAATAGCAATGTGGACGGTAGATTTATAATAAGTTTTTATACTAAAAATAACATTTTAAACAGAAAGTGTAGAAATACGCTCGTAGAAATTATTATTTGCTATATGCTACGAAACGATGATCAGTTCGTATAGACAATACAATTTATTTGTTTTAATTTTTAACAATGTTTACCTTATATACAGGGTGAGTTTTAAGTTGATGCTTTTTTTTTACAGCGTGTAAAAATCAAATAGACGAGCAAATATTTCAAATAGTTTTTTTATCAAAACTCAAAAATAAGAGAGAAACAGCCTTTCGAAGTTTAAATAAATTTTATTAAATTTTCTTTAATTTTGAGGTCGGTCCTGGGGTTTCGGTTGCTGCAGCCGCCTTCGGAACATACCTTTAAACACACGTATTTCTTATATTAGCAATGTTAAGTCACAATCTGCACGATTAAGAACGATAATTAGAGAAATGTGTCAGTTACAGAGCGATTGCGATACTTCAAAAGTAATTGATAATGCGCACGTGGATAAGATAAAGAAGTTAGGGGAACATCACACGCCAGGGACTGTTGATGTTGAAAGCTCAGAACCTCCTCAAGAAATTGTGGAAGATTCAATCATTGAAGAGTTTAAAGATGCAAATAAATTACTTTCTGAACAAAGTTTAGATACGCCAAAATTAGAATGTAAATCTCGTAATAAGCTTTACTGTGCTTACACAGTAAAGTTTAAAAGAAAAATCGTTTACGAAAACCTAATACTACAGATGTTCATTATAATTCCAAAAACATTATCATAGATCATATATATTATACCATACTTGTTTTACAAAAAATCGGCTTAACCTTTCATCTACGTGCGTGCTTAATGACTTATTTGTTAACATAATTTCACCGGAAATAAGCCAGTTATAATACGGAAAGCTCTTAATTCAGACTTTCCAAGTTGTTGTATCCATGAATCCCGTCGCAAATGAATCGAAAATAAAGGATGTAACTGTAGGACATTTCATCTTCCTTTGTCTCTGAAAGAAACTTTAAATAAATTTTAAGAAATTTATTTTTTTTAATATTTTCCATACTCCATAATAATTCAGAAGTGGGATACGTGCAAAAATTAAAACGGTTTTTTTCTTTTCGTTTTTTTAGGTCGAAGCTTGCCTTAATTAGAGACCCTTAACCCCCTTATCCAACGATCCTGATGACTTAACACTCCTTACACCTGGTCATTTCCTTATGGGCGAATCGCCCAGTGCAATAATTGAGTCAGATCTTGTCACGGGCAAATTTTCTTGTAGAATATTTCGATAAATATCAGTAATGTTCTGAATGTAGGCCACCCACATTGCTCCGAACCACGGCGGAACTGATTTAAGTATCGTGATTACAGAATTCTAACAACTTGAATACTCAGGTTAACCGTGATTGTCACCACTAGAGTGTGCTAAATACATAGAGATGCGTTGTTCTTAACTTGGATAAAGACGCGCTTGAAGTTTTTTTTTGGCGATTTCCGTGTCCGGATGGAAAAAGATAGAGAGGAGGTGTCGATGTGAACTTTGGTTGCGTGCAAGAATTTATGGAATGGAAATTCGGAAACATCGGCCATCAGAGACGTGTTTTTAAGGACGGAAATTACTGTTGGAATTAAGGAAAGCGCAAGCTACCTGCTGCACTGTCTATCGCCATATTTTGATGATTATCATTGGAAACGTGGATAAATCTACCGAGGTTATGTTGCTGAGATTTTGCTGGGAGGCACCGCCTACAGAACAACGTCTTTCCGACCGCCAATCGAGCGCTCCACTCTCCGAGAAGCCTCAACGCCGTGAGTCGTTCTAATTTTATTTCTGTGTGAGAAACTTTACCATTACTGGGTTATGCGTCCGCCTTTCCCGGCAGTTTGACTTTCAGCCAAGATAATGCTGTATTATTCAGTCGTTCAATTTGTAATGGTCTCCATTAGTGTCATGCATAACTCAATATAGTTGTACGAAATTTTGGCATAAAATTCTGTGTATCGGTAGAGTAAATTTTGTGTCGAAACCCCATTTTGGGACAGTTAAGTTATGTTAGGGTTCAGATTCCTGACCTCGGAATGAGAAGATTTAAGTCTATCCAAGCTTTCCTAGAGCCAATCAGTTGTACTCTGCCGTTGATTACGAAGACTAAGCAAGACTTAAGTACAGATCAATTGTATTTAAAAGAGATGTGTGATGCTATAAATTCGGGAGAATGTAATGAGAGTTTGGCAAAAAGAAACCCCGGTAAAATTGTACATTCAAGATGGCTTACGACAGCGAATAGGATTCTTCGGCTTTATGTTGGATCTGAATCACCGCATGAGAAACTTGTGACACTCGTTACTTTCATCTTGTAAGTATACGCTCCCATCTGGTTTCAAATCAAGACTGAACCATCATGCTTTCATAGTGCCAGATATTTACACAATACCATGATGCTGTCACGCTATTTACCTGACGATTTGAAAGCTATCGTGGATCCCGTTATTCAAGGAAATGTATATTTTGGGCATGTGGAAAACATATTAATTGCCATGTTGGGGGACGAAAGACAACACATCAAAGAATTGGCATTAAGACACTCAGGGTCTTAGTACATGCTATAATTATATCATTAAAAAATCTAAACGATAAATAGTTTTACTAACCCATAGCTAAAGGTAGGGTAAATTTTGTTATAAATTTACTCATTCAGAAGTGTATGTCGGAATTGGTTGATTTCCGGGTGACTGTCGGGCTGCATCGTTGACTCGTTCATTCTTTATAATAATTATTATATAAATGACATTTTCAAATTTCATCGAGACTTTTACAGTAATTTGATTAAAGCCGAACAAGATAATTACATATTATAATATTGCCAAACTACTCAAATAAAGAGAAAAAGACCAACAACAGGCACGAGAAATTCTAGAGAATGTGCCACAAAATATGATGCTTGCAAAGCTGTGAGTAGGAAATTAGTACCAGTTTGTTTCAAAAGCTTTCTGGGCATATTGAGGTTGAAGAAAGGAAGGGTACAAGGCGTATTAAAAAGAAACTTCAGAACCGGTGGAATGGCTATTGAAACGCGTGGAGGGGACAGAAAAACGTTATCTTTTGCGGCGCGAAAAGAAGCAATAGAAAAGTACATACAGTCATTTAAACCTATGGAAACACATTACTACCGTGGCAAAGACCGCCAACGTGTCTATTTGGCACCAGATTTGTCAATAAAAAAAATGTTCAATATGTACATGGACCAGGCACGTCCAGGTTATTCTGTCACGTTGCCTTATTTCAGGAAAGTGTTTAACACTTCCTTTTCGGAAATTTTTACTCCCGTGTGGGGGAGATGTATAACAATAAATAACATTACAAATGGTTTTAGAGCAACTGGGATCTGGCCATTTAATAAAAATATTATTCCTGATCACGCTTACGCACCAAGCTTGCCAACCAGACGCGTAATTGAAGATCAACGTGAACCAAATCAGGGAACTAACAATGATGTAGAAATCTGGGAACCCGAAGATAATATTCCCCTAATTGAATAAAAAAAAAACAAATCATCAAATCATTCTCAACCAGCGAAAATTGTACCAATGACTAGTAAAGCACATTTACCTCAAATAGACGACCAACAGCCAAGCACACATGGTACAACAAATTCTTTTTCTAAAATTCTTATCACTCCTGTTAAAAGGCAAAGTAAAGAGACAAATAAGAAGAAAGCCCTGAACTACAGAGCTCAAGAGATCACCAGGGAAATATTTAAACCCCACGTTCCTTCAGGTTCTAAAGCAAAAGAAAGCTGGTTATGCACAATCTGTCTAGAAGACAGGGTTATTGACATGAGGCGATGTATTTTATGTAAAAAATGGGTCCATGAAGAATGTATAGGAGTCACTCCTGATGACCCAAATGAAATTACCTGTCCTGATTGTGACGAATAATATTAATTTTTTATGGGCCGTATTACCCACACATGTTGGTAATATGGCCCATATGTTGATTTTTTTTTCAAATTTAAATTATGTTGTTTGTAATTTTTTCAAATAATATTTTGTTTGTATTTTTGTATGACGAAAATGTCACTTTTTTATAATATATTAATAGATAAATCATTTGAACTATTTATATGTATGTTTCCCCACAAAGTTCCTTAGATGGGCCTTAATACCCCCGGTTACCTTAGTTAATTATTTCAATAAATATTGTCATATTAAAAAAAAATTATACTTTTTATTTACCTAATTATATCCCAAACAATAAATTGTGGAGATATTTCATTTAAAGTAAATGTGTCTCAAAAAAAAATATTGGTGAAATTTCAATAAGGATTTACTCCTATTTAACATTTTGATGACATGAAACAAACCAATACTCAGCTGGCGAATTGTAAATGTTGGTCAAAATTGTTCAGTTTATGACTGGAAAAAAGCTGCAGAACCACTCATCAAGTCTCCACAACAGTGGCATATTAAATTTAATACATGCAAACGCTTCTTTATAAAAAGATCTAAAAATCAAGGAAACGCTCTAGTTGATGGAGAGCCATTTTACAAATCTGAGCTTGGAAAGTATGAAAATATATGCAAAAAGAGAAAAAATATAAATATGATAAATCCTTGCGAGATAGCTTGTGGTGTTCAAGTAAAACCTTTAGAAATACAAGTTGTTAATAATTTGCTCACTAAACGTTATGGAACAAAATGGCACTTACTACCACAGAACGTCGAGTACATAGAATTCGGGCAAAAGCTTTTTATACATACGCACGAGAAAACCCCGAAAACACTGTAAAACTTTGTTTTGACCTCCAACAGGTCCAACCTTTACCCAAAACCCCCATCCAAGAGGCGTTTTACTCTCGGCAACTGAGCTTTTATGCATTATGCATTGTGGAAATGGAGGGAAGAAACCCCAATTTTTACGTGTGGACTGAGGAACAAGCCGGAAGGGGTGCTAGGGAAGTTGGATCAGCTTTGTTAAGCCACCTTATTGGTTTGAATTTGGATAACATTTTTCATTTGAGACTTTTTTGCGATGGATGCGGGGGACAAAACCGCAACGCGTACATAATTCACTTACTCATGTATTGGCTACTCAACAAAGCTCCAGAAAGTGCTCAGGATGTAACCCTCTTTTTTCCTGTAAGAGGACACAGCTTTCTACCAGCCGACCGTGTATTTGGTAGGGTTGAAAAATTGCTAAGAAAACAACCCTTAATAACTTTGAAAAAGGAATATCGTCGGCTTAGAGTGTTAACCGGCTAACTCCACCTTTTGACGTTTTTGCGTTTTTGGTCTTAATGGAAAGATAGATATGCCCTCTATCATTCTGTAAAAGCGTTTAACTCCATTTTAAATGCAAACATTCAAATTTTAATGGTGCGTATACCGGCTAATTTCGTTCACCTCAAACGCTTCATCGAAAACCTGCTAAATCCACTATTCGCTACCAGTTTACTCAGTGAAACGTCAGTGCGCAGTATTTTCGTCGAACGTGAATTAATAATATACAATTACTATTGTTTAAATGTTTGTCGTTAATTTTTTAATAGTTTTTATGTCAAAAGGTATGTGTATATTTACGATTTATATAAAAATATTATGGAAAAGTTTCTTATATAGCCTTAAAAATGCTCGCTAAAATGTAACAAGGAGTTAGCTGTTTTTCTGAAAGTTTTTCTAAAACAAAAAGTTTAAAAAACCTTAATAAAAACAACTAACTCCATGTAACATTACAACGATCAATGTTAAGGATACTAAAATACAGGAATCCTTTCCGTAATATTTTATTTTTGTGAAGGTTATGCAAATTATAGGTGCAACTTTGTAGGAATTGCGCTTTTTATTGATTTCAGATGTCACTATCACGAGCGAAAAAAATGATGGAATTAGCACTCATGGCTAGTTCCCACGAGATAGATAATAACGATCTAGATGATCTTAAAGTTTCTACAATAATTCCTAATGATGATTCAACTGACAATATTAATGTACTTTACGACCGATCAGAAAATGGCGACGGAACACCCGAAGAGATTTCTGAAACTAACAATAATTATCTTTGCCCTGTTGATAATGTTCAGATGGAGGTAATCGACAATTTTGGGGGTCTATTTGAAAATACATCTATTATTATTAATAACCCTACTATTCAAGAGATCAATGCCAATGAAATTGCCACAATAATTGTCAATCCAGAAAATATTAATTTTAGCGTTTCACCTACACTAAATGGACAAGAGTCTTTGCCTAACCAATTTAATCTGCTTACTAAATTAACAGATGATACTGCAGATACTAATGTATCACTTCCATCACAATATGATATAGACCTCATTTCTGACGAAAGTAATGATGCCAAAGCGTTAGTCCCCTATTCCGAGAATTCGGATTCTGATATTTCGTCGGATTTACCTAAAAAAAGTACACATCGCAGAAAGCGTTTTCAAGTAAAGCAGTCTTCATGGTACGCAGAAAAAAATAAAAGACGCAGAGAATTAGGAGAAAGATATTTAGGCCGAAGTAAAAAAGATGGCAAATGGAATTATGACATTGAAAAAGAACCGCGTAAAATGAAAAGAAGATGTAGATGCGTCGCAAAAGAAAAGGGTTTTTTCAAATGTGCAAGTATTTCGGAGGATGTAAGACTGAATATATTTAAGAGTTTTTGGAATCTATCATGGGGCGAAAAGAAGATATTAATAGATAGTTTAATCATGACTATTCCAGCAAAGAGACCTAGAGGTCGAAAGGATCCAAGTGTTTCAAGGAGAAGGCAATCTTTTATATATAATTTGAGAGTAAATAATGAGTATATAAGGGTATGCAAGACAATGTTTATGAATACCATTGGGATTGGGAAATGGAGTGTTTTAAATTGGAAAGATTATCCAAAATCTGCTAGTGACTCCAGATGTAACAGAAAAACTAATTCTGAGCGTATAAGACCATTCGAAAAGGAAAAAAAAGAGTTGGAAAACTTTTTAAAAACACTACCATCCATGGAGTCACACTACATCTACCAAAAAATACTTATTGCCTGAATGGTCATCCAAGAAAAGCTTGTATGATTTTTATGTGAAGGATTGGTGTAAATCACAAAATATTCATCATCTCTCGCTAGCCTCATTTACAAACACTCTAAATTTATACAATATAGCTCTTTTTAGTCCAAAAAAGGATGAGTGCGAAAAATGTGCGGCATATAAAACTGGACAGATGAACGAAAATGATTTTAACTTACACATGACTAAGAAAAAAGAGGCAAGGGCTGAAAAAGAAGAAGATACGTGTAACGAACCTTTTGTTTTTACGGCCGATTTACAGGCCGTTTTAATGGCTCCAAAATCTAATATTAGTAGTTTGTACTATAAGACTAAATTGTGTGTTCACAATTTGTGCTTTTATCATTCACAAAGTAAAGATGGATACTGCTTTATATGGAACGAAACCGAAGGAGGGCTTAACGCAGAAGAATTTGCTACAATATACACAAATTTCATTGATAAAAAAATAATGCCTCAAATGAAAATGGACCAAAATAATGAGACACAAAAAATAATTTTTTACAGTGATGGGTGCGCATATCAAAACCGCAATATTGTATTAGCAAATGCGCTTTTGAATGTAGCTATGACACGACATATTATTATTGAACATAAATATCTTGAAGTGGGCCACACTCAAATGGAGGCCGATGCAATGCATTCCACTATAGAACGTTGCTTGAGGAAGAAAATAATAAATGTACCTGCAGAGTATGCACGTATTTGCAAGACTGCTCGGAAAAAACCTCGCCCTTATGATGTTCGTTATTTAGAACACACATTTTTTAAGTGTTTCAAAAACGTTGAATTTTATAAAAGCATACGGCCGGGTAAGCTGAAGGGAGAAGCAAAGGTATGTTTGTCCTATGAAGTTCAATTAATTTAATGAATATTATCGTAACATTACAAGTTTATTTTATTCCAATTTTCTTTTACAGGTAACAGACATACGGGCGTTGAGGTATACACCAAGTGGGGAAATATTTTATAAACTAAGATTTGGAGATCCTTGGCAACTTTTACCTCAAAGACGAACAAAAAACGTTGTACCATTGCCTTGGGATGAATTGCAAGGACTCCATACACAACGTCTAAAAATTAAAACCAGAAAGTTTAATGATCTTCAAGACCTAAAAACCACTATGCCTGTGGATTATCATGAATATTATGACAACATTCCACACGAATAAAATTTAATCGCAGAAGAATTTTGCCTATCTAATGCTGTTCAGTTTGATGTTTTTGAGTTAATTTTTGTAATTAAATGTTATTTAAGCGTAAACTTTCAGTTCCTAAAATAATGATTTATTAATCGAACTAGATTTGAAATTTTGTAAGAGAAAACTTAACGAGTTGTTACAAATTCATTTTACCATTCGAATATAGGAAATTAGGTTATGATGATGAAATAATGAAATAATACAATTGTTCTATTTCTCAATATATCGTTTATTAATTATACTTATACTCGGAAGGTATGTCTTTATGTATTAAAGATTTGTCAAAGACTGTATAGATGAAGTCATTTCATTTCGTGTCGCCAGCTCTGTTACGCACTGCAGTAATAAATAATCATTTTTATTATAAACAGCGCTACTTGTTATTTTTATTTATACTGGACTCCAGTTTATTATTTTAATGATTAGTTTTTGTTACGTGCCTTTTGACTTATTTAATCTAACATCGAATTCGACAAGTGGGG
Source organism: Venustoraphidia nigricollis (assembly GCA_034508555.1). Classification (NCBI taxonomy): domain Eukaryota; kingdom Metazoa; phylum Arthropoda; class Insecta; order Raphidioptera; family Raphidiidae; genus Venustoraphidia; species Venustoraphidia nigricollis. Next base: position 7,345,128 of record JAVRKA010000016.1, read on the forward strand.
AATATTAATTAATTACAATAATTTTATTACAATTCCTTCAATTATTTATTTTTGTTTTTTATTTTTCATTTAATTAGGTACTTTCAAACCTTGTTAATTTATTTCATTATGCCTGTTATTTAATACGTGATATATAGCGAAAGTAACTTCGTTCTAATGAGGTGCCCTGTGACAATTTTTTTTTAAATTATGAGCTAAATGTTTTGTATTCAGTGTACCTGCAGATAGATTTCTATATTTTCTTTGGTTTGTTTTTTCAAGATAAATATGGGGAAATGCCGTGTCCAATTGGAGTGGTTAGATAAGAAGGACAAAACCGGGTATGTCATTAAGGAATGGGCCAAGAAACATACCGAACACGAGCTTTGGTGTAAAGTTTGTTGTAAGCCATTTAGTATTACCAAAGGATTCATCACAATTGGTCAACATGCTGCGGGAGAGAAACACAAAAGCAAATGCAGTGTTCAACTTGATCCTAACCAATTGACACTTGCTACGCGGAGACCACAGGAAACAGAAGCTGCCCATGTTTCTACCTCTTCAGGGTATATTCAACTTTATAGTGCTAGGGACAATTCCACAAGGGCCGAATTGATATGGGCCATGAAAGTCGTCTCATCAAACTTTTCTTTTGCTTCGTGCGATGGTATTGCTGATACATTTCGAGCAATGTTTCCTTCAAAGGATGCCGTGCCCCAACAATTCAGTCTTGGTAGTACCAAAGCGAGCTACCTAGTCACAGATGCGCTGGCTCCGTATTTTAAAAATCTTATAATTAAAGATATTGACAACGGACCCGTTGTAGTTCTCTATGATGAGACTACTAATAATGCTGGTAAGAAGGAGATGGAAGTTGCCCTGCGGTTTTGGTCAGTGAGTAAAAATAAAATCCTTACCCAACATCTTGACACGTCTTTCATCGGTCGAGCCAAATCTGAAGATTTGTTAAGGTCAATTACAGAAGCATTAAGTAGCGCAGGAATTACTTTGGATAAAGTGCTCATGCTTGGATCAGATGGACCTAATGTTAATAAGAAGGTTGAGAGACTTATGAACGAAGAAGTGCTGAAAGTGCGGGGGAAGCCACTTGTAGACATAGGCACGTGCAATATTCACGTTGTGCACAACGCTTTCCAAAAAGGCTTGGAAAAATTTGGAGATGACGTGTCAGAGTTTATTATATCACTTCATGACTTTTTTGACGGTTGGCCATCGCGATGGGAAGCATTCCAGGTCATTCAAAAAGAACAAAAGCTACCTAATCATAAGTTCATCAAGCATATCAAGCCCCGATGGCTTACATTAGAGCCAGCAGCAAATAGAACTCTAGAACAAATGAGTGCCGTTAAAGAATATTTTCTCAAATATTTACCAAGAAAGAATCCTAATCTAGCAACGAAGAGAGGCTGTCAAAAAATAGTAGAATATCTGAAACAACCTATTCTAATAGCGGAGCTTCTCTTCATTTCATCAAGCGCAAAATTATTTACTAAATTTACAGGTACTTTTCAGAAAGACGAGCCTCTCATACACCTTCTGTACACCGAGCTTGAGGCCCTGGTCATGACTATTGCACGTAGAGCTTGCAAGAAACGCACAGTGGATGAGCTCGGAGTATCCAAGATGCTTTTTGAGAACAACAACTTGCTTCCCTCTCAGGAAATCATCTGTGATGATAAACTCGTCGCTGAACTATCACAGATGAGGGAGAAGGACAGATTATGTTTCCTTTCGAATTGCCAAGCACACTATGCAGCCGCCGGGAGTTATCTTCTAGAAAAGTCTTCCCTTCTAAATAAAAGCAACCTGAAAAGTTTCCGGTGTCTACATCCCGATGTACGCACCTCAAAAAGTAGCAAAACCCATATCTGTGATGTCGCTCGAGCCCTTCCCATTAGTGTGCCCTTAGATACGCTAGCGGATGAGTGGGGTCTTCTCCAGACCGAAATTAATGTTGAAACGAAAGATAGAGTTGACGAGTACTGGGCCCAGTTTTGGAAAAAACGAACTCTTTCAGTTGATTTAAAGTACCATTTTTTACGCCAGGTTGTGATCGCTGCACTCTCTCTATCCCATGGCAACGCTTTTGTTGAGCGTGTGTTTTCAAGCTCTGGGCAGACGCTCACGGAAGGAAGAGCATCAATGGGTGAGCGTATGCTGAATGCTACTAATACAGTTAAATCGGGCCTTAAACTGTTCGACAATACACCATCCCTTGTTCCAATAACAAAGGAACTATTGACTTTGGCCCGTGGCGCTTACAATTCTTACGAAATGTACCTAGAGGCCGAGAATGTTTATCAAAACAAAATTTAGCCTACAATCATCGTGTTGTAAAGACCTATTCAGTGATATGCCACTCAATATGGTACCCATTTTTTTCGTCTCTACCGCCATTTCGATTTTATCAGAACAAAACCTAGCCTATAACCATTGCATAGTAAAGACCTATTCGGTGATATGCCACTGAATATTGTACGCAATTTTTTTTTTCGTTTCCAACGTCATTTTGTATTTTACGGCCGCCATTTTTATTTTATCTAAACAAAATCTAGCCTATAACCATCGCATGCTAAAGACCTATTTAGTGATATGCCACTTAATATGGTACGCAATTTTTTTTCCGTCCCTACAGCCATTTTGTATTTTACAGCCGCCATTTTGATTCTATCTAAACAAAACCTAGCCTATAACCATCACATGGTAAAGACCTATTCAGTGATATGTCACTCAATATGGAACGCAAATTTTTTTTCTGTGTCCATCGCCATTTTGTATTTTACAGCCGCCATTTTGATTTTATCAAAACAAAACCTAGCCTATAACCAACGAGAGGTTTAGACGAATCGATAGACACCTTAATTATTAAAATCCATCCAGCCGTTAGGCTGCTTCGAAGGTATAAAGAATACAACATAAATACATACATATCAGCACCTCAGAGGTATACTATGTTAAGTCACATTTTTTTTAAAACTGAGTTAATTACATTACTACATATCGCACCCGTCGTGGAATACTGTAACATCTCAATTTTTTTAAAATATGAGTTTGTTACGGCATTCAACTAAGATAATTGAGAAATTTGTTCGAGGAACAAACAGCCAATGTCAGTTTAACGGTTTACCGCTAGATGTCACTTGTTTCACTCTATTAGTGGTGGGATTAGCTGATTTACGTCTGCATAAGACTATAACATCTCAGTCACATTCAAGCCACCGGACGAGTCGGTCGAAACACCTGAGATGTTATTGTTTTTCGCGGACAGCTGTCGTGGTATTTTTTAATGTTACAGTTTTATTCAGACTATTTTTTTCGAAATTTATACATTTTCGTTTTGTTAAATCCTGTTATTAAAAATGAATTCAAGAACTATGCGAATAATGGAGATGGTTAAAATATTATGTGATAATGATCCAAGTCAAAACATGGAAAAACAAAATTCAGTTCAATATGTAGAAGGTATGCCACTCTTTCCCTTCGAGAGCCAAAACTTTTTTATGATGGTAGACCAAAACACTGTTGAAATTTTGAAAACAACGTTTATGGCTATTGAAAAAGAAGAACAATGTGATGCCGAAAATTCTAAGAGCTCCAGTTCTTTGGATCAAGTTAACGAAAGTAAAGAGCAATTATTGGTAGATAATGGAAGAGTAGAACACTGTTTGAGTAAGCAACATTTAGATGGCGAAAATTCTAAGAGCTTCGGTTCTTTGGCCCAAGTTAACGTAGGTAATGAGCAATTACTAGAAGATGAAAAGTCCAGGAGCTCCAGTTCTTCATCGAGCAACTCTTCAAGTCCAAGAAAATTTATTTCGACAGATGATGACACAGACGCAGATCCGGATTTTTCATTTAGCGGTGATGACGAGCACTCTTCAAGTGAAGGTAAAACATTCTTTATACTAGCTTAGACAAAAGTAGTTTCTTTATGCAAATTTCTTTATGATACAGGTGAAGCCAATGAAGATGTACTGACTGAAAAGAAAAAAACCCGGGTCGCAGTGCCAAAACCCTGCCGACAATATAGTGTATTTGCTTGTATAGGGCCGTGTGGTTTTATACTTTTATTATGTGAAATTAAGTTTGTTTTTGGGCAAAATAAAAAATTTAACCCCTTAATACACCCCTTAAAATAACATTTTTTTCTTAATTGTAATATTATTATCAATCTAACGTCTACACCGAATTAAATACACCCTTCAATAAATAAGTCACTACCTGCAAACTAGTGTTTTCATAAAATTTGTAAATCCGGTCCTGTCGGGCCGATTTTATTAAAATTGTGGGGACACTTTTTAATCACTACCAAAGGGTTAAATTTCAATTTTGAAACGATTCGGAGAATTTTTTCGGTATTTTTGGGCCCAAAAACAGTTTTCAACCCCTAAAAACTACCCTTAAAATAGCCCGATTAGGCCCATTTTAAATAGGCTTCTTGCGGTGATGGATTTCAATACGTGGCCCAAATTTCGTTGAAATCAATTAACTCTTTCGAAAGTTATCGCGCGTACACATATATATATATATATATATATATATATATACGTATATAAATATATATATATATATATATATATATATACATATATATATAAACATTTTCAAAAATGGTGCCAAAGTGTTTAGGAGGTTATGAAACGTCGAGAAATTTTGGTCCGACCCCTAGGTCCCGCCATCCGACCGACGCCAATAGTGTATGTTGCCATATGGCAAATACACTAAAAAGCGGAAACGACGAGCAAATCCCAGTGAATGGAAGTCGAATATCGCAAAAAAACGTAAAAATCTTGGAAAGAGATACAAGTCAAAAACTACAAAAAAAACTGTCTCTGCAAAAGAAATGAGACCAGGATGTGGTGAAAAATGCATTTATAAATGTTCAAGCAAAATTCCAGAAGACCAACGGTTTAAAATTTTTCAAAAATATTACGGTTTTGGGGATCTTAACATGCAGCGCGATTTTATAAGTCGACATATTAAGGACATTCCGCAGCCTGTCCATTCCAAAAACAGAAACCGAATTGGAAACGTCGCATATTATTTTCCAATGAACGGAAATAATATTCGTGTTTGTAAACATTTTTTCTGTGCTACTCTTAGCATTTCTTCAACAACTGTTTCGACTGTCCGAAAAAAAGTCGTTGACGGAGTTCTAGAAGGAGATAACAGAGGAAAACATGGAAATCATAGGAAACTTTCTAGCAGCATCACAGACGACATGCGAGCGCATATTGATTCTATTCCCAGAATACCGTCACACTACCTTCGTGCCCAAACTGAGCGAGAATACATCGAAGGAGATAGAACGATTGCCCAAATTTACCGGGACTATGTAAGTAACTGTAAAAAAAACGGTAAATCCTTCGGAAGTCGTACAGTATTTTTCGAAATATTCGATCAGTATAATATTTCGTTTCACATACCAAAAAAGGACCAATGTGAACTATGTACTGCGTACGAAAATTCTGATAAGCAAGAAAAAATCCAAGAATATAGACAACATCTTCAAGAAAAAGATGAAGCAAGAAAAGAAAAAAACGAAGACAAAATTGATCCGGACACATCTAAATTTGTTTGTACATACGACTTGCAAGCTGCCCTCTCTACGCCAAGGGGAGAGGTGTCTGTGTTCTATTATAAGTCGAAATTATCAACGTACAACCTCACGATTTACGACTTAAAAAGTCACGAATGCGTTTGCAATGTGTGGCACGAAGGCGAAGGTCGCCGAGGTGCGGTAGAAATTGCGACCGCTGTTTTTAAATTTATTGAACAAAAAGCAAAGGCGACATCTAAAATGATTAGTTTTGTTTTCTATACAGACAATTGTAGCGGGCAACAGAAAAATAAATACATGGTAATGATGTATATGTATTGTTTATGCCTATTCCCCAACATTACAACAATAGAGCATAAGTTCTTAATCAAGGGGCATACTCAAAATGAGGGCGATAGCGCTCATTCTGTTATCGAAAAGGAAATTAAAAGAACCTTAAAAGCTGGATGTATTTATGTCCCATCCCAGTACTTTCAACTTATGAGAACAGCGAAGAAGACGCCCCCGTTTTACACCGTAAACGAACTTAGTCACGAAGATTTCATCGATTTTAAAGCTTTAGAGATCGAACAAAATTTTAAAACGAACGAAAAAAACGAGACAGTTCCCTTCACCGATATTAAGATTATTAAATTAAAGCAGGAAAATCCATTTGCTTTTTTATACAAAACATCATACCTCGCTGAAAATTTCAACGTCGTCGATGCTTACCTTAATAAACGCAAAACAAAAACAAGAGCGTCTGCTACAATCACATTGGACGAGAGAATTGAAAAAATTAAGAACTGGACCGTTAAAAAAGCCTATAACGCACCTATACCGATTGCTTTAAATAAAAAACAAGATTTAATGTTTTTAGTAAATAATAACTATATTAAAAAAACGTACTTCGATTTTTACAATAACCTGTGCACATAAGCATAATGTATTCAAGTTATTTACGAAAATCGAAGTACGTTTTTACTTTCAGTGAATTCAACATTTTTTTTTATATACAACATGGTTGATATACCTAGTGTATAATTTTCTTAGAATTCTGTTTCTTTAATTTATTGAAATAAATATTTTTGTGTTCCTTTAAAAAGTTGTTTATTTCTTTATACACCTATTATTATCATAAGCAGTAACCATTACTCAATATTCATTCACCAACATAAATTATCATAATTTATTGATAAATCTGTCATTATTTTTAATAATAATGAAAATAAAGTGTTGTACCACATAACGACATTAACCGTATGAAATGACACTGTTTTATATTCATTTTTAATAAATAACAGTAAATTAACTCAAAATAAAATATTTTCATATCGTCATTATTATTATTATTTTTATTATAAATTATTATCATTATCTTTACCATGATACCATAAACAATAATTAAGAATTATTGTCCATGAAACATTAAAGCAAATTGAAAATTATTTTAATTATCCGTCGAATACTGTAACAACCACGAAATTTTGAAGAAAATGAGGTAGTTAACCCCAGTATTGACTAAATACATTTATTTATCAGTGACAAAACAAAATAGAGATATTAAGTAGTAGATTAATTTAAAATTCCGGCGAAAATAAATAAAAATAATCAGCAGAAAGCAAAATGCAAAAATAATAAAAATTTAACCTCCATTTGCCAAAAAACAACTTTTTTGAGATGTTACAGTATTACACGACGGGTGCGATATGAGGCTATAAGCGCAATAGTGGACTAACCCACAAAAATGTGATTTTTGTTTTAATGCAGAAATCAAACCGTTAAATTGGTATCTATCAACTGCAAAGTGGATCAAACCACCTTATGCTTAGCTTTACTAGATGGCAGCACTATACTAGTTTTGGCATTTTACATTCGGTGTGAACTTACAGAAGCAAAGTGGACCAAGTGCAGTTAGTCCACTGTGCCGCTTAAACTTTTGTGTTTATGCAGACAACTTTTATAATAATATTACTAATATCATTGTGCTGTTTGTCATTAATAGTGCATTTTATGTGTATCAATTTTTGTTATAATATTATTCAGTGTTTATATTTGGATAATGGATGTTACAATAATTGAAGGTAAGTACATGGTCTGGTGATATTATTATTTATTGTTTAGCATAGAGAAATAAAGCAAGTGATTTTAAAACAGGTTAACCCATATCCCGCTGAAGTTGCGAAAACGCAACATTTTCTTTTTGAATTTTTTTTTAAGGAAAATCAAAAAAAAAAGAAATTAAATAATAGTTAGTGCTTAAAGAACATATAATAATATATTGAAAAATGATACAATTTTATTTTCAACTTATTTGGTACAATAATGCTTGTTGTATAAAAAACAGCTTTTTGAGCAATTATAAAATGCCAACAATGATTATTTTTTTCAAATAGGTTAGGATGGATTTTTTCTGCAAATAATGGTTTGCGCTTTTTAAATAGATTTATATTTGAGGGGGGTAATGAAAAAAATAATAAAACAAATATTTTGACAATGACAAAAATGTCGTTAAAAATAATGTTGCGTTTTCGCAACTTCAGCGGAATGTGTTTACTTTATATGCTATCTTAGGACAACAGTGTAACAATAATTATTTATCAGAAGTGAAATGAGACTGTAACAAAGTGTTGTTGAGTTATGTGTATTTGATTCTTACGACAACAGTGTAACTGTAACATCTATTTATCAGAAGTGAAAAAAGTGTTGTTGAGTTATGTGTATTTGATTTTTGTGAATAATGTCTGGACTAAAAAGAATTCGTGGATTGACAGTTGAAGAAATACAAAACATCTTAGAAAATGAAGATTCATTGGGTGAAGATGTTGATGTTGTTGTTTTACCTCCTGACAGAGTTGATGAATTGACGGATGAGGAATTTTTTGACGACAACGCTCTTGATTCAAATTGGGCACAGGCACCTCGAGATGTATCAGGACAACTCGAAATACATTGTGAAAGTAAAGATAAAAACTCAGAAGCTACTACATCTAAAGCTTGTTTATCTAATCAAGAAAAAGAACAAGCAGAAGAAAAATATGTACCAGTATGGACGAAAGAAAGACCTAATTATAAAAATGGCCCTACAAACGTAGAAGCAGATTCTTTGAAATACTTACAAGAGAAACTTTTGAAAAAGTCTGAGATTGAAATGTTTTTTGAAATGTTTGATGACAAGATTTTCGATCTAATTGTTGAACAATCAGAAATATATGCTGCTCAAAAAAATCGGCCTTCTTATAAACTGCCAAATTACCTCATCAAACGTTTCATAGGTATATTACTGTTTTCGGGGTACTGCACCTTACCTCGAGAAGAAATGTATTGGGAAACGTCTCAGGATATCAATTTTCCTATTGTTCGTAATGCAATGAGCAGACAACAATATCGCGACATAAAAAAAAATATTCATTTAGCTAACAATGAAAATTTGGATAGAAACAATAAACTAAGTAAACTGCAACCTTATTTTGATATTTTGAATACGAATTTTCAAAAATTTGGCATTTTCTCTCATAATCTATCAGTTGATGAACAGATGATATCTTATTACGGACATCACAGCTGCAAAATGTTTATGAAAGGAAAACCTGTGCGTTTCGGATTCAAAGCTTGGTGTCTTTGTTCATCACAAGGCTATTTGTACAGCTTCAATATTTATCAAGGGAAGTCAGACGGAGCAGACAGAAAATATGAGCTTGGAACCTCAGTTGTGCTAGAACTTTTGAAATCGGTTCCAGATCCTCAAAATCATTGTATTTACTTTGACAATTTTTTTAGTTCGTACGATCTATTGGCGAGACTAAAAAATTTGGGTTTCTTTGCAACAGGTACGGTTCGTGAAAACCGTTTGCAGAAATGTCCATTAGAATCAAATCGTCTTATGTGTAAAAGAAATCGCGGCTATTATGAGTTTTGGAAAGACAGTTCTCAAGATATTTTTGTCGTGAAGTGGAATGATAATTCCAGGTCACTCTCATAACCAATTTTCAAACAGACGTTCCAACAACAAGAGTAAAGCGCTACTCAAAATCCGAAAAGAAGAATACATTGATAGAGCAACCAAAACTAATAAAATATTATAATGAAAATATGGGTGGAGTTGACCTTTTAGATAATGGTGTTAGCAACTATAGGATACATATAAAGGGCAAAAAATGGTGGTGGGCGATTTTTACAAACTGTATTGACATAGCTTTAGTGAATGCGTGGAAGCTGTACTGTCATGTTCACGGAGAAAAAATTGAGCAACTGAAATTCAGAAGATCTGTGGCACTAGCTTTACTACTTTCTAAACAAGGTGAACCGAATGAAGAGACTCTACCAACGCCACACGTCAGAAGATTAGGCAGACCAACAGATCTGTCTGTCCAGACTATTCAACGATATCAAACCGGAGCACACTTACCAGAAAAAAATGATGAAAATCGACGCATCCGTTGCCGACAGTGTAAAAGTAACACCGTTTATTGTTGTAAGCAATGTAAAATTGCTTTGCACCCAAAGTGTTTTGCTGACTTCCACAAAATGTAATTTTTTTGTCAAAAATTCAGGAAATTTTCAGAAAATGTATTTTTGTTTTTGTTTATCCCTAAAATGTTTTATATTTTGAAAATAAACAGTATTGAAATTTATTACGACTATATTATTTCTTATACAAATTTAATACATGTTTCCTGCTGAAGTTGCGTTCTCGCAACATTTTTTTTCTCAGGTTCTATGAGAATTTTTTTTTTTAAATTTTGTACACATACTTACAGAAGTATTATACAACAAATATATGAAAATGAATTCGATACAAAAATGTCTTGGGGGGTCGGCGTGAAATGGGTTAATGTTGTGAATGTTCAACGCAATATGTTCTATGATATTAAGGAAGCCACCGACCCTTACTTTTTAAAAGCCCCTAAGCCTGCGGTGGCACTAAAGAACTTGCGAATGTGTAGGATACGTGCAGAAACCCCAGTATTCGCAGTGCGTGATCACTATAATGGCGCTTGGAGGTCATGCATTATTCGCAATAAAAAGAAACTTCCGAGTGAGCTTCACTTCAACGCAAGTTACCCAGAAAATTTACCCATTAATAAGAACAAAATGAATGACCTTAGGAAGCTATTTGGTTTCATTAAGAAAGAAAGCCTACCTTTCTATGAAACACTGCAAAGTAATGAGGACTCAGTAGCCGACATTGATATGTCAGATAATAGTAGTGAAGATGAGGTTTAAAATATATTACCTTATAAAACAAACATATTTTATTGTGTACTTGGTGAATAAAAACTGCAAATTATTTATTAATATAATAATTTTTTCATACAAAGAAAATGCAATTTTTTGGCAAAAACAACACTTGTCATGCAGTGTGTCACTTTGGCCATTTTTTTTTATAAAACTGGGAAGAGTTCAGAATGTATTTTTTTTATAATCTTGTATCAGATATGTTTAACTATAAAATAATAAAAAACTAGTTGTGTATATATGGAGCAGACGGTATTATACAGTTATTATCCTCTCCTGTAAAAGTAGTTTTTTTGACAAATGTCTTTTTTGGAAAAATGTCTTCAAATGTCCCTTGATAAAATGAAATCACAAATGCCAAGTAGCACCACATGTACAACTGCCATGGACTTGCAGCAGGTCTTGGTAACTCCAACTCTTACTCATGGAGCCATGTATTATTCTAGACAGCTGGCAAATTATAATCTTGGACTGCATAATGAAAATACAGGTGATGGCTATATGTTATTATGGAATGAAAGTATCACAGGCAGAGGCGGTAACGAGATTGCTTCATGTGCTTATAAAGTATTTACTGAGGCCGTGGCAATAAATAAAGACAATTTAATCATGTGGAGTGATAACTGCTGCGGACAAAATAAAAACAAAATGTTCTTATTTTTGTGGGCCTATCTCACTTATAAGAAAGTTTTCAAAACTATTGAACACAAGTTTTTGATCAGTGGACACTCATTCTTATCATGTGACCGAGACTTTGCACTCATAGAGAAACGCAAACGCGTCACAAACAGCATGGTCCCTGATGACATAAAACATCTTATCGAAAATACACGAAGTAAACAACCCTTTCGGGTCATTACAATGAAATCAGATGATTTTTATAATTTCAAATTGGCCGCTGAAACATTTTTAAAAACAGATTCACTGCAAATATCGCGGGCGCACCAATTGAAATTCAGCAGCAAGGATCCTTTTGTGATTGAAATGAAAGAAACCTTTAGTACTCTCGAGCCATGGAAACGTGTGAATCTTCTAAAGCGTACGAAGACGCTTCAAGACATTGATGCGTACTCTTTACGCAAACTAGAATGTAAAAGCAAAATTACACAGGAAAAGAAAAATGATCTGCTTGCTATGATTCCATATCTTACAAAAGAAGAACATCAAAAATACTATCAGTCTATTTTAAATTAAAACACCTAAATCATATTCCGTTATAGTCGTAGTAAGGCAGAACAAGACGTAAAATATAAAAATATACAGGATGTTTATTAAACATAATTATGGCAAAAATTCAAGTTGTTATTCCCTGGACGATTCTAAGAAAATTTTACCGTTTAATAATTGTTAAAAAATTACTAAGAACGGCTGTTTCATCCACTAACAGCAGGCAAACAAAAAAAAAACAAAACAAAGCAGCTTTTCAAAAATCATCAAAGGACAAAATATGTTTCGAATAGTCCAGAGAATAACCTTTTAAAACTTGTCCGTATGTTTAACCCTGTATCAGATTTTGTAGCTTCCAGGCTACATAGATTTTGAACACATATTTTTCCTAAGACTAGCTTTACAGCGTAAATAGGGCTATGTTACTCGTAAGCTACAAGCATACACAAGCCTTGTTGACTCCAGTGACATCTGTAGATAAATTTTTGAACTTCGAAATCTTCGAATAGTCTGAGAAAGTCAGCTGTTGTGTTGCATGTGTTAAAGTGGTCACTGAATATTGTCTAAAGAAGTAAGTAAATTTTATTCTAAATTTTTTTTATAAAAAATACATTTTCCTGAATGTTCAAACTAACACTTTTTTGTAGTTTTAGTACAGTTATATGGAAAATAAAGCCGTAAAGACTATTTGATTTTCTATGTAGCGCCTAGTCAACATTTACCGATAACGTCACGATTTATAAATAACATTATTTTCTTTCAGCTGATGTCAATAAAATCAACATCATGAATTTTCCACCTATCAGTACATCGGTTTTTTTTGGAAAAAAGAAAGGTACAGCAATTACTCCCGCCAATCCAGCCCTATCCGATTTGTCAGATTCAGATGACAATGAATTTGATTCCGAGTTACTCGCGGAAGATTCTGACCCGGAACATGAAGAAGTACCTGATGGACATAATGTAGTGATATCCGAGACAGACGATTCTGAAACTGAAGAGCCTTTACTTCCAAAATCCACAAACAAAAAAAGGTGTGACAGATATTTTTGGGAGGAAGAGGATATATTAGCACCTTCATTACATTCTGCCAAAGTTATTGAGACTGATAATGTATTATTGCCTCTCGACTACTTTTGTAAACTGTTTTCTTTTGAAATAATGAATGACATAATCTACCATACCAATTTGTATAGTGTCCAACAAACTGGAACTAGTATTGATACAAATGCTTCAGAAATTACAGACTTCCTGTCAATGGTTCTGATTATGGGTGTGATTGATTTACCTGCAATGGAAGACTATTGGGCCACAACGTCCCGAGTACAAATAATTGCAGACAGAATGTCTTTGAAAAGGTTCAAAAAGCTCAGAAGATTTATCCATTTCAATGACAACTCGAATATAACCAAGAACACGAAAGACAGGTACTATAAAATTAGACCTCTGTTGGAGGCGGTCAGGGTAAATTGTCGGAAACATCAGTTTGAATACCAATATTCTATCGACGAGACAATGATTGCCTACAAAGGAACATATGCAGGTAATCTGAGACAATATATAAAAAACAAGCCCCATAAATGGGGTTACAAATTCTTCGTGAGGGCAGGCGTTTCAGGATACATTGCAGATTATATAGCATATCAAGGAAGCGAAACTTTTGATCAACTGGAAGGATCACTCAATGAGCTAACTACTGAAGAGAAGACCTTTGGAGTAGGCGCTTGTACTGTTATTTCGTTATGTAAAACAATCGAAGAACCAAGACTTACAGTCATATTCTGTGATAATTGGTTTTCTGGTCTGAAGTTATTTACATATCTAAAAGATAATTTTGGTATTCTCAGCCTGGGAACAATACGGTCTAATCGGATTGCTGGTTGTTCATTAGAGACAGATAAAGTACTACTCAAAAGGGGTCGGGGGTCCTATGTTTACAAATCCGATACTGACAAGGGAATTATTATAGTAAAATGGGCTGATAATAAATGCGTTCTTTTAGCAAGTACTTTTTGTGGAATAAATCCTTTGGGCACTGTAAAAAGATATTCCAAGGAAGAAAAAAAGAAAGTGAGTGTCCCATGCCCTTCCTTGATAAAACAATATAATAAGCATATGGGGGGTGTAGACAAAGCCAACTCGCTGCTTGGTTTGTATCGCAGTCCAAGTAGGTCAAAAAGATGGTACTTTCCAATTTTCACTTGGATACTAGATATTTGTGTCATCAATGCCTGGATTCTGTACATAAATGATTGTGCGGCAACCAATCAAAAAGCTTTCCCTTTAAAAAAATTTAAACTAGAGCTTGCTGAATCTCTAGCATCTACCGGGAAACAGTCAAAACGAGGTAGGCCTTCAAATTTTGAAGATCATAAAAAAATACTGCATCCTATAGTTCCTAGGCCTGGTATCGCGACTAGAACAGATGGAATTGGACATTGGCCAGCATTTGGTTCAAAGGGTAGATGTAGACACTGCAAATCTGGGTTCACTACAGTATTGTGCACGAAATGTAACTTACGGCTATGCTTTACTCCAAAAAAGAACTGTTTTGTCTGTTTTCATAATTAGTTTTTTTTTTGAGTACCTATAATAGTTTTTACGATTATTAATTTTTGTAAGTATTATAACATAAATGTTAATTGTTACAGATATTTTTGTCTATTTTTGTATTGTTTTTAGTGCTGAAAATAAATTTTTTGAAAAATGTGTTCTCCATAAGTTATAATGTTAATTTATATTCCTTGAATGGGCAATGTTGATTTAAAGCAACAATAGAAACTACCTCCAACGGGCAATGTTACTTGTGGGCTACTAAATCAAAAGTCACTTTTCTATCATATTCAAAAGTTTTCTTATGTAGAAAAGTGTTATTTAAGTCATAAGTAATACCTATACAAAATTTCATAATTTTCTTATATGTATTGCTCATGGTGACTGATACAGGGTTAATAAACATCCTGTGTATATAGAAAAAAACAATTACTGGAAATTATTAATTAATAAAATAATAAGTAAATCAAAAAATTGATTTAAATTTAAATTATTTAAAAAAAATCTCATTCAATGTATAATTTCATGTCTTGTTTGAAGGCGATTATATTATATTTTTTCGAGTTTGTCGTACAACTTTATTTCATTGTAATAATATCTTAATAAAAAATCCTAATACTAATGAAATATTTTGTAGTAATAATTTGCTATTAATTTTATCTGGATTCCATGTCACAACCATCCCTAGTGCTTGCAATCCTGTTTATTATCTATGAGCCAAGAATGAATGCAATGTGGTAGAGGAAAGTACCCGAATATCGTACCGGTTCCTAATATCGTACACAGGGTTTATTTCTAAACTAATAAAGTTTTAGTGTAGGAGGCTGCAGCATTATTTCAGGAAACGTCTTATAAACCAACTACCTGAATAAGAGTTGCCTATGAACCAGTAGATGGCAGTAATGGCGAAAACAGTTTTAAAGTGTCATTGGAGTTTTTACGGCGCCAAAGAATCAAAGTGCTTTTAATAAAAATTGGTAATTATAAACATTTTCGATTTTGCATATTATACGTCTATAATAGTTGATTATCGTGTTCCTGCATCCATATATTAACACAATTGATTAAAACCACGTTTTTCTATACACTTAACCTCAAAGCAGCATGTGCCATAATATCGTACTGTAAAATGATCCTAATATCGCAGTGTGCGATATAAGGCACCCCCTGAATGCATAAACATTTATTATTATTCTTTATTTCAGAATCATGGCACCAGCAAATAAACGAAAGAAATGGAATAAGCTATCAATGGTAGCGGCAGTCAAGGCCGTGAGAAATAAAGAAATGGGCTACCAAAAAGCTTGCAAGCAATTTAATGTACCCAAAAGTACATTAAAGGATTATGTGAAAGATATTAATAAAACAGCGGAAGAATTAGTCAATGTGAAGCTGGGAAGAAAAACAGTACTCTCTGAAAAGCTGGAAACAGAACTGGTTAAATATTGTTTAGAGATGGACAAGCGGTTCTATGGTTTAACTTCTTCAGATATAAGAAGAATAGGATTTCAGCTCGCTATAAGAAATGGTTTACCACATCCGTTTCCATGTGAAAAAGGAGCAGCTGGCAAAAAGTGGCTGCGCAGTTTTCTTCACCGTCACCCCAATCTGACATTTCGTAAGCCGCAAGGCATTTCATCTGCCAGGGTGAAGGGTTTCACCCAAGAAAACGTCAACATTTTTTTCGATATTCTTGAACCTGCATTACAGAAAATTAACAACGATCCTTTTAGAATCTATAATGTCGATGAGACCGGAATAACTAATGTACAGTCCAAGCACTCAAGAGTGATTTCGTTAAAGGGTAAAAGACAAGTCGGTGCAATTACTGCAGCAGAGAGGGGATCATTGGTGACAATGGTTACTTGCATGAATGCTGCAGGCGGGTTTGTACCACCAATGCTGGTGTTTCCGAGAAAGAATATGAAATTGGAGCTACTCGATGGGGCACCACCAGGAACAATTGCTGGATGTCATCCATCGGGATGGATACAGCAGCATTTATTTACTCAGTGGTTTCGACACTTTATGAAGCATTCAAAACCATCTGCTGATAATCCTGTAGTGCTAATATTTGATGGCCATTACTCTCACACACGTAATCTAGAAGTCATTCAGCTTGCGAGAGATAATAGTGTAATACTTATTAGTCTCCCTCCACATTCAACACATAAGATTCAACCGCTTGACCTGGCGTTTATGGCTCCCTTTAAAACATATTATTCCCAAGAAATTGAGTGTTGGCTTAGGAATCATGTGGGTCGGAATATATCTGTTTATCAAATAGGCGAGTTGTTGGGCAGAGCTTATCTTAAAGCAGCTACGGCTGAAGTATCCGCCCATGGATTTATGAAAAGTGGCATATACCCTTGTAACAGACACATTTTTCACGATTATGATTTTGCAATCCACAGTCAACGAGAAAGAACACCTCCACATGAGATTGCGACACAAGTAACTTGTCTTCCTCACCATGGAAACGTTACACCACCACGAAATGATTATATAAGTCCTGCAGACATAACCCCCTTACCATCTTGCAGCAATATCTCGAACAACAAAAAGTCCCGAACAGGTTCGGCAAAATTAATATCTGGAACTCCATATAAGGACGACTTAGAAACAAGTCTCGCTAACATAAGCAAGAAGAAGACAGTCAAAAGGAAAATTGGATATTCGGAAGACAAGACTGCTTCATTAAAAACCAAGAAACCACAACAGAAGAAAAAAAGAAATTTAGAAGAGGAAAGTGACAGCAGTGAGTCGGACATAAATTTAGAACTGGATGATGATTCTGATATGGATTGTAGTTTAGAGAACGAAGACGACGATGATGCAGATGCGGAGTGTATGTTTTGTTTGGGGCGGTACTCAGATGATACACAAGGAGAAGAATGGATCAGATGTCACATGTGTAACAAATGGGGACATGAACAGTGCGCCAATTCGAGCAAGAAAAAGAAGTTTATATGCGATTTTTGTTTGAATGGATGAGGTATCCTAATATGGCCCTCTTAGAAGTGTCCTAATTTCGGATATGCGATATTAGGGTACTAATTTCAGTTTTCATAATTTTTGCCTGAAAAAGTTTTCATTTCTGTTATTAAAAACCTAATCTCGAAATACATTTTTTTCTATCATTTATTGTTTTATTATAAAAGCAACATACTTGAGGCCAAATATAGTAGCTCTGCGATGTTTTCTTTCTGCCAGATATGAGTGTTATAAAAAAGTGTGCGACATTTGGGTACTTTCCTCTACTTAGATCTTTTTTAATGACAATATGCAAGATACATAGCACCTTATTTAAGTTACTTAACATAACACTTCAGGCTTTCTTGAAATTGATTAAAAAAAATGTATTAACTAAGTCAAATAGTTTATCCTCCTCGGTCCCCCGGTCCAGCCGGCTGGACAGTTTTTATTTGTACTCTAACACTAAAGCTGAGTAAATTATGATGCCTAAATCCATCAGTCCAGCCGGCTGACTACCTATACTTGTGATTACACGACCAGCGGCGTCATGTGCTTCAGTTGATTCCCGAATTTTGTGCATGCAAAGTGAGGTTATGGCTAGCTCCAGGAGTTCGAAATGTAAGTAATATTTTTTGCGTTTTTTTGTTAAAAATAAATGTAAATTGTTGTAAGTAGTATAATTTAGAATCATTAGAGTTAGTTTACAGCTTTGTTGTTTCAAAGTTAACGTTTTTTCGTGTCTAAAACCTTCTTTAATTTTTGTCTCGCCGGCTGGACATCCGGTTTCAGAGGAGTATTTTTTTTTAATTTTTAGATAATGCTGCTTATTTTAAAAAGCCCTTAACTGATGAAGAACTAGCAAGAATATTGAATGAGAGCGATGTGGATCTTAGTTCTGATGATGAATATGAAGAGTTTTTGGTACAACATCAATATCAAGACTCTGAAATCGAAGATGAAGCCGATGCGAACACATTAGATTTAGATTACGTTCTGGTTAATTTTGATGAAAGCGTAGTGCAAGCTGCAGGTACCCAAGCTTCCCAAGATATTGATGTTCTTGAACCTGAATCGGAATCAGATTCCGATAATGATAATATCCCGTTATCAGAAGTAAAGAAAGAAATTATGAAAAACAAATCAGCTGCTGATAGGAAAAATATGAAGTGGGAGAACAAAGTTTTTCAACCGGATATTGCAGAAGCAATGGATCAAGAATGGGATGTTGGAGTAAGAAGAAATTGGTCACCTTTCCGCTATTTTTGCCAGTACCTTAACGATGAATTTTGGGATTTGACAGCGAATCAAAGCAATATTCGAGCATTACAAGATAACAAACCACCTCTTAGAGCTACAAGTTCGGATTACAAGAAGTTGGTGGGTTCTTGCATCATAATGGGTTGCTTCAAGATGCCAAGAGTTCGAATGTACTATCAAAAAACTTTAAAAATCCCGGCTGCGACAGTATTACCCCGCGATAGATTTTTTAAACTTCGCAATTATATGCATTTAGTTAATAATTTGGAAGTTACCGATGACACGAAAAAAAACAATAGATTGTGGAAGGTTGAACCAATAATCGAAGCAATAAAAAAAAAGTGTAGTATGCTTCCGCACACACAAAATCTAAGTATCGACGAACAAATGATCCCTTTTTCAGGGAAATCTGTCTTGAGGCAGTATGTAAAAAATAAACCAAACCCTGTAGGCCTGAAGAACTTTGCGTTAGCAACTCCCCAGGGATTGGTTCTGGATTTTTTTGTTTATCAAGGCGCGAGTACTTGGCCAAATGGCAGACCGGAACCAGAACTGGGCATTGGGGGAAGTGTTGTAAAGCGGCTGGCTCAAAATGTAGTTCCTGGAAGTACCATTTACATGGACAGATATTTCACTTCGTATCCTCTCCTCGATTATTTAGAAGATAAAGGTATTCACGCAGTTGGAACTATCATGAATATGAGAGTACCTGCTTCGGCAAAGAAAATAATTCGGTCTGACAAAGATCTAATGAAAGAAGGAAGAGGCGCCTTTCAAGAAATAGTAAGGAAGGATGGGCGACTTTCAATTACTAAATGGATAGACAATAGGTCAGTGTTAATATTGTCCTCGTCAGAAGGTAGTTTGCCAATTACCGATGTTCAACGTTGGGACAAGAAAACCGGACAATACATTACAATACCTCGACCAAACTGTATTTCTGCCTATAATAGAGCAATGGGAGGCGTTGATTTAAATGACAGGATGATATCGTACTACAGAATGTCACAAAGAACAAAAAAATGGACAATTCGCTTTATTTTCCATTGCATTGACTTAGCAATTGTTAATTCTTGGTTAGAATACCGACTGGATCAACAGTCCATGGGCACTTCTAAATGCAATATAATGGATCTACTGGCATTTAAAATTTACATTGGTGAATGTCTAACCCAGGATGCATATTGTATTGATTTTGATCCTGATTTTATACCTCCGAAAAATCTTCAATCAAAAAACATCGGACCTAAAGCTATTCCTCCAATTGATGTAAGAAAATCTTCAAACAAACATTTGCCGTTATGTGCAGTGCAAGACAAAAATAAATTTATGAGATGCCGTAACAAAAACTGTAAAGGAAAAACTCGGTTTCAATGCAGTACATGTGAAGTGTATCTATGTATTCAACCAGAGCGCCAATGTTTTTTTGAATTTCACTCTTGAAATGTTTCTATTTTTCGTTTTAATACACAAGAATGTTCTTTTTAGTTTAAATAATAAATAAACTTTGCAATATAAAAATAGAATTAATGCTTATTTTTTATATATAAATGTTTACTTTTACCAAATTGGAACCTAGGGTCCAGCCAGGTGGACATGCTTTTTTTTTGAAAAAAATTCAAAATTATTAATAACAAATATTATTTACAGTCAATATAAATGATTTTTAACAAGATAATACAAAAAAACCCGCAAATTAAAGAAAAAAAGTTTTCGTGGAACCGAAGAGGTTATATGTAACAACTATTCTTATTATTACAAATGCATAAGACAACGATGATTCGAATGTAAAAAAAAAAAAAATAAAAAATGTTTCAAAAACATAAGTTTAAATTTCATTCTCAATTTCCTCTATGGTTTTGTTTTGGTACTTGCACCCTATTTTATTTCTGGTATTCATATCTTTCAAGGGTCCAAAATCAGATACATGCGCCAAATGTGACGAATTCGTAGTTAATATAAAGACAGCCAAAGACTCTAGAAATGAGGAAACCTTAGTGAACCTTTTACAACAAAAAGAAATTCATTTACGTAAAGCTGGGGCAGCTAGAACAATCCTCAAGAATGCTGTTGAAGAATCTCAACATAATCCTAACATTCATGTCATTACCTTCGATCTACAGCAAGCGCTACCGACACCAAAACTGACTACAGGTCCATGCTTTTATAAAAAAAAAATTATGGACTTACAATTTCAGTGTCCATTGTTGTAACAAACCTGAACGTGGGTATTTTTTTATTTGGGACGAATCCACCGCAAAAAGAGGATCCGATGAGATTGCCAGTTGCCTGCTTCAGTACTTCGAATTATTTGATATTAAGGGGGACACGTTGTACGCCATATCGGACAACTGCTGCGGACAAAATAAGAACTGGACAGTGGTCGCATTTTGGCTGTATATTTTAGCTAAAGGTCGATTCCAAAAAATAATACATGTCTTTCCACAGGTGGGTCATACTATGTTACCAAGCGACAGGGACTTTGCGCTTGTAGAGAAGCACTCTAAAAAATATACGGCCGTTTACTCTCCTACCGAGTGGGAAAATATCCTCAAAACTGCACAAAAGAAAGCACCATTCATTGTAACATCAATGAAAAGAGAACATTTTTATGCATTTTCCAATCTAAGAGAAAATTTTAAACAAAATACATTGTCATCTGATAAAACAAACTTTGGCATTTAGTGCAGCCGTTAAATTAGAATTCTCTGCGAATACACCATTCGTCATGCTAGGCTATAGTACCTACAATGGGTTGCCCAAAGCAATATCCTTAAAAAAAAGAGGGAGACCAAGTGCTACTTGGGAAGAAGGATTCAATGTCACTCTAGACCAAAAATATGAAGAAGCTTTACCCACCGAAGAATCAAAGCTAAATCATGTCCTATCTTGCTTACAATGGATTCCCCCTGTCCATCATCCATTTTACTTTAGTCTCCAAAGAGAAAACTGACTGAGTTTCCCCTTAATTTTTTTTTGTTTTATTTTTTTGCAGTTTATGTTGCATAATGTATTATTATTGGTACATACCAGAATATGTTTATGTTAAGTATATTTTTTTGCAAATAAAACCTGTTAAGTAACATATTTGATTTTTTTTTTACCTACAATTGAAACATAAAAATATATTCTCATTTATTTCTCAATAAACCTCTTTAACCATCACTACTAAGTGTAGAAATAAGTAAAATTTACTCATTTTCATGAAAATTTATTTTTTAAACCTGTTGCTGCGTTAGTAGACTTAAGGTATTATATTCTTATAAATCTTTTTTATCATCAACAATGAAGCTTAGATTAGTTGATACCTTAATTCTACCTATTATCGAATATGGAGATGTCGTTTATGGAGGCTCACTTAATTTACAGGCACGAAATAAAATCCAAAAGCTACAAAATGCCTGCATGCGTTTTATTTTTGATATTTCATACAGAGAGCACATAACGCCATACCTTAATAATCATAATATCTTAAACATGCATCGACGTAATAAATGGCATTTGTATAATTTTATCTATAATCTTTTAACAAATGGTGAGCCCTCATATTTAATTGGGAAACTTGTTACCGCAAATCACGATCATTCCACGCGTTTCAAAACTAATTTTTTAATAAATATACATAAGACATCAGCGTATGAAAAGTCTTTTACATACGTTGTATCAAACATGTGGAATGATCTGCCTGCTCATGTTAAACAGTATAACAAAAGTAGTTTTTCTAATTTTATTTATCAGAGACTTCTGACAGAGCAACTGGCGCATTAAGTAAAAACTCAATTATTTGTATTGTTTTATATATGTATTTTATTCTATGGCTAGGTGGAAGATCAACGAATGTTGAACCGTGCCTTTTGTACGTTTATGTGCAATATATATATATATTATTATTATTATTATTATTATTGCATTTTCCTGTAAAATTCTGATTTTATTACTTAACATGTTTTACACGCGGGTGCCTCAAATATCTAAAATTAGTATTTAATAAAATTATTGTATTATATTCTTTGATTTTCGTACTAGTCAATCTAATTAGCCACTTAGATTTTTGCTAGCTTTGTTTTTTTCTATTTTTTAGTGAATGAATAGATTTATTTTATTTGTTCATTTTTTTTTCGGGCAACGTTTTGTAAAAGACGATGATATTCTTCGAATTCTTCATGAGCTGTCTGAAGAGCAGCGTGAAGAAGAAAACATTGATGATTCTGACATCGATATTGAATTCAAAGAAGAAATTGTGGAGCATCCGTATGATTAAAACGAATCAGATCTATCAGCTGAATCTGAGGATGAAGATACATTGGATGTCATAGTCTGATTATGTGATCGTAAATGATAGTCTGATAAGATAGAAAATGAAAAAATGTTTTCTCGTAAAAAGATTTCTCGCATTTGTTTCAATAAATTTTTCAAACCCTTTAATTATAAGTTATTGCATTTCAAGTTTATATACTACAAGCCAATAAATGACTAATAATAATACAGAGTAATTATTTTTTTCTAAAATAACCATCTCATTCCAACAAATAGCCAAAAAATTGAAGTTTGGATGAAATTTCTGATTTCCGCATTCAGTGCGGCAGGCGCCCGGTCTTGTAAGTTAGAAAGGCGCGCCCGACTGTAGGTTAAGGTACTTTAGTCAAGTTATGCAAAAAGGAAACCCACCTACCACAGAGGTAGAAGAAATGCAACCAACGTCCCGACTTTCCGACAAATGTTAATTCACTGTACTGTGAAAACATAACACCTTTGGATAACCAAACCGATCCGAAGGTTATAGAACCTCAATTGGCGCATTTGAAATCTTCGACTGTGAAATACAGTTTGAACGACTTAGCTTTGATTCTGGTATTATCTGGGATTACTTCGAAAGGCTCAGTTGAGACTTTCTTGAACAACGACGACGTCAATACAGATCATTCGATAACGAATGAAAATGACAACTTAGAACATTCCACCACAATTGCCAGGTGATCTGTCGGTAGTTTTAGGAAATTATCCTGATAATGTCGATCTGTTGTTTCGCTTTTTAAAAGACACTTGTTCAGACAGGTTTATCTAATTTTATTTATTTTTATTACACTTTTATATTAACCCTTAATTAGGCGCATGGGGTCAGGGCCACTTGAAATTGGAAAAAAAATGTTTTAGTGTTTAGAGCGCGCTCACGCTCTTTCTAGCTTCCTCACTCCCCGCGGGGTACGCAAATTAGTCGCGTCCCGAACATCAACGCGTGCGCACGTATCGCTGCTCTCTAGAGCGCTGACCCCATGCGACCAGTTACGTTACATTTTTTGGCGGAGGTAAGTTTTTACTTTTGTGTTTTCTTTTAGTTTATATTAGTATATTGTTTATTATTTTTCTTCGTATGTGTGTATTTATATACGAGGTGTGTCATAACAAAACTGACAATCTCCACTTTTGGTTGAATTTGAGATTTTAGGTGGATATTGTACTTCAGCTGTTTCTCTATCAGAAAATAGCATGTGTTTCTTGCAAAATGAGCAATCTCCTGTTTAAAATTCTATTCTAAAATGACCGTCCACAGCTAAGTCTGCAATCTCCACTAACAGATTCTCAGCAAAGTTGACAATATCCATTTCTACCAATAGAAATCAGTAATACCATGTCACGTGACCTGGCATTCGTCAGAGCCATGCGGTTAGCCTTCACAAAGCACGTAGTACTTACTGTGACCTTATTATAATACGTTTCTTGTAACAATTACAAAAATTACAATGGAACAAAATCCTGTAGAAGTCTCGCCAAGTAAGGCAAGAAAAAGGCGTTCAAATCCTAAGAAATGGAAAAGAGCACTACAAAAAGAGGCAAGGTACGTACTTTCATATTTTGTTCACAGATTATACATCATAATGTTTCACTACAATATAAAATTATGATTATGTATGATTACCAATTTTTGTTTGGGTTTCTAAGTAAAATAGTTATTTCTTATTTTAAAGATACACCCCTCATAACCTTCCAATAAGCCCGAATTGCAACCATCATTCTGGGGCATTCCAATGCAGAAGTCTCACAATGAGAGATTTAAAACGTTTTCACGAAAATTTTTATTCAAGTCACGACAAGCTGAAACAGGACGCTTTAATTTTGAAGTACACCCAAACATGCCATGTGAAAAGACGTCGCCCAAAAAATGAATCTCATTCAAGGAAACGCTTCCAAACTAAATTTTTCATAAGCGGCAATGCAGGTGCACTATTTCCCGTTTGCCAAGTGACGTTTTTGAACGTGCTAAATATTAAGAGATGCCGGGTTCAACGCGTAATAGAAAATTTTATGAAAATTGGTAAACCTCCAACAGAGAATAGAGGAGGGGATTATAAATCTAACAAATATAAAGACAAGTGCTTGGCAGTTATTGCTTTTTTGAAAACTCTGAAGTGTGATGGATCTCACTATTGCAGAGGCTCATCTACTCGACAATACCTAAGCTCTGAGTTAAGTATTAATAAACTATTGAAAATGTATAACGACCAGGCAGTTCCCAATGTCAAAGTTAAGCGTACATTTTTTTGGAATATCTTCAGCACTAAATTCAATTTAGGATTTGGACACCCTGTCACAGACGCCTGCTCGACCTGCATTCAGTTAAGTTTGAAGTTTAAAAGTGAAGTAGATGCGGCACAGAAGGCCAATCTCATGGCTGAAAAGCAAATCCATAAACTAAGAGCCAAGGCGTTCTTCAATCTTGTAAAAGAGAAAAGAGACGATCTCATCACATTTTGTTTTGACTGCGAAAAAAATTTACCACTCCCGAAAATACCGGACCAATCTTGTTACTACAGCCGCCAACTGTACCTCTATAATTTCACAATAACCTGCGGTTGTTCAAAAGACAAACTGGATAAAAATAGCACATTCTGCTATACTTGGACTGAAGATGAACATAAAAAAGGTTCCAATGAAATTGCATCGGCCCTGTATCACAGACTGGTAAATTCTAATTTTCAAGGGAAAAGAGTAGTTCGTCTTGTTGCCGATGGCTGTGGAGGGCAAAACAAAAATTTAACTGTTATTGCTGCTTGCTCATTTTGGTTACTTCAAAAGGCACCTCAAAACATCGCAATTGTAGAACTTGTATTTCCTGTTACAGGACACTCTTTTATACCACCAGATCGTGTCTTCGGCAATATAGAAAAAAAAATCAAAACCTACGAAAATATAGTTAATCCAAACGACTATAAAAATATAATATCTGAACATGGAACGGTTGTGGAGCTTGGAACTGATTGCGTAGTGGCAGACTTTAAAAAAGCAGCTGAAAATGTTCTGAAAGCAACAAGCTCTTTACATTTCAAAATTACTGAATGCAAAAGATTCTTCCTTCGTAAAAGTGCCAGAACTAATCATATTTTAGTAAGAGGAGAGCCTGTCTACCGACATGATATGAATGCGTTTAAAGCAATAACTAAAAAAAATAGAAACATGAATGCTTTTCGTCCGGATGTAATACAGAAATATGTGGTGAACGTAAAACAAGAAAAGGCCGATGATGTCAGGAAATTATTGGAAAAACATTTCGGATTACAGTGGGAGCAAAACGAGGAGCTCATCTATTTTAAAAAATTTTTTGAAAGAGCCAACGTGGCTGTGAATTCCGAAGAAGAAAGCGATTTGTGTGGACCAGTGGAGAATTTTCCTGAATTTGTTGTATAATGTTAATACCCCTATTATTATAATATTCTATAACATATCACCATCATTACTTTTGTATAACTCATTCGTGTCCATATATATATTTTTTTTTATTAAAATAAAATAATAATTATTGTAAGTTTCTTGTTCAAATATTATTGTTGTAGCAAAAGTGACAATCTCCCAATGTTGTCGCAGCAAAACAAGCAATCTCCAATCGTTCATATCAAAGTCGACAATGTCCATTTTTTAATTTCACTTTCCATTATTACTATGCATTCCAGAAAAGTAACAGTTTGCCTGCATGATTATAAGACTACTAACTAAACAACTATGTAAAAATATCTATAAAATACAAAATGTATTTCACTCATATCGTTTTTTACGATTTACTCAACTTTGCCATTGTGGGAGATTGTCACTTTTGTTATGACACTCCTCATACTGCGTAATTGCTTTATGTATTTTTGAGTTTCTTTTGATCCTTTTTCCTTTTTTTTCAGTTTATTACCGATTTTTTTATCTCGACATACTCAGAGAAATGGCCCGAAAGTGAAATGGTCTAAAGTACCACCATCGAACGCAGTAAGGACCCGAGCACAAAATATTATTCTTCACTTACCGGGAGTCAAAGATTATGCAAGAAACGCCAAATCTCCTCTTGAATGCTTCCAATTGTTCTTTGACAGTGATGTTATTGAACTTTTGGTCAAAAATACCAATTTATATATTGATAAAATAAAAGAAAAGTTCGTAAGAGATCGTGATGCACTCCCTACTGATGATAAGGAAATGAATGCATTTTTAGGCTTACTAATTATGGCTGGAGTCCTAAAAGGGTCGCAATTGAATTTTATTGATTTATGGGCACACGATGGATCAGGCATAGAAATGTTTCGGCTAACAATGTCTTATAAACGTTTTCTATTTTTGTTGAGATGTCTAAGGTTTGATAACACGTCAGATCGACAGGAAAGACTAAAAATTGATAATATGGCAGCGATAAGATATTTGTGTCAAATTATAGAGAATAAGTTTTTAGCTGCTTATTGCCCCGGCGAGAATGTAACTATCGATGAACAGTTGGTTGGTTTTCGTGGTCGCTTTAGAGGAAAGGTTTACATGCCTAATAAACCAAACAAGTACGGCATAAAAGTCCAAGCCATGGTTGACTCGAAAACATATTACTTGTGCAAGTTTGAAATTTATTGTGGAAAACAACCAGATGGAGAATATCAGATATCCAATTCTCCAGATGAGATTGTGAAACGTCTTGTTGAACCAATAAAACGCAGCGGTCGAAACATAACAACTGACAATTGGTACACAAGTACAAAACTGGCTAAGGAGTTGCTAACGCCTGAATATAAATTGTCTCTTGTTGGTACATTGAATAAAAGGAAGCCTGACATCCCAACTGAATTTTTGCCAAACAAAAATAGACCAACATGTAGTTCAGTTTTCGGATTGCACGATCAAATGACTATAGTCTCATATGTTCCCAAGCCAAAGAAAGCTGTTGTTTTACTTTCCACCATGCACAATGATAACGCCATTGACGAAACAACAGCCGGAGCTCAGAAACCAGAAATAATTACTTATTACAATAGTACCGAAGGTGGTGTGGATTGTAATGACCAACTTTGCGGCAATTTTAATGTTGGAAGAAGAACAAAAAGATGGCCACTGGCTGTATTTTTTCACCTTCTAAACATATCTGGCATCAACGCATTTGTCGTACACAAAGCGAATACTGATAAGATTATTACACATACAAGACGGATTTTTTTGAAGAAATTAGCAGCAGCACTTGTGGAAGATCACCAAAAACGTCGCGTACAACTACGTGCTGTACCAACGACAACAAAGAAACGGCTCCGTGAACTTCATGATGTGGACGAGACGGTCCAACAACCGACGGCTAAGCGCGGGCGCTGTTCATCATGTCCTAGAAAGGACGACAAAAAAGTGCCAACAAAATGCTTCAAGTATTTATTTGTCAGCAACACTCGAGGGTTTACTGCGTCGGATGCAGAACAGAAGAATCCGCTGATGAGACTGATTTATAACTTTTTTTAAGTTGATCTCGGCCATGCCAAAAAAAAATTAGCTTAAAGAGAGGTTACATTTTTTTATTAAATATAATGTTCCAGTTATGTTTTCGTTTCTTAAAGTTAATTATATTAAAGAACTTTACTAATTACTATAAAATACATTAAGTTTTATTTCTTTTTGACACTCCTTTCCCAATGTTTTTTTGGGGTCACTGAAGACCCCATGCGCCTATTTGGGTGATTTTTTCAATGCGCCTAGTTAAGGGTTAAGATCTTTATATACATTTATTGGTGTATTTTTACGGTTTTGTTTTATTTTTGTGTTGATTTATACTTATTTCATAGACGCCGATGACCTCAGCTGTCTATAATCTACAATCTCTCTCTCGATCGAGTGGTGATTCTTTTGCGTCGTTGTTAGTACAATTGACTTTGGAATCTATCAAATTATATTTGTTTATTTACATTTGAGCTTCTGTAAAATGTTCATTTATTTTTAATTTTATTGTGTTAGTGCGCTATTTCAATAAATGTTATTAATAGGTTAAACTTGTAGTTGAGTTTATACTGTACCGATCGAATGGTATCAAATTGCAGTAAAGTCTATTATCGTTCGATAATTTATCAGTGCACACTGTGTAGTTTTGGTTGCTGACTTTTAGGCTGATCAAATATTGTGACAGCATATCTTTGTGTTAGAATTTAGAATTTGTATCGAATGTTTAAACATACCGAAATTTAAATATGTTAATTGCTTTTTTTAACTATTAATATTACATTTAACTTCTCCATGTTTTTTTTAATCAATTATTAATTAATTATTTGAAGTAGTAATATGTATGTATTTTGGTAAAAGTCTAAATTTATTGAACGACACAGTTGATCAGTTAAAGTATAAAAAATATATGAAACGCAGCAATTTGAACTATAGTCTGTTTTTTGTCCACTTGTCCGTAAAAACACATTAATTAGGTTGAACATTGCACACTCAGATTTCAAATTTGTTAAGCCCCCCATTCACGAACGCGCCAACGGGCCAAATGACCCCGCGCCGACAGCAACGGCAGCTAAATTTATTAATTCCTCCTCATCCATAGTCGTAATTAATTTGAAAATAATACGCAATCACAACCGGTCACTTGTTGGTGATATAAAACACTGTGTGGATCGATGCGTTCGTGTATGTCCCTCTAATTTGGACTGAGGACAAATGGACTGGAGCCAAATGGCCTCGAGACAAATGGATCGGTCATGAATGGCCACCTTAAACTTATGTTGTATTATATTTCCTGAATTTTCGCCCCCTGTAATTTTTCATTACTTTGTAATTAAATTTATTTCGAAAATTTATGTGTTTCCTTTGGTCAGCAATTAATATTATAAAAGGGGGCAATCGAGCTTTGAGCCACAGAAAATTTCGTGACTTCTAGGCTTTTTTGGTTAATTGCTGAAAACTGTTTGCATCGTTTCTTCGCACTTTGCAAGGAGATTTCCATTTTCTTTAAAGATGAAAGGGCAACGCCAAAGAAGTTCTTATAGTACTCAATGCCGTTAAATTCCATTTTTCCACGAAATCATTAGTAACACCCCGCCATTCTTCTTGATTTGACGATATCTGCAAAAAAGATATCGATATTAATTCCATTTTTTTATGTTAAAATTAAATTAAGGTAGTTGTCGTGGTACAATATTGTCAAAAAGTTATAGATCATAGGCGCCACAAAAGTATACTAGCTTGTAGCTAAGTGATCCATAATTTGTACGCAAGACTGTACCCGTGGAAACGTAACCTATACAATATTCATATGCATGTATACTTTTCTATAAATTGTTGAACTTTAAACCGTTATTTATAAATAATTAGACGGTCAAAAATTTTTTCTTATTTTTTTTTAAACTCATAACAAATGCATTGAAAGACTGTTAGTTCTTTTTTTATAAATAAGAAACTGGTTCAGAACTACAGAGATCGTATACAATCAATGTTAATTATCCAATTTTTAATTGAATTTATCTCAGATTATATACGGTCGATCGACTTCAAATTTTCAGGGTAATTGTATTATCATGTCCTTAATAAGTATACAAAAATTAAGAATTTTCTGATGGTGTGCCTTAACCACGATAACTACCTTAAGTAGGCTTGTGGTAGGACTAAATTGATTTATCTTTTTAATTGCAGAAATCACAAGAACAGATACAAACAATGAAGCAAAAAACTTTCTGACTATTGTACGAGTTTTAGAAGAACTTTCACGCAACGCACCGAACTTTAAACTGAAAACCAAAGCATATCAGCTCTAAGCCAGGCCACACATCAAGGAAACTAGAAACGTGAAATATGAAACATGAAATACGAAACAGATAGTTTGTGCTTCATCGATGCACAAACCAGAGAAAATTAAATTATTTTGTTTCACACCGATGATAGTTTGGACGACGCAGTAGTTGGGGTTGTAAGCACATTATTATTATTAAAACACAAAAATAATTCAAAACGAAAGAAACGACGTTACTGGGTGCATCCGTATAACCACATAAATCTTAAACATGGTTCTTATATAGTGTCAAAAGAATTAAGTGAGTATCCGGACAAATTTCAGTCTATTAGAATACTTCTCCAACTTGTAATTATAAAGAACCTCATGTTTTTCAATAACTGACACAAACACTACATTGAATTCTTCGTCGCCTTTCATTTTTGAAATTGATCAAATATTGCCTGCAACGCGAAATAACGAGAAACAAGAAACAAAAATATAGAACAGAACCTATTTCATGCAAACACGTTTCAATAGGATTTGCTTCGCTATGACGTCACATGAAACACATTTCGTTGATGTGCGTATTCTCATTTACGGCAATGTGTACTTATTTCATGAAACGTGTTTCATGTTTCTTGTTTCACATTTCATGTTTCCTTGATGTGTGGCCGGCCTAAATGACTGCAACAACTCCAACATACAATGTGACGCTTTTAGTAATTGCAGCCTATTCTGCCAAACTCGAACCCGTGTGCGACTTATTACAAGAAGTAAACATTAAAGATGAAACAGATATCCGGTGACTATCCGGTATCCGGCTTAAAATTACTATCCGGCCGGATACCGAATAAATAAACACTATGATGAAGCCTTAAAATTAACTTAGTAAATAAATATTTGCTATGTAAATAATTATAAAGTGGCTTGTAATTATCACTGTTTTTATTTAAAGGTGAAAAAGTTACAAAAAATTACAAAGTGCAGGACACGTTCACTAATCCGACAAGAGAATTTTTCGCGTATGTCGGATTACCGGATGTAAGCACGGACTAAAACTTGAATTATTAAAAGAGTTCTTTTAACTTTTTTTTGTTTTTTTTATGTAATACATATTTATACAGCAGAACCTCGATAAGTTAAAAAATTTTTGAATTTCCTTCCCCTGAAAGCATAAAGCCTCCATTACTTAAATCACAAAACCTCGGTAACTTAAACAAATACTCTGAACATCGCCCTCGACAACTTAAACTAATATTTTGATGACCTCCATAAGTTAAAGTATTATCAGAGAGTCATCATGAGTAAGTATCCAAACAAAAAGTTTTGCCAAGAACTTAATTGATTTTCACTTTAGTCTTCTACAGATTTATTTGTAAATAAATAAATAAATAATTGATTCTAAATGAATAGATAAAAAATTTATGTAACCTCTATTGAACTAAATACATCCTTTATAAAATCCACAAACCTCGGTAAGTTAAAAATTTTAATCTGACAAGCTCTCTAATTTCAACTCTCGATAAGTAAAAAACTCGATAACTGAAATTTTTTAACGTTTCCCTTAGATTTTAACTTATCGAGGTGCTACTGTAATATATAATGCATTATTGAAGGTTTTAACAATAAAACAATTTTTCATTTCAGACTTTTAAAACACAAACAACGTGACGTCTTCTCCTTCCAATGTTTATTGTCAGACTACAAAGCGAACGACTCCATGAAACTTCGGAGTATAAAGAAATATTTGTCAAGTAAACACGTGTGTCGGATTACAGAACGCAATATTGTAAACATTTCGGATTATAGAGCGATTTTTCTAGACTTCTATTTACTTTAAAAACAGTGGATTACTGGACGTGTCGGATTAACAAGCAGCGGATTATCGATCGTGTCTATATAATTTACAAAATAGTTACTAGGTAACTAAGATATCGATTGGTTGTAAACTTTTGATTAGAAATTCGCATAAAATGATATCGTTTTCACAATTGACTTTTTTGTTAAATATATACAATTAATTTTACAGCATTTATTTATTTTTTCATGTTTTCAATTCAATATTTCTCCATTAAAAAAAAAAATGAAAACCGGTCGCTTTATAAATAGGCATAATATAGTAAATTCGATACGTATCGTATAGTGTTAATGGTGTTTCGACAGTAACGTTGTCTATGATATAAATACTTACTCATAAATGAAGATATTTGTAAACTAGCTTATTTTCGAATTAAAGTGACTGTTTCCTCTCTGCAAGTTTCTTAAGTGCCAGAAGTTGCATATGGATCCTGTAGCTATTTTGTATCACTTCTTGAAATTGTTTTACTAAAAAATACATACAAAGATTATAATTCTCCATGTTGTTTTTACTGGAATGTGGACAAAATATACGAAAAGTTGCAATTTTCACAATAGGTAGTGTGTTTTAAATTTTTTGCCCACATTCCCGTAAAAACTTATTAATTAAAGGTTATAATGTTTGGTTAGAAATTTGGCGTTGAATCAGAATTTTTACTAATTTTGGGTAATATTCGAGGTGTTTATTGTTTTGCGACAGATTTTGTGTTTAAAAAAAAGGAGTTCTTTAAATGTTCTATAGAGAATAGCAGTTAATTCGTCCAAATTTTGTTTAAAATACCTAGATGTGTATTATCAAACAAATGCAAAGTGTTTCTTACCCGCATTGCTGTGATGATAATTTATAATTGGTCAAGAAATTAAAAATTTATTTTGATTTATCAGCATGTAACCCCAACAAGTCAAAGATATATTCCCATGCACTAATTTCTAATTTTCTCTAATATGTAAATTCTAAATGTTGACCAGTGCTGGCCGGCCATTGTTCTTGCTTCACAAATACCTTGGATATTCTATACAAAACCATAGAGGTACTGATGTAAAAGATTAAATCACCGGTTAAATAGCCGCACCTATTTAGTCTTATTAACGAGGTTTCACGGAAAGTTTATACATCATTGTAACTTTCGACGAAGATTTTAATTTTAAAACCAATAATATTGTATTGTTTTTTTGTTGAAACGGAAAACGGCCACTTTATTTTATAGATTGCCGGTTACTTAACTGTATGTGCTGCTTTATACGATCCTAGAACGTTGGTAGCAGCCAGTGTCTTTTTATAACCGTGGTAGCGACAGTGCACCGACCACACGTAGCCACATTGCACTCTTCCAGTTGCATGCAAGGCCCTGACGTGGAACCTGCCCTTTCTCCACGTATTGTGAATACGTAGAGAAAGGCCAGGTTCCACGTCAGCCATCGACAGCGCCATTGTACGAACATCCATGTTGGGCGTTGTACATGATCCGCTAAAAATTATTTTGTATTGGTGTTAAGACGAGAAATATAACAGTTGAATAAAATATGCTAGGTATATTCTACTTAGGTTGAAATTAATTGTGAAAAATCAGTGATTTAAAAACGTTTTCAATACAGTAAGTAGTTGATTTGCTAAAATGAAGTACTTTCTTGTTGAAGTAAAATCTAATGCACAAAAGTGTAAATATTGTGATAATATAATATCTAATATATTAATAGTTCACAAGAATAAAACTAAAAATGTAATTCACAGTGTGATTAAATGATGCTGCTACTTATATTTTAATTAATATTAAAGTGATTTTATTATGTGAACATACGTTAAAACGACTTAAAATTATTAAAACATAACAACTTACAGTGTGTTACGACTTAATATATTTTAATTAATAAATATTCAAGAGAACATATGGTCAAATTACGTTTAACAGTTTTTTTAAATATATAATGTTGAGAACTGCCTTACGTGAAATTATAATTGTGAAGTTCATGCATTGAAATCGCAATTTCATAAAACAATGGAAGATATTCGCCCTCTATGATATCGCTCTGAAAATTTTAAAAAGCAAATAAAGAATACTTGAAGAGAAGAAAGTATTAATTATCATTGTAAAGTTGGACTGCATAAAGTAAAGTGTATTGCGTGCCTAATAATATATAGTTTAAAAGAAAAATGACGTTCCATCAAGCATACAACCAATAAAAGATACGAGTTATCTCTAAATATAGAGATAAAAGATACAAAAGCCAAGTGTCATGAACCTAAATATGAGTGCCTAATTGTATAATATGCATTTCAAGAAGATAATTCTATATAACATGATAAATGTAATAAAATAAAACGTTTCAAACGACATTGTTTTTTGTCTACGTGTAAAATAAGTGGTTAAAAGTTTGGTTTCCAAAAACTAAAATAATGAAAATTGTTTAAATAGATCTTTAAGAAAACAGTGTAAGGTCGTCATTTTAATATTAATATCGAAAAAAATACCACGTTGAGTATTTAAAAGTGAATTAAGTGGCGGATGTATATTAATAATTTATAATATGCAAATATTACAAAATAAATAAAATAATATGAATATTACCCTAACTGCAATCGCAATCTAATAAGATTAATTTTAATATAATAACGTTTCATCGAGAGATTGTAGATTATAGACGCTCAACATCTGAGGTCATCAGCGTCTATATAATATGCAAGCGAGATGCAGTCCTCGTCTAGGTGTCTGTCAATATACGACGTGCAATGAATGGATTAGCAATTTCGTCGTCTGAGAAGCAGCATCACCTCGTAAAAGCAGCGTAGAGTTTATTGTTGGAATTTGTTAGTCATATTTTGCGTATTGAGGATTTTTGTTTGCTAGGAATTTGTTTTGATTCACTATTCCCTCCGTGATTATCTTTAAGGACCTTTGGTTTATTCCACACTGAACCAGATTAGCCTGTTTGTTGTAGTTGGCGTTTATTTAATATCTGTGAATTTTTTATTAAACTTTGTAGTATTTTAACATCGTTTTGAGTTGTGAAGTATTTCGTGTCTCAAATTTACGCTTACGAGATTTAATTTAACAACAACCGACGAATCATCGCAGGTTGATTGTTTCAGTAGGCCAGTGGTAGTCAATTTTGTAGACGAATTGCTAGTCAAAAGCTATTTCAGTGTGCTTAGTGGTTTGAGTTTTCATTTTAAATTTCTATGCGGTATTCACTGCATGTGTGTTGAAAATTCTTTTGGTGAATTCTTTTTAGAATTCGTTGACGTGATATTCAGTCACGCAGTTCTGGATTACTTTTGGGCGATTTATTTTTGTTGGCGTGGTTTTCTTCACGTGCGTTTTGATTGTTGGTTTTGGTCTGGTAGTGGCTCGATTTGTGGTCGTGCGTTGTTGGGGTTTGTGTCCTTATTTATTTACTTATTTTAGTGTTATACGTGAGGTATGGTGTAGTTGTTTTTTCTTATAATCTTATACCCTCATTCCAGCGGATGGGTGTTTGCTGTACAACGTTATTTTTATCAAAAGTAAATCCCCATTCTTCTAGTTTTCGTTTCTTGTCTGCAGTGAGATTTGAAAAACATCTGTTTCGATTGAACAACTCTACGCCGAGAATTTCTTCTAGAGTAGTCGTCGGGGAGCTGTTTGGCACAAAACTAACACTCCAAAAATTATCATCACCACCGCCAACACAGTCATCACTTACACTCTGCATTTTTTGTCAAAGACTGAATAATTCAAAATAACTTTGCCTTATATACGTTATTCAAATCCTTCCTCCCCAACCATAATGTTTGCATAGCAACCACCGTGTTTTATTCATTTAGATATTTTTGCAGTTTGATTACATTTTTGTGTGCGCAATTGTTAATAAATTTTACGTTTGCATACAGATTACACACGATTTCTTTATTAATTAACGAAGGACATTTAAAATCTAAATCTATATAGATTCAATCATCAGATCCGTTCTTTTTTAAAACTGAATATCACAAATTCCGATTTTAAGTGTCGTAATCTGTTTTTTTATACAATTTTCGCAACGGTATTTTGCACAGTGGGTGATAAGTGACTAGTTTATCATGTACGATAACCCAAATTACTATACCAAATGAATTAAACACTTACTATAGTGGAATAAACCTCCCCACCACTGCCTCCGCCTCCAACATCATAATATCTGGAAATTCATTTCCATATTTTCGCAGTTTGATAACATTTTTGTGTGCGCAATTGTTAACAAATTTTGTATTTGTATGAAGTTCGCACACGATTTCATTATCAATTGACAGTGGCGGCAACGGTAAAACTTTTAATGAGGGACACTTTAAATCTAAGTCCGCGTAAATTATATCGGGTCCGTTCTTTTTTAAAATTTTTTCTGTTTGTAATCCTTTTACTAATATGAGAGTAAAATTTTGAAAAATGTTTATTAAATGTTTGTTTAACTCAGAATATTCTATCTCCCCATCGATCTGAACCGTTTATTTTGTTTTTATTATAAAGATTTTGTTTTATGTATTTATTATCAAGCAAACTCTTTTCATATGGCGGCTTGAACACTACAAGTTGTGACAGGGCATGTTATTTCCCTAAATTTGCAATGATTCTGGTGTTCGTTCATTGCCTTGAACCGATCGACGACAGCGCATTCTGACTGAAGACACTTGACGTTACACAATCGACGCTGGGCTGTTGGCGTAGACCTTCTCTTTCACGTGGCCCCAAAGGAAGAAGTCGCAAGGTGTTAAATCACAGGATCTCGGTGGCCAATTTGTGATCACCTCTTCGAGAGATAACACGGTCCGGAAACTTTACCCGTAAAAGATCAATGGTTTCGTTGCTTGTGTGGCACGTAGCGCCGTCTTGTTGCGTTGTTGAAGTGTGTATCGTTCCATTTTTATTAATGGCGTAGTTTCTACTTGTCAAATGTCAAAAAATGACAGCTTCAAAAGTGACATCTACCGAAATAGCGAGCTATTCAAAATAACACCTCTTATTGTAAAACCCTGTAGTTAGAAATAAGTCATGAATAATACAGGATAAATAATATAGTTAGAATATACGAGGTGTACAACAATGTATAAATTCTTCTTCGCTACATAATTATGACAATATTATTGTTTGATAAATATTGGCTCGCATCATATCGCATTTTTTTAAGTATTAATCAATATAATTATTAAAGGTAGAATAATGAACAAAATATGAGATCGGAGTTTTGTTCCAGTTTTAGCAAACTGGTTCTGTTATTTGAACTACGAGGTTGCTAAATTGAACTTCAATAGACCATTAGGTAAAACATAAAGAGAACTATAATTACATAACAGTCTCGGTAAAAGTCTACCACATACTTAAAGGCTTAAAGCTCTTCACATAGCGCAATCATCGCAAGTGTCAGGATTTTGGATACAAGTTTCGTGATTCCAATTATGGCAACGCGTACACTGTATACAAATCAACGTTGGGATCTTTTTTATCATAGTACTAATTTGCATTTAGCGCATTTATTCCCATTGTCTTCTGATTCAAGACTTCTATCAGAATCGTCCAAAACAATGAGTTCCTCTTCGCCGTTGGATTCTACCACTTTCATAGATTTTTCTCTTTTTTTCTCTGTTTACGCCCTGCGATTGAATTTTGTGGAGTTTGTTTTTTTACTTATTCCTATTTTATTCGAGTTTTTAGGTTGACTTTCTTTGTTATTCTTGTCTACATTTAATTTAATTGGCTCACACTTTTGTTGTAATGTTTCTAAATTGTTTTTGTACGGGCTAGAAAGGTCAATTTAACTGCTTTCTGTGCACCTCTACTTTTGTTAAATTGCCTGGATCTTGATTACTGAAAATATAAGCTTAAGACTAGTTTCTATTTCACGTCTCACCTGAATAGGCTGTGATGCGGGTGGTTTGACGAATTCAAATTGTTTAGTATCCGGTAACTTCCGTGAACTATTGTGTAGCTATATATATTACATATTTTTTAATTAACATTACGTGCTTGCACTACACCAAAATAGAATTGCGCGTAAGCAGCATAGAAGTATCTTCTGACTATCTGAAAATCCAGCTCGCATAGATCGAAAATCTGAAAAAATAAAATAATCCGTTTTAGTATATTAAAGCTCACATTTAATTAACTTAAGTCTAGTCTACCACCACTAAAATATTTTTTTCTATACTAATTACATAAAAACTTAATTCTAGATCTTTCTATGTACAAACTTGCACAAACAGCACAGTTGATCGAGCCACTACGGATTCATTAAACCTATAAAAAAAAACATATTTTTAGATTCTGTAAAAAAAGAGGTTACATAATTACGCGTGTTTGAGTGATTTTGCTAGTTGGAAAAATCTCTCGCGGATAATCGAATAACGTAGGCATTATACATCCCTATCCTTCTGAAATTTGTCCAACTATGCGGCAATATATACAGTGACAGGCAAACTCGATTAAGCAATGTTTTTTGTTTGTAAATCAAAAAATACGCAAAAAATTTAAGTTCGGCCGATTTTATTATTTGATACTAGTCAATAAAATGTTTTTACACTATGAGTGAAATATGATATCTCGTAAATGGTGGCCTTTTTCCTTGACGCAAATTTGAGCTCGTTTTTTGGCATTTTCCATGACTTTCTACTATCGATGTCTTATTATTATATTGTCCAATGATCGTTTCACCCTTATATACTAATGAAATGTTTTTCATATTCATCAACTCCTCTTTTTCAGTAGCGCTCATTTTCTGGAATCTACTAGGTAAAAAAAATATACCATTCTCTCCCGAAAGATTTATTACTATTTTAGATCCGTATTTCGTATTCATTAGTTGGATTTTTTTGATTTCGTATTTTTTGTTGATGATTAGATCGCTAATTTTACGAAATTGTCCATTATGATCGGTGTTACTTTCACAGTTTCCAATCTTATTGAATTTGTCCATCTGCAAAAACAGAAGTAATAATTAAAAAAGGTACATACAAATAAACCGTGCACTGCATGCATGTAAACAAAATTATTAAAATAAAAAAATGTTTTACCTTATAAGCCCTCTCGATATCTACTTTTTTGTGGATTGTTAAGTAGTTGTATAAATATTTTTGACTCAAGAGCAAATTTGAGGCATTTATTATTATATTGTCCAATGATCGTTTCACTCTTATATACTAATGAAATGTTTTTCATATTCATCAACTTCTCTTTTTCAGTAGCGCTCATTTTCTGGAATCTACTAGGTAAAAAAAATATACCATTCTCTTCCGAAAGATTTATTATTATTTTAGATCCGTATTTCGTTTTCATTAGTTGGATTTTTTTGATTTCGTATTTTTTGTTGATGATTAGATCGCTAATTTTACGAAATTGTCCATTATGATCGGTGTTACTTTCACAGTTTCCAATCTTATTGAATTTGTCCATCTGCAAAAACAGAAGTAATAATAAAAAAAAATACATACAAATAAACCGTGCACTGCATGCATGTAAACAAAATTATTAAAATAAAAAAATGTTTTTCCTTATAAGCCCTCTCTTCAAAAAATCTGTGATCATTCTCCTTCAGCTGAGCCAGTTCACGCTTTATTTTCATTTTTAATGTCATGCCATAGTTCATAACTATAGATTTAATTGTGTTTGGAGACTTAGGAAGTTTCTGACCCGAAGAATGGAACAGATCTCTGATATCTTTAGACGTGCAAAATACACGGAATGGTAGACCGTCTTTTGCTACCATCCTTGATATTCTCTTTTCCATAGAAGTATCTTCCGACGAAACGA
This sequence comes from Venustoraphidia nigricollis, assembly GCA_034508555.1. Lineage (NCBI taxonomy): Eukaryota > Metazoa > Arthropoda > Insecta > Raphidioptera > Raphidiidae > Venustoraphidia > Venustoraphidia nigricollis. The sequence goes on from JAVRKA010000016.1 coordinate 7,385,446, forward strand.
ATTGATCAGTTATTTTTTGCCGCTTTTTTGGCGCTGGTGCCGACGTTTCTAGTGATTCCGTGCTACCACTCGAAGTTGAGGACGAGGTGGTTGCCGTATCTACTACCATGTTTTGAACAGTAGACGACGATGACGATGGTCCTGGCAATCGCGGCAGTTGCTGACCTTGCACCTCGCTGACTTCTTCCACATTCTTCGTTTTGGTGTCTATTTGATGGATGGATTTTAAATGCACATGTAAGCCACGCGGAGATCGATCTTTGGTTTTCAGAATCTTCTTACAAAGTTTACACTTGGCACTCAATCCATTTTCTGCTCTTAAAAAGTATTTCCATACTTCCGACACACTTACATAGTCCTTATAAACTATATTCGCCGACATAGTTCGTTATTAAATTCGTACGCGAATCACAAGAGCCTTTTTTGTATTATTTTAAGCAGAAATAGCACTATCACTCAATTAATTCAATCAAGGATTAGCAACAAGTGACAACAAAACAAAATCTAGTAAACAAACGCACGCCGCAGGTTCAAATTTCGACCAATCACACGCATCGAAATCTGAGCGAGACCTCGTCCCGCGACCCCTACTTCAGGCCGTTGCCGCCCGCGCACCGAAAGTACCGAAACCGATCGGAGCGCGCTCCGTCTGTGTCAGTTCGCGCGCTGCTGCGCGTCGAATAGGATGTTTTCATGCTCGAGTTCAATCTCGCGAGATCTCGCCCATTTTTTGACCGAGATTAATCTCGCAAAAAAGGGCCGAGATCTCGCGAGAACGAGATTGCATTCCCTAGCTTCTACGTCATTTAAATGCAATTCTTAATTTTGTGTAGTTAAGCACAGGTGAGATGAGATACAATTCTTATTCGGCGTGTAATTCGGATACATACAATTCTTAACAGGTTAACTGCCATGGCGGTCGTATACGACCGCTTTGTCATAGTGCTCATTTGCCATGGCGGTCGTATACGACCGCTGAAACACATCGTTGTATTATATTATTTTCTGTGCCAGCGGTCGATCTTTTACTTGCTTCGACTATGACGTACGACCGCTATGGCATAGAGGCCTAGCACACTATATGCATTTTTTTAATATATCTGATATAGGGCTGTACCAAAATGAACGAAAACTTTGTATTTAAGTTTTTATTATGAAAATGAAAAAACAAATATGATATTACTCACTGTGAATACAAAAAATAGAAAAATTAATTATTTTTTATGAATGATATTAAAACAGGCCAAACAAAAGTGGGGCTGATTTTCACAATCCTGGCAGTAGGTGACAACTTTCTTTACATGATTTTTCGATATTTCTCCCTGCATTTTTTTACTGTAGCACCCCTTACAATATTTTCTCATTTTGTTAAATACTCCTTCTTTTTTTAGTAATGAATGTGTTTGAATAGACTTTTTGGATGGTGTTTCTGCTATTACGTCTTGTCTGTCACCTTCTCGTATAAGAAGTGATCTGATAACGTGCTCTCGAAATTCTGTAATTGATATTTTTTTGTGGGCAAGTTGATTATAGATTATATGTGCATTGACAATACAAGTACCTAGAAGAAATTCTATTGCGAGTTTTCTATACCATTTGAGGGATTTTCTCAAGGGGGAATTATAACTTGACATCTGGTCGGACAAATCAATTGATGACTTTGCCTCATTATAATCAATTATTGCCTGAGGCTTTTTCACTACACCGATAAACCGTGGAATATCCACAGTTTCAGTAGTATGTTTTGTTGTAATAACAAGCACATCTCTTTTGTCTCGCTATTTCATTATACAAATACCTCTTTCGTTTTCCATTCCAAAAATTTCTCCTTTTTTTAATTTTTTTATAATCACCTCTTTGGGGTTCCCGCGTCGATTAGTCCTTAGTGTTCCTAAGTAATGAGTTCCATGATCAAGTAATATATTTGTTAGCTCAAGACTTGAATAATAATTATCGGCAACGCAAGTTCTTCCTGAATTTAGTAGACCTTCTGACAAATTCAACACAATATTTGTAGGGACAGTCGCACAACCTTCTTTTTTTTCTTTTCCAGCATAAATTCGAATATTCCATGTATAGCCATTATCACAAGACAATTTGAATAATTTAACCCCATATTTGTGAGTTTTCTGGGGAATATATTGTTTGAATAACAGCCGGCCTTGAAATGGAATAACAGACTCATCAATACAAAAAGTGCGACCCGGGGTGTAAGCTGCTTGGAAGTTTGTAACTAATTTGTCCAACAAAGGCTGAATTTTGTACAAGCGATCACCTTCCGGGCAACTGTGGTTGTCAGAGAAGTGCCACATTCTCAAAAGTAGCTGAAACCTGTTTCTAGACATAATTTTTGGAATTATAGGATTTTTATACAGCTCATCATTACTCCAATATTTATCTATTGAAGGCATTTTTACCATACCCATATATGCCATAATACCAATAAAATTCAACATTTCATTTTTATCAGTTGGAACCCATCGGCGTAACCTTGATTCTTTACTTATGTCTTCAATATCGCATAGAACTTGGGTAGCGTACAAATTAGTCTGATCTACCATTTCATTTATTATTGCATCATCGACAAATGTTTGAAAACAATTGATTGGTGATAGCTCATTGATGAGCAATGCAGCGTAATTTGCGTGTAAACCAGCTTCCGCAGAATAATCAAAAACTTGATGGTTTCCAACAGGTGTTCTCCGTGTATGATCAAGGTTTTGAATAACAGCTTCCTCTTCACTTTCAGGGTCTATATTCTCAATTTCCCTGTTTTCGGAAATGTCATGGACTTCTAAAAACTCGGCGATTTCATTTTGATCAAAATATAGGGTTTCAGCACTGCCTGTTTTATCTTCTACAGATTTTTCCGCAAGCGTCAAAGATTTTGAACAGCACGGCTGATCGTCAAGCTCAAGATTTTCGTTTGA